>CM016623.1:113089285-113785146 GCA_005393395.2 Gossypium australe
CGTTTTATGTTCTACCAATTGTTGCTTGGTTATCACATTATATGCATATTGTGGGCATAGGCTTTGACCATTTAGGAATATCCTCTAAAAAGTTTTGTAGCCATTCTATCTCTTCTCTAGATTTGTCTAGAGCTACAAACTCAGATTCTATTGTGGACTGGTTATAATCATTTGCCTTGAGGATTTCCATGACACAACTCATCCTGCCAATATGGAAAATATAACCACTTGTGCCTTTGGTATCTTTAATATCAGATATCCAACCGGCATTGGAGAATCCTTCTAACACAGTAGGATTTCTGGAATAATGTAATCCATAGTTTCGAGTATATTTGAGATATCTCAGTACTCTCACAATCGCTTTTCAGTGATTCTTCCTTGGATTGCTTGTGAATATTAAACTGCTTACCGTGAAAGCAATATCAGGTCTAGTGCAACTCATAAAGTACATTAGACTACCTATGACTTTTGCATATTCCACTTGGTCAACATTTTCACCTTTGTTTTTGGACAGATGTTGACTTATATCTTTCGAAGTTCTGCCTACACCAAAATCATCTTTGCCAAATTTCTCAAGAATCTTATCTACGCAGTGTAATTGAGTCAATACGAGACCTTCAGATGACCTTTTGATTTGGATGCCCAAAATCATGTCAAACAAGTCTCATATCTTTCATGTCAAATCTTGAATTTAACAAGTTTTTGGTACGTTTTACCATTTCATTGTTACTTCCAACAATGAGTATACCGTCAACATATAAACATAGAAATACATATCCATCAACAGTGTTTTTGACATACACACATTTGTCACATTCATTAATTTTAAATCCATTTGATATCATGACACTGTCAAACTTTTCATGCCACTGCTTTGGTGCTTGCTTAAGTCCATACACAGGCTTCACCAATTTACAGACTTTTCTTTCTTACCCTGGAGCTACATGACCCTCAGGTTGTTCCATGTAAATCTTTCCATCAAGATATCCATTTAGAAAAGTTGTCTTAACATCCATTTGATGAACTTCTAGATTTCACAAAGCGACAATAGCAAGTATCATCCTTATAAAAGTTATTCTTGATACAGGAGAAAATTTATCAAAGTAATCAAGGCTTTTGTTTTGTCTATAACCTTTTATAACCAATCTGGCCTTGTACTTATCAATTGTTCCATCTACTTTTATTGTTCATTTGAAAATGCATTTAGAATTTAGTGGTTTAATTCCCTGAGGTAGATCTACTAATTCCCACGTATGATTTTTTATGATGGAATCAATTTCACTCTTGATAGCATCTTTCCAAAACATGCTTTCAGATGAGCGTATCTTCACTATAAGTTTGAGGTTTAGTCTCTAGCATATAGGTTAGAAAATCTTATCCAAAGGACTTTTCCACCCTTGCCCTTTTTACTTCTTCTTAGCTCTGCCTCGACTTCAACCTCTTGTTGAAAGTCTTAACTATCAATAGTCTCTAAAGTTCATTTTGTTGAACTTGACCCAACTTCCCTAGTATTATAAAGGAATATATTTTCAAAGAATGAGGCATTTTTAGATTCCAATATCATATTCTTGTGAATTTCACGATTCTTTTATTCATGCACAAGAAACCGATATGCATTGTTATGGTGTGCATAACCAATGAAATTACAATCCACCTTTTTAGGACCTATTTTCATTTGCTTCAGTAAAGAAACCATTACCTTTGTAAGACACCCCCACACTTTCAAGTAGTTGTAGGAAGGTTTCCTGCCTTTCCATAACTCATATAGTGTCTTGTTCTTTTTCTTGTGGGGAACCTTATTTAAAAGGTAATTTGTTGATAAAATAGCTTTCCCCCATATTTTCTGTGACAACCCAGAACTTCCTAGCATTGCGTTCATCATTTCTTTTAGGATTTGATTTTTCTACTCTACTACTCCATTGGATTGAGGAGAGTATAGTGGTGTCACTTCATGAATAATATCATGTTGTGCACAAAATTTACCAAATGGTTCAACATATTCACCACCACAGCCTCTTCTCACCCTTTTAAATCTTTTATTAAGTTGGGTTTCAACTTCCTGCTTATAGAGAACAAATTTCTCTATAGCTTATACATAGCAATATTTTGTGCTATCATCAATGAAGGTAATAAAATATTTATTCCCTCCTCTAGTTTGAATAAACTTTAAGTCACAAATGTCACTATGTATTAGATCAAGTGATTCAGTATTTTTTTCAACAGATTGAAATGAAGACCTTGTAACAACCCAATTTCAGTGAAATCAGAACAGTGGGTTCGAGACCATAAATTCGAGCCAAAAATAAAATTTATTTTTATTTAGATTATGGCCCGTAATATGATAGAAATGTCATGTGAAAATTTTGATTAGAAAATTTTACCGATAATGTGCTTAATTATGAGAAGCACTAAATCGCATAAAATGCAAAAGTTGAATTCTAGTAGCTATAAGAATTAAATAGCTATGAAATTCAAAACTTAAGGTCCTTATATGGTAATTATACCATTAAAGAAAAGTATGTAGATATTTTGGTGACTCATCCATGTAAATTTAGAAAAAGGGCAAGGACTAAATTGGAAAGTGAAACTATTTAATTAATTAAAAGATGATATTATTTTCTCATCTTCTTCTCCAAAATAAAACATGGAAACCCTAGGAGAGAGAGAAGAAACTTTCATGGACAAATTGGGTAAGTTTTCTTATCTCGTTTTTAGTAATTTTGATATTTTTGAAATCAGGATAGCTTAATCTATCTATTTGGGGGATCAATTTGTAAAGTTATCAAAGTATGGAAAATGGGTCATGGATGTATATGCTGAAAATTAGAAATTTATGGTAGAAAATGAAAGGTTGTTGATAGATAAACAACTTTTACAAAGTGATTTTTGATGAAACATGATTTAGGGACTAAAATGCAAAGTTGTGAAATTTGATGAAAAATTATGAATTTTTATGAATACATGTGCCGTAAATTTTGAGACGGAATTTTGGTTAGGCTTGGAATAGGGAGTAAATTGCACAAATTTCATTTTTCGAGCCTAGGGACAAAATGGGAATTTATGAAAAAGTTAGAGGCAAAATGGTAATTTTTCCTAAGATGAAAATTGAGTCCACTTGAATATGAAAGATGATAAACTGATGTTAAATCTACTTGTATAAATCTGGATAGACCAAATTTGGAGCTAAAACGAGGAAAAAGGAAAATGTCGAATTAGCAGATTTTACGTACAGGAACATTTATCGAGGTAAGTTCATGTAATTAAATTGTGTATGTTTGTATGCTTGAATTAAATTTTGTGTTTGTGAATTGTATAAATATAATATATATATATATATATATATATATATATATAGATGACATTGAAAATATACCTCACAAAGCCTGATCAACGATAATGCCCTATAAAGGATAAACGATAAAAATGTTACTTTTATACTTGGAATGAATGTGGAATATGATCATTTGAATTATATGAATATTATAGATGCATGAAATAACCACATACCTGATAATGCTTGGAAAATGTCAAATTTTGTTTGAATAAATGGAAAATTTCGATGGATATGTGATTTCCCGAAATGAATGAGGTCTTGTATTTGTTGCTGACGGAATTTAGCTCGAACGAGTAATTCCATTACCTCATTATAAAAAGGATTTAGCTTGGACGGGCAATCCTGATATAAGTCCTCTCGAGCATATGTTATAGATTGGATTTAGACCGGACGGGTAATCCAGATCAAGCTCTTTAGAGCATATGTCATAAAAAGGATTTAGCTTGGACTGGTAATCCTGTTGTATATATGTGTGGCTCGAAAGTGTACTCTCTGAAATAGTACCTTATGGGTACCATTGAAAATGAGTTGACGGATTTATTGATTTGTACACTTTGTGTGTACTACCTGTGTATCCATCGATATTTCGAGTAAATTCAACGGGTAAAAATCTTGACATGAGAAGATATGAATAAGAAATGAGTTATTACACGTATTTGTTTGAAATACATGAAAATGATGATACATGACAATTGATATAAGAAAACATGATATGATGATACTTGTACACAGAATTCATTTGGTGATATGTCATCCATGATTATAGACTTGTACACTTTGAGAGTACTACTACTCGTGTGACATTGATATTTTCAGTAAAATAAGCAAAGTTCTGATGTGAAATAATCTGAACTCGAGATGTGTTATATGAAAATATACTTGAGATGTAATGAAGTGATTTATACATGTTGTGGGAATTATATGTGCATGGAGACTTGATTGTTATTGAGCCTATACATGTTTTGATGTTATTATGGAATATATGACTAATAAGGGCAATGAGGATATATGTAGGGCTTGAGGTCAAATTGATTGAATGTGCCTTACATAGGTACTTCAAAATAGAATGAATGGTAAGTTAAGTACCATGTTATACAAACTTACTAAGCATGTAATGCTTACTTATTTTTATTTCCCTATTTTATAGTAAATCGAAGCTTGTTGGATTGGAAGCTCAGCGGAGTTCACTCACACTATCCATCAGCCTATATCGGTATACATGGTAAATCAATTATGGTTGTAATGGCATGTATTGTAACACCCCCTACCCGTATTCGTTGCCAAAATAGGGTACAAGGCATTACCGGAGTTCACTGAACATTTTCGAATAATTACGAGTCATGTATTATTCATATTCTGAAAACAATCATAACGTCCCTCTATTGGGCCCTCGAAGCCCAAAACATACATTAGGAACCAACCGGAATCATAGGGAATTTTTTGCAAAATCCTAAAATTTTCCTACATTGGTTAGCATACTTTAATATTGGCAAACTTACTTTCTTGACATGTCTCACTTGAATTTATTACTTGTCCTAATATACATAATTTTCCTTGTGTCAACATATCAAAGATAGTCTCATATTTACATGTCATGATGCATATCATTCTCTTGCTGTTTCTTCATAAATATAAATTATTCAATTCATTATGACAATATTTCATGTACCATCATTTTCATGAGTTTAGTGTATATTTATTCCAGTAGTAGTTCATAATCTTGAATATGCATAATTATCAGGCAAGTTTCACATACATGTATTTTCCATGCCATATTTCAATATATCAAATAATTATCACTTCTATATATTTCAAGTTTAATTTCATGATTTCAAGTACTTGCCATTTTCTGTATTTATCCCATTGAATTTCTCGGAATTTCGATGGATTTCCAGTAGTACACTTATAGTGTACAATCTCGGGTCCGTCAATTCGTACACAGATGGGTATACCCTTTTTTCAGAGAGCACACTCCCGCAAACCTCATCCTTACAGCGGGATTACCAGTCTAGGCTAAATCCCCTGTAAGAGAGCACACTCCCGCGAACCTCATTTCTTACAGCGGGATTACCAGGCCAAGGCTAAATCCCCTGTAACATATGCTCAAAGAGTATTGTCGGGATTACCATTCCAAGCTAAATCCCCTGCAACGACAATTACTCTAATGAGCTTGGATCTGAATTACCAGTCCAGGCTAAATTCAGACCCTAATTCGGATTACCCGTCCGGGCTAAATCCATTTTCCACATATTCTTCGGGAGGGCTATTCCAGGATCACCCGTCCGGGCTAGATCCTTTTCACACATATTCTTCGGGAGGGCTTATATCAGGATAGGATCACATGTCCGGGCTAGATCCTTTTTACCGTCAATTCCTTTTCAGAGATCCATCGAATTTTCCTTTCATTCAACCGGGATTTCTTCCCCTTTTTATCATATATATCAATGTTTCATCAACTTTCATACAATGAACATTCAAATCATATTCACATCAATAAGATACATTTCAAGCATTTAAGAATATAATTCAAGTTGCACGAATTTACCTCGTTGCTTGTTCATGTTTATAGTTTCACTAATTCGATGTCTTTTCTTTTCCACGCTCAAGTCTCATATTTGAGTCATCCGGATCTTTATAAATAAAATTGATCATCATTTTCATTCATTTCATATTCTGATACATTTAATTAATGCTCTAGGCACAACTTCCATTTTGCCCCTAAGCTTTTAATTAATGACAATTTCATCCTTAGGTTCAGAAAAATAAAATTCTTGTAATTTAATCCTTGTTTCAAGCCTAATTATTTTCATATATATTGATAACAGCCCATGAATTCTATGAGATATCAGAATTTTCCATAATTTCAACACTTTTCAATTTAATCCCTAAAACATGTTTTCACCCAATCTTGATCTAAATTAATAATTTCATTCAATTTTATAATTTAAATAATAAAATAATTCATTTCATGCAATTTGGTCATTTTTGACATTTTTACAAAATTACCCATAAAGTTTTACTTTTATTCAATTTAGTCCCTGAGCCTAGAACAAGCAAATTAGCCATGCTAGATGAATATTCATATATATTTTCCTCCTCCTCCTCTCCATTTCACATCCTTAATTTATATAACATGCTTATAAGTAACATTATCTATGGTTTCACTATTTACTCATAAATTTATTCAAAGCTATCCATTTGCGTCTGTAACATCCTAAAATTATGGGCCTACGCATTTAGTGTAGGGATAGGATTAATTTGTTAATTTAAGTGATAGGGGTCTAAATTTGGGCTTAGAATTAGGCAAAGGCCCAGATTAAATTATTTTAAGATGGCATCATTAATAATTAAAAAGGAACAAGTTTTGGGTCGTAAGGAGCCCATGTTTTTTTTTAGGCCAATTTTCGGCACTTAAAATGGAGCAAGGGGTGACGCCACACACAAGGAGTAAGGGGCCCAAATTTAAGTTTCATGGAGCCCAATTCTTTTAATTTAAGTTAGCTAAATTTTGGGCATTAGGATTAGGTGGAGTGGATGGCAACAAGGTTAAAATTTAGGGATTTTAATGTTTAAAATATGTGGATAATAAGCAGATAAAGGCTATTATTTAGGAATTTATTTTATGTGGATAATAAGCAAATAAAGGCTAAGATTTAGGGATTTTAATGATTAAAATATGTGGATAATATGCTGATAAAGGAAGGAGGAGTTAGAGATAATTAAGTCTCTTTTAGATGAGCTAGTAGATTAAGATAAAGGAGGAAAGTTAGGAATTTATCTACAAAGAGAGTGATGGCCAAGAATCCATCACTGAGAGGAGTAAAGAAACCAGCTACTACATGGCAAAGGGTTGCCGAATTTCCTATAAATAGAAGGGGCTAGCTCCTTGTTTCTGACATTAAATCCTCTCCCTTTTGTGCCGAAATTCCCTAGCTTCTTTTCTCCAAATTTCTTTCTCTAATTTTTTTAAAAGCCGAAAATCTTCCCCACTTTCTTTTCCCTTGTGCCGATTTCTCTAAAAAGCCGAAGCATCCATCGCTTTTCTTTTATTCATCCTATTTGAGAAATTGTTCTACACTTTCGGCATTTAAATGTTCCATTGGCATTGCCGAATCCTCTCTCTAGTGCTAGCCGAATCTCCTAAGCTAAGAAAGCTTGGTCGACTAGATCTAAAAGCTGAAAAATCGTTAGTCTTCAACTTCAGGATTTTAAGGTAAGAAGAGTTGTTTATTCAAATACATAAAAATTGGGTAGAACACTAACCATGGCCGAATATAGGAGAGGCCCTAGTTTCACATCCTTCCGGCTTTTTGAGCAAAGTTGTAGATCGGTTTAGCAAGGATATCAACATTAATCAGGTGTGTAGACCTCTAACACACTACTAATAAACCTGTATGTATATCTATTCATGTATGTTATGGGCTAAAAAGCCAGAATAAGTCTGTATAGACAGTCGAATGGAACCCTAAAAGGGTTAAGCAAGGATGCCAGGTATGTAAACATAGCACTCCCTATGTGTATCGAAAAATATATATATGACTGCATGATGTTTCCTTTATGTGTGTATGCATGGGATGGGATATTGATATGATGAAGGGGAAGTGCATGATAGGTCACGCAGTGATCGGTGGTAGAAAACCCACAAATATAAATGCTAGGTCACATTGTGATCGGTGGCTATGCCACGTTTAATGATTCCTACTTAATAGGAATAGGCAGTACGGCTGTCGTTTTGGTGTGTAGCGGATGGAGGGTTGATTGTAGAAATCCCCCAAGGTATGATGGTTGGTACGGGTTGGTGTGTAGAGGATGGAAACCTAGGATGGGTTGGGTTATTCATTCTTTATTGTTTATTATGTGATTATGATTGATGCCTTCCTGTATGGGCCAGGGCCCATAATGTGTTTGTGGGCTCAGGTCGATGTGTGTTTTGAGATTTATACACTGAGTCTTTGTGACTCACGCTTTCCTTTTCTCTACTCTTCCAGATGAACAGTAGATCGTGGACATGGGAGCCGAGACGGACTCGAGGGGCCATCAAGTCCTATTTCTACAAGTTATTTTCTTTTGAGATTTCTTTAAGTTTAATTTATTTCAATGTTATTTCGAGGATATTTATGTAATAAGGCCCCTAGTTTTCATTCAACTAAGTCGTTTTCAATGTTAAGCAACTTATGAATTTTATGCTAAGGTTTATTTATAATTAATAATACTTAATACAAGGTTATTTTTTTTAAAATGCCGCTTATTTACTTAAATATTATCTAATTAACTCACGAATTTCAAATACCATCAAAGTAAAGGTTTTCAAAGTACAAGCCGTGACACGCCAGATCCGGTCGAAACGCATGGGCCGGGTTTGGGGTGTTACAGCGTCATAGTCACTAAATTATTTATATCTTAAGCTAAAGAATTCCAATTTAAGTTTTTAAAGAATTCCAATTTAAGTTTTTCTTGATGTTTTAGAAACTAGACTCACATATCTTATAACCATAAATTTTTCAGAATTTTTGGTTTAGCCAAAAAGTACATTTTATTCTTTAAAGTCGCCTCTATTTCGCTATCTGACAGTTCTAACCTCTCTTCACTAAAAATTAATTATCTCACCGTACAGAATTTGGATAATGTTACTGTTTGTTTCTTTTGAAAATAGACTCATTAATTACTTTAAGCATATAAATTATAACCCATAATTATTTTCCTCCAATTTTTGATGATTTTCCAAAGTCAGAACAGGGGAACCCGAAATCATTCTGACCTTGTCTCACAAAACCTATTATATCTCATGATTTACAATTCCATTGCTTACACCATTTCTTCAATAAGAAACTATACTCAATAATATTTAATTCCATATTTTATTCATCCTCTAATTCGATTTCTAAAATTTTTGGTGATTTTTCAAAATTAGACTACTGCTGTTGTCCAAAACTGTTTTAGTGCAAAATGTTAATTACCAAGTTTGTAACACCTTTATTTCCTTTCTCTACAATATTTTTGTAACACCCCTATCCCATGTCCGTCACTGAATTAGGGTTAGGAGCGTTACCGGACAGATTGGAAACATTTATAACATTTCATACATTTCATTCATCAATCATACACTCAATGTCCCTTAAATAGGTCAACGACCTTAAACATGCTTATAACTCGGGTCGGGACTAAAACGAAACATATACAGAAACTCTCAGAAATTTAAAAACTTTTCTATAATATAGGGAATACACGCTCGTGGGAGGAAACCGTGTGCCCTCCACGGCTGTTAGACACCCCCGTGCATCCCCCCTTGTCGAAACTAACTTACCTTCCACGGCCACTAAGCACGCCCGTGTACCCAGGCTGTGGTCGATCCTGTCAAAAATCACACGGCTACTAGGCAGAAGGCACGCCCGTGGTGTACTCTTGTACTAGCTATTATCTAGCCCACGGTCACTAGGCATGCCCGTGTGCCACGACCGTGTGACATTATAGGTCATTTTCAAGGCCAAAATGCCATCCATTTGTGTCATACCTACAAGCAACATTTACCAAAACATCTCATGCACATATAGACCACCAAAAACATATCAAATAACCATTCAAACCACACATTCAATATCCATTTCCATCATGCCAATTTTCAATACCAAAACACATTTACAAAAACATAATACATTCATTTGCTTAACTCAAAAGCTTGACTATTTCATGAATCAACTAACCATGCCAAACATGCTTCACATATCATGCTCATAATGCATAATCTCAACTCATCTCTAGCCAAAATACTAGCCTATACATGCCATATCTAGCTTTATATATTTCCAAAGTGTAACAAAATGATTTTAGTAGTGTGATGACGATCCTTGACAGTTCCGAGCCTTCAATAGCTTTGACGACCTATAAAACAGAGAAAACACACACACACACACACACACACACACAGAGTAAGCTTTCCAAAAGCTTAGTAAGTCATATACAAACAAACATAACATGAAAGACATATATGAGCACATAAGTACATTGGTCCGTTTAAAGCTCTTAACAAACAATCACATAATGCTTTGATTCATGTACTTGGCCATATTTGCCACATTCATCAACTCAAAAGTCTTACAATACAAAGCTCTTTCATGCTTATCTTCACATATTATAATGTTATCCCAATATACATAATCATGATAGTAAGATCACATAGATACTTACCTTATATACACACTTTGTGTATAAATCAACGTACCTGAAACGGATTCACTATTTGCATAGCCATTTGTATCACAAACTTGCCCGTTGAACCGTAAAGAAATCTAGTAGGATACTCAGAAAGCTCGGACTAATCGTACAATGCCTACGGCACAGACGAGGTCTTATCTGCACTCAAATATCGATGCCACTGTCCCAGACAGGGTCTTACATGAATCAATACGATGCCGATGTCCCAGACATGGTCTTACACGTAAAGATCAAATCGATGCCAACGTCCCAGACTTGGTCTTACACATAAAACTGATATCGATGCCTACGTCCCAGACGATGTCTTACACGAAATCTCAAATCAACGCCAACGTCCCAGGCATGGTCTTATATGATAAAATAGAACAGATACCTATGTCATGACATAGCTAATCCTATCTATTCCTAGGTTCCTACGGGACTTCTCAGACATTATCACTATATCGAACTTATCTCAGAATTCATATGCATAACCTCTCATAAGCATCCATTATCAACATTAGTCATTTGAATAATTATAATTTCATACAAGTACGTTTATTTGCATAATGACTTACCTCGGATTCGATCTATCGGAATGAAAACAGCTACTCGTTTACTTTTGCTTTCCCGTGATCTAAGTCTGTTTTCCTTGGTTCTTGATCTAAACATATTCAGAATTAACCCTTTTATTCACTAATTCATTCAATTCAATCCATACACACATATTTAGGGTTATTTACAAATTAACCCTCACATTTGCACAATATATCAATTTAGTCCATTTTTCTCAAAACATCAAATTCACAAAATTAACCCACACTCATGCTTAGCTGAATGTACATATATATCATACAAGCCCATATTTTCCATCAAATTAGCAATTTAGTCCCTCAATTTGCTATTTTCACAATTTAGCCCTATTTACCTAAATTCATCAAAACTTCAAGAACAAAACATGTTCATCTAGCTTAAAACTTTCATTTAACACCATAATCATCACAAAGCTCAACATAACATCAATGACATTTCTCATGAACAACATCAATTCACAAAATTGAGACATGGGTTTTGTAGCTCTCAAAGCAACGATTATAAAAACGTAGAAATTATCAAAAACGGATCAAAAACTAACCTTGAATTCAAGCTTGTATGTGTCGAAAATTTGAAAGCTTTTAAACCTTCCTTGTCTTTTGATTTTCAGTGGATGAAGACATGAAATAATGTCCATTTTCATACTATTTTACTAATATAATGTTAATAATTCAATTACCAAAATAACCTTCATTCATATAATTAAAACAAATTATACAGTATGGGCATTTAAGACTTTAATCCATCCACTATCTATAATTTGGTATAATAACAACATAAGGCCTCCACCTTAACAAAGCCACAACACATTGATACTTTAACAAATAGCAAGCAACTTTCACATTCATGCAATTTTGTCCTTTTGTCAAATTAAGCATACGAACGGACAAGTTAACTCACAGAAATTTCACACATACAATTTCACATATCAAAAGCACAGAAAATAATATTAAAATATTATTCAGACTCGGATTCGTGGTCCCGAAACCACTGTTCCGACTAGGGTACAAACCGGACTGTTACAATTTCCCATCACTTTCTCTTATTTTCCTTCACTAACATACAAGAACATAAAACCTTATATAAGAAAACTCTACATTAACATCATTTCCATGCTTTTTCCACAATATCAAACTTAAAAATATATTGAAATCTTGATGTTCTTACCTTGTCTTATTGATTTCAATCTTTAACTTGATTTTCTCTCTCCTCCAGCTTCTATTTCTTGAATCAAACTTGATATTCTTGCTACCCATAGTCTCCTTGTCATCTTTCTCTCTTGATGCCTATGGTAATTCTTTTGAATTCTAAGTGAAAATGGTGGATTTTTTGTGAAAGAACCAATTTGTAAAGAAAGCAAAACTTTATTTCTTTCTCTCTTCTTCTCACATTGGTGCCTGAGAAAGAAGATGATAATTCTTTATCTTTTCTTCCTTATATACTAAATAAATAATAATAAATATCTCATTAAAATATTAATAAAATAATATTTATCTAATTAAATAATTATAAAATATCATCAACATCATCATTAATTTTTAGATTTCTGTCTCTTCCAATTGACCATTTTGCCCTTTGTGATCTCTTAAAATTCCATCCTTGAATCATCACATAATTTGGTAAAATTATGATTTAGTCCATCATAATTCTTTACCTATTCAATTTGGTCCTAATTTATCCATTTTCCTTAGTTCCTAGATCATTCCACCCTTAAAATATATTCACTATTGGTCCTTCAACTTTTTCATATTTACACTTTAACCCCTCAAGCTTTGAATATTTACTCTTAGGCAACAAAACTTTTCTCAGTTTTACCATTTAGTCCTTTCTTGAATTAATATATCATAATATACTTCTCAATGTTGTCATAACTCCAAAATTTCCCTTTTTGTCGCTTTATTTCCTTATTTTACTATATCAAAGATAATATCTTATTGTAAAAATTTTCGAGGTATTACATATATAGGTTATATTGGCCATATTGACATGTAAATGTAAATGATTATTGTAATCTAGCCATTGGAATGGCTAGTGATGATTATGTTTTGGTACATGCATATATGTATTTAAGTTTATCCTATGGAGATAACATAAGTGTTTATTATTGATTGATTGATAAAGGTTAAATGAGTATGCTTATAAAAGGTAAGATTAAAAGCATGAATGCATGTAACAATATATCATGTTAGATGTTACAAATTGCTTGAATTCAATGCTTGGAATGGTTTGTATTTGGATGTAAGTTTGGTACAGGATTTTAGTATGATTTTGGGTGAGAAATGAAGCTAGGAATGACTTTTTTTTGTCCACACGGGCGTGTGTCCAGACCATGTGTGACACATGACCGGGTACATGGGCGTGTAGTTAGGCCGTATGTCTCCTGCACCTTAATTTTGAGAAACAGAATGCTCAGAATTGAGCACACGGACAGAGACACGGGCGTGTGTCTCAGCCGTGTGTGCTACACGGCCTATGACACGGGCGTCTGTCTTGGCCGTGTGAAACCTGCACCTAATTTTGAAAGAACTAATTAACCACACGGCCTAGCACACAAGCGTGTGGCATGGCCGTACACAAGTCAGAGTGTTACACGGGGTAAGACACGGCCTGAAGCACAGGCATGTCTAAGGGTCACATGGGCGTGTCCCTAGACCACACGGGCGTGTGAGCCCTGTACTTAAGAAAAATTTTGGAATTTCACGAAAAATCCCTTAAGTTCCCATTTTAGTCCCGATTCGACTAATATTCGTTTTGGGCCTTGAGGGTCCATTTAAGGGATGTTATGAATAAATCTTTGGAAATGAATAGTAATTATTATGAATTATCTGAAAATGTACTGAAAACTCTGGTAATGCATGGATACGGGTTAGGGGTGTTACAGACCTTGTTAGGTTTGCCTCAACACACGTTTCACATTTATGATTATAATTAATGTGAAATGAAGGAATGTGCTCTAAGTTAATTAATCTACGTAAAGTATCAGAATTAACATGTCCGAGCCAACCATATCATAAATCAAATGACTCAAGCATATAAATAGAAGAAGAAACATCATTCTTATTCATAGTATTAGCTTCTACAGATATAGCATTAAGTTTCCATATATAATTTAATACATATCCCCTTCCCACAAGCGTTCCCCCTTTTGACAAAACTAACTTCTAAGGTTTAAATATCATCCTAAAGCCATGCATACTTAGGAGGGTCCCAAAGACAAAGTTCTTGCATATGTCAGGTATATACAACACATTTTGAAGTTTCAACTCTTTGTCAAAAGTCATCTTCAAAATCATAGTGCCTTTTCTCCTTGATCTTGGAAGTTGCAGCGTTGCCCATATAGAACTTCTCCTCTTTCTCACAAGGAGCCAACTCAACAAAGGAGTCCTTGTCAAAATCAATATGACGTGTGGCACCAGTATCAAGCCACCATTCTCTTGGATTTGAATCAACCAAGTTGACTCTAGGAATCACAGCGTAGAGGTTAAGATCAGATACTTCCTTAGAAATATTTTCACAGCGTTGGCCTCGTTTATTTTGATCCTTTTTGAAGCCTACAATCTGATGACTTGTGTCCCATCTTATTGCAATTAAAGCATTTTCCTTGGAATTTTGGCTTCTTGAAGACACCGCCTTTTGGTCCTAGTTTAGACCCAGTTTGAGAATGTTTTCTTTTCTTGGAGTCCTTATTGACTTCCACTACATTTGCCTTGGCAAAGTTAGGATTGGTTGCTTTGTTTATCCTTTTAGTCGTAACTCGATTATCTTCATCAATTCGAAGTTTGACAATCAGACCTTCCATTTCCATTTCCTTCCTTTTATGCTTAAGATAATTCTTGAAGTCATTCCAAGTAGGGGGAAGCTTCTCAATAATGACTGCCACTTGAAAGGATTCACTTATAACCATCTCTTCTGCGAGAATACCATGAATGATCAATTGGAATTCCTACATGTGATTTACAACAACTTTAGAATCAACCATTACAAAGTTTAAGAACTTAGCAACTAAGAATTTCTTAGCACCAACATATTCAATTTTGTATTTATGGTCCAATGATTCCTATAATTCCTTAGCTATTATCTTGATATTGTATACTTCATAAATTTCATGAGATAAGTCGTTCAAAATGTAGTTACAACATATGAAATCAGAGTTGTTCCATACTTCGGCAATGTTGAACGCAGTAATAACATCTTCCTTATCCTCTCTAAAAATAGAAGGATCATCCTTCAGAAATTTTGCCATATTCAACATGGTCAAATAGAACAACATTTTATGTTGCTATGTTTTAAAATTATCTCTAGTGAATTTCGCAGGCTTTTCATTGTGACTCACAGTTACAGGTAACATTTGGCTAGCAGCCTGAGCCTAAGCAGTGACAATCGCCTCAGCTTTTGAATTGGATGAGTTATTTGATGTATGAAACATTTTTTTGTATTCAAAATAAAAAACCAGAATCCGTAAATAAATTAAAATCTGAAACAGAAGTATAAGCCAACCTAAATAATTTACGATGGTAATTTGTATGCCTTAGATTAAAACTACAACAAATCATTTGTCTTTAGAATGTAAGAAAAATATAATATTGTATGTAATATTAATATGTCAGTAACAATAATAATGCAATGCAATATAGTAGCAGTAACATAACAAAATACCTATAATCAGATAGAGTTGAAAATTAGAAGAAGAATTTTGTTGAGGTCTGTATGAACAGTTTCCTTAAGACATATTCGACCTTTCCTCAGTGCTTTGAGTAATGTTGGAAGTTTGTCTCCCAGGATACAACAACAAATAATCACAGTAGTGGCACAGTAACAATGATCAATCAAACATAATCTTGCCTTTCTCTATCACCAAGAGGAATGAATTTAGAAGGAATTTTTGATATTGATGGTTTTTTATGATGGGTTTTGGAAGTCTTCTAACTTAGCTTTATATAGAGGAGAGGAAATGAATGAAGAGATTTAGACTAATTCATGAAGAGTTTTGTTGAAAAGTTTATTGATATAAGTGAACAGACACAATGAATGAAAAGATGCAATATTCAACCAAAAGCAATGAATCTATTCACCAAGAGATACAATTGTTCAAAAGATACAACTATTGATCAAGTGACAGAACTATTATTTAATTTGAGCATCAATTTATCATCTATCACTCAACAATTTTGAGCATATTATATATAATTATAAATCTATAATTTATTATTCAAACTTTCAATTTTATCAATAAAATAATATGCCTCAAAGTTCTAAAATGTCTATTATTTTCCAACAATTAGTGTGTTGCCCAAGCTAATCATCAAATTGATTCAAACAGAATTTAACTTAGGTAATTTTTTTATGTAAACTTCAATAAATAGATAAATATTTAAAATACAATAAATAATAATTACATCTAAGACCAATCCTATTCTGGTAAGGGTGATATTCAAGTAAAATTTTCTAACAATAATGACTCTAAAATTTAAACTTAGTCCAAATGCTTGAAGAAAAAATCTTTGTCCAACTACTTGTTGGTACAAATAATGTAATATAATAATTATTTTTCTACAACAGTAATATAAGTCCCGTATTATTGAAAAAGATGTTTAAGTCATGTATCTATATATAATATAAAATCAACTCGTCGTTGGAAGTAAATAAGAATACTATTGTTATTTTCAAAAAAATCAAGGTCAAAATAGGTTTTTCCCAAAAGTCATTAGAAGTAAATAGGGGTATTATTGGCATGTTAAAAATCTTTCAACTCCAAAATAGGTTTTTCATAAAAAAATATAAATTACTTAGTTTTTTTATTTAAAGTTATTGATTTTAAATGTAATTTTATTAATAATTAGGTTGATTTATTTTTCCTACAAATAAGAAATCACTAACATTTATATAATAATTGGTTTTCTTTCTCGTGCGATTGATGGGTTGTTGTATGTATTAATTAAAAATACTATTTATTATAAATATGCTTTTTTAATATAATTACCATAATTAATTTAAATATATTTTAACTAAGAAATTGAAATGAATAAAGTTTAAGTATTGAATAATTATAGTAAAATAATCATTACTTAAATTAAATAATAAAATGTTAAGATAAATAATATTTTTATGACAATGTTTAAATTTAAATAAATAATTTAAAATATTTTTTGAGAATATAAACATATATTAATGGTATATGTTTAAATATATTAAATTTATCTATTTAAATTTAATTTAGATAAATAAAAGTATCTAATTATCTTAAATTAAAATTAAATAATTATAAATATTTTATTCAATGTTCTATTTTTAAATTTTGAACTATATTTTTAAGTATAAATAAAAATATATATAATTTAAATCAAATTTTCTACGAATTTTTATACAAATTTACGTTATATCTTTTTATACAAAGTTATAATAATATTAAATTATTTCTTTTTATAATATTAAAAACTTTATTTTTTTACAATATAATTATTTAAATCAATATTTCAATAAACTAATAGATGTAATTCTTCATTAAAACAAAACTACAAAAATTCAAGGTATTTTACCGATTTAACTTTACTCAATAACTATTTTGTTTATTTTTCAGTGATTTCCATTAATATTTGTAGTATCATATTAAAATGAGTTATGGTAATCATGTGTTATAAATTTTAAAATTTACTATTACAAAATAAAAAATGTGAAAATAAATGTAATATTTTTAAATATATATTAAAATTACATAACCATTAATAATATTGTTTGTGCATTTGAAGTTTACTGTTTTTGTTGGGCATTAACCCGTATAAACAACGAAATAGAAAAGATAGAGAAGATTGAACACAAATTTTATGAGAAAAACTTTTCTAAAGAGGATAAAAACCACGGGCAAAGGAGGCTTCGACTTTTTACTAAATGAGTAAACAAACAATATTACAATACGGAAAAAAAATAAACCTAAATGTACTAAACATACAAATCCAAACCCTTAAAACAAAACCCTAACTCTAAAAACAAAATCCTAACTCGGGAACAAAATTCTCTCCATAATTACCATGAAAACTCTCACCAAAACTCATCTACGACTACATCTTGTCACCCCCAAAAGAAAAGTAAGACCTGTAACACTCCTTACACATATTCAACGCCAGAATAGGGTACGAGGCATTACTGGACTAAATTTGCTTGAACATACAACCTTGGGCTATAAAATTCGTTCCAATTAAAAACTTTTTCATTTACAATTGTAACGTCCCTATCATGGGTCTACGAGACCCGTTACATATTCTCGGAATGTTAAGGGACCAAACCAGAACTTTTTAACACTTAGAAAATTTTGACATAAAACAGGGCCACAGGCCCATGTTCTTGGCCCGTGTGTTCCACATGGCCTAGACACGCCCGTGTCCTCACCCGTGTGTAAAAACCTAAGTATTCTGTTTGTGACGTCAGCAACCTCATAAGGGTCACACGGCCTAGGCACATGCCCGTGTGGCTAGCCCGTGGTCGACACTGACTTATAACACTAACTTGCAGGGGGACACACGGCCCATTAACACACCCTTGGGGCTGACCGTATGACGTACACAGCCTAGACACACGCCCGTGTGTCTACCCGTGTGGACAATTAGAAGGCTATTCTCCATGCCAATAGCCACCCTGAAACATAAGCACACATATATCAACACAAGCAACCCATAACATGACAATAATACACTATGAAGGATCACTAAACATTATTTGCATAAACTTTCACTTCATAAAACTCGTTACCATTAAAGTATAAAACTTGATAAATATCGGTCAATTCCTAATGACCATATACAAAATGACTAAGTCCCTATACATGCCATAGATTCAATAGGTTTTGCATTCACTTATACCTAACATGATAGCTTGATAGTGTGATAGCATCTCCGGCGATCTCCAACCTGAGCTAGTATAAAACCCTACATGATATGAGAAAAGAAGGGGAGTAAGCTATAAAACTTAGTAAGTATGTATGTAAATAACAAACAATTTATCATCATGCTTTTAAAAATTCTTATTTTGAGTTCTCAAGATAATGCCATCATTATTGCATAATCTTTCTCAATTCACTTATATTCATCTTGAGCTGTCTACTCGAGTTACAGTCACTAAATTATTTTTATCCGGAGCTACGGAACTCCAAATTAAGATCCTCTAATTTTCCTTCAAATTAGACTCACATATCTTCTTACCATAAAATTTTATGAATTTTTGGTTTAGCCAATTAGTACAGTTTATTCTTTAAAGTCTCCCATGTTTCGCTGTCCGACAATTCTGACCCCTCTTCACTAAAAATAAATTTTCTCGTGGTATAGAACTCGAATGATGTTCCCGTTTATTTCTCTTAAAAATATGCTAATTAATAAATTCAAGAATATAAATTTTACCCCTTGATTATTTTTGTATAATTTTTAATGAATTTACCAATCAGAACAGGGGATTCTGAAATCATTTTGACCCAGTCTCACTAAAATCCAAATATCTCATCATATGAAATTCTTTTGCTTATTCTGTTTCTTTTGTGCAAAAATAGACTAAATAAGCTTTAATTTCATATTTTATTAAACTTCTAATAAATTTTCCACCATTTTTGGTGAAGTTTCAAAGTGATACAACTGCTGTTGTCCAAACTGTTTTGTTGCTAACTTTACTCTATCATGTTTTCTTTGTATTAATTCCCATTTACACACTTATAATACTAAAGCATATCCATAGTTTGCCATGCCAATAGCTAGTCATCATCAAATATTTACAAGTCATTCATTTGCCCATTCAACTCACACATCAACAACAATATAAGTCTCAAATGCTTGGGCTTACTTACTCATATTTGTTCTTACTCATCACATGTTACATAATAATTTCATACTTGTATTATAATCATGGTACCTGTATCACTTAATCACGTAGATTAGTACATTTTGCTAATGCAAACATAAACTCAATCCTCATCCTTCTTAACTTGAATAATGCTCTTAATCAACTTTGAGTAACTTAACTTGTTAATATCATTACTTGATTAACTTTCTTGTACCTTTTTCATGCTTTACTCTTCTGCCTGATGAATTAGTCAGAATAACAAAGGCTACTCAATCTCATCAAACATGGGTCTCGATGCCAATGCCATGTCCCATACATGGTCTTACATGGGATCGCCTCATGATGCCAATGCCATATCCCAGATATGGTCTTACATGGGATCCCTTAACTTGATGTTGATGCCATGTCCTAGACATGGTCTTACACGAGATCTTCCTTTGGTGCTGAAGCCATGTCCCAGACATGGTCTTATACGAGACCTTTCATGTATGGTGTCGATGCCATGTCTCAGACATGGTCTTACACGGGACTTCCTTGTTTCATGTTGTGACATAGGTATCCTCGTTATTCCAAATCTTCAACTGGAATTTTTACTTATATGTTCTCATTGATTTCCTTATTAGACACTGATAATCAAGTTCATGGAAGTAATGTACATTATACATTATAATAAGTAATTTTTAAACATCAAAACATATGCAGCCTTAAATTCATACAAACTTACCTCGGTACTCAAAATGTGTGTAGATGCTCGATTTAGTCCAACACTTTATCCTTGCCTCGATTTCGGTCCGGGCTTCGTTTTTCTTGATCTATAATAACAATTTTACTTGTTTAATACTCACATCAATTAAATTGACTCATAATTCACACTTTGATAAAATTACAATTTTACCCCTAAACTTTTACATAATTACACTTTTGCCCCAAGGCTCGTAAAATGATTTTCATTCAACTTTCTTGTATTTCAAGCCTAGCCGAATCATTTTCTTAACTATAGCAGCCCCTAATTTTCACTATTTCACTCATGCATGACCAATTTCATAGTTTTTTCAATTTGGTCCTTTTATGCATTTTTCATGAAAATCACTTAGAAAAAGGTGTTAATCATAGATCAAACTTCCATATTCTTCCATAAATCATCAAAATACATGCATGTCATACATGGGTAAAATTTTGAACACAAACCCTAGCTCAAAATAATGGTAGAAATAGCTAAACCGAGTTACGGGAATCTCAAAAATGTAAATAACATTAAAAACGGGGCTTCGATGCACTTACTATTGAGCTTGAAAGCTTGAAAACCCTAGCCATGGCTTCCTCCATGCTAAATTCGGCCAAGGAAGAAGATGGACAAAAGTTTTTGGCTTTTATTTTGTCTTTTAGTCCATTTAATTACCAAATTACCAAAATGCCCCTAACTTAAAAATATCTTATTTCACTTATCTAATGTCCATTTTTTTTCAACAATTTAACCAATGGTCTAATTTCCATTTAAGGACCTCCAATTTAAAATTTCATAGAAATTGGACACTTCTAACATGTAGAACTCAACTTTTGCACTATTTACAATTTAGTCCTTTTGACTAAATTGAGTGCCCAAAAGTCGAAATTTTCGAACGAAATTTTCAAAAAATCTTTCTGTGAAATCGTAGATCATAAAAATATAATAAAAATAAGATTTTCCTCAACGGATTTGTGTCCCCAAAACCACTATTCCAACTAGGCCCAAAATTGGGCTGTTATAAGACCTCTCAAAACAAGGATACAAGACCCCTTTTAAATAGGCTAAGATTAGATGTCTAATCATACTAAAATATCCCTGGAGTAATCAAAGTTTAACTGGGAGAAGAAAATCGATTTATGTGGGGAACAAGTCGCCACATCGCAACATCCCTGTCTATTTGGCTGAAAATACAATGCATACCCCACAATTTATTTATTTCTTTATTGTTCTGAATATTTATTCTTTGTTCTTACATTTCTCATTTTAGTTATTTTTGTTTTCTTTATTTTTCTAAATCTGTTTGGTTTCTTCTTTTCAAGTCAAATTCAAATATTTCTTTTTCAAATTAAACAACTTGAATATGATTTTCTTCCCCTATCTCGTATCATGGTGAATGATAATATGTTGGCTAGTTAGGCTTGTTTAGGAGTTCACTTTATTGATATATAAGGTGCATTATAGGCAAAATTCTTGTTAGGTATCGAGACAATAAAAACAAAAATGACCAAATTATGCATTTTCGAGTGTAGGCCTCAAAATTTACTAAGCAAGTCTCGAGACATAGGCCACTATGTGCCAAGACAACAAAATATCGAAGCTAAAGGTCTAAAACAGGGAAACTATGTCTCGAGACCTGTCTCAAGGCAAAAAAGTCATTGTCTTAAGATATAAATCCCAATATCTCAAGACAATCAACTTTGAAGCAAAAATAAGAAAACAAAAGAGGCATGTCTCGAGATATGGTTTCATTGTCTTGAGACACATTGTTAAATTTTGATAATTTGGATTTGGATTTGAATCCTTAATCCATATATGACCCCATAGAAACCTGAATCAATATGTGTGGGCCAATTTGACTATTCGCATAATGAAAGTTTTATAATTAATTATTATATGCATCTATAATTATTATGACTTTATGCATTCAAATTCGATAATCATGTTGGATGTGGAGTGTCACAAATCATATCAAAGTTCTATTCATCTAGTGGTTGAGTGTTAAAGTTTCTTGTTGGGGAGTTTTTCCTTACTCCCGTTATTTCAATGGGAGGCCTATTTCAAACAATGGAGGTTCGTTTACCCTTCATAGAGTGATATGTTTACTTGCATCTTAAGTACTGAAGTCCTCAAAATGGGCAGAAATAACATTTTTCAAGTAAAACAGGGGTAAACATCTTAAATAGCGAATTAGAACTTATTAAAGAAGTCATGTATATGTTTATTGACCTCATGAGGCTTTTCTTCTTGGAGAAAGTGTGCCACTCCCTCCATCACAACCACTTCCTCCAAGAGTGGAACATTCTTCTTGAGACCTCCCTTGTGCAGGTAATCCTTGATTCCCGGACCATTATAGGTTAGATCCTGGTCGCCGACAATGAACTTAACCGGCACTTTTATTTTACTTCCAGTCCACGGTGCAGTAAGTTGCCAGTTTCTGCAACAAAGATATATCAAACAACATAAGCAACTCAGAACTCAATACCTTAAAACTTGGGCATTCATCGATGGAAGTTGAAGGGTAAACATATATACAAGTTTATATTCCGGTAATAGTTCAATCCCCCGGTGAAGCCTTTCTTCTCATATTGGCTGAGGTAATACTTGCAATCTTCCTCTGAAAACCATGAGGGCAAGCTTATTGGAGTATCTGGTTGTCCAAAATATTTGCCTTTTGGTATAAGAAGAGGACATGGATCACGGTATGTAAAGAATCCCTTTAGAACTCTCTCATATCCCATCTCCCTGAACTCAGCCTCTATGACTCCAGGCTCCTGTAAAATTTCCAAGCATCAGATTTTATGTCATTCAGTTTTTACAAGTACTTGTATTTGATACATGTTTGATTGTAACAAATATTCGAGATATGGAGTATGATTCATATATGATATATATTCATATCTAAACGTAAGTACGGTAACATAGATCAGAAATGTTTATCCAAAAGGATAACAAAATAAAAATAAAAATTCTGAGACTTTGCAATTGAAAGAGTTTCAGAGACTCATGGTGCAGATAATGTTCAAATAGGAACTATGGGATAAAAAAATTAGTGCAGACCACTTCCAATTTCTAAAGAATGATTAAAATAACACTTCAAACAGTAGATCCAACATAAAGAAACCTAAAAGATTGTACTTAGGGTACATCAACAACAAAAGTATGAACAAAATATAATTAATTTCATGTCAATTGAACTGCTTCATGTGAGATTCTAAAATAAAGAGATTATAGAAAAATCTGAAAAACCAAGAACTTCAAGCTTCTTTTCATTTCTTAGATCAAAGTGTCATAATTAAAATTTAAATTTTCTTTAAAAAAACAGGGAAATTAAGGATAAGAGAACCGGAACCAAGAACCTGAAATCTGCATATGTAGTAGTCATCACCATACAAAGCTCTCAGACCTTCAAGAGGTTTCATATTAGGGTTCCTGGGATTGAATGCAACATTCATGTTAACCAAAGCCTTAACCCTGTCTGGTCTAAACATGCACAACCACCAGGCAATGAGGGCACCCCAATCATGTCCTACGACAAAAACCTGGTCCTGGTCGGCGGCGACAACATCCAGGAGAGCAATGAGATCCCCCACCACGTTTAAACTGGTGTAGGTGGAGGCATCATCGGGTGCCTCCGTTTCCCCAAATCCACGCAGGTCAGGAGCCAAAGCTCGGTACCCAAGCGACGCAAAAGCAGTGATCTGATGGCGCCATGTATACCAGAGCTCTGGGAATCCATGGAGGAAAAGGATTACAGGGCCTTTCCCTTTCTCAGCGACGTGCATATTTATGCCATTGGCTTTGATTACCCTATGCTCTATCCCCTCCATTTCGGGTCTGGTTGAATGGGATCTCGATCCCAAGTTATTGCTGCAATAAAATGGAGAACAAGTGATGGTGGTGTTAACAACCTTTGCGTGTTCACTTGGCCTGCAAAATGCACGCTTTCTCGTGGAGAGGTAGGATTTTGTGTTCAAGTCTATAGAATTAGCGTAAAGACGCCTAAAATTAGCTATTCCCTGGATCAATCTCATCTTATAAAGCAAGAGGAGAATTCCTAGGTGTATGTAGGAGAGGAGCACGAATTAATGCCTTGGGAGAGGCGATGAGTTGTGGGCCAGTATTTAAACTGACTGTCCATGGAAAAGAACAAAATTGCGAACTCTTTATTATCGATTTCGGTTGGTTAATCATTAAAATAAATTTACAGATCATCAATTAAATCATAATTTATGAAAGTTTTTTATTTAATTTAATATTTTTTTATAAAAATATTAATTTTTTTTAAAGAAAACTTATAAAATAAGAAAAAATATAAAAAATATTAAAATTAATATAAACTTAAAATTATAAAATATAAAAATCAAATAAATTATACAAGAATTTATAAAATTAATAAAACTTATTTAAAATATTTAAAATTAGAAAATGTATTAGAATTCTTAAAAATAATAATAAATTGTTAAAACTTATAAAGAATATTAAAATTATTAAAATTATATAAACTTATAAAAATTATAAAAAAAATATAAAAACTTAAATTGAACCAGTTAGCCCGAGATCGGCAAGGATGTCAATCCGAAGAAAGCCATTAGACAAGTTAACTTGGGAACCACGCAGTTGAAACAATTTTTTATTTTTTAATATTTTTTTATCAAACCAAAATTTTATTATCTAATTATTAGTATATGTCAAAATGAAATATTCTGACAAAGGTGTTCAGAACTAGACCGATGGTCTACCCAGTCAGACAATTCCTTTTCTGATTCCGGTCTAATCAATCCAATCGATTAATCCAATTCAATTCAAGTTATTATTTTTATTTTTATAATTCTTATAAGTTGATATCTATTTGAATACTTTGAATGTTTTTTTTTTATATTTATAAGATTTTTTTATGATTTTTATAGAATATTAATAAATTTTTAAAATATTTTAAATATGTTTTATTAATTTATATTTTTATATCAATTTTCATTTTTTAATTTTTAATATTTTATATTTCTATTTTTTCTTAAATATTTTTATGAGAAAATATATTAGACCATAAGCTGCCACATGTCACATTTGATTCGTCTGTCAATTTATTTTAATAGCTTATATGGTCAATAATGAAACCGTTAATAGAAAAGCTTGATTGGGTATGAATTTAATACAAAGACTTAATTAATTTTTTTGCATTTTCTTCCGAGCTTTTTGAAATATAATCCTTCTTTTTTTTTTTCTACTTCATATATGTTTTACATTTTGTGTTTATGATATCCTTTCTAATAATGTAATTTTTTAAGATTATGTTGGTATAGAAAAGTTTTTTTTGTTCAAAGAAGATTTTAAAAAAAATTGAAATGAAGATATATGTATCTTGAGATATATTTTAATTTAAAAAATATAAATGAAGCAGATGTTATCATCTTAACTCTTAACTTTGCTTTGTGAAACATTTTCTTTTTACAGACTTAATACTTGATAATAATTTGTATTTAAATGGTTCTAAATGATGGCTTTGAGCACATATCATATTAATATATATAATATTTTATATTGATATAATACAGGTATTGGATTCCTTCGAAACTTTACATGTATGACAAGTACAATTATATAAATAAATTTAATAATTAGGTTTTTAAAATATTAATCATGCAAAAGAATATGAAAAAGTATAACACAACTTAAATTTTATTATTATATTGGTGTAAGTGAATCTCTCTTTTTATAAATTTAATGAATGTTATTTTAATCAATCATATTAAATAATTTTGTAACATTATTTGCATATTAGGATGTTCTACACATTGTTGAATTATGAATGTATTATAATGTTATAGCAATTAATTCTTGGGAAAGAGTATTCGAAACAACAACCAACTTTATATTGTAGTGATTAAATTTTAGTTTGATTAATATTAATATTATTATTAATATAAAAGAAAAACACATTATGGCAAATGCCCAAAGTCGTGATACACAACTACTAAAAAGTAAAGGGTATAAAGCTGCAGCGGACGGTCCAATAATTGTGGTTTTAGAAAAAGAGACCAGTAAAGGGAACAGACTAACAGCAAAGCAAGGAATTTATATCTAATAAATTGTCAAAAAGAATGGAAAAGAGCGTAAGGCAAAGTGAAATGCATCCTACAAAGAAAGGAAACAAATTCATTTTGTGATTTTATCTGCTAATTTTGATTTATATAATCTTACTTTACAGTTCGAAAATGAAACCCCCTATTATATATTAGGTTAAATTATAGGGAAAGTCAATGTTTTTGGTCAATTTAGTTTTTTTATTGTATTTTGATTAATTTTAATTTTTTACTTTTTGAAATATAGTTAACTACTTTATATTAGTTTCATTTGTCTATCAAAATTATAGAAAAGTGATTGTTATATATTTATAATAACATTTCAAACAGTTATAAGAGCATTTGAAATTCATATCATTTTTGAAAATTTTGAAAATTCTAATTAAAAAATATTAATAATATTAATTATTGGGATTTAGATTGTATCTCTAATAAAATCTTCAAATATAATACAACTTCATATACCATTTGACCGAGAAATTATTCTATGAACCCTTACCACCATCTCAGCAATAGGCCTATCTAATTAATTTACACCACATCGACATTTATTTCCACTTTAGATCTAAGCGATTTCATCTTCCTCAATTCCAAACTAAAATTGGAGAAGAAAATTGTTTGAAAATCATCACTACTCACCCAAAAAGTAAAACAAGAAAATTCAAACTAACCATTTTCAAGATTCAAGAAAACCAATGTCTTGATATCTTTAACTATACTTGATAGAATATATGGTGATGACGAAGGCAAAAGAAATTTAATATCTTTAACTAGATCTAAGGAAGTGAGGAACATAGAGTCATTAAGCAAACTTGGGGAAGAGAAACGAGAATATTGGTGGGATCTGTTACAGTTGCTGCCGAGAGTGATAGAAAAAGTGAAGAAAAAAAGGAAGAAGTAAGAGAAAATAAAGAGAAAATGAAGGAGGGATAAGGCAATTTCTTCAATTTGCATAACCTCCTCTTGTTACAAGCCTTTGCTAAAAAGGGAAAAAAATGATTGTTGCACCTAAGTTCACTTATCAACTACTACTACAGCTGTAAACCAAGGTTAAAAATGCACCACCATTTTATTTACATATTTGGAACCAAAACACAACATTTGGTTAACTAACATAACTACCACATCTATACTCCCTTATGCAAAAAGATCCTTACCTCAAGGATCGAAGGAAGGAAATTGCTGTTGTAGATGTTGGAAGACTTTCCACATAGCATCCTCAGGAAAAGTGTTGGTCCACTCTACAAGAACTTCAGTGACAGCGTGATTACCTCGACGAACCATTTGACAATCAAGAATACAGTTGGGTTCTTTGGTCATGGTTCCATTTGGTCCAACCAAGGGTAAGGTGGCTTGTACAGGCTGCTTACCAATATGCTTACTGAGTTGGAAAACATGGAAGGAAGGGTGGATGCGTGACCCTGGTGGAAGTTGGAGGAGTTAAACCATTGGCTTGATCTTAGCCAACACCAGAAAAGGCCCAAAAATTTTAGGGCTAACTTTTGGTTGAGGACCCTTCTGAATGAGTATTGTCTGTATGGTTACAATCTGGGGTAGACTAGGTCTCCTACCTTAAAGGTTTGATCACTCCTTCGATTAGCCAGTTGTTGCATCCTAACCTGAGCACGCTTGATATGGAAATAAAGAAGTTTCCTAGTTGTTTCTCATTACTGCAGACCCCTATCAACACAAGCCATTGTGGATGACCCAGCCAAATAAGGCAGATGGGGGGTGGAGGTTGCCCATAAAGAGCTTCATAAGGAGTAATTTGTAGGGCATAATGGAAGGTTGAGTTGTACCACCATTTTGCCAATGGTAACCACAAATGCCAATTTGCAGAACGCTCCCAGTCATACACTTGAGGGTAACTTTCCAGGCATCTATTAAGTGCCTTGGTTTGGCCATCACTTTGTTGATGGTAGGTAGTGGAGAGTTGCAACCTTGTGCCAAGTCGTTTGAAAAGCTCTTGCCAAAATTGATTGACGAATACCATATCACGGTCAGGGACAATAGACTTAGGGAGCCCATAAAGCTTGTAAAGTTGTTGAGGAACTCCTGGGCAATAGTGAAAGTAGAAAAAGGGTATGCTAAGGCCATGAAATGGCCATACTTGGTGAATTTATTCACCAACACCAAAATTGTGTCTTTGCCTCATAGGGAGGAAGGCTTTCTGTGAAATCCATGCTGATGGCTGCCTAAGCCTTGTTTGGTATAGGCAGTGGTTGCAGAAGGCTTGGAGAAGAAGAGTTGTCAGCCTTGCACTTTTGGCAGACTGAGCATTCCTTAACCCAGTTCTTAACATCCTTGGCCATCCCATTCTAGTACACCAAACTAGGTAAACGATGTCGAGTAACATGGTTACTTGAGTATCCCCTCAAAAAGCTTCTGCGGAAGTAACAAAACAACTCCTTTTGTAGCTTCTTATTTGATCCTACCACCAGCTTCCCTTTCCTCCTTAAAGCTGACCATCCCATGTATATTTTGGGTGAGAAGTAGGTTGTTATACTTATAAACATAGCTTGCTGAGCTTTGTGTCTATCTTCCAAGAAGCTTGTACTTTGGCTAGCAAATCAGATATGATGAAGTAGTTGACTTGAGTGCTAGATCTAGTGCCCTGAGTGTAGTATTTTTATCAATGTACATTCATAATTTTTTCAAATAGATTGGTTAATAAAACAAATTCATAGATTACATTAATATACTTTGTATGATTATCCTCATATCAATTTTGTACGCAAAGAAAAATGAAAGCAAATGTTGTTCATTGGTTGTCTAATGTTTAAACTAATACTGAGCGAAATTATGTGGTCGGATTATAAAATGGAAAGACAACTTATATTAGTAGACTAACCTAAACATTTCCTTAGTCTAATTGGAAACGAGCAAATTGATTGAAAGGCTAATATGACATCTATTAAGTCCAACTGGGGAGATGCTTTATCTCGGGCATCAGAGTGGATGACTCTCAGAAGATAGAGACATACATGTGACTGACTAGGCTGACAGCACATTGGACTAGGCCCAAGATGAATAGATGCTGAATCTATTTATGGATTTATTCACTTATGATGTTCATAATGTGGCATACCTAAGTCCTAAGTGGATGACGGGCTATGTATACGTGACTCGTACACTTTGATGTAAGTAAATACATGAGTTCAAATAAATAAGGAACTAAAAGCTAGTGCGTTGGGTGTATGACTTCTGCAGTATGTAGCATCATTCACAATAATGGAATTCATATCCCAATATATGGGTAAATGATATCCTCTCATTAGAATTACATGGTTGATAAAAAGTAAACGTGGCCACGGATCGTTCGTCTTTGTGATGAATGACTTGATTACTATTTGATAGTAATTGACTTTTCATTAAGAAAGATGTAGCAGTTACCATAAGATAAAATATGATCATATTGGGAGAACGAATATTATCCCAAAAAGATTAAGGATACCCTATGAGGGTAACACACTTATGACAAGGTCATTAGATGAGTACTAATCGAGTTGCTTTCGTAATGGTATGTCATTGGGGAGAGCTCAGTCTAGAACGACCCGATAATTAGGGTTGTCAAAAAGTATATTTTTAGGACTCTGTTTCTACAAACTGGACCCATAAATATTCTTATTAAATATTTACAGGGTCACATTATAGGTGAATTAAATTTTTAGTAAGTAATTTTCTTGAATTAGGAGTTATTAAGGTACAGTGGCTAAATTGCGTAAGGGTTAAAAGTTGAATTATAGATTGAAATAAATAATGCGGACTAAAGTATCAATTATATCATTCAATAAATGGTTATATGTGGCCGGTCGTGGGTTAAATAATATGCATGTAATAGTGATGTTAATAATAATAGTAATAATGATGATAATTTAAATAAAAATAATAAGTGAGAAGGAATAGAATGAAGGCATGCAAATTAAAAGAAAAGAAAGAAATAAGAGAAGAAGAAACCAACGTCATTAGGGGTTTCTAACATTTCAACTTCAATTGGTTAGTCAATTTAGTCCATTTTCTTGTAATTTTTTATGTTTTTGGAATCCCGGTACTTACAGCTACCCGACCCATGTTATAATTTTTAGTATTGTTTAAGATTTTAGATGTTGTCATTGTCGAATATTTTAAGTACTAGGGGTTAAATTGATAGATTTTTAAGTTTGATGTGGAAAAGGATTAAATTTTAGAATAAATTGTTGATTTTGAATAATAGGGACTAAATTGTGAATATTTCAAAATTAAGGGGTAGTACTGAAACATAGGGAACTAAATTTAGCTTAGAGTGAAATTAACATAAAAATAAAAAGTTAAATGTGGAGATTAAAATTAGTCTCGATTTAGAGACTAAATTGAAGAATAAATAAAATATAGTAGAAAAATTGGAATTCTTGTGAATTGAGTGGTATTTTAGTGATTTATTTAAATTATTTTATTCTGTAGCAAACATCAAGTAGCTCAGAATATACGGTTTGTGTTTCTATAATTCAAAATAATTTACAAATTGTTACATATTAAATTGTTTGCATATGGTAAGTAATTGAGGTGAGTACTCTTGTATTATGAGTTGAATTGAATCAGTTGATGATTATGAATATCAAGAAATGTGATGCTTTTATAAATATTGAAATGAATATGTGTAATTGAGAAATTGTGATTGCTACCAAATTGAATACATGTTTACATATAATCATGTACATATATGAAATTGGGACATTGGTTGTATTGTAAAGTGAATTGAAACCATATTAATTGTTTCGGGCTAAGTCAAATATAGATGGCATGCCATAGGATAGGAAGAGTTCAGAGATTTCTTCGACCTCGAGTCGATGAGGCATTGGGTGCCAATTTGCTTCGATTTAACCGATGAGACACTGAGTGTCAACTTATATAGCGTTGGGCGCAGTTATTATTTTGGATTTATCCGATGAGGCACTGGGTGCCAAACTGGTGTGTTGGTTGCATCTGTATATCCGTTCGAGTCCGAGTCGTGTTAATAGGGAAAATTAAATGATAAATTTTATGTGCTGATATTGAGATGACAAGGATGAGAAATGTATATGAGATGGGAAATGGAATATGAAAAGATGAAATGGGATATGAATATTGAAATGAATTCATGTATTCAACAAAGAGATGAATCATGCCATTGCATGAGTTGAAATTATCAAATGCTATACGAAATGCCATTTTCATGTACTAGTACATGTGGAATCTAGTGGATCTGAATAAAAAATGAGCAAATTTATATTATTGAATTGAAACATATGTTCAAAACATTACTTGTTGCATTCTTACATTTTCATTACTCATATCAAGTTTAAATTGTTCGGATTATAGAAAAACCACTGAGTTATACTCAACATATAGTTTTGTTTTTCGTTCGTAGATTAGGTACATTTTAGCTTATCATTGACTCAACATCCAACAACGATCCAGGACTCAAGTGTGGTGATGTTCTATTTTGTCATGGCAGGTACCTAGGAGGTCCTTTGTTTGATGTTGTTTATAATGTGATGATATTTTGGTTTTTAAGGGAAATGATGGTTATTTGTATATATGGTTGTGGTTGAGGCTATGTATGGTATGATAGCTTAACTTTATGTTTGGTATGTGTTTAGCTTAAAGTTTGGTAACCTATGTAGCTAAATGTTAGTCCAATTATGGGAAATTTGGTATGAATGAAGGTTTTGAATGGTTGATGCTTTGTTAATATGTTTAAAGATATAAAATTTGGTACATTGGTTGGACATTTAAGATGGTTGTTTTGGCATATTTTGAACATGTTTAATTGTGTTTTGAATAAGTTAAAAGGTTGGTTAATTGGTTGCTTAGTGTCCAAGTAATCACAATTAGGTAAAATTGAGTTTTAAGGTACATTTAGGTACACATGGCCTGGGACACGGTTTGTCACACGGCCATAAGTCACACACGGGCAACACACGGGCATGTGCCTTAAACGTGTCGTAGAATAATATAGGTGCAGTTTTCACACGAACTAATACATGGCCGTGTGACCCAAGTTAGTGAGTTACACATGCAGAGACACGGGCTGGGACATGGCTGTGTGTCCCAACTTTGAAATTCATATGGTCTGGGATGTTTCACACGGTCGTGTGACCCCTGTTTATTAGGATTTTGAGGTTTGCCCTAAACTTTCAGAATTATTTCAAATTAGCCCTTGTTTGTTTTTAGACTAGATTTAAGGTCCCGTAGACCCGTATTAAGGACTATAAGAGTAACTTTTACTCTGATTTGGAATGAAATAGCAAACCTAAGCTGGGTGAAGTAGGTCATTCTACTAATATCATCGAAGATAGTAGTAGTTGGAGTATGGTCAAATACTCTGATGCTAATAATTCTAATAGTCTTGTTATATATCCAACTTCTAGTTTTCAAGAAGGGATAAATAGTGTTAAGAATGTAGACAATGAAAGACCAAGTTTAGCATTGCATAGCATGATTCATTATTCCATCGTATAAGACTCTAGTAAGAAAGTATTAGATTGTCATGACCTGCCCTTGTATAATAAATGATAATAGTTAGCTTGCACCCAGAGCCGAATCTAATGGGAGGTTGGTAGGGGCCCTGGCCCCCCTAAAATGGAAAATTATTGTTTTGGTCCTTTAGAAAATTTTAAAATTTTAAATTAGTAAAGGTAAAATTGCACTTTGGCCCCCTAAAATTATGAAAATGTAATTTAATCCTTTAAAAATTATAAAGATATAAACTATTAAAAATTTAAATTTCATTTCGGCTCCCTAAAAAAATTTTCTGGCTTCGCCCCTACTTGCACCATTGCTTATGATGTACCTAAATGTTTTGATTTGTTAGTAATGGATGTGACCCTAATCCGACGACGAAGAGGGGTTAGGGGTGTTAGTGGAATGATTTCGTGATTGAATGAGTTTATAATTAATAGGCAGAAAACTAGAACTTAATTATAAATATTTGAGCCTCAATTGCATATGTCCAATCGATCCCTCAGCTATCTCGTTGAAATTAGAAATGAATTGCATGTTGAATCAAATGAATAGAAATGGTGAAATGGAGAAACAAGAAACACGTGAAAATGATTAAGGTTTTCTCCAAAATGAAAATGAAAATGGAGAAATGAAATCATTTAGATATAAATGTGGTTTTCTTCAAAATGAAAATGAAAATGACTTGAAAAATAAAATTATGTTTTTCGAATTAAATAAAATTCAAAAAATGGAAATAAATCATTTGGTTATAGTGAACCATTGAATGCAGAAATATTAAATATATTTTCTTATCGATTCTTTTATGGTAAAATCGGCATGATTTTAAGAAATTAGAATTGGGTTGAGAAACTTATTTAATTGGAAATATATTGAAGTTTATTTTTAGGAAATAGAAAAACAAATATTGGGTTAGATCAAATTATAAAGTATAGGATTAAAAGCCCAAGAAGTACTTGTAATTAGACTCGATAGGGAAGCAGCCTAAAAGCCCATTATGTTATAAGGTGGGACAACAAATCATAGTATCATTAACTAAGGTTGTCACTCCCTACATCCTAGTTGAACTAAGGTTTCGTTTTTCTAGTTAAAATGAACTTCTCTAATTAAACAAGGGTTCTACATTCTCTCCTTATAAATAGATGGCACCAGAAAGGCTATTTACACAACTTTAAAATATTGGGTTGGATCAAATTATAAAGTATTGGATTAAAATCTTGAAAAGTACTTGTGATTAGACCCGATAGGGAAGAAGCCTAAAAGCCCCTTATGTTATAAGGTGGGACAACAAATCATAGTATCATTAACTAAGGTTGTTGCCCCCTACATCCTAGTTGAACTAAGATTTCGTTTTTCTAGTTAAAATAAACTTCTATAATTAAATAAGGTTCTACATTCTCTCCTTATAAATAGATGGCACCAACATGGCTATTTACACAACTTTAAAATATTGTTACTCTGCTGAAAAATAGAGAGAATTAATTCTCAACTATTAAATATATTTTTCCAGAATAACAATTCTATCAATTTCTATTTGAGAAGAGAATTTGTGTTTTCACCCAAAAGAAAAGAAAACTATTTCTAGTTTTGTGTTTTGATTCGATTAGATCGAGCCCACGCTCAAAGCAATTTGTGGTACGAGAATAGTGGAGAAAATCGTTTGGTTGAAAGCCAAGAACGACAAGGATCCGTCTATCCAAAAACATAAGTATAATTTTGGTTTAGGGTTTATTACTATAAATATCACAAACTGAGTCCATTTTCGAAATTTTTATTTTTCGCTTTGCAAGAAAATCATTTTCAAACTAGAATTTTTCCAACACTAAGGAGCTCGATTCCCTCCTAAAGAGTGCATGTGCCACCACATTGTGATTGCCTTTCCTATACACCGCTTCAAAATCATAACCAAGCATATTGGCCACCGATCTCTACTGGAAAAGAGTGATGGCTTGTTGCTCAAAAAGAAATCTATGGCTTTGGTGGTCTGTTTTGTAACACCCCACGCCCAACCCAGTCTTCAGATCTGGGTATGGAGCGTCACAAGTTTAAACCATTTAACTGACCATACCATTTAAAAACTAACTTCCTAGTTGGGGCGGGTGCTAGCTTGCTAGAATGGTGTCCCGATAGTTTTTGAAAACATATGGTAGGATGAAAAAGGAAGTAAAAATAATACCGTGCCATTTAAAAATGGGATACGAGCAATCAACTTTTGACTTAAGCTTCATAAATTTTCACAATTTTGACTAAAAGTTCCAATCAAGTTATCGCTCGAATAACAATTTAAAATTTCAATTTTTGTCTGTTATCACATAAAACCAAGTTGACATTAAGCCAGTAAGGCTACAAATAAACATCCATAGTTACAAAATATCATTTTTAGTTATGATTATTAACATAGCCTAATACCACAACAAATAAATGTTACACCAAAGCAAGAGATGGCTCACAATAAGTCGTTAATATGATTGGTTCCCTGCTACGGCAACGTCCAACCTAAGAGCTTGAAAAGAAAAAGATGACAATGAGGTAAGTTCATAAGAACTTAGTGAGTTCCAATGAAGTATAACCCCACACTAGGGGCCAACAGACATTAAGTGTAACAGCCCGATTTACGGGCTAGTCGGAATAGTGATCTCGGAATCATTAATTCGAGGCTAGAGAATATTATTTTCATGTTATGTTATGTGTTATAACATGTTTATAAGGATGCATGAAAGTTTTTGGTGCATTAATTTTATCGATTTCTAGCTAGATTGTGAAAAAAGACTAAATTGCATCAAGTGCGAAAGTTCTGTTTTACTTGCTAGAGGTGCCAAATAGCTATGGGTTATAAATTGGAGGTCCAAAATGTGCAATTTGGCCTTGTTAAGTGAGTTGGCCAACCATAGGATGCATAGGGGACAAGTGCATTTATTATGATTAAAAGTTGATGATATTAGTTGGAGAAAATGAATAAAATAAGATGATATAAACAAAAGTTATCATCTTTTTATTTGGTCTTCTTCTCCAACCGAAAATATCAACCATAGGAGGGTTTTGAAAGCTTGAAATTTCAGCAGCTCATTTCCTCTTCAAGTAAGTCAATTTGATGGTTGTTTTTGATGATTTTTGTATTTTTGGAGTCCTCAAAGCTTAAGCTAGCTATTGAGAGGACTAGTTTGCAATATGGTTGAAAGTATAGGGACTTACCATGTTAGAGCTTATGTTGTTTGATGAGTTTTTATGGAAGAAAAGGAATGATAGGATGATGATAAACAACTTTTGTGAAAGGTGTTGTTATGAAAACACCTAATTGGGACTAAAATGCAAAGGTTGTAATTTGTTCATTAAGGCATGAAATAGATGGAATTGTGGGTAGTTGTAAGAGGATTAAATGCTCAACTAGGCTTGTTTAACAAGAAAATGTGATGAAAATTTATTTATGAGCCTAGGGGCAAAATCGTAATTTTGCCAAAGTGTAGGGGCAAAATAGTCATTTTTGCCTAAAGTGTAGGTTATGGTGTATTATGATTTATAAGTGATTAAATCAGTAAATTCCATTTTTCTAGATCAAAGAAAATGAGTTTTGGACCTAGAACTGGTGAAAAGAGAAATGTGGGCAAAAAGTCCCTTTCGGCTCTTTCGACATCGAGGTAAGTTCATGTGCAGATGTTGAAATTACGTACGAGTTAATTTAATATTCCAATGTTGTATGGGATGTATAATTACACAATGAATGTGTTAAATACGTGTTGATGAGTTGTTAAGAGAATTGAATCTAAGAATAGTAAGAAATGCAAATAGTATAAAATGATGATAGATAAGGTTCCGTGTAAGACCATATTGGAATATGGCCTCGGTGAGAGATATTGAATAAGACCATGTCAGGGACATGGCATCGATGTGGTATTTTGTATAAGACCATGTCGGGGACATGGCATCGATATGTTAATTCAAGTATGACCCTATCGGGGGTATGATGTCAGTGTGACATTATGAGTATGAGACTTAAGGGAGTTACTTAAAAATTTTAGCGACTCAACAAGTATTTTGAAAATTGAGAATGAATGTGTTGTACCATAGGAGGTACAGATATGTGTTAGAACTAAATTGAGATGAATTCGGCATCTGATGAACCCATAGTGGGTTATGTGTAAATGATGCACATTGGTTGCATAAGTTATAATTATTAATGCATTGTGTGAATGCGAAAGATTATAGTAGAAAGCTAAGTAAGAATGGTAGAGTGTGAAGATGTTCCCGGGTAGACATTTGAAATAGATAAATGCATGTGGATAACTATCCATGAATGTATAATAACGATAGGCTGTATGCGATACCATCGCTTATTTATTCCAATTGGTGGGCTAAGTGTGATACCACCGGAATTATAAATGATTGTGGTGGGCTAAGTGCAATACCACCCTAAATGCTTAACTACGATGGGCTATGTGCGATACTATTGTTAAGCATATTATTTAGTGGGCTATGTGCGATACCACTATAATTACCATTTTGGTAGGCTATGTGCGATACTACCCTACTATCTGATTGAGGTGGGCTAAGTGCAAAACCATCGAGTAATTTAGCATTGTGGATGGATTAGTGAGAATTCATGATGAGTGATACCATGAGTAATGGGTAGAATGGGTGGTTTATTGAAAATGTTTTATGTGATTATGTGGTGACAAGTGCAGGGATGCATGCTAATTTATATGAGCATTTGGCTCATGGCATGGTTAGGAAGTGGTAAGAGACATAATGAGTAAGCTTCAAAGTGTATTGTGTAGGTAACTATGAGTTTAAGGTGAAAATAATCAATGATTATCAATATCTGATTATTATAAGCGTATGAACTTACTAAGCATTATTGCTTACTCCTCTTCCTTTCTCATCTCTTATTGGTTATTTTAACTAGCTCGGGTTAGAGACCGCCGAAGATGTTTTCACACTATCGAGTAGATGCCTGGTATGGTGTTTCAAGTTCTTATGAGTCATGGCATGTATAGGGATTCTTTTAAAGTTGATTAAGTTCTAATTGATGTAGCCAAATTGTGTTGGCCTAAGAGAACTTAGAGTTTGGCTGTGTATAGCCATAAATGATGGCTTAAGTTGTTTGTAATTGTATTGGGAATAGTTCCCCCTAGTGTGTGTGATGAAGACTTTATGTCTTTTATGATTAAATGTCCTTAATTCAAGAGTTACATGATAATGTGTGAATGTATGCAAATGAGAGTGGCAAAAAGGCTTGGTAGATAACCTTCTAATTGTCCATATGGGTAGACACAAGGGCGTGTGTCTGGACCGTGTGGGAGCCATGGCTAGCATATGGGCGTGTGCCCAGGCCGTGTGAAGTCTGCACTTTGCACTTGGGTTTAAATCACCACACGGTTGGAGTACATGGGCGTGTGTTTAGGCTGTGTGGATAAGTCAGAATCGACCACGATTGGAAGACACGGCATGTCAAGACCGTGTGAAATTAGACAGTGTCGACCACGGGTGGAGACACGGGCATGCCTTAGGGGCACACGGGCGTGTGGCCCCTGTTTTAAGGAAAAGTTTCTCAAGTTCATAAAAGTTTTCGGGATTAGTCCCAAAATCTCTCGGAAGTATATTTAAGGCTTCGTAGGTCGAGATTGAGTGAGTGATAGGCTTAAACGAAATTTTTATAGCCTGAATTAAAGTGTTAAGCAAGATTAAGCACGGTAATGTCTCGTACTCGGTCTGGGTGTTGGACTCGGGTAAGGGGCGTTACATATAGTGGTATTAGAGCTATGATTTAGTCGGTTCTCGGACTAGCCTAGCGTGAGTAAGAGTCTAGCTGTACATGCCATATATGGACCGTGATAGTGTGATATCTCCTGGTTCTAATGAAATTGTTTTGTTAAGACATATATGATTCCCAACCGAGCTAATTTCAGTAAGTTTGTATGATTTTCAAGATTCACGAATATTTTCATTGAATTGCTTGTGATGTTGTTATATGCACATTATTTCCATGAAAATGTTTAACTATTATATTAAACAAAGAAGTTACTAAGATCAGGCATGAGAAAGTCCCGATTGAAATTGAATTACCTAGGATATTCGATCTACCACATGTAACGAGAAAGTCCGTATAATACCAAGCCGAGGCATGGCTTCGGCAATCAAGCAAGTTATCATGTAAGACCAAGATAAGTCTTGGCATTGAAGAGTTATTATGATATGAAGACCCATGTAAGTCCAAGTCAAGACATGGCATCGATACCAAGCTAAGAGATCCCATGTAAGACCATATCTAGGATATGGCATTGGCATCGAGACACATGTGTATTGAGATTCAGTATCCTCGGTCATTCATAGCAATTCATTGGCAAACAAGTAAAGCTGTTATCAAGTTATGCTAGTTAAAGCTGACTAAGAGTAAGTAAGCAATTGAGATTTGTGATACCTTTGTTTATGATCAATATGTCCATATAGTTGAATCTCATATGCGACTGTTAAAGTAGAGGATGTATAATGTTTTATTTCGTGACTCTGTATGAAACCACACGTATTATGGTGTGAGAGTTAAACTGGGAAGTTTGACTAAGTAGAATGCAGGAGATGAGTAAGGTCGTTCAATGATAAAATGATGAATAAGACCATGGTTGGACCATAGCGGTACATGTGATCCCATATAAGACCATGTCTAGGACATGGCATTGGTGACGATACGTGATCCTGTGTAAGACCATATCTGGGATATGGCGTCGGCATCGAATAGTAATTTCGTGTAAGACCACGTCCGGGACCTGGCTTTGGCATCAAATCGTGTAAGACCATATCTAGGATATGGCATCGGCATCAACATGAGTTTCCATGTAAGACCATATCTGGGATATGGCATTGGTATTGATATGAGATTTCGTATAAGACCATAGCGAGGCTATGGCATTGTGACGACATGTAAAGTAATAGCTGGACTATGATGTTGTGATATGAGTAAGACCATAGTTGGACTATGGCAATCAAGTAAACGACGTACTCAAACCTGTAAGACATTCTCTAAATTGATAAGCAATGATAAGAGAAATTAGGGTTTAATGTTGAGTGCTCAAGTAGACATTAAGGTGGAACTTGAGTAAGTGAAGTCACTGTTCGAAATTATGGGTGATAGAAACCATTGTAGCATGAGTAAGTGTGAAAACTTTCCTGGAGCGAGTTGTGTGACTACGATGATATTTCATTAATTATGAATGTTAAATCATATGTATATAGTCATGAGAATCAATATAGAGGCTCTACGACTTCACCCCCTTACCACTGTTGAATCATGATGAGATAAATTTGAGAGTAAAGTTGAGTAAGTTTGCATGTGATTAACGTAATATTTATGTTAGCATAATTGAGAATGCTTTGTATCACGCTGATACATGATACTCTACTAAATAGAGTAATTGTTGTTGAACATAAGGTTGAAGTCCTAAGGGACTATAATGAATATGATATTGCTAACATTGAGAAAAAAAAGAGTAAGATCCCGTATAAGACCATATCTTGGATATGGCTTCGGTAATGAATATGAGAATTGTGTAAGACCATATTCGGAATATGGCATCAATACTTGATGTGGAAGTCCATATAAGACCTTATCCAGGATATGGCATTGACATTTAGAGGTGACTCCATATAAGACCACCTCAGGGATGTGGCATTGATTTCGCACCTACATGAATGACGATGAATATCCGTCTTTGATTATCCCTAGTGATCAATGGGACAGGTAGATGAGTCTAGAGGTAGAAATGAGGATTGTACTAAAGCCATGTGAATGGGTGAATACAAGCACTCATGAACGAGTCAAAAAGAAACGAGTACAATGTATGGCACGGTATGTGCTAAATAAATGGCAAGTATGAGTAAGTTGGCTCGAAGCCTGTAGTTTGTGCATGGGTAGTTGATGCCATGGATGGATTATAAAAATCTCCTTGAGTATTATGTATAAATATCTATTGCCTTTCAGGGCTGATGTAGATGTTCTTTTCATAAACAGTGATTGTGTGAGAATGTTAACTGAACAGAGTTAATGAATTCGATCGAGATGTCCCTGTTATTGTCAGATATGACGATTGTAAAGGTTTTAGACTAGCATAGCAAGAGAAACTCAGATTAGAGTGTGCTTAAAATATGTTCTCAGTATGGAGAAAAGAGTAGATTGATGTATTGAGATATGATTCAAGTTCTGTGTGTATTCACGCATGAATCAATAAAGAGAATAAAATTCTGTGTGTACGTAAGTAGGGAGCATGATACAAAGATATGTTCATCGAAATGTTCAAACCGTGATGGTTGAGTTGAAAGCTATAGGAGGAACTATTAATTGAAAGTTCTAGTACTGAGCTCGGCCTGAATCGAGAAAAAGGGGGTTGACAGACTGGTGATCCAGAGACGATCACTTTTGTGTCTATGTTGTGAGTTAGATGTTATGTAATGATCCATGGGAAAATAAATGTGTATTTTCTGAATTTTAATGAGTGAGAGTATCATATGCTACAGAAGATTTTGAAAATGAAATAGTGGAAACGGCTTGAACTATTATAATGGCAGGTATAGTTATTGTAATACTTCTCAGATGTAGATATAGTACAGATGTCTGAATGAAAAATCCATGTTAAGCAATGCGAGTTAGTTACTCGGATGACGTTGGTAATATCCTAGTTTCAGCAAGGTTAATGACTAGTAAGTCCTCCTTTCAAAACAAAGGAGTTCAGAAGTGTTATAGTAAATGGTATTTTAAATAAGCTCTGAATGAGTTTATTTAAGATGATAAGATCCAGGTTGGATAAGATTTCCGTTATTGATGTTTCCTCGAGATAGAATTTAAATGATGATGAATCCAGAACTTATACAAAAGTTTTAGTGTGAGATTTAGTAGTAGCATATCTATTAAAGTAAGAATAAGAAAATGCAGTTATGTGCATAAATGTGTTGACAATAGAGTACATTTCACGATATGATTGAGTTTATGGTCAGAAGTAGTTGACCACTAAAAGATGAGTTTTCAAAGCGTACATGTCAAGACTATTACAGTCAATTAATGCTTTAATGAGACAATGAGATAAAACCATATAGATTTCAAATTGGTTTGTCATAAGTCCCAAGGAAGGGGATGACATTCGAATTGTAAGAAATCAACCGGTAAAGATCTGAATGATTATTTGGACATGTACAGAATTCCCAATTGGTAGATTTCTAAGTATATGTATGGGGGGGAAGAGTAATCTAGGTCTCAAATTGCGCTTCGACCTTGTGTATTATAACTTAAAGGTTGTTGGCGAGAGAAAATTAAGGATAAGTTGATTTGTGGTTTTGAAGAGTAGATGCAAACGCTTTACGAATGTTGGTAGCAACTCCTCCTGATAAGATTTTCGGGGACAAAAATCCCTAAGGGGGAGAATTGTAACAGCCCGATTTAGGGGCTAGTCAGAATAGTGATCTCAGAATCGTTAATTTGAGGCTAGAGAAAATTATTTTCATGTTATGTTATGTGTTATAACATGTTTATAAGGATGCATGAAAGTTTTTGGTGCATTAATTTTAGCGATTTCTAGCTAAATTGTGAAAAAAGACTAAATTGCATAAAGTGCGAAAGTTCTCTTTTACTTGCTAGAGGTGCCAAATAGCTATGGGGTATAAATTAGAGGTCCCAAATGTGCAATTTGGCCTTGTTAAGTGAGTTGGCCGGCCATAGGATGCATAGGGGACAAGTGCATTTATTATGATTAAAAGTTGGTGATATTAGTTGGAGAAAATGAATAAAATAAGATGATATAAACAAAAGTTATCGTCTTTTTATTTGGTCTTCTTCTCCAACCGAAAATATCAACATAGGAGGGCTTTGAAAGCTTGAAATTTCAGCAGCTCATTTCCTCTTCAAGTAAGTCAATTTGATGGTTGTTTTTGATGATTTTTGTATTTTTGGAGTCCTTAAAGCTTAAGCTAGCTATTGAGAGGGCTAGTTTGCAATATAGTTTAAAGTCTAGGGACTTACCATGTTAGAGATTATGTTGTTTGATGAGTTTTTATGGAAGAAAATGAATGATAGGATGATAATAAACAACTTTTGTGAAAGGTGTTGTTATGAAAACACCTAATTGGGACTAAAATGCAAAGGTTGTAATTTGTTCATTAAGGCATGAAATAGATGGAATTGTGGGTAGTTGTAAGAGGATTAAATGTTTAGCTAGGCTTGTTTAACAAGAAAATGTGATGAAAATTTATTTACGAGCCTAGGGGCAAAATTGTAATTTTGCCAAAGTGTAGGGGCAAAATAGTCATTTTTTCCTAAAGTGTAGATTATGGTGTATTATGATTTATAAGTGATTAAATCAGTAAATTCCATTGTTCTAGATCAAAGAAAACGAGTTTCGGACCTAGAACGGGTGAAAAGAGAAATGTGGGCAAAAAGTCCCTTTCAGCTCTTTCAACATCGAGGTAAGTTCATGTGCAGATGTTGCAATTACGTACGAGTTAATTTAATATTCCAATGTTGTATGGAATGCATAATTACACAATGAATGTATTAAATACGTGATGATGAGTTGTTAAGAGAATTGAATCTAAGAATAGTAAGAAATGCAAATAATATAAAATGATGATAGTTAAGGTTCCGTGTAATACCATATTGGAATATGGCCTCGGTGAGAGATATTAAATAAGACCATGTCAGGGACATGGCATCGATGTGGTATTTCGTATAAGACCATGTCGAGGACATGGCATCGATATGTTAATTCAAGTATGACTCTATCGGGGGTATAATGTCAGTGTGACATTATGAGTATGAGACTTGAGGGAGTTGTTTAAAAATTTTAGCGACTCAACAAGTATGTTGAAAATTGAGAATGAATGTGTTGTACCATGGGAGGTACAAATATGTGTTAGAACTTAATTGAGATGAATTCGACATCTGATGAACCCATAATGGGTTATGTGTAAATGATGCACATTGGTTGCATAAGTTATAATTATTAATGTATTGTGTGAACGCGAACAATTATAGTAGAAAGCTAAGTAAGAATGGTAGAGTGTGAAGATGTTCCCGGGTAGACATTCGAAATAGATAAATGCATGTGGATAACTATCCATGTAATATCCCGAAATTGGGCCTAATAGGATTGGGCCGATTGTGCCTTGGGCTTTAGTAAAATTTTGAGTATTATTTTATTATTTGTGTTAGCTTGGGTATGAATTATGTGTGTTTAGCATAGTCCTGTGAAGGCTTGATTTTATTAATAAGGCTAGAATAATTCTTAGTATTAAAAATTTAGTGAAGTGGATTAGGTGAACTTGACACTTAAGTTAATTTAAGTGTTAAATTAAGCACATGTTTAGTGGCAAGGTGGTTAAGATGCATGAAAAGTTGCTTGAGGGAAGTGGTTCGAGTAGCATGATTAGCATTTTGAAGACTTTATATTTATGTATCCTAGCATTAATGGACGGTCAAGCTCTAATTATGGTAAGTTAGACTTTAGATTTTATGGTAAGTTGAATATTAGTTTAGGAAAGCTAGTATTTTGGGATAAGAATCTTAAGATTTATGGAAGGATGGAGGGATAACGGGCTTGAATGATGGAGAGTTGTTTTGGAAATATTTTTATGGTCATTTTGACTATGAATGTGGACGTATAGATGGCTAGGGGGGTTGGCCGAATTTTTGGAAGGATTTAGGAGGAATTAAAGAGGAAATATGGGATTTGGGTGAAGGAATTGGTGTTGGCCGAATTTGGGACTTGGTAGGATGGCATTTTCGGTTTGGTAATAGTAAGATAGGTTTGTCAAAATTCATAGTTAATAGTTTTGGTTTTTCTCTTTTTCTCCAAGTTTCGGTCAAGAGGGTTATAGGCAAGTCATTTGGGTATTTGGTGCATTAAGGTGTGTTGTCAATATTTTTTCTAACCTTCTCCTATTCATCATTTCTTTCTTTCAACCCCAAATCCATACCTATTCTCTTGTGGCCGAATATCCTATTTTTATTCAATATGAGTCATAGCCGAATCTTGTAAGTTCTTTTGTTCTCTTTTCTTTTCTTGAAACTTTAAAGCCGAAACACTATTCATCTTTCTCCTCTATTCATTTCACCATATTCAAAAGCCGAAACTTTGGTCTAGTTTATTCTTGGCCGAATCCTCTAAGCTTTCAACTCTCTCTACTCCTGCGTTTACTCTTTTCATTAGTAAAGTGCCGAAACACCATCTCAACCTCGTTTCTATACCTATCTTTGTGTTAGCCGAATATCCCAGTACCATTGGGAAGGTTTAGCCGAAACTTTTTTCTCTTTTTGGTCTCTTCAAGCAACGAGGTGGTAAGTAATTTCTGTCCTAGCAATCGGTGTAGGTTCTCTTTCTTTTAAGTGTGCCGAATCAAGGATTAAGCCTTGGTTTAGGGATGGCCGATTATGCTTGTGCCATGATATGTGTTTCTTGTGATGGTAGCTAGCATTAAGGAACATTAAAGGAGAAGCTTTCGGGATTCGATTCTTCAAGGTAAGTAAGTGTAGCATTCGGCCAAGGGCCATTCTTTTGGATTATTGCTTAAAGCCGATTCTAATGTGGGTTGTTTAGGGAATTTCGACAGAGTTCATAATCATTTAGGCTTTGGGTTTCTCTTTTTGGTCTCTTCAAGCAACGAGGTGGTAAGTAATTTCTATCCTAGCAATCGGTGTAGGTTCTCTTTCTTTTAAGTGTGCCGAATCAAGGATTAAGCCTTGGTTTAGGGATGGCCGATTATGCTTGTGCCATGATATGTGTTTCTTGTGATGGTAGCTAGCATTAAGGAGCATTAAAGGAGAAGCTTTCGAGATTCGATTCTTCAAGGTAAGTAAGTGTAGCATTCGGCCAAGGGCCATTCTTTTGGATTATTGCTTAAAGCCGATTCTAATGTGGGTTGTTTAGGGAATTTCGACAGAGTTCATAATCAAGTGGCGTTTTCGGGATTTAATCGACTGTACCAAATAGGTGCGTAGTTATCGCACTGTCTCTTGATTGTGTGTATGTGTTATATTTATGTATATGTGATATGATGTTAATGGTAGCCGAATTAAGGGCTAAGATTGTGAATACCCGTGGTGGGTGATCGAATACTCAGGTTAGTGATTTATGATATTAAATGATCATTGATGAATATATGAAATGTGATGGCATGTGATGCATAATTGTTCAAGTGATATGTTGCCATGATACACATATATGCATGGGACTTGGGATGTGACTATCGAAGGAAAGGGTGTACATTATGTACGTGGTCCGATGTTAGCCTTGTGCTACATTGGCGCTTGATGGTGGCTATGTGCTCCATCAAGGGAGGTGTTGGCTAGGTGCCCATCTCGGCGGATGATAGCTGTGTGCATCACCGTAGATTGAGGATGACCTCGAGTCACCTCGTGGATATGGACATGTGGGGTCACTTAGGTGATCGGTGGCTTAGCCACGGCCTTGGGCAGCAAGTCTGCCAAGTTAAGATATGTGGGATCACTTAGTTGATCGGTGGATTAGCCACGGCCTTGGGCAAGGGGTCTACCAAGGTAGGTGTAACGGATGGACTCTAGGCTGGGTTGGGTGCATTTGCTTTGCATAATCATGTGTGAAATGTGGATCGATGTGGAAATGGGCCAAGCCCAGTATGTGAAATTAAGTGATTATATGGGCCAAGGCCCAATTGTGGAAATGATGTGAGTAAGTTGTTCTACTATCTGAATTGTGATATGATATGTGGTTGTGGGCTAAGCCCACATGTGGGTGGATTTCAGTGGATTGATTACACACTGAGTCTGTGTGACTCACCCAATTTTTCTCAAACCTTACAGGTGATGCATAAAGCTTGGACCGGGTTGGAGTGGATACGAGGTGGCCCATGCAGAAGGAGTTTCTACTTATTTTAATAAAATTTATATTTTTAATATTTCAAGTATTTATTTATTGTAATAAGGCCACTTTAAGTATTTGAGGTTTATTATTATGTTTTAAGTTGGATTGTCGATTATATTAATATCTGAAATTTGTTTATTTTTAATAACTTTCCTTTTAAAATATATGATAAAGTTTTTAACCGAAGAATTTGTAACATCAAAGTTTTACTTAAAATTTTAAATATGAAATGATTTATCAACAACAACAAACTTTCATGATTTAGTTTATGATTCAAAATATTTTTCAAACGTTTTCCGCAGTGGCATTCTAAATTCGGCCATGGCGTATGGGCCGGGTTTGGGGTGTTACAATCCATGAATGTATAATAACGGTGGGCTGTGTGCGATACCATCACTTATTTATTCCAATTGGTGGGCTAAGTGCGATACCACCGGAATTATAAATGATTGTGGTGGGCTAAGTGCGATACCACCCTAAATGCTTAACTACGATGGGCTGTGTGCGATACTATCGTTAAGCATATTATTTAGTGGGCTATGTGCGATACCACTATAATTACCATTTTGGTAGGTTATGTGCGATACTACCCTACTATCTGATTGAGGTGGGCTAAGTGCAAAACCATTGAGTAATTTAGCATTGTGGATGGATCAGTGACAATTCATGATGAGTGATACCATGAGTAATGGGTAGTATGGGTGGTTTATTGAAAATATTTTATGTGATTATGTGGTGATAAGTGTAGGGATGCATGCTAATTAATATGAGCATTTGGCTCATGGCATGGTTAGGAAGTGGTAAGAGACAGAATAAGTAAGCTTCAAAATGTATTGTGTAGGTAACTATGAGTTTAAGATGAAAAACTCATTATAATACCTTACGGTTAAGTATAATCAATGATTATCAATATCTAATTATTATAAGCGTATGAACTTACTAAGCATTATTGCTTACTCATCTTCCTTTCTAATCTCTTATTGGTTATTTTATCTAGCTCGGGTTGGAGACCGCCGGAGATGTTTTCACACTATCGAGTAGATGCCTGGTATGGTGTTTCAAGTTCTTATGAGTCATGGTGAAACACCCCAAACCCGGCCCACAAGCCCTGACCAGATCAGGTATGCTTCTTGAGCAAACTCGTTTTGTCGTTTTGGAAAACATGTGATTTTGTGGTAAGAGAATAGATTTGAAGTACGATCTTGTTGAAAACCGGGTTGTGATTTAAGTTTGTATCTTATAAAATCGTTAACTCTATGTTTTTATAAAATTTATATATCGAAAGAAGAACCAAATTTAGAACTTATTATTAAGTTGAAAACCATAGGTATTTAGGTGTCAAAATAGTTTAATTCAGTTATCGAAAATATTTAATTATTTAGTTGAAGTTGATCGTAGCAGAATAAAAAAAATTTAAAATGTATAAGTAACATAGCTCATGGCGGCCTTATTACAAAAACATAACCCAAAACAAATCCCGAAATAATAAAAGAAAACGTAATAAGTTAATTAAAAGGAAAACTGAAATACTGAGTTGAGCAATGGCCACCACGTAGTCCTCGCTGACCCGGTCCATCACGCTAAGTATCACCTGAAAAAGATATCCCACGAGGGGTGAGTCAACAGACTCAATGTGTAACAATACACTAAAACCCAACCGATCATAGCAATAAAGCCCATTTAAAACACATTTAGCCATAAGCCCATAATATAGCAAATCAGATAATCACATGTACATATGAAATGAAATGCAATCCCGAGCCCAACCTAGATATCCATCCGCTACACACCACCCGTACCTGCCAATCACACCGTGGGGATTACTAAATCGACCCTCCATCCGCTACACACCATCGAAGGCAGTTGCTGCAGTCAACTTGCACATCGCCCTTATAAATTGTGGCATGGCCACCAGATAATTGTGACAGAGTCACCGGATTCATAATATGTGACCGAAGTCACCGGATTCATAATATGTGACCGAAGTCACCGGATTCATAATATGTGACATAGTCACCGGATAATGTGGTAAAAACCACCGGAACACTTCCCCTTTATCAATATCACCCATATGCCCATGCAATAAACATATTATTTCGATATCATGCCATATACCCCAAAATCATAACGGAATCATACACATTTCATATCCATGCTTATAGCATTATTAACGAAGTATTAGGGGTTTAACGTACCTGAATATCATGTACCACTGAATGGTACCCGCAACCATTACCATACATATTTCTTATTAACACATGCTAACATTAATACTATTAATCTATCGGAAATTTAGTGTAGGGCTACACACCTGATAATAGCGAGAACTATACTTTCCCGCTCGTCGATACCTAAATATTTATCACGCTAGGTTAGAACACTAATACTTATAAAACTATACAAATGATAAGTAATCTAAATCCTTACCCTCGGAATCTCGAACAACAACTATATGCGATTTCTCTCCGATTGATGGTTCATAACCCGATGAAGAACCACGAACAAACAATGGCTCGGGGGTACGTACGACTTCAAATAATCGATTTTCGTCGGCAGAGGGTCCACATCCCGATGGAAAGTCTCGAATTCCCGACACAGTCCTTCGTTTGAAATTTGAGGGTATAGCAGAACCACCTCTCTTGCAAGCACTATTTACCGCTCTTTTCGAACCCATTTTGCTTGCCCCAAAATCTTAACACTTCGATTCAATTTTCTAACGAGTCACGAAGATTATGAAGAGAAAAGGTTGAGATTTGATGCGATTAAGCTTTGGTATCCAAAGAGATATTCGGCCTTAACATATAAGAATAGAAAAAAAAAGAAGAAGAATGTGAGGCTTTAGAGGTTTCGGCAATGGTGAAATAAGGAGAGGGAGATTTCGGCCTTGACAAAGTAAATGAGAAGAGAAGAGAAGAAAATAAAAGAATGAAAGAAGGAGATGATGATGATTCGGTTTTCAAAAGAAAAGAGGTGAGTTTAGAAGCAATGTGCATTCGGCAAGGAGGGAAAAAGAGAAGAAAATGGTCTTTGATGTTTTGGTATTTTTGGTCACAAAGAGGAGAGAAAGAAGATATGATTTAGAAAAAAGGACAACTCAAAACCGAAATGGTCAAAACTCAAATGACCAAAAGAAAAGAAAAAGGTTTACCTTTTGTCTAATGTACATTCGGCTAAGAGGAGGAATATTAGAGAGAAATGCTTTGTGACACAAAATGACTAAAAGAAAGATGTGCACAACTAACTTCTAACTCATCCAAAAGCCTTCAAAATTTTGGCCACCCCCCTAATCCATAAAACCGTCCAAGTTCATGGTCAAAATGGCCATGAAATAATTTCCAAAACTTCCACCTAGATACATGCCTTGTAATCCTCTACTTTCCCAAAGTTAAAGAAATTCTATCCCCACAATCTAGCAATTCTATCCCTTATTTCATGCTTACCATAACCTTAAGTCTTCTTGCCATAAAAAAAAATGTCCATCTTATCCATAAATACCTCTTTGACCGACACTTAAGGAAAGCATGCAAAAATAATCAAAAATTGCACACCAAGAGATTTGAACCTCTTCCCTTCAAGTCCATCATGTGGCATCATATCCTCTTTACCAAATGCTCTTTTATATAAGCTATTTACTCATAAATTTCCATATGTCTTGAAGCTACTTACCATCTCTCCTTAAGGTGCTAAAATACCAAATTTTTCCTAAAGCCCAATTAAACCCGAGACTTCATAGAAACCTCGTAACCTTCTAAATCCACTTAACTAATAAGTCCAATTTGCAATAACACCATTCTCATATTCTTGAAGATTTTAAACACTCCTAAGCCCAAGGCCCAATTGGCCCAATCCTACTAGGCCCAATTTCGGGATGTTACAATTCTACCCTCCTAAAAAAAAATTTCGTCCTTGAAATTTCCAACCAACTACTAACACACTGCTCAAATCACACCACTATGCTTTCGCTGCGCACTCTGCCCTTAAAAACCACAATGTACTTTTTAACATAATCTTGAATCTTTTTTTTTTTCACACAACCAACATCTAATCACAATAGCAAACCGTTATCTACCACTTATACCAAAAATTTTCCTACATTCAATCATCACTTCCAACCAAAACATACCTGACTTGAGGGTGAGGAAACAATCCCGAGCCTTATGCTCCTTAGACCCGCATCTCAAGCATGCTCCTAACCTCCTCCAGCATTCTCCCGGATGACGCCTCTTGCAAAAATCACAAGCCGGATAGTTTGGTCATGCCTTGACATGCTTTACAGAACGAGATTGTGACCCTAGAGAACCGTGATCTCTTTTCTTCTTACAGTCCACAGACCCAACTCGAAGTGCTTCATCGATTCCTTTAACCTCCTCCAATACTTCCTCAACTATCTGAGTCAGCTCATCAATCCCAACTCGATCATGAGACCCCGTCTCAGCCACTAGCGATGCTAACGCCTCCTTTTCAGAAATATGCCTCGGTGCTGAAGATCTAGCCCTAGCACCTCGGCCTTTACCACGTCCACGACGACCACGTCCCCTAGAACTCATGTCTACTTCGCGCCTTATCCGATATTACGAAAATTTTATGCATTAGAGTCTTTTCACTTTCTTGTTTAAAGAAAATTTTATGCAACAGAGTTTTTAATCAGTGGTTTTTCCGTAAAAGTACACATATACCTAGGGTCCATGTCTCTAAAGTATAGTTTCCTTAGGCTTATCAACTAAAGTATCACACATCAACATACTCACATCAATTTAACAACAAAAGAACTTACCTGGTGGACCTGGGCCTAGAACTAGGGTGTCATGCTTCCATAAAAACCGGTTTAACCAAAACTTTTCACAAAAACTCATTTGGGCTTAATTTTGAAAACGTTGTGGACTTCAAAACCCAAGGCCTAGAGTTTAAAACTGGGCTCTGATACCAAGTTAAAACACCCCAAACCCGGCCCACAAGCCCTGACCGGATCTGGTATGCTTCTTGAGAAAACTCGTTTTGTCGTTTTGGAAAACATGTGATTTTGTGGTAAGAGAATAGATTTGAAGTACGATCTTGTTGAAAACCGGGTTGTGATTTAAGTTTGTATCTTATAAAATCGTTAACTCTATGTTTTTAGAAATTTATATATCAAAAGAAGAACCAAATTTAGAACTTATTATTAAGTTGAAAACCATAGGTATTTAGGTGTCAAAACAGTTTAATTCGGTTATCGAAAATATTTAATTATTTAGTTGAAGTTGATCGTAGCAGAATAAAAAAATTTTAAAATGTATAAGTAACATAGCTAATGGCGGCCTTATTACAAAAACATAACCCAAAATAAATCCTGAAATAATAAAAGAAAACGTAATAAGTTTAATTAAAAGAAAAACTGAAATACTGAGTTGAGCAATGGCCACCACGTAGTCCTCGCTGACCCGGTCCATCACGCTAAGTATCACCTGAAAAAGATATCCCACGAGGGGTGAGTCAACAGACTCAATGTGTAACAATACACTAAAACCCAACCGATCATAGCAATAAAGCCCATTTAAAACACATTTAGCCATAAGCCCATAATATAGCAAATCAGATAATCACATGTACATATGAAATGAAATGCAATCCCGAGCCCAACCTAGATATCCATCCGCTACACACCACCCGTACCTGCCAATCACACTGTGGGGATTACTAAATCGACCCTCCATCCGCTACACACCATCGAAGGCAGTTGCTGCAGTCAACTTGCACATCGCCCTTATAAATTGTGGCATGGCCACCAGATAATTGTGACAGAGTCACCGGATTCATAATATGTGACCGAAGTCACCGGATTCATAATATGTGACCGAAGTCACCGGATTTATAATATGTGACATAGTCACCGGATAATGTGGTAAAAACCACCGGAACACTTCCCCTTTATCAATATCACCCATATGCCCATGCAATAAACATATTATTTCGATATCATGCCATATACCCCAAAATCATAACGGAATCATACACATTTCATATCCATGCTTATAGCATTATTAACGAAGTATTAGGGGTTTAACGTACCTGAATATCATGTACCACTGAATGGTACCCACAACCATTACCATACATATTTCTTATTAACACATGCTAACATTAATACTATTAATTTATCAGAAATTTAGTGTAGGGCTACACACCTGATAATAGCGAGAACTATACTTTCCCGCTCGTCGATACCTAAATATTTATCACGCTAGGTTAGAACACTAATACTTATAAAACTATACAAATGATAAGTAATCTAAATCCTTACCCTCGGAATCTCGAACAACAACTATATGTGATTTCTCTCCGATTGATGGTTCATAACCCGATGAAGAACCACGAACAAACAATGGCTCAGGGGTACGTACGACTTCAAATAATCGATTTTCGTCGGCAGAGGGTCCACATCCCGATGGAAAGTCTCGAATTCCTGACACAGCCCTTCGTTTGAAATTTGAGGGTATAGCAGAACCACCCCTCTTCCAAACACTATTTACCGCTCTTTTCGAACCCATTTTGCTTGCCCCAAAATCTTAACACTTCGATTCAATTTTCTAACGAGTCACGAAGATTATGAAGAGAAAAGGTTGAGATTTGATGCGATTAAGCTTTGGTATCCAAAGAGATATTCGGCCTTAACAAATAAGAATAAAAAAAAAGAAGAAGAATGTGAGGCTTTAGAGGTTTCGGCAATGGTGAAATAAGGAGAGGGAGATTTCGGCCTTGACAAAGTAAATGAGAAGAGAAGAGAAGAAAATAAAAGAATGAAAGAAGGAGATGATGATGATTCGGTTTTCAAAAGAAAAAAGGTGAGTTTAGAAGCAATGTGCATTTGGCAATGAGGGAAAAAGAGAAGAAAATGGTCTTTGATGTTTTGGTATTTTCGGTCACAAAGAGGAGAGAAAGAAGATATGATTTAGAAAAAAGGACAACTCAAAACCGAAATGGTCAAAAGTCAAATGACCAAAAGAAAAGAAAAAGGTTTACCTTTTGTCTAATGTACATTCGGCTAAGAGGAGGAATATTAGAGAGAAATGCTTTGTGACACAAAATGACTAAAAGAAAGATGTGCACAACTAACTTCTAACTCATCCAAAAGCCTTCAAAATTTTGGCCACCCCCCTAATCCATAAAATCGTCCAAGTTCATGGTCAAAATGGCCATGAAATAATTTCCAAAACATCCACCTAGATACATGCCTTGTAATCCTCTACTTTCCCAAAGTTAAAGAAATTCTATCCCCACAATCTAGCAATTCTATCCCTTATTTCATGCTTACCATAACCTTAAGTCTTCTTGCCATAAAAAAAATGTCCATCTTATCCATAAATACCTCTTTGACCGACACTTAAGGAAAGCATGCAAAAATAATCAAAATTTGCACACCAAGAGATTTGAACCTTTTCCCTTCAAGTCCATCATGTGGCATCATATCCTCTTTACCAAATGCTCTTTTATATAAGCTATTTAATCATAAATTTCCATATGTCTTGAAGCTACTTACTATCTCTCCTTAAAGTGCTAAAATACCAAATTTTTCCTAAAGCCCAATTAAACCCGAGACTTCATAGAAACCTCGTAACCTTCCAAATCCACTTAACTAATAAGTCCAATTTGCAATAACACCATTCTCATATTCTTGAAGGTTTTAAACACTCCTAAGCCCAAGGCCCAATCGGCGCAATCCTACTAGGCCCAATTTCGAGATGTTACACATGGCATGTATAGGGATTCTTTTAAAGTTGATTAAGTTCTAATTGATGTAGCCAAATTGTGTTGGCCTAAGAGAACTTAGAGTTTGGCTGTGTATAGCCATAGATGATGGCTTAAGTTGTTTGTAATTGTATTGGGAATAGTTCCCCCTAGTGTGTGTGATGAAGACTTTATCTCTTTTATGATTAAATGTCCTTAATTCAAGAGTTATATGATAATGTGTGAATGTATGCAAATGAGAGTGGAAAAAAGGCTTGGTAGATAGCCTGCTAATTGTCCATATGGGTAGACACAAGGGCGTGTGTCTAGACCGTGTGGGAGCCATGGCTAGCATATGGGCGTGTGCCCAGGGCGTGTGCCCAGGCCCTGTGAAGTCTGCACTTTGCACTTGGGATTTAAATCACCACACGGCTGGAGTACATGGCCTTGTGTTTAGGCCGTGTGGATAAGTCAGAATCGACCACGGTTGGAAGATACGGCGTGTCAAGACCGTGTGAAGTTAGACAGTGTCGACCACGGGTGGGAGACACGGGCATGCCTTAGGGGCACACGGACGTGTGGCCCCTGTTTTAAGGAAAATTTTCTCAAGTTCGTAAAAGTTTTCGGGATTAGTCCCAAAATCTCTCAGAAGTATATTTAAGGCTTCATAGGTCTAGATTGAGTAAGTGATAGGCTTAAACGAAATTTTTATAGCCTGAATTGAAATGTTAAGTAAGATTAAGCATGGTAATGTCTCGTATCCGGTCTGGGTGTCGGACTCGGGTAAGGGGCGTTACATTAAGAGATTAAGACTTAGACTAACAAAATGGTACATCAAATCTGGTGGATACAACTCTCTTGGTTCCCAAATTATCCGCTGACAGATACTTCCTCAAATAGACTCAGCTTCATGGTGGACACTATCAGCAATTTGAGAGCTGCGTATAGCAATTACGCGACAATACTGTTCTATGCATATGCCATCTTGGTAGACTACCCTCTTTTGATTGTTTAACATACTGTTCACCCTTTTTATGTAATTTTTACACTTTGTTTTACACATTATGCACCATTTTTATCTTGGCAAATCGGCCTATTAGGGCAATCTATCAAATCGGCCCATTAGGGCATTTCGGTAACTTGGCCTATAAGGGCATTTCTGTAATTCGGTAATCTTACCCACTAAGGGTAATTCGGTAATCTTACCCACTAAGGGTAATTCGGTAATTCACCCTCTAAGGGTAATTCGGTAATTTTGCAACCCCAGACTTAACTACTAATTTGGGCATAATCAATTGAAACTGTCCATCTACGTCATACTGACTAAACTGACTATAACTCGAGTTAGGAAACTCAAAATTTAGATCCGTAAATTTTCCTTGAAACTAGACTCATATGTCTCATTACTATAATTTTTGTAGAATTTTTGACTTAGCCATTTAGTACAGTTTATTCATTGAAGATTCCCTTGTTTCACAGACCAACGGTTCTGACCTCTCTTACCCAAAATTCGAATATCTCACTGTATAGTTTTCATATGCTTCTCCCACTTGTTTCTATTGCAAATAGTCTCACTAAGGAACTATACATATAAATTGTAACTCATAATTCACTTTGTACAATTTTATATGATTTTTCCAAGATAGATCAGGGAACCACGAAGTCATTCAGAACCAGTCTCATAAAAATTAAAATATCTCAGAATATAAAATTCCTTTTCCTTCTCCGTTTCTTTCATATAAAAATAGACACAGTAAGATTTAATTCTATATTTTATTCACTTTCAAATTCCCTTTCTCCTATTTTTCGTGATTTTTCAAAATCACATCGCTGCTGCTGACCAAACTATTTCATTGCGAAAATATGGTTACTACTACGAACATATACACGCCCGAGTGGTCATGTATGCTGGTTTCCAGTTTTCTTCAGTATTTCGACCGAATCAGATAACATTTCATGCAACATTCAAAGAGGTATGAGATTACACACCATTTCAAACATGTATTCGGAAGGGTACGAGATTACACACCTTATTTGGATTTCCTAAAAACCACTCTTCGTTGACCCACTATATCCGAAGGATTAGCAAATAGAAATATCGAGTGATTTCGTCCCTAAAACATAATCGATTAGTCGGAACTTCAATCTGATTTGCAACATAGCCAAATAGAGTTATAACAAAAAATCCAAAAATGAACCCTTTACCTTAATGATGATAGATCCGACTTCAATCGATTGACTTAAGACTAGAGAGGAATCGGCAATAATGTAAAGGAAAGACGATCACATTTAGAGAGAATAGAAGAAATGATGTTTTCGGTTAAGAAAACCATCCCAAGACAAGGGCACAAAATTTGGCATGAAGAAAAGAAAAATACAGTGATAAAATAGAGCCACTTACCATTTCTATCAAGGAAGATGTGTTCAACTCGCAAGATGGAGAGGAGAAGATGATTGAAATTTGGCTATTGATGAGGAAAGAATTAAGAAGATTTTGGCCAAAACAGAAGAGAAAAAAATGGACAAATGGACTAGGAGATTTTGGCCAAAGCAAAAGGTAAATGAGTTGGTAAAGAAAAATGCCAAAATGAACAAAGCTTTGCCAAGTAGCCAAGAGAAATTCGACTCTCCCACTTCCTCCCTACCAAAACCTTGTATCATCTTTTCCAAAAAGATGAGCATTGACCAAATAAAAGCTTTCCAAAACATTCTCCCACAAAAACGGCCACATGTTCCCCTCCCTTTCCTTTTTCATTTGATTCATTTCCTTACCTTCATCCTTTCCTTGTTTCTTTAGCCATCTTTCCAAAAATTAAAAAGTCTTCCTTACCATAATTAGCCTTGACCGACACATGGAAGAGAAGCACAAAAATTAATCCAAAATGCAATAGATGGGATTCGAACCTTAGACCATTAGTACACTCCACACACCACTTTCCACCTTTACCAATGGACTCCTTATGCTAGCAAAATGCACACTTATTTCCTTAAGTCTTGATGCCACTTGCCTTCTCCCCTTAAGTGCTCAAATACAAAAATTTACCTATAGCCTAACTTGAACCCAGAACTTCCTGGAAACCTCATAACTTTCCAAAATCACCTTCCTAATAAGTCCAACTTGAAATAATGTCGTTATCATATTCTCAAAAATTTTAAACACTCCTACGCCCAAAGCCCATTGGGCCCAATTCTTCTAGGCCCAATTTCGGGATGTTACAAGTTTTCATCGTTGGGTACATACAGGCTTCCTATAAAACGTATACTCCCTCATTTCCCATGTTAAAATTTCTTGCATCGTCAAACTTCATATGTTCCTTTATCTTATCACACCACACATCCTTGAGTTGTGACTCTAATAATTGGGAAAGGAAAACAGGTCGTACCCTTAACTCAGTGAAAAGGGACCCATCATCCACTAGACATACCCTTGCTCTTAGGGAAGCTAAAGTTGAAATAGCCTTCTTATTTAATGCATCAACCACCACATTTGCTTTTCCTAGATGGTATTTAATGGTCAAGTCATAATCCTTTAACAACTCTATCCATCGTTAATAGCGTAGGTTCAATTCCTTTTGGGTGAGTAGATACTTCAAACTTTTATGGTCCAAGAATATACGACACTTCTCCCCATAGAGATAGTGTCTCCAAATATTTAAAGCCAACACAATGACAAATAGTTCCAGATCATGAGTTGGGTAATTCTTTTCATGAAGTTTGAGCTGTTGTGACGTATAAGCAATCACCTTTCCTTTCTGCATGAGCATACACCCTAATCCATTCAAAGATGCATCTGTGAACACAAAGTATTTTGTTCTCGATTCTGGTTGACTCAACACTGGGGCTTCAGCTAATGCCTTCTTTATCTCATTGAAACTTTTCTGACACTCTTCAGACGAGTAAAACTTCTCATCTTTTCTTAGAGTAACTACGTCAATGGCGTTGCAATCATGGAAAACCCCTTCACGAACCTTTTGTAATACACCGTCAAACCAAGGAAATTGTGTACTTCTGTAATGCTTTTTAGTGGATCCCACTCTAGTACAGCCCGAATCTTCTCAAGATCTACCTTGATTCCATCTGCAGAGATAACATGACCTAACAAGTATTGATAAAACATTCCATGCATTGTAAAGTCTCTTTCTTTTCCCTTTCATCATCACTTTTATCATCGTTGGAATTATCAACCATACTTATCACTTGTAACCAAATTTTATATCCAAAATCAAATATAAACAACTATTGATAAAACTAGATTACACATAAATAAGTAGAACATAAATCCAATATCCAAAAACCAAACATAAACAAGTATTGATAAAAGTAGTTTAGCATTGTTGTTTAGTCACATAGTAGATATCTCTAGACCCTACAAGACTAGAAAATTTTCAACTATCCTTCATTTTCATCTTAAGACACAAAGCTCTAATCTTGAGATTAATTGATAAAAACATAATTCGCTTGTCCTTATTAAGTAATAATTTCAGTGAGAAAATGCATAGCGGACTAGCTTCTGAAACTTCCTCCAACATGCTATCAAGCCCTTTGACTGCTTGTTGAATACCACATGGATCCATAATAGGAGTCAGACTAGATGTGGCTTGACTCATATTATTAGTTGCATTGCATAATTTTTCTATTTGACTGGACAATCTTGCAGCCCCTCCAATTTGCATTGAGGATTTCTTCCTTCTAGTTTTAAGACATGAAGTTGAAATCTCAGGTGTTTTCCTTTTTTATCATTTCTATCAATGTGAACATCATTTCTTGCACTTTATTCCTTATTCTCTTTAGGTATGTCATTGTCAACATCCTCAAAAAATTCATTATGGAGTGTACTAGAAGAAGGTGCACATGCTTTATCACCAGTTTCAACTACCCCTCATGAATATTTGGTCTAACTTTGCTTCAAGATCAATGCCCAATGTTCTAAAAATTTGAGCTTCAGGCACAATCTATATATAAAATGGTAGTTTAATAAGAAATTATCAATAAACTCATAAATAAGAAAAAAAACAAAAATATCAAGAATTATTAATGTACCTTTAGCCTACTCTCTCACCAATCACCCGGCGCATCAACAATTCTTTTTATAGGATTCCATCCTAGACCAGTATCTCCTCCTTTTAGTTTCTTCTAAGAATTCTATTCTTTTTTCAAGGCACCCCACCTATTTTTAATTTGTCTTTGTGAATAAGCCTTGCCTTTTGTGAAATGAGTACTGGGTCTATTTCATTTCAATCTCTTTAATATAAATATCATAGAATATTTCTGTCAATTTCTTATCCCACATTGCTTTGACTTTTTCACCACTAACTTCAACCGCCAAAGTACTCATCCATTGTGTCTATGAGCATATTCATTTCAACCTATAAAGCAATCAAGAAAATCAAATGTCACATAAGTATATTTTTTTACATGTTTGAAACTACTGAAAGGAACAATTGAAGATAACATGATTATTCCAAATGGTGGAGATGTGTATCAAAATCAAGATAAGAACCTAAGATATTTTTTTCTCAATCAAATTCAACTTTCCAAGACTGGAATAATAACCAAGAAAGAGAACACAGCTAATAAAAACATCAAACACAATTAAAAAAATGAGTATGGGCAATATTTGGTCAATACCAACAAGATCCAAATGGAACCAACTATCCCACACATATTTGTTTTTGTCAATTATTTCTTTATCTAATCATGAAATCTAAAAATACCAAACCAATGGGTTTTTATGACTTATTCAAATAAATTCCTGAATTACAACTGATGCATAATTACATCATCAAAAATAAAGAAACAATAGTTTAATACTCATCAATTCTTAACTTGTTAGCACAGATTCTATTAGTTTAATGAGATTTATTTCTTAGTTTGGTTAAGAGGTATATCAAATCATTCAAAAGGTTGGTTCCAATGTAGAATCATTAGAGGCAAAAACAACTCTATCCTATATCTATAGGTAAAACTATTCTATAATATCAATCCAAACAAAGAACCCTACCTTAATAATTGATTTTAAATTCAATACATTCCTTTCTCCTACCTTATTTTTCATTTTAGAATCAAACCATAGATTCAATTGTTAACAAGAAATAAGTAACAAATATTTGACATTTAAAAACACCAGCTTTAACACTTAAAGAATGTTGACATAATATTTTAAGTCTACGATTTTATTGCATCAAAATTGTTTTTAAATTGAGAGACAATGAAGCTAAACCGTCGGGCAAGACTAGAATAAATGTAGAACATACTAAAAGACTTGTAATTATCCAATATCAATACCTAAAAGACCTGATTCTTTCACAAGCCAAAACAGTCGAAAAGGAATTTTTATATATAAAAAAGGTATTTTCCAGTCCTAAGCTAAACCCCCCCCAAAAAAACCCAGAACCCAAACTTTTAACTTCACTGCCATAGTTGTTTTAAAGAATCCAAATTCCTAAAACCCTAGAAACGGGTGTGAAAGCACTCTTTCCTTATTGCCTCAAAGCACTACACATAAAAATTAATGAAAGTCAGCTAAGCGAAAGCAGGAAACTACTAAAACTAAGCATAATTAAGATGGGTTTATAGCCAAATCCATGATCAAACATGAAAAGAAGAAAAAGTGGGTGTAGAAAAGAAGCTCACCAATGGAAGAATTAAAGAGGAATTGGGGAACCAAAAAATAACTTAACCTGAAATAGGGAAAAATGAAAAAAAAAATGGGGAGTTGAAATAAGAAGATGAGATTAGGGGAGTAGAAAGAAAGAGAGAGAGTAGCAAAAACCTTGAAGAAAATGGAAGAATTAAAGAAAATAAAAGAGAAGTAGAACCAAAGAACCAGTTTTGAAAGAGAAAATAAAGAAGAAATTGGAAGTATACTGTGTGTTTTGGGAGAAGAAAAATGGAGGATAAAAAAGTAAATTAGCAACCAAAAGTGCTTTTGGCTTAGGAAAAGTTAAAATTTTTAGCTTTTCCATCAGAGCAAAAGGGCTTTGTAGAAGTCAAAATTTTCAAACAAATGGTGCTTGTTTAGCACTCTTTAAAGCCAAAAAAGTGCTTTTCAAAATCACAGCTAAACAAAATCTTAAGCTATTAGGATTCCAAAAACATAAGAATTACAAGAAAATGGACTACATTAACTAACAAATTGAAGGTTTGAAATACTTGAGCCCTAAGGCCGAATGTGTTTCTCTTCTTTTCTTTTTGGTTTCGATTTGAGGAGATAAAAGAGACCACATTCTTTTTCATTCCACTAGCTCCTTTTTATTACTTAAGTAATATTTTATTTTTTTAAGCAAAATTTTATAACATTATTTTATCTAAATTTTATAACAATTCTCTTATGAAAATAAACTTGAAACTCCTCGGCTCCTTGTTTCCGGATCTTATCGACTGGAGGCCTTTCTCTTCTTACTACCTCTACCACTTGAGGAGCTACAGGAGCGGACTGAGGAATAGGTGGGGTGGAGGGGGTTGAGCGTTAGGATTTGCTCGAATGTAATCAGTGTACCAATTACTCATCATATGGAGAAAGGCTTCTCGAGCCTCTTCTCTTTGACCCAAAGTCTCGGGTCTACTTTCAACTGGCACGGTCTCTTGTGTGGTAATCGGTGCGTCTCTCGCAGCATCATCGGCTGCAGCTTGATCGGGATCAGGATCCATTTACTATATAAAAACTCAATTTAAGTCGTCAGGAGTCGTCACACTATCATTATACAAATACTCTTATGTATGGCATGTATGGCTAAACTCATACTTACGCTACGTTAGTCCGACAATAAACTAAATCGTAGCTCTGATACCACTAAATGTAACCCATACCCGTGTTCAACACCGGAATCGAATATGAGGCATTACCGAACTTAACTGACTTAAACATACAATATCGGGCTATAAAATTTCGTTCCCACTTAAAACGTTTTCGTTCATGAACATAACTTCCTTATTATGGGTATACGAGGCCCCAAACATACATTTGGAATAGTTCAGAACCAACTTGGAAACTTTAAAGCACTTAGAAACTTATTTAAAATAGGGCCACACGCCCGTGTGGAAGAAAGGACACGCCCGTGTGACATATCACACGCCCGTGTTCCACACCCGTAGTCGACACTGACTTGCACCACACGGCCTGTCACACGCCCGTGTCCTCCGACTGTATGGCGAATTAAATTCCAAATTCGGGTGCAGACTTTGCACTACCTGGGCACATGCCCATGTCCATGGTCATGTCCCCCGCACGGTTGAGACACACAGCCGTGTCTCTGCTCGTGTGTTTACTACTGAGCATACTGACTTATATACCTAGCATGCATGGGGACACACGGTCAATCAACACGCCCATGGGGCTGACCGTGTGTCACACACGATCTAGACACACGCCCGTGTGTCTACCCGTGTAGACATTTGACAGGCTATCTACCAAGCAAATGCCACCCTATACAACCACCATATTTACACCAATTCAATCCAACATATATCAAAACTAAAAAGCACTTCTAAAGCCTCAAAATCAAGACATCCACACAAGCATACACTTAATGAATTTCATCATCAATGAATATATATATAAACTTGTCAAGTATAGGCTCAATTCCAATGATCACTTACAAAATAAATTTGATAACATAAATAGCCAACATTTTGACTAAAAAATATGACATATGAAAATGACCAAGTCCTATACATGTCATGCTCAAAATGAATCTAACTTTGCTATACCACAGAGTAGTTGATAGTGTGATTTTTGAACTCCGACGTTCCACGAATTCTCAAGCTAACTTGGCAATGCTAGAAAAGGGAAATGAGAGGGGTAAGCATAAAGCTTAGTAAGTTTGTGTGGAAATAAATAGCAACATAAAACTCATAATGGCATCTATCCATGGCATTGGATAAAAGAAACAAGTCTTAAGCATTTTGCCTTAACTTACTCGTACTTGCTCTTATCTAATACATACCATGCCACATATCGTAAACATTTCTCGCCAATTGCTCACGGGTGCCTATATTCACTCAATCACATAGCTTGAGTATTAATCTCATTTCTTTTTCCGAGTTTAATTATTCCACTAAATCACTTGGGATACTCAAAGATACATGTTCATCATTATTCACATAAATACGAAGCCAATGCCACATCTTTGATGTGATCTTACATGGGGTCACCTCTGAGTGCCAACACCATATCCTAGATATGGTCTTATACAGGATCTCATGTCAATTATCGACGCCATATCTCGAATATGGTCTTATACAATTTTCATATTCAATGCTGATGCCATATCCTAGATATAGTCTTATACGGGATCACAATTTGGTGTAAAGGCTGTGTCCCTATCATGGTCTTACACGGGACCTTATCCCTCTCATGTCTTGATAATAGCATTCTTGCATTTATTATAGTCCAACCGGGACTTCAACATCACAACTTTCATCATTTTTCTCATTCAACACCATTACTCAATTTCATAGAAAATCATGCATCGTTATAATATCAAACATTCTCAAGCATACTAGCATGATGTTGTATTTATCACATACAAACTTACCTCAATTTCAAAATAGGCCACTTGCCGATTTAATCTGACACCTTGCCTTTTCCTCGGTCAAGGTTAATCCATCGTTCTTCTTGATCTATATAATAGCAAATTAGATCTTTTAATAATAACATAAATCAACACACTTCAAAAATCATACTTTGGCAAAATTACCATTTTGCCTTTAGACTATCACAAAATGACTATTTTACCCCTAGGCTCGAAAATTAATTCTAATCAAATTCCTTTCTTTAACGAGCCTAGGTGAACATTTATTACTCTTATGGTAGCCCTCAATACTCATTATTTCACACATTTACCATACATTTTACAACCTTTACAAAAAGGCCCCTTTTAGGTGTTTTCATGATAACACCTTTCACAAAAATTGTTTATCTAACAACTAAGACTCATTTTGTTCCATAAAAATGCAGTAAACAACTTAAAAGATCACATGGAAAAACTCTAAACTTTCAACCATTTTGCAATATAGTCCCCTCTTTAGCTAGCTTAAGCTTTAGGGGTTTCAAAAGTACAATTATTATCAAGAAATGATCGCTAAAACACTTACTTGCAATGAGAAGAGTTTGCTGAAATTTTTGAGCTTTCAAACCCCTATTTTTCTTGTATTTTTTGGTGGAGAAGATGGAGTGAAAGATAATATCTTTTCTTTCTTTCTTATATTATATTTCATCAATTTAATCCACTTACTACACCAACTTTGACTAATTTTGACTTCTTTGTCCCCCTATGGCCGACAATGACCTTTAGAAAGGTCTAATTGTACATTAAAGGCCTCCAATTAAAATTCTATGGCTATTAGGCACCTTTAGCTCAGAAAATAGAACTTTCGCACTTTATGCGATTTAGTCCTTTTTCGCGATTAAGAATGCAATCGCTAAAATTAAAGCACTAAAATTTTCTTGCACCTATATAATCATGCTATAGCTCATAAAATAACATCAAAATAATTTTCTTTGACCTCAGATTAGTGGTCCCGAGACCACTATTCCGACTAGCCCTTAAATCGGGCTGTTACTCTTGGTGAGTAAACTACATTGTTAAGGAGTTAAATTCCCATACGATGGCCCCTAAGGACAAGAACCACTAGACTTCTAACACCATATCACAACCTTTTAAGGGTAACACCAGGAAATCAGTGGCACATGATATGTCCTGGGCCTCTCAAGGAACTATTTAGAAACTGCCATCAGTTGTTAAATAACCACCACCAGTAATGGTAACTCTGAGTTGATCCATCTGTTTCACAGGTCATGAAAGTTGTTTGACCAATTTGGCACTGATGAAATTGTGTGCTGCCCGAATCAACTAAGATGATCACTAAAGTGGAACCAATGTATGTTGCAATACGTATTGTGTGGAGGCCTTGAAAGCCTTGGATTGCATGTAAAGACAGTCTAGAGGACTCGACAACTTCTTTTTCCTAAGGAGTATCTTCTAGGTGGTATGAGCATTCATGGAAATCTTCACCCTCACCATCAGAAGGAGGGTCCAATAGCTTCTAGTAGAGTTGGAATCTGACACATTTATGTCCAAAGGTATATTTGGCACCACACCAAAAACATAACCTCTTTGTATTCTTTTCCTCAATTTCAACAGAAGAGAGAGATCTGATTGGATTCCTACTGTAGCCATTGGTAGGAGAGTTACCATTGGGTTGTAGAGCTATACTGTACCCACCTTGGTTACTGGTGCAAGTGGAGGAAATAAAGTCGGAGTTCGATGGGGTCCCCTTAAGCCAAAAGAGTAACCACATTTATGGGAATTGGTGAGGATCCTTTCTACTTGTCTCCACCAGAATACCTTCCATTAGTGATTTGGGCTTAAAGAGTTGGAGGTACTGACCTATCTTTGGCTTCAAGTTGCTAGTGAAAATGTTCAGAGAATAATGTTTTGGCAGTTGCAGTTGTTTGAGAACACTGATGAAGGTGTCATGGTAGTTATCCATTGACCCTTGTTGTTTCAAAGAAACTAAGTTTTCTATGGGGTCCTTAAAGGCACTAGAGCTAAAGCTTCCCCTTAGATTGTATGTTAGGAAATGTGCCCATATTGTAGTAAACATGTAACTTTTTTTCTATTTATTTGAACAATGAATAAATAAATAAAGTTAATTTCACATTTCACTATTATTTATTTTGTCTTTATGTCTTTTATATTTTGCATGCATAGCGAAATTGTGACAAGCAAATATTAGCTTACTGATTGTTTAAAGTTCAAATTGAAGATAAGTGGCATTGTAAAGAACGTTTACATTGTGAGAAGGACAACTTACTTCAGCAGATAATCTAAATGAGTCCATAATCCTGCCAAAGAATCAAAGTGAGCATTTGATTCAAATATTGAGAAGGATTATTATGTCATCTACAATTCCAATTGGGGAGATGGCTAGTTTTGGCTATCGAAGCAGTTGACTTCACGAGTAAAGACATAGTTGTATTCATTGGTAGAATGATACATTGGACTGGACCCAAGATGAATTAATTCTGAATCTGTTTGTGAATTAATTCTCTTGTGACGTTCATGGTGTGATTTACCTAAATCTTGAGTTAGCCATTGATCATGCGTATGCAACTCATGTGTTTTGATATAAGTGGAGGCTTATGCTCTAAAGATGATCGAGCCCATAGCCAATATGTTGGGTACATGACTTGTGTCTAGCATGGCTTTGCTAGCAATAGTGAAATTCATAGCTCAATGAAAGAGTTGATGATATCCTCTCATTGGCATTGTGTGGATTGATAAATATGAAACGTGGCCATGGGCTGCTTGTTTTCGAACGAGAAATTTATCATAGTCATTTGTTGACAGTGATTATATTAATCATTAAAAAGACACAATGGTGACAATAAGATAAAATAGGATTATATTGAGTGAACGGATTTAACTCAAAGGAATCAAGGATATCATATGAGGGTAACACACACATGACGAGGTCATTGGACAAAGTAGTTGGATGAATTGCTTTCATAAAGAGTATATAATAAAGAGTTTTCAATCATGGTACTTCTTGTGGATTGACTCCATGATTAAGTAATTACGAATTATCGAAACGATGCTTCTGGACATAATGGCAATTACTAGAGCCTAATTCTATATGTCTGATTGGTCCCTCCATTAGCTCAACAAAAGCTCAATATGACTTTATTTAAATCAGAAGAAAATTCTATGACTTTGGGAATAATTTAGTTGAGTTGATTTATTCAATGTGCAGTTAAATTAAGTGGTTGTGAGAGTTGTTCAACTAGGGAATTTAATTAAAAATTTTTCTTGAAAATTTAATTTGGAAAATCTAAGTGATTTTTGGAAAAATTAAATTAATCAAATTAATATTATATTTTTGGAAGTTAATTTTCAAGTCAGACAATTGGCCCAATGGATAATTGAACTTGAAAATTGGACCTGAGATTGTAAAATGGGCCTAAGAGTCCAAAATTGAGACCAAGACCCAAAAACTGGTTGAATCGACCCTGGTATGTGAAATCGGGCCAACGGTCCAACCGGTGACTTGACCGAACCGGTCAGGTTGTCATTGTCCCTGACGGAATCGACAACGGCTGAACCAGCTTGAGGTGCCGTAAGGGTGTCGCACCTGCAGCACCTGACACGGCTGTGCTGGTGGTTGCGACAGCAGAGTCTTGGTGGCAAGCGGTGGTTGGTCGTCGATGGTTGAACAGTGGAAGAGTTACACTCCTATTGGGACTCTACCAGAGAATTTTTATTTCAGATTAATTATTTCAAAAATAATATTATTTTAATAGTTTAATATTAAATTAAATTTAATATTTATCTTAATAATATCTTATTAATTTACTATTAAAATGATTAAGTTTAATCATAGTTGAACTCTCTAAACTCTCCCTATATAAAAAGATTATTCTAGAAAATTTTCAAAGATATTTTTCTAATTGGCAACTTGACCTAAAATTTTAGAGAAATTGGTAATTTTTGATGAAAAAATTTCTAATTCGAAGCGAGCCCACACTCGGCAAATGTGAGCTTAAGGATAGTGGAGAAGACTACTCGGTCGAAGTGTTCATCCTAGATGAATCGAAAGGGTACAATTTTGATTAAGTGTTTATTACTTTAGATATCATAACCAAGATATTGTTTTGGAAAATTTTTTAAAACTCTGGTTTTTCCCTAAATTTATTTTCCACTGCGCTTTCCAAACCTGTTTTTCCAATAATTGGTATCATGAGCCAGGTTGTGTTCTGTCTATAAGTAGAATTAGATAATCAATATAAATTTCTTTTCTTCTTGAATGATTTGATTGCATAGAAAGAGACATTTCTTTAGATCTTATACATGTTTTGAGTTATATATGGGAATGGATACGAAATTATATATTTTTTATATAATTTTTTTTTTTGCCGAGGTGTGGTTTTTAGGAAATAGATCATGGGCTATCATCTCCACGTAGGGCTATTTTTTTTTTAAAAACAATTCATAGAATTCTTGTGAGCTGCAAACGAACATAGGACTTAAATGTAATTTTTCCAAAAGGAGTCGATGATGAGTAAAAGATACATGGTGGTTGAAGACTCAAGGAATGCCTTGCAGTGAAAATTTATGTAATTTTATTTTTCCATTTATTTTCTAGAAATAAAACCACGGAAACCTTGGCTTGAAATTTTATTTTAATTACCTATATCATTATATATATGTTTTATATTGTTTATAATATTATGCAATGTTATAATTGTGATATATATATGAGATGATCCACAGTTGATCGATTAAAAATAAGAAGTGTGATAAAGAGAAAATGCATGTGTTGTATTATTCTATTAACTTCTTTAGGTTATTGAATAACTGTGAAAAGTGTGGTAATGAGAAGGTGCATGTCTAGGACTGGCTCTAGCTAGGAAAGACTTGGTTCTTAAGCGGTCAAATTTGAATCACCTCCCTTTCCTATGACCCTACCTGGTGCACGATTCTAATTCACTTCTTCATTTTTTCCTTTAAAAGAAAAACTGTGCAGAACTAAAATTATTTGTTTTAAGATTGATTGATTCTTATGAATGAATATTATAAAATTGCCAGAGCATGCCATGCATATATTGGAAACTTGTCTTTTAGATTAGGTAAAAATGCCACTAGGACTATTGTATGATCATTCTTGAAATTTGGGATAAAAAAAATTGTATGTTTTTAAATTATTGAGTGGGAGAAGGTCCTTGGACAAGACCTACGACCTCCATTGATGGTTCGTAAGTGATAGCATGATAAAATTTCGAGTCGGTTCCTACCTTGGCTGTACCCCAAGGTAATCTTTGTCATGTGGGTTCACTAGATGGGATTTCTTTTTAAGGACAACTAGTCATGCATGACTTTCAGAGAGATTGTCCCAAAATGACTCACAAATGAGAGCATGTTCATTATGGGTGTTGAGTCAACGGTTACACACTCAAGATCATCTCTTATTAAATTGTTTCCCAAGAAATGATATTTAAGCTAGAGATGATGGCCAAACGTTTAACGGTCGTTAGTTCATGTAGAATATTAAGAATTAAGATTCACGAATTGGTTGGATGTAATCCATGTTCTTGGTAGTTAATCATGAGACCCTAAGGCGACATGGTCAATGGGTGTGAGAATGATCGTAGCAACGAAATTCTTTTTTCAAGGTTTTAATACAAGACGCATGCATCATACTGCATTCTTGATATGTTGTTGAAATGAAAAATATTTGCTTAATACAAAGATAGTAATTAATGAATATTTATTTTTTTAGTTCAAATATGTCTCATAGTCCTCTTATTAGCAATCTTACTGAGAATAAATTAAATGGGGATAACTTTCGAGAATGGAAATGAAACTTGCTAATAGTTCTTAGTTGTGAGAAAAACGAATTTGTGCTTGACGAAACGTGCCCTCTTGAAGCTCGCCCAAAGTGAGAAATCGCTGGAGAGATTCTAACTTGATTGCTCGATGTTATATGTTAGTGAGCATGAGTAATGTATTGCAAGAGCAACACGAGAATTTTCGTACTGCCAAAGAAATCATAACAAAGTTGGAGAATTTGCTCAGAGGTCAAGTCGCATTGGCTCGACAATCCGCTATTACAAATTTGATGAATTCTCAACATAAAATCGGCACCCCAATCAAAGAGCATATACTTAAGCTTATGGGATTCTTTGCAGAACCGGAGGACAATGAGGCGAAACTAGACATGAACACACAAATTGAAATGGTGTTCAAATCCTTAACCAAGGAGTTTGCTGGTTTTAAGGTCGCTTACAAGGCGCTTACCTTGACTCAGCTCATGAAGGATGAATTAATTCTGAATCCATTTATGAATTAATTCTCTTGTGACATTCATGGTGTGATTTACTTAAATCTTGAGTTAGTCATTGACCATGCGTATGCAACTCATGTGCTTTGATATAAGTGGAAGCTTATGCTCTAAAGATGATTGAGCCCATAGCCGGTATGTTGGGTACATGACTTGTGTATGGTATGGCTTTACTAGCAACAATGAAATTCATAGCTCAATTAAAAAATTAATAATATCCTCTCATTGGTATTGTGTGGCCTGATAAATATGGAATGTGACCACAGGTTGCTTGTTCTCAAACAAGCAATTTATCACAGTCATTTGTTGACAGTGATCATATTAATCACTAAGAGGGCACAGTGGTGACAATAAGATAAAATATGACTGTATTGAGTGAACGAATTTAACTCAAAGGAATCAAGGATATCATATGAGGGTAACACACACATGAAGAGGTCATTGGACAAAGCAGTTAGATGAATTACTTTCGTAAAGAGTATACAATAAGGAGTTTTCAATCATGGTACTTCTTGTGGACTGACTCCATGATTAAGTGATTGCGAATTATTGAAATGGCGCTTTTGGACATAATGACAATCATTAGATCCTAATTGTATCCGTTAGCTCAACAAAAGCTCGATCGGACTTCATTTAAATTAGAAGAATATTCTACGACTTTGGGAATAATTTAATTGATTTTATTTATTCGATGTGTAATTAAATTAGATGGTCGTGAGAATTGTTCAACTAGAGAATTTGATTAAAGAATTTTCTTGAAAATTTAATTTGGAAAATCTAAGTGATTTTTAGAAATATTAAATTTGATCAAGTAAAACTCAATTAATCAAACCAATTAAAATTAATATTATATTTTTGGAAATTAATTTTCAAGTTAGACAATTGGCCCAATGGGTAATTGAACTTAAAAATTGGACTTGAGATCATAAATTGGGCCCGAGAGCCCAAAACTGAGACCAAGACCCAAAAACTGGTCGAATCGGGCCTGGTATGTGAAATCGGGCCGACGGTCCAACCGGTGGCTAGACCGGACCATCGGGTTGTTATTGACTTGGACGAAATCGGCAACAGTCGAATCGGCTCGGGGTGCCGTAAGGGTGTCGTACCTACATTACCTAACACGGTGGTGCCAGTGGTTGCGACGGTGGATCCCTTGTGGTCAGCGGTGGTTGGTCGTCAATGGTTGAGCGATGGAAGAGTTACACTCCTATTGGGATTCTACCAGAGAATTTGATTTCAGATTAATTATTCTAAAAATAATATTATTTTAATAGTTTAATACTAAAATAAATTTAATATTTATTTTAATAGTATTTTATTAATTTAATATTAAAGTGATTATCTTAATATTAAATTTAATTTAATGTTTATCTTGTTGATAAACATTCTATTATTTTAATAAGATTTAATATTAAATTTATTCTAATATTTATCTTTATTTAATATTAGATTAAATTTAATATTAAAATGATTAAGTTTAATCATAGTTGAACTATCTAAACTCTCCCCATATAAAGAGAGCCTTGGGTCATTATTTTTCACACACTTGAATTCAAGAGAAAGTTGTAGAGAGAAAAATCTCTTAACATATTATTTTAGAAAATTTCTAGAGATATTTTTCTAATTTACAACTTGACCTAAAAGTTTAGAGAAATTGTAAAATTACCCCACTAGTAATTTTTGATAAAAATTTTCTAATTCAAAGCGAGCCTACATTTGACATACGTGAGCTTGAGGATAGTGGAGAAGACTACTCTGTCGAAGCGCTCATCCTAGAAGAATGGAAAATGTACAATTTTGATTAAGTGTTTATTACTTTATATATCACAATCAAGATCTTGTTTTGGAAAGAAAAAATTTAAAACTTCGGTTTTTCCCTAAATTTATTTTCCGCTATGTTTTCCAAACTTGTTTTCCAACATTGTGGGCTTAAGAGGGCCATGTTAACAAGTGAAAACCACCCTGTCTCTAGCTGTAGAAGTGGTGTCAGTCCATCGCCTTCCCCTCCAGGTGCAGCATCACAGTTCTAACCTTAGCCTAACCAAGAATTCCTTCAACCTTGAAAAATTGTTCCAATTAGGTGCCCCACCCTAAAAAATATGAACCATCAAAGCGAGGGCACTCGAGTTTATGGGGTCGAGAAATGATTTCCAAGCTACTAGACCTTGATGGAGTCCCCACACCCCCTAGTTCCATCGTGGGAGATGTTGGCAGATGGTCTTTAAGAGCAAAACTCGGTGGTAGTCCTCCTAGAACACCCTTACCTCTATCGATAGATGGTGTTGCAGAGTGAGAAAAAACTAGATTGCCCATGTATTGCTTGAATAAACCTTGTAACTCTAACTTAAGTTCACCACGAAACTCCTCCTTAAACTCCTTCAAACGCGTATCCAACTTGGTGTCCCTTGTGAAAGCTCCACTTGAAGCTTAGTCATTTCCTGTTTTAAGTGTCTCGTGTCCTTTTGTAACCTGGTGGTGACGCCATCGACAGCCATGGAGGAACATCTTGCTCTGATATCTTTATTATGGTTACTGCCTAGAGTGATAGAAAAATAGAAGAAAAGAATAAGGAAGAAGCAAGAGAAAACACAGAGAAAATGAGGGAGGGATGGGAAACAGTTTCTTCAATTTGCATAGCCTCCTCTTGTTACAAGCCTTAGCTAAAAAGGGAAAAAAGATGATCGTTGCAGCTAAATTCAGTTATCAATTGTTACTATAAATGTAAACCAAGGTTAAAAATAGTGAACATTCCGTTTCACTAAAACACGGGACACTAAAGCTAAAATGCACCATTTTATTTACATAATTGGAACCAAACCACAACGTTTGGTTAACTAACATAACTACCACATCAGGACCATCAATTAAAAACGGTGATCACTCAAAAACAAATCAATTAAGTCCAATGAAACTTGGTTAAATTCTGATCAAACAAGAAATGTTTGATGTGCAAGCATGGTGTTGCAAATTTGCAGCCACTTCCAAGAAAAACAGTTGATAATATTTTCTTGTTTAAGTATGAATTGATTTGAGACTCAAATGACAAAGGAAAAAAGTTAAATTTGATACTCTAATCTATCTTTGATCAAATCTAGTACTGTATTTATATATATTTTATAAAAAATGGAGACTTTCAATGAATATGAATGCGGGTCTGCCGCCGAGCAATACTCAACAGGGTTTTTTTTATATATATATATATATACAAAATAGGTTTTTAATTATTTTTATTTTTGCGTAGTTGTAGTGTAACATGGAAAAATAATTGGAATAAATTAGTGAGATTTATAACTGCTAGAATAATAGATTCTTTTGGTCGTGATACACGTTGAATGAGATTAGGCTTTTCATTTGAAAGATTAAATAAAGTAAAACTGAGATGCCTTTATTGGTCCTTTATCATGTAGTTGTGTTACAATTATTATAATTAAAATCATCTTGTCTTGTCTTGAGATGTCTTTATTGGTCCTTTATCATGTAGTTGTGTTACAATTATTATAATTAAAATCATCTTGTCTTGTCTTGAGATGCCTTTATTGGTCCTTTATCACATATTCACATAGTTGTGTTACAATTATTATTTAAATCATCTCGTCTTTCTTAAGGCTAAGAAGGTGTGGTTATTTTATTGAGATTCGAAAATCAATTAACAACCCTAAAGGAAAGTTAAGATAAAACGTGGATATGTATTACTTTTTTCTATGTTGTTTCTAGGATCATATTTTATATTCATATTGTTGCAGACTGCATTGGAACCAAAAGAAAATGAAGAATTTAAACCGCTGCTGGACTACTAAGTAGCAGAAATCATGGGATTGGAAACTAAGGATTGTAGATGTAGTTTGATGGGTGTGGATGAGCTTTAGTGAGTATATGTTAACGTGGTTGTGAATAGAAGGATATAAGTTGGGTAGAATAACGTATCGGTGTTGTTATTAAATAATGGAAGACCCCTGCATGGGGACATAATTGGGCTGTTTCTTATGGAATTTGTAGAAATGCGTTGGAAAGTAAGGAACTAAGCAGGAAAGGCCAGCGGGACAGAGAGAAAGAGGTTTCAAAATCTTTTCTCAATCTGAGCTGTGTCACTACAAAGGAATACATTCGATGCTGCTAACTGCCCAATTCTTACCACCACCGGCTTCGGTTTTCCTTTTTTTTTTTTAGTGCATCTGATCATTTCGGTTTTCGTATAAAAAATCACAACCAACCACGTAATTATAAATATTTTTATCAAAGGTAGAGCAGTAAAACATTTAATATTAAAATATTTAACTCATACTATCAATAATAATGTTAAATTTGATGATAAAATATATTATACTTTTAAAGAAAGAATATAAAGTAAAATTTTTTAAAACAACATTTTTTTTGATAAAATAAAACAACATTATTTAGAGAGATATGGAAGATACTACTTGTAGGAGTTAATTGAAATTTTTTAGAAAATTTTAACAGTGGTAGATATTTAAATATCCTGTAAATTTGCATAACATTGGTTTGCAAATGATGATTAAGTGATAACAGTAGTTAATGTAGATTGGATTATAACTAGTAGGTCTGGTTTAATAAATAATAATTCAAATCTAATTAGGTAATTATCTTGTCCAAATTAAATTTGAATAGATTGAGTTTATTAAATCTTGTTAGGATCGACCCGATTAAGCAACAAGAAAAAATAGCAGAATAAATTGAGAAATTAAACACACAAATTTAACGTGGAAAACCCCTCCAAAGAGGATAAAAAACCACGGGCAAAGATAATTTTACTATAATGGCAAAAGAACAAAGAGTACAAAAGATGGAGATAGAAACTGAACCCCAAAAACCCAAAAACCCGAAAACAAAGAACCCTCAAAACATAAACACAAAATTCTCTAAATGTGTTATGAGTTCTAATATCTAATAGGTATATTTTCTAAGGTTGTAAAAGAGCCTATTTATAGGCTAAATTCATAGGTCAAATAATAATAAAATAATCTAAACTAATCAGTGTTTGATTGAAACAAATAAACAGAGTTTAACTAGAATATTACTTCTCAAATTTGACTGAAATAGGAGTCATACTTAATAAATCTCCACCTTGACTCATATTTCCACAATGCCATCTTTGCCAAAGCCAACCACAAGCCTATCTTAAACCATGCAGGGAATTAACTGAATTGAATCTGTGCTTAGAAACTGGAAGACTTCTAGCCTTCGACTTGTACTCTGCCAAATCAAAACTAACCTGGGTTTGATTTTCAAGAACACAGTGCCCTAACTTTTCAAAACCTGCATCCAAAAGAGAACCTCTCTTCAACGAAACGGTTATACCTTTTTCCCTCCTATGACCAAGTTGCCTCCGTTCTAAATGAGTTGACTTCGACTCTGTAACGGACGAGGGACGTCTGATTTCACCGGTCACTGTAGAACCTTCCAGAATATAAAGACTGCTAGTTCTTTTACCTTTTAACAAAACGAGAGCTCCACGAGATACTTTAATGCCGCTCGACTCGATGTTGATTCTGCATCCTTTCAAGTCTAAAATACTCAAGGAAATGAGATTCTTTCTTAAATCAGGTGCATACCTGACATCTGAGAGTGTCCTAATCGTCTTATCGTGTATCCTAATTTTAACAGTACCAATACCAATTACCTTACTAGATGAATCGTTTCCCATGCACACAACTCCACCTTCAACCGAACTGTATGTGGAGAACCATTCTCTATTGGGACACGTGGAAAGAACATCCCGAATCTAGGATCCACTTGGACGTGAGCTTGGAGTTATCGCTCGTTGACACTAACAAGAAATCATCACCGCTTTCATCGACCAAATTAGCACCAGCTGCATCTTCCTCGTTACTCTTAGCAGCTCTTTTATTTCACAGTTTATAACAATCTGCTTTGACGTGACCTAACTTTTTACAATAGCGACACCTTTTGCCTCGTTTCTTTGATGCTACCAAAACGGAAGCTTGCTTATCTGCCTTGCTATCCAAACCAAACTCATTGTCTAGTTTGTCTCTACTTAACAAATGACCCTTCACATCTTCGAACGAGAGTTTGTCTCTGCCATAAATCAGGGTCTCCCTGAAAGACTTGTATAAAGGGGGTAAAGAGCACAATAATAGCATAGCCTGATCTTCATTGTCAATATGAACCTCAACATTCTTTAAATCATTTAAAAGAGTAATGAATTGACTGATGTGATCTCTAAGAAGCTCACCTTCGTTCATGTGAAACGTAAATAGACGTTGTTTCAACACTAAACGGTTAGCCAGAGACTTAGTCGCATAAAGAGTTTCTAATCTTTTCCACAAGGCAGATGAGGTCTTCTCCATCAATACCTCCTGCAATACCGTATTCGAGAGGCACAACTGGATTGCAGACAAAGCCTTTTCATCAAGCTCTTCCCATTATGTTTTATTTAGATTCTCAGGCTTTTTCCCGGTAACAACCTTTTTCAAACCGGATTGAACTAGAATTGCCATCATCCGAACTTGCCATAGATTGAAATTTGTCTCACCATCGAACTTCTCAATTTCAAACCTTGTTGCTGCCATATCTGAATGGGCTGATCTATGAAAATTGAACTATTTCTTGATACCACTTGTTAGGATTGACCCGATTAAGCAACAAGAAAAAATAGCGGAATAAATTGAGAAATTGAACACACACAAATTTAACGTGGAAAACCCCTCCAAAGAGGACAAAAAACCACGAGCAAAGATAATTTTACTATAATGGCAAAAGAACGAAGAGTACAAAAGATGGAGATAAAAACTAAACCTCGAAAACCCGAAAACAAAGAACCCTCAAAACGTAAACACAAAATTCTCTAAATGTGTTATGAGTTCTAATATCTAATGGGTGTATTTTCTAAGGTTGTAAAAGAGCCTATTTATAGGCTAAATTCATAAGTCAAATAATAATAAAATAATCTAAACTAATCAGTGTTTGATTCAAACAAATAAACAAAATTTAACTAGAAGATTACTTCTCAAATTTAACTGAAATAGGAGACATACTTAACAAATCTAATGGTAGTTTGATCTTTTAATATGTTTAATGGTGACCGTGTTAAATGAATTTAAAAATTAGATTTTTTGTGTGTTGCACTTTCATTAAAGACAAAAGTTATATTTCATAGAATAATATCTATATTTTACTTGTCGAATACCATAACCAAATAAAGTAAAATTTTCCATAGTATGGTTTTCAATTTTTCTATCTATTTATTACTTTTGTTAGCAAATTAGTTTTTGCTCATATTAATATATATGTTAAATAAGTTTTTATTTATATTATTTACTTTTATAACTTTAATGTAATCATACATCCGAATTAAAATCTAGTATGAAATCGGGTTTGTTAATTTTTGGGTTTTTCTTAGTTTATTCCTAGATTAATTATAGTTTGAATAAACTCAATAGGTGACTAATCATGTTAACTCAAAATGGTTAATGACGGTTCTAATTAGGAAATATAACTAGTATCAGAGATTGGTTTCATAAGATACTTGAAGATGATCTAGTGATAAATTTGCAGATATGGAACCTATAAGAAAAGTTCAGTGTCACGAGCTTCACTTCTAGTAGGCTCATCAATTTATGCTTATTGGAAAGCCTGTATGAAAGCATTCATTGTGTCTATTGGTGATGCTTCTTGGGAGGCCATTGAAGAGGGCTAGACTAAGCTAACTGTTACTAGAGCAGATGGAAATTAGTCAACCAAAAGAAAAGGCACAATACACTATTGAAGAGAGTAGATTGTATTCAGAAATTCCAAGGTGCTAATTACTATTTTCAATGGTGTGGATATGGAAGAATTCAAGGTTATATCTATGTGTAAAACTACCAAGGAAGCTTGGAAATCCTCTAGAATCAACATGAGGGTCATGTTGTTGTGAGGATGTCAAAGTTACATATTTTGATCACTAAGTTTGAAAACTTAAAAGATGAATGAAGAAGAAATTATTTTTGAATTTTATGATTGATTGTGCGATATTTCTAATTAGGCCTTTATTCTTAATAAATGATTCTCTGATGTAAAATTGATAAATTATTTTAATTTTATATCAGATTCCCTCTCTTATATTATTTAATGTTAATGACGAAAATATATTATATTTAATATTTAGCCGAAAGTTGGTATCTTTACGTATTGCAACATTATTTTTTTAAAAATTATTATGTGAAAATATAAGCAAAATTAATGAATCATTATTGTTTCAAAATAAGATTCCCCAAATCATGCATTGATTAGGTTGTAGTAAAAGAAAGTGTAAGTATACATTGAATATGGGATGGAGTGAAAATCATAAATTAATGTATTGAATATTGAATCAAAATTTATCTATTTTTAAAAATTTTAGTACAGAAAATATTGAATAGTGTAATAATTTTGGTTAATGTAATATTTATAAAAATATATAATTAATTTAGTTTTTTTCATCTAATAAAAATGACGTATTAAATAAAAAATAAAAAAAGTTAATAGAATAATCATTTAACTGGTTTCGTGCATCCATTCATAGAATCCTTTTAATTCTTTAGGATGGTGATGATTAGATTTAATAATTTAATAAATTTATTGATTAAGTTTGTATCATAACTTAATCGAGTACGAATTTGATTATTTTGATATTTTTATATATTTTTAATATGTATAATAAGTTAACTCGATACTATCACCGTTAATGAAAAAATTATGATAAATAATTGTAATGTATTTTGTATTTATGTGTTTAAATTTCGTTTTAATATAATACATATTTAATTTATTATTATAATTAATTAGTTTCAAACCATAAATTTTATTGTTTATTATTTATTATATTATTTTTAAACACATATTTATATTCTAAATTTATGATTTTTATTTTATCGTATAAATTTTCATACATCAAAAATCCATATTCTGTAACTTTCCATTTCGCTTTCTACTATATTATTTTAATTTGATTAACGGTAGAAATTAGGCCCAAATTTAACTTTTGAAATTTGGTTAAATAAAAATATGACCCGTTATTATTTTATTTAAGAGGTTGATGTGTTAACCAAGCAATGGTGACATTAGTCAGCATGAGAACTATTTATAAATTCAAAATTTCCGTCTTCTTTTATATTATATAATTTTTTTAAATTGTTATGAATATCTTATTAAGTGGAGGTCCATGAAGATCAAGATAAGTTTTGATGCACTTTAGATTCTAATAGTCATTAGAAGTATATCTTCATTTATACTTCTCATGCCTATAAATAGAGACTCTGATGAAGTATTGTAATCATCCCTTTGATTAATGAAGTACATTGTCTATTGCTTTCATATTTTTTTTTGTTCTTTATTTTCCCCATCTCTTTTTATTTTATAACATGTTTATCAACACGATTCTCTTTTAATTGTTTTTGTCCATAAGTCACAATTTTTTTCCCTTTCACCAAACCTTACCTCTTTCAAGCAACAACCAATGCAATAGCCGGTTACTTAAATTTACTACTCAAGCTGTTGTTGATTGCCTTCTAGAGCTACTGTTGTCGATTGTCTTCTAGAGTCTCCAATTGAGGCATGCGCATATGGATAACCATTATGAAAAATATGTATATATATAATCCTTATGTGGTATAATTTTCTCCTTTATTGATTTATTTTTGGTAAAATTATTTTATGAAAAATATTATTACTTTAAGGTTTTTTTTTTTAAAACTAAGATTCTTTTATTAAATTATAATGATGTTTAAAGATTTGATTATTAAAGATTCTTTTATTAAATTATAATGATGTTTAAAGATTTGATTATTAAATTCTTGTATTAAATATTCTTGAAATTTGATTAAAATTATGGTGGAAAATGTTATTAACTTACCCTAGTTGATTAAAGGGAAATTTAATAGGATCTATTAAGTCTTATTAACTTGCTAATGTTGAATGATTGTATTATATCTTTTAAATTGAATTTATACATATTTGATTAGAAGCTTCATAAGATTTTATAACATACATGTGGTATTGAAATTTGGTACAATGTGTATCTGATACCTTTCAAGCATCATACACGAAAATTTTGATTTTGTTTATTAAATGATTTTTTTGCTATTAGATTATAAATGTTATTACAGAAACAAAGTTGTTTTACTACTTGTAATAATGCTCGTGATAATAGCTGGGGAGATAACAATGATGTTAAAAAAATCTCAGGTACATTTTACTATGATTTATTTATTAAATCAGGTTTATTATAATTAGAGACTAATCATGACAATATAAATAGATAGATTCTAATTTGAAATCCACGCATGTTTTGTGATGGTGATTATGAAACAAAAAAATCAATGAAGGTATTTAGAAGCCTGTTCTACTAGATTTGTTGCATTCCCTGAAGTAAATGCAAACATAAAGAAAATAAAAGATATAATCATGGACCATTAAAAGTGGGAACATAGTAATAAATAAGAGAACAATGAGAGTTCTCAAGATAACTCTTCAAAGGGTAAAGATAACTTATGTTATCAATGTGATATGAAAGATTATTGGCCACATATGTCGCGTATGCCCAAATATTTTGTTTCTGTTAATATTATTTGAGGAAGGATATGAGAATGTAATAATGAATTCTATCATTACAAATAGAAAATATTTATCTTATTTGGTATTGAAACAAATAAATACTATTTCAATATTTGATAGTACAAAATTAGTTGAAAGCTCTAGAAGAGCTAATATATCAATAAATACTATTTCAATATGTGGTACACCGAGTCTCAGACGCTGATCCTATAAGTACTTCTAGACTTAGAAATACTGTAGTTAGAAAACTCTGAGTTGTCTGAAACTATACCAATTTAGTTAGAAATTGAGACTTCTGAAACATTTTAAAACTTCTGATAAATATCTGAAGCATAAAACATTTGCTAATAAATACTGAAACCAATGCATAAAATTTTAAAATGTAGATAAAATTTAAATTACGATAAGCGCACGAGGAACACGTGGTCAAGGTTTTCGTGGGTGCGACAGGCACCGTAGAGGGGCTTGAGCTGAGTCTTCCTTTCTGGGTAGTATGCCGAATCTGGATACGAGTGAGACATCGATTTCACCTGTTACTAAGACTGGGTCTCACACTCGTTCGGCTAGGGACGATGTATTGTCCCAAGCCATGTTGAGAGTTTTGGAGAGGGTTGCTGGACCCCATTCTAGATCTGGGGGCCGAAGGTCGGTAACTGAACGACTCTAGTCTAATAGAGCTGAGTTGTTTAGGGTCGTAACTAGAGTCACCCCTACTGTGGCCCAGTATTGGTTAGAGGCCACTGAGAAGATAATGAATGACATTGACTGCACTCCTGAGCAAAAACTGAAGGGTGCAGTTTCTTTACTTCGCGACGAAACTTATCAGTGGTGGTTTTCAGTTGAAGAGGGTACTCAACCAGATCGTCTGAACTGGGACTACTTTAAGACTTCCTTCCAGGGAAAATATGTGGGCACAAGCTATGTTGATGCTTGTAGGTGTGAGTTCATGAATCTCACTCAAGATGATAAGTCTATGGCCAAGTATGAGGCCGAATTTTTTAGATTGAGCCGCTACGCTCGAGGCATGGTGGCATCCAAGTATGAGAAACGTGTTCGTTTCGAGGACATCTTGAGTGATAGTCTGAAGGTATTGATTGCTCCGCAGAAGGAGCTAGAGTTTGCTGTTTTGGGGTTAAGCACGTGGAGCACCAGAACAGAGACCGAGAGAGAGGCAAGAATAAGAGGGATTCAGAGCCCTCTAGTTCTGTTCAGAGGCCTAAAAAATGGGTCAAACTTAATGGGCCTATTAGAGTGGGAGTCCCTGTTGCTCCTGTTGGGATTTAGCCTTGCAGTGACTATGGTAAGCGCCATCCGGGTGAGTGTTGGAGGAGATTGGGGGGCCTGTCTACGATGTGGGTCATTAGAGCACTGGATTAGAGTGTTTACATTGTGCTGATCAGATGCAAGCTACGGGACTAGGTTTTGTTCAGCCTATGAGAGTAGTACAGAAGCCACCTAGGGGCCGTGGACAGGCTAGGGGTGATAATGGTATGGGTTGAGGATAGAGAGCACCGGGCAGATGTGCTAGTTAGACTGAGGTAATGCAGCCTGCATTGGTTTATGTTGCTCGACCCCATGAGGACAGAGACACCCCTGATGTAATCACGGGGATGTTCTTTATTTTTTATGCCACATATACTACTTTGATAGACATAGGTTCTACACACTCCTATGTAGCTAGTACTGTTTCTGAAAACTTAGGGATTATTGTTGAGTGTACTTCTAGTGAGATTACTGTACTAAGTCCGTTGGGACAATCTGTTCGGGTAAATAGACTTTATAGAAATGTTCCGTTAGAAGTACATGGGTTGTGTTTTCAGCAAATTTGATAGAGCTACTATTTGAGGAGTTCGACTTAATTCTGGGTATGGACTGGTTAGTAGAGCACTGAGTTAGTTTGGACTGCACGACTAAGAGGGTCGTTTTGAGAACTGAAGATAATAAGGAAATTGTTATCATCAGTGAGCGTCGAGATTACCTGTTTAATGTGATCTCTGCTCTAGTGGGCAAGAAATTGGTTCGAAAAGGGTGTGAGGTGTATTTGGCCTACTTTAGTGTTTCAATTTTCGCGGGCTCTTCTGTCGGGGATATCAGAACAGTGAGAGAATTTCTGAATATTTTTCTCGAGGAGTTACCGAGTTTACCTCCGAATCAGAAAGTTGAGTTCGACATTGAGCTTCTACTGGGTACAGCTCTTGTGTCTATCGCTCCATACCGTATGGCACCGAAATAGCTTACAGAGCTTAATGCTCAACTTTAAGAGCTTCTGGATCATGGTTTCATTCGTCCTAGTGTGTCTTCGTGGGGGTACCAGTTCTGTTTGTAAAGAAAAAGGATGGTACCATGAGGATGTGCATTAACTATTGACAATTGAATAAGTTGACTGTGAAGAATAAGTACCCACTTTCGAGGATCGATGACTTGCTTGATTAGTTCCGATGGGCTTCAGTATTCTTGAAAATAGATCTCCATTCTAGGTATCATCAGCTTAGGGTTAATAAAGCTAAGATGGCTTTTAGGACTCATTATGGGTACTACGAGTTCCTAATTATGCCTTTTGGTTTGACGAATGCTCCAGCTGCATTCATAGATATGATTAATTGAGTTTTTCAGCCATATCTAGACCAGTTCGTCGTAGTCTTCATTGACGATATTCTCATGTACTCTAAAACTGGGGATGGGCATGATGAACATCTTAGAATAATGCTTTAGATACTCCAAGAGAAACAGCTCTACGCTAAGTTGAGCAAATGTGAATTCTGGTTACAGGAAGTAACATTTCTAGGGCACGTAATTTTTGCTAAAGGGATCCGAGTTGATCCTAGGAAGATTGAGGCTGTGCTTGATTGGAAACAGCCAAAGAACGTTTTTGAGATCCGCAGTTTTTTGGGTCTTTCGAGTTATTATCGAAGGTTTGTTGAGGGGTTCTCATTGACTGTACCTCCTCTGACTAAAATTCTACGCAAGAATGTTCCTTTCGTTAGGATTGATGCGCAACAATCGAGCTCTGAGAAGCTCAAGTCTGCTCTAACTCAGGCTCCTATTTTGATACAGCTTGAACCCTTTAAGGAGTTTATGGTGTATAGTGATGCGTCGCACGTCGGTTTGGGATGTGTATTGATGCAAGCTAGTAAGGTTATGGCTTATACGTCTTGAAAGCTTAAGTCACACGAAGGGAATTATCTAACTCATGATCTCGAGTTAGCTACCGTGTGTTTGCGTTGAAGATCTGGAGGCACTATCTATATGGTGAGAGGTGTATCATCTACACCGATCACAAAAGCCACAAGTACTTCGTTACTCAAAAGGATGTCGATGGATTGAACTGCACAAGGATTATGACTACACGATAGAATATTATCCTGATAAGGCCAATGTGGTGGCTGATGTTCTCAGTCGTAGAGCGATGGCTGATTTGAGAGCAATGTTCGCTCGTCTTAGTTTGTTTGATGATGGGGGTCTATTAGCCAAGTTGTAAGTTAAGCCAACATGGATTGGGCAGATTCGAGAAAAGCAATTAGGGGATGAGTCTCTGGTTCTGCGGTTTTTTCATGTTGAGAGTGAGAGTACTTCTAATTTTGGACTGAATAAGGATGGAGTTTTGTGTTTCTGACTACGAGTTTGTGTACCGAACGATTCTGATTTGAGATAGTCAATTCTGAAGGAAGTGCATAGTAACCCTTATGCTATGCATCCCGGTCATAATAAGATGTATTGGGATCTCCGTGAATTGTACTGGTGGCCAGGTTTAAAATGTGAGGTAACTGATTTTGTTTCTTATTGTCTGACGTACCAGCAAGTTAAGGCTGAGCACCAGTTGCATTCGTGTTTACTCCAACCCGTTAAAAATTCCTCTATGGAAATGGGAACGTGTGGTGATGGACTTCATTAGTGGGTTGCCTTTAACACCCACTAAGAAAGTTTCTGTATAGGTCATCGTGGATCAATTGACCAATTCTGCCCATTTTATTCCTGTTTAAATGGACTACTCTTTGCAAAAATTAGCGAAGCTCTACATTTCTGAGATTATAAGATTGCACGGGGTCCTAGTTTCAATAACCTCTGATAGGGATCCTCGTTTCACTTCTCGATTCTAAAAGAAACTGCATGAAGCTCTAGGTTTGAAATTGGACGTCAGTACTACGTTCCATCCTCAAACAGATGGCCAATCTGAGAAGGCGATTCAGATACTAGAGGATATGCTTCAGAGTTGAGTGATTGACTTCCGAGGTAGTTGGAAGGATTTTCTACCGTTAGCTGAGTTCGCCTACAATAATAGTTTCCAGTCTAGCATCCAGATGGCACCTTACGACGCTTTGTATGGTCGTAAGTGCCGTAGTTTGCTATGTTGGACTGAGTTGGGTGAACGACGGGTTTTGGGTCCTAAGTTGGTTTTCGAGACTAAAGATTAGGTTAGACTGATTTGGGATCGTCTGAAGATGATTTTTGATAGACATAATTCTTATGCGAATCTGAAAAAGAGGGATATCCAGTACTCTGTAGGTGATTTCTTATTCCTTAAGGTATCTCCGTGGAAGAAAGTTCTGCGGTTCGATCGTAAAGGTAAGTTAAACCTTATGTTCATTAGGCCGTATCAGATTCTGAAGCGTGTGAGACCGATTGCTTATCAGTTAGAGCTACCTCCAGAGTTAGACTGTATCCATGATGTGTTTCACGTCTCGATGTTGAGGCGGTATCGGTCTGATCCATCTCACGCTGTTTTTGCTGAGGAGATCGAGGTTAGACCGGACTTGACATTTGAAGAGGAGTTAGTTCAGATTTTGGATCGAGATATTAAGGTTCTAAGGAGTAAGTCCATATTGTTGGTAAAGGTTTTGTGGCAGAATCATGACACTGAGGAAGCCACGTGGGAACCTGACGACTCGATGCGTCAGCAATATCCTCATCTGTTCGGATCAAGTAAATTTTGAGGCCAACATTTCTTTCAGAGGGTAGAGTTGTAACGCCCTGAATAATTTATTTCTGTTTCTGTAAATCCTGACATAAATATGTATCTGCTTCAATGGTTAAGTGATTTGATGGTGTCTTTGAGGTCTTGGGTTCAAGTCCCACTTTTGATAAATTCTGTTATTTTTTTATCCTAGCTTTATTCTTGCTGAGTAAACTTTTGTTATATTGTTTGTAAACTCATATTAAAATGAGCCTACTGGTTTGAGTGGTAAGGAGTTAGCTTGTTGGAGGTCTTGTGTTCAAATCCTTGTGCGAGTGTGGATGTTAATTTTTGCCTCAGTTGTCTGAGAGAGTTTGAATGAGTTTGGAAGTCTGTGTGAGTGGATGAGAGAGTGGGTAATTGGGATTGGGTTAGTAGGAGATTATGCCTAAAATTGGAAGGTTGGGGGACTTTATTTTATTTTAATTTTTAATTTTATTATTTTTCTCCCTCTTCCCAAATTCCCTCTGATGTTAGTTTCTTCTATTTTCTGACGTTGTTTTTTTCCCTTCTTTCTCCTTTCTGAAAATTTTCCCCTTCTATGTAAACTTTGCTTCGTTTTTCTTCGATTTTGTTCGTGAATCTATCGTTCAATCGTGCTACTAGAATTGTCGGGTTCTTTAATTGGCTTGGTAATTGGAACTTCGTTTGTCGTTAACGTTTGGTTTTGAGATGTTAGCGATGTTAAATGGTAGCCATTAATTGGTGATTAATCGATGAAATCTATGTTTAGGTGAAGGTTGTGAGGCGAAAAATTACACTTCAACGGCTTAGTACGCGTTAGCGGGGGTTTATCGTCAGCGGTGAGTTCTTAGGCATTGTTGAATTTTTATCGTGAATTTGTATTTTGGTTGCTAAATCAATGTCTGGGGTACTGGTTTTTAGGTTTGGAAGGGCTCAAAGATTATTTTTGTATCAAAATCATATCAGGTGTGTACATAAAACACAAGAAAACGAGGTTCAACGAAAGCTAAAAATTTGGTCTGTCGACACCACACAGGCGTGTGACCGGTCGTGTGACTGTCAAGGGTGAGGCCGTGTGTGAGACATGGCCGTGTGGCGGTGATTGTGTGGTCGTGTGGGCCACACGGGCTAGGCTGGGTTAGGTGTGTAGGATTTAGGCCAAGCCGTGTGGGCCACACGAGCATGTGAGCCAAAATTTTAAAATTTTCCTTAGGGTCACACAAGTCTTTTCGATCGACTGTGGGCCTACTGTAAGGTTGATAAGGACTAATCAAACCCTTTTTTCATGTGATCTAATATTTTGATAGTCTGGTCTGAGTAGGAAACTGATATGTATGTCTACATGTACTGTTTAAGTATGTATGTTATCGGTATACGAGCATGTTAAGTATGTTAAATTTGTTATTTCTGTACCTGTATTCTGTATCTGTATTTGGGGTAGGATTTGTATATCTGGAGGAAGTGATCTATACGGCGAGTTTTCGCCTATATTTTGGCAACTTGACTACATATTATCTGTTATGTGTCGCTTCGACACTATATGGTGTGTAGGGATTGGTGGGTGTTTTTAACCCCACATGGTGTGTAGAGGATGAGGGTAGGATTTTGTATATCTGTCTGGATTATCTGATTCTGATATCTGTATTTGCTAAGGACTTAGGTCTGTATTTGCATCTGTTCTGCATATAGGAATACTGTGTACATTTGCATGTCTATCTCTGTTGGGTTACACACTAAGTTTATAAAAACTCACATCTGTTTGTCTGTTCTGTATAGGTAACCCTCAGACGTAGGCGGGTCGATGCGGCAGAGGCTCAGCGATGACCACTAGTTAAAACTGCCTATAAGATTTTGATATTTTTAAAATTCTGGATTTATTTGAGAGTTTGTAATTTTTGGGACTCTCTAGACTGTATGGTTTTAACTGTTGGTTTTGGTTTTGATTGTTTCTATCTTACGTTGTTTGTCAAGATGATTCACGGAAACGACGATTTTACGTAAACAAAGGTTTTCTTAGAAACACGAATTGGGTTTCTAAAATGAATGACTTTTAAAGATTTCCGTTGTAAATTATGCTTTGGTGAATGAATAAACTCACGACGGTTTCAGTAATAAACAAGTAAATGAACATACTTTGTAAAATTTGGACACTTTATAACAAGTAACTTTATAAGATTTTTGTCGAAATAAAAACAGTTTCAAAACCCTTCTTCGTAACACTCCCGGATTCGACCATAATGTCTAGGCCGGGTTTGGGTTGTTAAACTAGTATTCAAGATCGAATACGTAGAATATGATAAAGTATGTGATATTTTCATGAGGGAGTGTAACACCCCAAACTCGGCCCACAAGCCTTGACCGGATCTGGTATGTCACGGAGTAAAAACGTTTTGAAGGATTCGGATTAATAGTGGAAATCTGAAAATTTGCTGAAGTTATAAAACGGTATTTGCTAAAACTCAGATGGGTTGATCTGATAAACACGATTGTGTTGAAACCATTTGAAAATTTAAATTTTTAGAAACATCAGAGTTATCGTTAACTTAGAAAATTTTGTTACCCGATGGTAACATCTTTGAAAACGAGTACGAGTATAATTTTGAAAAACGTTACTTTTAACCGATTTGCTTAACAGTTCATAAGTTCATCAGTCATATAATAAAGTAAAAACAACTACTTAAACATCCAAAATAATAAGCGGCCATATTACAATCCAATCGAAATTTAGTAAATAATAAACTTAAAACGGGGCAAAATAAAATTTCAAGTCCACGGAACAAGCATGGCCGCCTCGAGTCCTCCCCGGCTCCATTTCCGCGATCTACTCACCTGCAAAATGATATGGGAAGGGGTGAGTCACCTAGACTCAGTGTGTATAAATCCCCAACCCGAAAATGCGCCTCATACACAAGATATTAGTAAAACATGCAATTATGCAACCCAAGCTAGCCATCCATACTCCTTTTTCTACCCCGTGTGGTACCAAACCACTGGTGGTGCCAAACCACTGGTGACCGAAGCCACAAATATCAAATGATGGGGCCAACCCATCGTGTGGTACCAAACCACTGATGACCATAGGTCACAATATCAACATGTGGTATCAAACCACTGGTGGTGCCAAACCACTGGTGACCGAAGTCACAAATATCAATATGTGGTGCCAAACCACTGGTGGTGCCAAACCACTGGGACTTAGTCACAAATATCAATTTGTGGTGCCAAACCACTGGTGACCGAAGTCACAAATATCAAATGATGGGGCCAACCCATCGTGTGGTACCAAACCACTGGTGACAGTCCATAGAGATCATTTCCCTCCTCTCATCAATCCCACCATCATCATGCTCACATAACAAGTATCATGATTCCATATATCATGCATTTGTATATAGCATAACATTTAACAGCATATGATGGCATACACAACATATATCATAGATCGAGTAATAGGGGACTTACCCGAAAACCAAGCTTATGCCCACAAGGCAAAGTTACTACATAAGAGGTTATAAATATCGTCATAATAATAATTTATACTAATAAAGTGTGTAAGAGTTTACACACCTATTTAATCGTAAGTCTAAGCGAATCCCGAACTACTCAATAACGAAAACCCGAAGAATCGATCTACCGCACTAGGTCCCTTGCTCCTACATTCGGCCAAACCATAGGGTCATTAACAAGACCATTCGGCCACCTCAATAAATCCCGAAGGATATGTCGTGCTCGAAACACTTGGACCGAAACTTACTATTGCTTATCAAAACGAACCGAAATCCCGGAAGCTTTTGTTTTTCCCCTTAGCCGATTTGTCCCTAAAGCCATAGTGCTCATTCGGTTACACTTAGGTATTCAAAATGGCCCTTGGCCGAATAGTATATATATATATATCTTACCTCAAAGAATCAAATCCCGATAGGCTCCTTAAACCGATTTGGTCACCAACCAAATCCCGAAGGTTCACTGCATTCGGCTATAGCCTTCCCTGAAATCGGTTTTAGTATTTCATTTAGTGACCAAAGGCCATTCGGCCCTAGCATGGATTCATAATCAAATGGAATTAATCGCCCCTTACCTCAATGACCAGAGATCCCTTTGGCTTTTTCCCATGTTTCGACACTAGCAGAATAATGAAGAAATCGTCAACCAAAAACAAAAAGAGAAGGAGTGAAACCACCAAGGGGATTCGGCCATAATAGGAATAGAGAGAAAAAGAGATGTAGTTACCACAACTTACCATGCTAGGATTGAGATTCGGCACTTGCTTGATAGGATGGAAACGCAAGAAAAGAGAGAGGATTTATGAGTCAAATATTCGGCTTAAGAAGTGAAAAGATGATGAAGAATGAGTGAATAATAAAGAATCAATTTGGCAAGAAAGTTGAAAGAAGGTTTCGGCACCTTGTTGCTCTACTCAAAACCGAAAGTGGAGGCCCCTAAAGCATGCTTCAATCGGCCATGCTCTCTTTTTGGCAAACATAAGGCCAGCCATGCTTCCATCTTTTTGTGTTAATTGCCCATTATCAAACAATAAAACATTCTTTATTCATTCCTCCATTACTACCCCATTTCCTATACATAAAATAATACTAACCCATCATCCTATTAATAATAATAATAATAATAACCCCATACTTCCATAAAATAATAAAACTAACCCATACCCCAGCAGCTTTTGAAAACAACAAGCAAAATAAAATAAAAGCAACTTGTTTTATCAAAATGAAAACCCATGCAGGCCACTAGCTTCCACGCCGGCCATTGAAAAAAGAAAAACCATGCTGTTGCTCCCAGGTCTCGAACCCGAGACCTAGAGAAACACTCTCCACGCCCCAGCCACTCGGCCACTGTGCACTTCATGACATAAATGCATCAAAATTTCCTTTTAAGCTTTCATCCCTTGGCCCTTCACGCATTAATTGTCAAAGGAAAAAATAAAACACTCCTGGCGCTCCCATCAGGACTCGAACGCGAGTCCTCGTGCCGCAACCTCCTGTCACGCCCCACGCCACTCGGCCAAGGCATTTTTGTGTGACACAACTCGCCAAAGTTTTCTTTTAAGCTTCCTTCGCTTCAACGCCAACAATCAAAAATTAAAACACCATGCGTCCGTCGTGACTCGAACCCGAGTCCCTACACCCAGGGCCCTTAAGTGGCTCTCCAAGCCACTTTGCCAGGCCGACTTTTGTGTCCATGTACCGCATCATTTATTCTTTAAACCTTCCTAGCCCGAACCCCCTTTTTAACGCAAAAATTAAAACACTCCCATGATATCACCCAGACTCGAACCCCTTACCTCCTGAAGCCTCCTTGCACCCTAGCGCCCCAAGCCATTCTACCAGCAGCTTCCTTGTGTCAAGTTTCACACCAAAAATTATTTAAAGCTCCCTCACATTGCTTTTTCTTCTCAAGAGTTAAAAAGAAGTTTTTAAAGCTAAGTCAGACCTGACCCGGGGTTATGACTAGACCATAGAATATATCATAACACATGCATTCTTCAAGCAATCACACGAAAATAATTAAATTGCAACGACCCCTAATTCGGGATGTTACAGTTCTACCCCCCTTAAAAATAATTTCGTCCTCGAAATTACCTGGATCAGAAGAGTTGGGGGTATTGTTGCCGCATCACATCCTCGGGTTCCCATGTCGCTTCTTCCGTACTATGGTTTCGCCATAACACCTTTACCAACGGTACCGACTTCCTCCTCAGAACTTTGACATCTCGATCTAGAATCTGTACCGGCTCCTCCGCAAAGGACAAGTCCGCGTTCACCTCAATATCCGCAATCGGTACGATATGTGATGGATCTGATCGATAGCGCCTAAGCATCGACACATGGAAGACGTCATGGATCTGACTTAATTCTACCGGTAACTCGAGCTGGTAAGCTACTGGTCCCACACGTTTCAACACTGTGTACGGCCCGATGAACCTAGAGCTTAGCTTGCCCTTCTGGCCAAACCTCAGCACCTTCTTCCAAGGTGATACTTTCAAGAAGACCTTATCACCTACTGCATACTCCACATCCCGGCGCTTAAGATCAGCGTATGATTTTTGCCTATCCGATGCCTCCTTCAGACGAGCCCGAATTACCCTAACCTTATCTTCCGTCTCGGCCACCAACTCTGGCCCCAACATCTGACGTTCACCCAATTCTGTCCAACAGGTAGGAGTACGGCATTTCCGACCATACAACGCCTCATACGATGCCATCTGAATACTCGCTTGATAACTGTTATTATAAGCGAATTCTGCCAAGGGTAGGTACTCCTCCCAACTACCACGAAAGTCCAAAACACAGCCTCTTAACATATCTTCCAACACCTGGATTACTCTCTCAGATTGTCCATCAGACTGCGGATGAAAAGCCGTGCTGAAATTTAACTTAGTACCCAACGCCTGATGTAAGGCCTTCCAAAATCTTGACGTGAACCGGGGATCTCTATCTGAGAGTACTCCATGCAACCGCACTATCTCAGTTATATACAGCTTAGCTAACCTTTGAAGCGAGTAGTCCACCCTTACCGGTATGAAATGGGCCGATTTAGTTACCCGATCTACTATCACCCATATTGAGTCTTTCTTACTGGGCGTAAGGGGAAGCCCATTTACGAAATCCATCGTAATCCCCTCCCACTTCCACTGTGGGATCTTTACTGGCTGTAACAGCCGTGATGGCAACTGATGCTCAGCCTTAACTTGCTGGCATGTCAGACACTTGCCCACTAACTTGGTTATTTCCCGCTTAAGGCCCGGCCACCAAAACTGTTCCCTTAAATCCCGATACATCTTGCTGCCTCCAGGATGCATAGCGTACGGGCTGCTATGCACTTCTTTAAGGATTCGTTGCCTCAAATCATCATCCTTAGGCATACATACTCTCCCCTGAAAATACAACACTCCATCACTACCCAAGCTGAAACCTTTGGCCTCACCATTCTGTACTTGCAACCTCCGAGTACTCGAAACTTCATCGGTCAACTGCCTCTTTTTAACCTCATCGATCCAAGACGGTTTTACCCGCAATTCTGCCAGGAGACTCCCATCCTCATAGAGACTTAGGTGAGCACACATTGCTCGCAATTCTGCCACCACTTTACGACTCAGAGCATCAGCGACTACGTTAGCCTTACCCGGATGGTATTCGATAGAGCAGTCGTAGTCCTTCAGCAATTCAATCCACCTCCGCTGCCTCAGATTTAAATCTTTTTGAGTCAAGAGGTATTTCAGACTTTTATGATCCGAGTACACCACCGACTTCTCCCCATACAGATAGTGCCTCAAAATCTTCAAGGCAAAAACCACAGCAGCTAATTCCAAATCATGAGTCGGATAGTTACCTTCGTGAGGCCTCAACTGCCGTGACGCAAAAGCGACCACCTTCCCTTCTTGCATCAACACACACCCTAAATCAGTATGCGATGCATCACAATACACAGTGAATTCCTTCCCTGACTCAGGCTGAATCAAGACTGGTGCTTCTGTCAAAATCTTCTTTAGTTTGTCGAAACTCTCTTGCTGCTTCTCAGACCACACAAACGGAACTCCTTTTCTTAGCAACTTGGTCAACGGTGCTGCGATTAAGGAGAAATTTTCCACGAATCTTCTGTAATATCCTGCCAACCCCAGAAAACTCCGGATTTCCGTAACCGACTTTGGTGGCTTCCACTCCAATACTGCCTCAATCTTACTAGGATCCACCCTAATTCCCTCAGCTGAAACAACATGCCCTAGGAAAGCTACCTCCTTAAGCCAGAACTCACATTTGCTGAATTTGGCGTACAACTGTTTCTCCCTTAGAACTTGCAGAACCACATGAAGGTGTGCATCATGCTCCTCCTCAGACTTCGAGTACACCAAAATGTCGTCTATAAACACTACGACGAACCGATCCAGATAGGGTTGGAAAACACGGTTCATCAAGTCCATAAACGCGGCTGGTGCATTCATCAAGCCAAAAGGCATTACCAGAAACTCGTAGTGCCCATACCGAGTACGGAATGCCGTCTTATGGATATCCGCTTCCTTCACCTTCAGCTGATGATACCCCGACCTAAGGTCGATCTTAGAGAAAATCGATGCACCCTTGAGTTGATCAAACAAATCATCAATCCTGGGCAAGAGATATCTGTTCTTTATTGTCAGCTTGTTCAGTTGTCGATAGTCTATGCACATCCTCATTGTTCCATCCTTCTTTTTGACAAAAAGCACTGGAGCTCCCCAAGGTGATACACTCGGTCGGATGAACCCTCTATCCAACAACTCCTGGATCTGAGCCTTCAACTCCACTAATTCTTTCGGTGCCATCCGATACGGAGCTATAGATACTGGCGCGGTTCCGGGTAACAAATCTATACCAAACTCAACCTCACGATCAGGAGGTAGACCCGGGAGTTCTTCTGGAAACACATCAACATACTCCCTTACAGTCCGGACATCTCTAATAGCTGTGCCCTTAGCTTCCAATGCATGAACATGCACGACATATGCCTCACATCCCTTCCTAACCATCTTTTCCGCCTTCAATGCAGAAACCAGATTAGATAGGTAATCTCTCCTTTTACCTATCATCACTACCTCATCTCCTTTCACGGTCTCTAACACCACTCGCTTAGCTGCGCAATCCAGGCTAGCTTGATACTTTACTAGCCAATCCATCCCGAGTATCAGATCGAACTCCCTAAACGGTAGTTCCATCAAGTTAGCCAAGAACACGACCCCTTGGAGTTCTAGGGGTACGTCCCTATAGAGTTTATCTACATCTACAGAGTGACCCAGAGGGCTTAACACAGTCGTCTTCTTAGAAGTAAGCTCAAAGTCTAAATTCAAAGTTTCCACAACGCTACTAGCAATGTACGAGTGAGTCGAGCCAACATCAATCAAGGTGCTATAGGGTATTCCAAAGATCAAAAACATATCGGTTATGACGTCTGGTGCGTCGCCCTCCTTTTGACGCCTCGCAGCATAAACCAAGCCAGGTTGCCTAGCCTCAGTACCACTGGTACCTCCACTCGATGTCCCACGTCCTCTGCCAGCACTATTTCCTCCTCTTCCTGCACCACGACCTCTCGGTGGCTGTTGGTTATCCCTCCTATTCAGTGGACGTTCCTGACCCTCAGACCTCAGTCTAGCTGCCTTTTTCGGACAGTCCCTAACTTGATGTTCCATGGATCTACATTCGAAGCATCCCCGATTACCATTCCAACACTCCCCCGTGTGAGACTTCCCACACTGAACACACCGTGGCGGCCATTAAGTATTAGCAGCAGGAGTAGGCCTAGTAGTTTGATCTGACCCACCATACCTTGTCCTCTTCTGCTGATTACCAGAAAACCTCGAAGATCCGGAGCTCCTCTTATTCAAACTCCTATCCTGATTTCGCCTAACAGACTGTCTTACCCCTTCAGCAACCTTAGCCTTCTCCACTAGGGCAGTGAACTCCCGTTCCTGTTGTGGGGCTATCATCATTCTCAACTCATCCCTCAACCCATCCTCGAATCTGACACAGCGTTCATGCTCAATACCCACAATACCACGAGCATACCTACTCAACCGGAGAAATTCGGCCTCATACTCCGCTACCGTCTTATTACCCTGAACCAAGTTCAAGAAAGCCTTCCGCTGCGTATCCACATAGCTAGCTCCTATGTATTTCTTTTGGTAGGCTGCCTTAAAGAATTCCCATGTGAGGTCCTCCGCCATCGCTTCATCCCTTACGGTGAGCCACCACTGATATGACTCATCCCGTAGTAGAGATATTATACCCTTCAGCTTTTCCTCAGCTGAAAAATCCAAGTCATCCATGATCCTCTCAGTTGATTCCAACCAATACTCCACCGTACTGGGTGCCACACCTGATACACCTCGGAACACCTCAGCTCCATTAGCTCGGAGTCGCTCGGGTACAGATTTCTGAGCTCTCATACCTCCACCTGCTCCAGCCATCATCTCAAGAACTCGCAGCACAGCCTGCGATACTGCCTCACCTCCCGTCTGATCCTGCTGGTCTACATTAAAAGTTGGGGGTGGTGGTGGCGGTGGTATCTCATTATCAGACCCCTGACCCGCCCTAACGGGTTCTAACATGGTCATTCTTCCTCTACCGCGTCCACGTCGGCCACGTCCTCTAGAACTCATTTCTAACGATTGCGCATTAATTTGCTTAAGAAAATTTTATGGATTAGTACTTGTTTCACTTGGTTATCCGCGAAGAAATTTTATGAAGAGAGTTTAATAGGGATTCTTTCGATCATTCAAAGTTTCGAGTTTTCTATTCTAATTCACAGAAAACACATCCATTCCATAGTATCTCCCAAATACATTCACTCTTCACTTGTTTTCGTCTATTCCTATCCCAGGGGTATTTTCATCATTTTTCCTATAGGGGTTTTTGTAAATTTTCCAAGTCAGGGTATTATTTTGCAAAAATAGGATTTTTGGATACTTTTGTAAAGTAAGAAAACTTTTATTGAAATCGGGGTAGTACGGTCATTTTAGAAACCAAGGGCATTTTCGTAATTTTGCCACTAGGGGCATTTTGGTAATTTTGTAAGTCTAAAATGTTTTGGAAATTTTCCAAAAATAAATTTTTGTTACTATTTAAAGGGGTACTTTGGTGATTTTAAAACTAGGGTTTTCATAAAAATATGGCTAATCCCTTTCGGGTTTTAGTTATTGAGTTTAGCCTGCGACCGAGTCCTCTTAGTTAGGGTGAACCGTAGCTACACAACAGGTAGGATTCCTGCGAAGAGGAGGTGAGTCACTAGGACTGCTTAAGTGCCAAGCTCTTCCGGATCCAATCCTAGACATGCGCACCATGGTTGCCACACCCTAACTTGGCAACTTAACCACAGGTTTGTTTAATTAGGCATTAAGTCTTATGAAATTCTCGTATTAGGGTATACTATTCCTAGGGTTCAACAGATCCTAGTTCACTAATCTACGAGCCCATATAGCCCATTCAGTTCACATATTCAAATCACCTTAATAGTCAGAAGTACTTACCTGGGCGGATTGGTGCCGGAGACTCGATGCCATGCTGTTCAAACAAAAAGGCCTACCAAAACATTTTGGGCCTTGGGCCTCCACAGCCGAGTTTTGAACCGGGCTCTGATACCAATTTTGTAACACCCCAAACCCGGCCCACAAGCCTTGACCGGATCTGGTATGTCACGGAGTAAAAACGTTTTGAAGGATTCGGATTAATAGTGGAAATATAAAAATTTGCTGAAGTTATAAAACGGTATTTGCTAAAACTCAGATGGGTTGATCTGATAAACACGATTGTGTTGAAACCATTTGAAAATTTAAAATTTTAAAACATCAGAGTTATCGTTAACTTAGAAAATTTTGTTACCCGATGGTAACATCTTTGAAAACGAGTACGAGTATAATTTTGAAAAACGTTACTTTTAACCGATTTACTTAACAGTTCATAAGTTCATCAGTCATATAATAAAGTAAAAACAACTACTTAAACATCCAAAATAATAAGCGGCCATATTACAATCCAATCGAAATTTAGTAAATAATAAACTTAAAACGGGGCAAAATAAAATTTCAAGTCCACGGAACAAGCATGGCCGCCTCGAGTCCTCCCCGGCTCCATCTCCGCGATCTACTCACCTGCAAAATGATATGGGAAGGGGTGAGTCACCTAGACTCAGTGTGTATAAATCCCCAACCCGAAAATGCGCCTCATACACAAGATATTAGTAAAACAAGCAATTATGCAACCCAAGCTAGCCATCCATACTCCTTTTTCTACCCCGTGTGGTACCAAACCACTGGTGGTGCCAAACCACTGGTGACCGAAGCCACAAATATCAAATGATGGGGCCAACCCATCGTGTGGTACCAAACCACTGATGACCATAGGTCACAATATCAACATGTGGTATCAAACCACTGGTGGTGCCAAACCACTGGTGACCGAAGTCACAAATATCAATATATGGTGCCAAACCACTGGTGGTGCCAAACCACTGAGACTTAGTCACAAATATCAATATGTGGTGCCAAACCACTGGTGACCCAAGTCACAAATATCAAATGATGGGGCCAACCCATCGTGTGGTACCAAACCACTGGTGACAGTCCATAGAGATCATCTCCCTCCTCTCATCAATCCCACCATCATCATGCTCACATAACAAGTATCATGATCCCATATATCATGCATTTGTATATAGCATAGCATTTAACAGCATATGATGGCATACACAACATATATCATAGATCGAGTAATAGGGGACTTACCCGAAAACCAAGCTTATGCCCACAAGGCAAAGTTACTACATGAGAGGTTATAAATATCGTCATAATAACAATTTATACTAATAAAGTGTGTAAGAGTTTACACACCTATTTAATCGTAAGTATAAGCGAATCCCGAACTACTCAGTAACGAAAACCCGAAGAATCGATCTACCGCACTAGGTCCCTTGCTCCTACATTCGGCCAAACCATAGGGTCATTAACAAGACCATTCGGCCACCTCAATAAATCCCGAAGGATATGTCGTGCTCGAAATACTTGGACCGAAACTTACTATTGCTTATCAAAACGAACCGAAATCTAGGAAGCCTCTGTTTTTCCCCTTAGCCAATTTGTCCCTAAAGCCATAGTGCTCATTCGGTTACACTTAGGTATTCAAAATGGCCCTTGGCCGAATAGTATATATATATATATCTTACCTCAAAGAATCAAATCCCGATAGGCTCCTTAAACCGATTTGGTCACCAACCAAATCCCGAAGGTTCACTGCATTCGGCTATAGCCTTCCCTGAAATCGGTTTTAGTATTTCATTTAGAGACCAAAGGCCATTCGGCCCTAGCATGGATTCATAATCAAATGGAATTAATCGCCCCTTACCTCAATGACCAGAGATCCCTTTGGCTTTTTCCCATGTTTCGACACTAGCAGAATAATGAAGAAATCGTCAACCAAAAACAAAAAGAGAAGGAGTGAAACCACCAAGGGGATTCGGCCATAATAGGAATAGAGAGAAAAAAAGATGTAGTTACCACAACTTACCACGCTAGGATTGAGATTCGGCACTTGATTGATAGGATGGAAACGCAAGAAAAGAGAGAGGATTTATGAGTCAAATATTCGGCTTAAGAAGTGAAAAGATGATGAAGAATGGGTGAATAATAAAGAATCAATTTGGCAAGAAAGTTAAAAGAAGGTTTCGGCACCTTGTTGCTCTACTCAAAACTGAAAGTGGAGGCCCCTAAAGCATGCTTCAATCGGCCATGCTCTCTTTTTGGCAAACATAAGGCCGGCCATGCTTCCATCTTTTTGTGTTAATTGCCCATTATCAAACAATAAAACATTCTTTATTCATTCCTCCATTACTACCCCATTTCCTATACATAAAATAATACTAACCCATCATCCTATTAATAATAATAATAATAATAATAACCCCATACTTCCATAAAATAATAAAACTAACCCATACCCCAGCAGCTTTTGAAAACAACAAGCAAAATAAAATAAAAGCAACTTGTTTTATCAAAATGAAAACCCATGCAGGCCACTAGCTTCCACGCCGGCCATTGAAAAAAGAAAAACCATGCTGTTGCTCCCAGGTCTCGAACCCGAGACCTGGAGAAACACTCTCCACGCCCCAGCCACTCGGCCACTGTGCACTTCATGACATAAATGCATCAAAATTTCCTTTTAAGCTTTCATCCCTTGGCCCTTCACGCATTAATTGTCAAAGGCAAAAATAAAACACTCCTGGCGCTCCCATCAGGACTCGAACGCGAGTCCTCGTGCCGCAACCTCCTGTCACGCCCCACGCCACTCGGCCAAGGCATTTTTGTGTGACACAACTCGCCAAAGTTTTCTTTTAAGCTTCCTTCGCTTCAACGCCAACAATCAAAAATTAAAACACCATGCGTCCGTCGTGACTCGAACCCGAGTCCCTACACCCAGGGCCCTTAAGTGGCTCTCCAAGCCACTTTGCCAGGCCGACTTTTGTGTCCATGTACCGCATCATTTATTCTTTAAACCTTCCTAGCCCGAACCCCCTTTTTAACGCAAAAATTAAAACACTCCCATGATATCACCCAGACTCGAACCCCTTACCTCCTGAAGCCTCCTTGCACCCTAGCGCCCCAAGCCATTCTACCAGCAGCTTCCTTGTGTCAAGTTTCACACCAAAAATTATTTAAAGCTCCCTCACATTGCTTTTTCTTCTCAAGAGTTAAAAAGAAGTTTTTAAAGCTAAGTCAGACCTGACCCGGGGTTATGACTAGACCATAGAATATATCATAACACATGCATTCTTCAAGCAATCACACGAAAATAATTAAATTGCAACGACCCCTAATTCGGGATGTTACAGGGAGAGTAAATATGCATTGTACTCTTTTTCCCTTAACCGAGGTTTTGTCCCATTGGGTTTTCCTGGTAAGGTTTTTAATGAGGCAACATATTATGCGTATTATAGGCATGTGTACTCTTTTTCTTTCACTAGGATTTTTTTTCCCAAAGAGTTTTTATCTTAGTAAGGTTTTAACGAGGCACGTTACCTACCAACGGACATCCAAGGGGGAGTGTTATGAATATCTTATTAAGTAGATGCCTATGAAGATCAAGATAAATTTTGATGTACGTTAAATTCTAATAGTTATTAGAAGTAGATCTCTACTTCATTTATACTTCTTATGCCTAGAAATAGAGACTTTAAAGAAACTTGGTAAATATTCTGATTGATCAATAAAATACGCTCTCTCTTTGCTCTCCCATTCTTCTTATTCTTTATTCTTTGTCTTTTATTTTATAACAGAAATGTATATATCAATTAAAATATATAAATTTAATTTTATGATTGATATTAGAAATATATTTAAATGATTACTAATAAATATAAAAAAAAAGAAAATAAGAATTTTTTTAAGTAAAAAAATACATAAATTTCAAAATAAAAGTTTTACGTTTGAAAAGTATACACCATAGATGATGATGTGAAGTTAGCTAATTATATAATTAGGATCTATATATAAATGTATTGACAAAATTTTTAATTATAATGATATATTTAAAAATTTTCTTTAATTTATCTAGTAAGAACAAATAACATTAAAAAAAACAAAAATATTAGTAGAAAAACACCTTGAGCGGACATTAAAAAAATATATAAATAAATTATTAAAACATTAAAAAATTCATTTTAGTTAAAACATAAAAGTAAAGAAAATTACTCAATAGTAAATTTGGAAAATGAAAGGTATAAGTAGGAAAAAAAAGGACATTTTTAAAATGAAAGTTGTAAGTTGAAAAAAGTTTTCATGAAAGATAGTATCTTTAGAGTTAGTGATATGGGTAACTAAAGTTAAAAAAAATTATGATTTATAATTTTGATAGATTTATGATTTTTAGAACTAAAAAGTAATAAATGTTAAGTTGTAATCTAATTTTTATTTATTATAACAAAACGACCTTAAGACGATATTTTTGGACCGACACTTTCTTAAGTGTTGGGATAGACTTGCTGATATAAGTTTTGGACAAATTTTGGTATAAGGGTTGGAATATGCATGCCTAAGGCAACGTTTAAATAAGTGCCGGTTTTGTCCAACACTATACCGACTATTGTTATACCTTTCCCAACTATATAGAAGTGTTGGCATATGAAAACGCCTAAAACGACTTTTTTGGACTATGCCGACCCTTTTTTGGGTTGTTTAAATTTATACTTTTAAGCAACTTTTTTGAGTGTTGGCAAAATCTAATTATATCCTGACCTTTTAAAAAGAGTTGAAAAAATATTAACCTCTCGTAACTTTTTTTTCATTGACAAATACTTTGTCTAACCTAACCTTTATTGTGGTGCCTCCAACCTTTTTTTCATCCCTGCGTTATTAACTATCATTTTGTCCAAAATTTCATTGTGTTGCCACGTGTGTACATATTTTTACACATCATTAAATTAATTTTCCAAAAAAGTCATTTTACATTATTTTAAATTAGTTGTTGTTTAAGGACCCATAAAGGTAAAATCCCTAAATTAGTTATTATTTAAGGACCATAGATACTTTCTCAATGCAAAGAGCCATTTCAATATGTTGTATTTTTCTTTTCTTTTGATGGAAGGGTTAAATTGGATCATATTAGCAACAGTCTAGAATGTTGTGAGTTAAAATATTCCTTTAATTTGGTTTTCTTTTATAATCCATAAGCAAGAATCTTTGTTGTCTTGGCAGTGATTTGTTATTTTCTAAGTTTTCAATGCCATATTGTTTATGATTAATGAGATTAATTTGTTTAAAATAGTTCTTTTCATTATGATCTAGTTGTCTTTTCTAACAAAAAATTATATTGTTATTTTGGTATTTGTTAATGCAGTTGAATTTCAGACTAGAGGACCTGGTGATAAGGATTTTAGTTCGGACAATGATGAATGAGGCCTACTGCATATTATATGTGTATATATATGTTGGCAACACATTCACCGAATATAATTACCAAGTGATGTAATGGACAACAAGCTAACAACATGTTGTCAATGTGTTGACTGCTTATATTAGGATTTCGTATATAAACTAATAAGTGCATTATTCAAGAGTAATTTTGTATTAATATGACCAGTTTATGTTAATTAACTGTTCAACATTAATATCATCTCAAACTTGTCCAAACCCAACACATACAAATTTGTTCATATTTCGCCAAAATAGGCTCTTCAAAAGTCGGGAAAAAATTTCGTTAAAAACATAAGACTTGAGCCAACTATGTAAGGTGTTGGCGCAGGCAAGGTCTATCCCAACTTTTTTAAGGTTGGCATATCCCAACTCTTTAAAAGTCGGTATATGAATGCCTTATTCTAACCTTTTTTGGGTCGCCTATTTCTTCCTATCCTAACCTTTTTTAAAGGTTGGCCTTGACTAGGTCTTTGCCAACCCTTCAATAAAGGTCAGCTTATGTTGGATTATGCTGACGTGTAACACCCCAAACCCGGCCTAGACGTTAAGCCCGAATCTGGTGTGTCACATGGAAGTTTTTTTTTTCAAACCATCTTTGAGATTGTTAAAAACTTGTTTGAGAATTACAGCCTCTTTGTTAAAACCCAAAACACTTAACCAATTGTTATTTACTTGAAAACGTAATTTTCTTTAAAAACCTTTTTGGTTGTGAAAATATATTTGAAATAAACAATTTAAGAAAATGGGACGTTTGGGAATAGAGTTGCAGAAGCATTTTGAAAGAAAATCCGAGGCCTGATTACAACATTTAACCCAAAATAGTAGAGTAATAAAATAAACAAGAAAGTAGTCCGAAGTCCAAATAAACCATTTCTAAAGTATGGTCTCCATTGAGTCATCCAAGGCCCAAGTCCACGTCACTGAGCATTACCTGAAAAGGTTAAGAGAATGGGGGGTGAGTTACAAGAACTCAGTGTGTAATCCCCTTACCATCATCCACTGGGTCGGAACACATATAGCAATATTTTGGGCCTAAGCCCATTTACAATTATAACATAATAACATGTATATAATATGCATATGATATGCAAATCCCAAACCAAACCTAATTTCCATCCGCTACACACCACCCGTACCAACCAGCACACCTGTGGGAATCAAGTCAACCCACCCCGCCAACAAACCAATCGCAGGCGTAAAGCCATTTAAAATGTTTGTGGCAGAGCCACCGAACTAGATTGTGACAGAGTCACCGAACTAGATTGTGGCAAAGCCACCGAACTGGATTGTGACAGAGTCACTGACCTAGATTGTGGCAGAGCCACTAGCACTTCTCTTCAATTTTATCCCAACCCACGCAATCATGTATGCATATACAAAGTATAACACTATTCATAGAATAATTTCATCATAAGGCCCATAATACAAGTTGGCCCATTAAGCAATCTAGCAATTTGGCCCATTAATCAATCTTAACAATTTGGCCTATTAAGCGATCTGGCAAATTTTGGCCCATTAATCGATCTAGCAAATTTTGGCCCATTAATCGATCTAACAAATTTTGGCCCATTAATCGATCTAGCAAATTTTGGCCCATTAATCGATCTAGCAAATTTTGGCCCATTAATCGATCTAGCAAATTTTGGCCCATTAATCATATGAGGCCTTTTTTTTTTTTCCAATTTCACACTTGGCCAATTTATCAAAATAAATTTGTATTAATGGGCCTTTTTTTTTGTATGCATATACAAAGCATAACAATATTCATAGAATAATTTCATCATAAGGCCCATAATACAAGTTGGCCCATTAAGCAATCTAGCAATTTGGCCCATTAATCAATCTTAACAATTTAGCCCATTAAGCGATCTAGCAAATTTTGGCCCATTAATCGATCTAGCAAATTTTGGCCCATTAATCGATCTAGCAAATTTTGGCCCATTAATCACATGAGGCCTTTTTTTTTTTTCAAATTTCACACTTGGCCAATTTATCAAAATAATTCATATGGCCCAAAATATCACTTTTTAACAAAATAACCCATTAAGGGCAAATCTGTAATTCCCACAACCTTAATACCAGTTTCATGCATTTACACAAAAAGTGTTATTATACCGTATTTTTCGATTTTACAAATTTTACGATTTATTCTAATGCTTACGGTATAATATCTAACCCATGAGATAAGTGTGAAATTACACACTCTGGCCCATATCACAAATATCAAACTACCCATATATCAAATATCACATTTGGCCCATAAAGGGTATTTTCGTAATTCGGTCCATAGGGACATTTCGTAATTCGGCCCATTAGGGGCATTTTCATTTTCATAATTCGGTAATCGTACCCACTAAGGGTAATTTGGTAATTTACTCTCTAAGGGAAATTCAGAAATTTTACCCACCAAGGGTATTTCGGTAATTTTGCAACCCAGGGGCATTTCAGTAATTTACCCTCTAAGGGTATTTCGGTAATTTTGCAACCCAGGGGTATTTCGGTAATTTACCCTCCAAGGGTATTTCAGTAATTTCACAACCCAGGGAATTTCGGTAATTTACCCTCTAAGGGTATTTCGGTAATTTTGCAACCCAGGGTAATTGCACAACCCAGGGGTATTTCGGTAATTTGCACAACCCAGGGGTATTTCGATAATTTTCCCTCTAAGGGTAATTCAGTAGTTTTACACACCAAGGGTAATTCGGTAATTTACCTTTCAAGGGTAAATTCGGTAGTTTTACCCACCAAGGGTAATTCGGTAATTTACCTTCCAAGGGTAAATTCGGTAGTTTTACCCACCAAGGGTAAATTCGATAGTTTTACCCACCAAGGGTAATTCGGTAATTTACCTTCCAAGGGTAAATTCGGTAGTTTTACCCACCAAGGGTAATTCGGTAATTTACCCTCCAAGGGTAATTTCGGTAATTTCATATTCAACGGTGTTTCCGAAGGCCTACTATCGCCTCGAGTGGCAAGAATTCTATTTGGGTCTCTTCGGAACTATTGGGTCAAAAATCCATTTTAGGCCCAAACGGGGTAATTTCGCAATTCTGGACTTAACTACTAATTTGGGCATAAAAATTTAAAACTGTCCATCTGCGTCATACTGACTAAATTGATTATAACTCGAGTTAGGAAAACTCGAAATTTAGATCCGTAAAATGTCCTTGAAACTAGACTCATATATCGTCTTACTATAAATTTTACAGAATTTTTGCCTAGTCATTTAGTACAGTTTATTCCTTAAAGTTTCCCTTTTTTCACTGTCCAATGATTCTGACCTCTCTTAACTTAATTTCAAATATCTCACTGTACGGTTTTCATATACTGTTCCAACTTGTTTCTCTTGAAAATAGGATCACTAAGGAATCCATTCATATAAATTATAACTCATAATTCATTGTTTACAATTTTATATGATTTTTCCAAAACAGATCAGTGAACCCTGAAGTTAATCAGAACCAGTCTCACTAAAATCAAGATATCTCAGAATATAAAATTCCTTTTCCTTCTCCGTTTCTTCCATATTAAAATAGACACAGTAAGCTTTAATTTGATATCTTATTCACTTTCTAATTCCTTTTCTCCTATTTTTATTGATTTTTCAAAAACACGTCACTGCTTCTAACTGAAACTATTTTATTACGAAATACGATTACCACTACGATCATACGCACACCCGAGTGATTACGGATACCGGTTTTTAGTTTTCTTCGGTATTTCAACCGATTAACAACATATTTCATACAAACTTTCAGAGAAGTGTGAGATTTCACACCATTTCAGATATGTATATGGAAGGGTATGATATTACACACCTTATTCGGAATCCGTAACGCGATGCTCTCCGCGACACCAAAAATACGAGTCACTTATTACGAGGGATAGATGATCAGCCGATTTGATTCCTATCGTGACCGATTAGTCCAAACTATTAATCCATTTAGGAACCAATCGAATAAAGAACGATATCGAATAATCCATAAAGAACTCCTTACCTTGTTGACATTGGATTCGATTTCCACCACTTGACTTATGGCTAGAATGATACACGGCCACCCACTTAGAACACAATTTAATCGAAGAAAAGAGTGTCTACCCAAATGAGAAAGAATTTATGAAGGAGTGATTGTGGATTGAGAGTTTAGGCAAAACAAGGGAGAAAAATGAGCAAATGTGCTAGAGTGTTGACCAAATTTCTATCCATAAATTTCTATCCAAACTTCTCACCTCAATTCCCATAAATTTTCTTCTCCTTTTTTTTTATCCACCTACTCCACTCTCCAAATTCTTTTATTTCTTTTTCATCCACCTACTCCACTCCTCAAATTCTTTTATTTCTTTCCTTTCTTTTTCCTTATTTTCCTCCTTAGCTTATCTTTTTAGTCATCATTTCATTTTTCTTTTATTTCTTTCCTTTAATAATGTCATGGTTGACATTTGGAAGAGCATACAAAAGTAAATCCAAAATTTGCAAAAGATGGGATTTGAACCCCTTCCCTCAAGGTACTTCACTTGATGCCATAACCTCCTTGCCATATGCTTATTTATGCTAGCAATTTACTCTTTTATTTCCATAAGCCTTAATGCCACTTACTATCTCTCCTTAATAGGCTTAAACACAAAATTTTACTAAGGCCCAACTTGAACTCGAAACTTCATAGAACCCCGTAACTTTCTAAAATCATCTTCTTAATAAGTTCAACTTGAAATAATGTCATTCTCTTGTTCTCAAAAATTTTAAACACTCCTATGCCCAAGGCCCAATGGGCCCAATCCTACTAGGCCCAATTTCGGGATGTTACAATTCTACCCTCTTTAAAGAAAATTTCGTCCTCAAAATTTCCAATCAACTGCTAAACGTACCGCTCGAATCACATCACTATGCTTTCGCTGCGCACTCTGATCTTAATAACACTAATGTACTTTTGACAAAATCTTGAATCCTCTTTCACAACCAAACATCTAACCACAGAAGCAAGCAGTCATCTACCACTTATACTTAAAATTTTTCTACACTCAATCATCACATCCAACCAAAACATACCTGACTTGATGGTGATAAAACAATCCCGAGCCTTATGCTCCTTAGACCCGCATCTCATACATGCTCCTGACCTCCTCCAGCATTCTCCCGGATGACGCCTTTTGCAATAATCGCAAGCCGAAAAGTTTGGACGTGCCTTGACATGCTTTACGGAACGACACTGCGACCCAAAAGAATCACGATCTCTTTTCTTCCTACAGTCCACACTCCCAACTCGAAGTGCTTCACCAATTCCTTTAGCCTCTTCAAATAACTCCTTAACTAATTGAGTCATCTCATCAACCTTAGTTCGATCATGAGATCCCGTCTCAGCCATTGACACTGCCAGCGCCCCCCTTTCGGGCACATGCCTCAGTACTGAAGGTCTAGCCCTAGCACTTCGGCCTCTATCATGTCCACGTCCTCTAGCACTCATGTTCACTAATGTCGATTTAATCTGATTATAAGTCTTATGAATCAATATACTATTCGACGTTTATTAAACAATGTCTTATGTAGTATAAGAGTTGAAGTGGTTTTCGCAAAACGCATCCTAGAGTCTCAATCTCTATAGTTTTTACTCCTAAAGCCAAAAGTTCTAGAGTATTTCTATGGTCATATCACAATAATCATAATCATAAAATGATAACATATACTTACTTGACTTGGTGCCGGATACTCGTGGTGTCATACTTCTTTTAAAACATATAATTCAAACAGCTTTGGAAAACATTTTTGAACCTAAACCACAGCCGAGTTTTGCAAACTGTGCTCTGATACCACTTAATTGTAACACCCCAAACTCGGCCTAGACGTTAAGCCCGAATCTGGTGGGTCACATAGAAGTTTTTTTTTTGTTTAAACCATCTTTGAGATTGTTAAAAACTTGTTTGAGAATTACAACCTCTTTGTTAAAACCCAAAACACTTAAGCAATTGATATTTACTTGAAAACGTAATTTTCTTTAAAAACCTTTTTGGTTGTGAAAATATATTTGAAATAAACAATTTACGGAAATGGGACATTTGGGAATAGAGTTGCAGAAGCATTTTGAAAGAAAATCCGAGGCCTGATTACAACATTTAATCCAAAATAGTAGAGTAATAAAATAAACAAGAAAGTAGTTCGAAGTCCAAATAAACCATTTCTAAAGTATGGTCTCCATCAAGTCATCCAAGGCCCAAGTCCACGTCACTGAGCATTACCTGAAAACGTTAAGAGAAAGGGGGGTGAGTTACAAAAACTCAGTGTGTAATCCCCTTACCATCATCCACTGGGTCAGAACACACATAGTAATATTTTGGGCCTAAGCCCATTTACAATTATAACATAATAACATGTATATAATATGCATATGATATGCAAATCCCAAACCAAGCCTAACTTCCATCCGCTACACACCACCCGTACCAACCAGCACACCTGTGGGGATCAAGTCAACCCACCCCGCCAACACATCAATCGCAGGCATAAAGCCATTTAAAATGTTTGTGGCAGAGCCACCGAACTAGATTGCGACAGAGTCACCAAACTAGATTGTGGCAGAGCCACCCAACTGAATTGTGGCAGAGTCACCGAACTAGATTGTGGCAGAGCCACTAGCACTTCTTTTCAATTTTAACCCAACCCATGCAATCATGTATGCATATACAAAGCATAACAATATTCATAGAATAATTTCATCATAAGGCCCATAATACAAGTTGGCCCATTAAGCAATCTAGCAATTTGGCCCATTAATCAATCTTAACAATTTGGCCCATTAAGCGATCTAGCAAATTTTGGCCCATTAATCGATCTAGCAAATTTTGGCCCATTAATCACATGAGGCCTTTTTTTTTTCAAATTTCACACTTGGCCAATTTATCAAAATAATTCATATGGCCCAAAATATCACTTTTTAACAAAATAACCCATTAAGGGCAAATCCGTAATTCCCACAACCTTAATACTGGTTTCATGCATTTACACAAAAAGTGTTATTATACCGTATTTTCCGATTTTACAAATTTTACGATTTATTCTAATGCTTACGGTATAATACCTAACCCATGAGATAAGTGTGAAATTACACACTCTGGCCCATATCACAAATATCAAACTGCCCATATATCAAATATCACATTTGGCCCATAAAGGGTATTTTCGTAATTCGGTCCATAGGGACATTTCGTAATTCGGCCCATTAGGGGCATTTTCATTTTCATAATTCGGTAATCGTACCCACTAAGGGTAATTTGGTAATTTACTCTCTAAAGGAAATTCATAAATTTTACCCACCAAGGGTATTTCGGTAATTTTGCAACCTAGGGGCATTTCAGTAATTTACCCTCTAAGGGTATTTCGGTAATTTTGCAACCCAGGGGTATTTCAGTAATTTACCCTCCAAGGGTATTTCAGTAATTTCGCAACCCAGGGAATTTCGGTAATTTACCCTCTAAGGGTATTTCGGTAATTTTGCAACCCAGGGTAATTGCACAACCCAGGGGTATTTCGGTAATTTGCACAACCCAGGGGTATTTCGGTAATTTGCCCTCTAAGGGTAATTCAGTAGTTTTACCCACCAAGGGTAATTCGGTAATTTACCTTTCAAGGGTAAATTCGGTAGTTTTACCCACCAAGGATAATTCGGTAATTTATCTTCCAAGGGTAAATTCGGTAGTTTTACCCACCAAGGGTAATTCGGTAATTTACCTTCCAAGGGTAAATTCTGTAGTTTTACCCACCAAGGGTAATTCGGTAATTTACCCTCCAAGGGTAATTTCGGTAATTTCATATTCAACGGTGTTTCCGAAGGCCTACTATCGCCTCGAGTGGCACAGAATTCTATTTGGGTCTCTTAGGAACTATTGGGTCAAAAATCCATTTTAGGCCCAAACGGGGTAATTTCGCAATTCTGGACTTAACTACTAATTTGGGCATAAAAATTTAAAACTGTCCATCTGCGTCATACTGACTAAATTGATTATAACTCGAGTTAGGAAACTCAAAATTTAGATCTGTAAAATTTTCTTGAAACTAGACTCATATATCTTCTTACTATAATGTTTCCAGAATTTTTGGCCTAGCCATTTAGTACAGTTTATTCCTTAAAGTTTCCCTTGTTTCACTGTCCAATGATTCTGACCTCTCTTACCTTAATTTCAAATATCTCACTGTACGGTTTTCATATACTGTTCCAACTTGTTTCTCATGAAAATAGGCTCACTAAGGAATCCATACATATAAATTATAACCCATAATTCATTTTGTATAATTTTATATGATTTTTCCAAAATAGATCAGTGAACCCCGAAGTTAATCAGAACCAGTCTCACTAAAATCAAGATATCTCAGAATATAAAATTCCTTTTCCTTCTCCGTTTCTTCCATATTAAAATAGACACAATAAGCTTTAATTTGATATCTTATTCAATTTTTTCTAATTCCTTTTCTCCTATTTTTAGTGATTTTTCAAAAACAGGTCACTGCTTCTAACCGAAACTATTTTATTACAAAATACGATTACCACTACGATCATACGCACACCCAAGTGATTACGGATGCCGGTTTTTAGTTTTCTTCGGTATTTCGACCGATTAACAGCATATTTCATACAAACTTTCAGAGAAGTGTGGGATTTCACACCATTTCAGATATGTATATGGAAGGGTATGAGATTACACACCTTATTCGGAATCCGTAACGCGATGCTTTCCGCGACACCAAAAATACGAGTCACTTATTACGAGGGATAGATGATCAGCCGATTTGATTCCTATCATGACCGATTAGTCCAAACTATTAATCCATTTAGGAACCAATCGAATAAAGAACGATATCAAATAATCCATAAAGAACTCCTTACCGTGTTGACATTGGATTCGATTTCCACCACTTGACTTATGGCTAGAATGATACACGGCCACCCACTTAGAACACAATTTAATCAAAGAAAAGAGTGTCTACCCAAATGAGAAAGAATTTATGAAGGAGTGATTGTGGATTGAGAGTTTAGGCAAAACAAGGGAGAAAAATAAGCAAATGTGCTAGAGTGTTGACCAAATTTCTATCTATAAATTTCTATCCAAACTTCTCACCTCAATTCCCATAAATTTTCTTCTCTTTTTTTTTATCCACCTACTCCACTCTCCAAATTCTTTTATTTCTTTTTCATCCACCTACTCCACTCCTCAAATTCTTTTATTTCTTTTTCATCCACCTGCTCCACTCCTCAAATTCTTTTATTTCTTTTTCCTTATTTTCCTCCTTACCTTATCTTTTTAGTCATCATTTCATTTTTCTTTTATTTCTTTCCTTTAATAATGTCATGGTTGACACTTGGAAGAGCATATAAAAATAAATCCAAAATTTGCAAAAGATGGGATTTGAACCCCTTCCCTTAAGGTACTTCACTTGATGTCATAACCTCCTTGCCATATGCTCATTTATGCTAGCAATTTACTCTTTTATTTTCATAAGCCTTAATGCCACTTATTATCTCTCCTTAATAGGCTTAAACACAAAATTTTACTAAGGCCCAACTTGAACTCGAAACTTCATAGAACCCCATAACTTTCTAAAATCATCTTCTTAATAAGTCCAACTTGAAATAATGTCATTCTCTTGTTCTCAAAAATTTTAAACACTCCTATGCCCAAGGCCCAATGGGCCCAATCCTACTAGGCCCAATTTCGGGATGTTACATGACGTTTTTTCAAAAGCGTTGCGGCATCTATGCCAACTGTATTAAAATTGACATTTTCGGAAGCGTCAAGATGACCTATGCCAACCTTTTTTGCGTCATCCTAAGTAAAAAAAGTGTCGCGGTAGGCCTGTTTTGCTGTAGTGATTCTGAAAGATATATAACCTAATAGATAATGAAAAAAAATTGATAAAAAGTTTGAATAAAAATAGAAAAATTATTTGACACAAGTGTTTTAGGCTCCACAAGCGGGTCAAGGGTTTAACAAGTATATTATAAGGTATAGTAAAAAATAAAAAAAAAAGAATTACATAAATAAATGTGACACTTGTCACACTTTCAACCCGCTTATAAAGTCTGAAAAACTCTACTAGCGATGTATCAAATAATTACCATTCTAATAATTTAATTATAGATAATAAAACTTTGATTTTAAATATTAAATTTAATTATTTAACTAGATTGTTTTTACTTATTGATTATTCAAATTTATTTTTTGCATTATATTATTTAAGATTGTTAAATATATAATAATTATTTATAAAGTTATTTGAAAACAATGATAAAATCTAATGAATAGATAAATTACGAAATTTATAAAATACTTCTTTTAAAAATATGATATTTCATTTTTAAAATTTTTTATGTTAAAATTAAAATTTAAAATAGATATAATATATATAATATAAATAAATATTTAAGTTAAACCAAATGGATAAATTGTCTAATTAATTTTTATTTAAATAATATTTATAAAAAAATTTAAAAATTATTATTATCTAAATAAATATTTAATATAATAAATATATAAAATTATTTTAAAGTTATTTGAAAATAATGATAAAATAGATAAATTATGAAATTTAAAAAAAAAGTGAGATTTTTAAAAGTTTTTATATTAAAATTAAAATTTAAATAGATAATAAATATTTAAGTTAAATCATATATATAAATTATCTAATTAGTTTTTATTTAAATAAATATTTATCTAAGTACAATATATATACCAGTTGTTGCAATGTTATATGATATTTTGATTTGATTCAAATTTTAGAAATCACTAACAACACTATTAAATTAGCACCATTTTAGGTTTGATATATTGCATCCACAAACTATTATATTAATTCAATATGAAAATATATATATATATATATATTCATTTATTTAAATATATACAATTAAAATAAAATCAAAATTTATCTACGCATATGAACCACAATTCAAATTTTATGTATATATTACACTAAATTATAATTTGCTCATCAAATTACCAATTAAAACAAAGTTAATATATAAATTTAATATTTGTTCCTCAAGATATCCTAACATAATAATGAAGTTATATATAATAACGTGGCATCTGGGTACATATCTTACACTTGTAATTCCTTTATTTCTTCACTAAAACTTATATGATAAAATTAAATATACTAAATAGGTGACGATTTGTAATTTGTATGATGTGTTACAGACATTACTTTCACTGATAATTTTTGAAAGATGCAGTGAAAGCTTTATTTTTCAAAATAAATCAATATAAAAGTGCGGATGCCTGTGACTCCAAAAGAAACTTACAGGTTGGCATGAAGTAAAAGTCCCTAAGTATAAGATAAAAGGTCATATGTTTGATAGTATCTACAATCCAGGCATCATGCCAGGAGTGTAGGGCACCCCAGACCTGGAGATCCATTCATCAACGTGTAAGAAATCGTGAGGTGTGTACAACTTGGCATGTTCTTCGTTGAAAGTCTTGAGACCTCTCCATTTAACTCTCTTGGACGTATCGGCACCAGGTCCCCTGTTGTTAAACTCCGATTACACCAAAGTGTCAAGAGCGAAGCTGCCGTTCCACGGCAACCAACCCTCGGGGGCAATGATGTCATCAATATGAGATTGCATGATGATGGTCCTGGAGAACTCCTTCCATGGCCGACCAAGGTACGCCTTGTTCTTGTTCTTCACTGACATGTATTTTGGCTCACCAGTGAAGGTGCAGTTGTGGATGACCATGCCGGTGACCTCACGACGTTCGGACCTTCCTTGAGCAGTGACGATGCATTTTTGGTTAGACATCGGCTTCCTCACGATGATTCTGCAGTTTTGTAAGACCGCAGCCGAGTCGCCGAAGATGAAGTCAATGGTTCCACTTATGATGCATTCCCTATAGAACTGGCGATGGCTGTGGACGTAAAGGGTGTCTTGGTAGCCAGCAATCTTGCAGTGGTAGAAGATGGATTGATCGCTTTGGACTCGAAGTGCGACGGCTTGGTGCTTCTTGGCTCCAGCAGTGTTGAGGATTCCAATGTTCTTGGCCATGAATTTTTCACCAATAACAGCTGCAAGTAAGGGTTCAAAGCAAATTGAAGAAAATGAAAGTCTGAGCAAAATAGGAATAGGATATCAAAGTGTTACATATAGAGTACTTGCCAACTGTTGCAGTCCTGAAGGTGTTAACTCCATCAACGTAGTTCAATTTACCGGTGATGATGGTTTTTTCTGGGCCATCTCCGATGAACACGACGTTTTTCATCTCCTTGGTGACGATAACTTGCTCTTTATAGACGCCTTTTTTAATGTAAATAACAAATGGAGTGATACCACGCTTAGGGATTTCTTTCAATGCATCGTTGATGGTTCCATATTTGCCACTCTTATCCTTGGCAACAACAACATTCGGTTTAAGGTCGAATTTTGAACTATTTTCAAGGAGCTTCCGTTGGGTTGAGCTGACCCATGAAGGGAATCCACCTTGATCATGAGACAAGAGCCTGCGTACGACGCCTTGAGTGGCACCTGAAAGGTGGAGTTTCTTGAGAGATAAATCCAACTCAGAAACCATGGCCAAAGCATTGCTACTAAGCTCCTGAGCAGTCTTCAAAAGTGCCCTCATTTTTTCCCCGCTTTCACCTCTTGTTTTAATGAATCCATCCAAGCAAGTTTGCTGGTATGTGATGGAACCAGCCAGCCAAATCTTGAGATTTTCCACGTATTCCTCGTATTTGTCCACATCGAATTCCCCCATTTGCTTGAAAGAGTTGTTAAGGTCATCAATGGCGTACCCCATGAGCTCATGGCAATTCTCAAGAGCCTGCTTAGCCCTTGGGCGGCCCTTCACCAACTCCTTCAAGGTCGTAGAGTTGGCGATTACCATTTCAATCTCGGTCATGGCAGCTTGGAAACCCATCCTAATAAGCTCCTTGGGATCAGTGGTGTTGGCATTTGAGAGACTATTCTCACATGATTGTTGGTAATCGGTGGGTTGGCAAAGCTCTTTGATTGCCTTGCTCGCACTCTTTACTTCGCCCGAATCACCATCGCTCTTCCCACTTTGCGTGATACCAACCGTCACCGCTACCACCACCGCAACCAGCAGAACGGAACAAATACTGATAACTGCAATGTTGTTCGCCATGCTCAAGCAGATAATCTCACGCTGGCTACTATTAAAAAAGAAAAAGAGAAAGAAGAAAAACCCTTTACGTAAACCAAGATTTACGTAAATGAAAAAACTTAAACCGAGCGGCTGGGGCACTTCTTGGGGTTGCCCCTTGGGCTCTAGTTTTGAATAACCTCTCCTCCAATGGAGTTTTTATACAAAAGGAGGAAAAGAAGGGAAGTTTTGAACATGAACCATTAAGTAAATAGCTAATTTCTGTTAAGAAACTGAAGGATGGAGAGAGGTATTATAATTATATTATCTTCTAAAAAGTTATGGTGTGTTACCTTCTTTCCTACTAAAATCTAGGGCTTCGCTAGGAATATGGTGACCATTGTCTGAAATAGTTCGTGAGGGTTATGTTTGCATCCAATTTTAAGCCTTTTGCTAAAGGATCTAAAACTCGGTTTAACGCTTACTAAATGGACCTTTAACCGACTTCTAATATTAGTATTTTCCTTTTAACTTCTTTCTCTTTCTTTAAACCGCATTAATTAAACTAGAAGTTATAATACAGTTACGTTTAAAAATAATATAAAAAATAATAATACATAATATTAAAAAATAATAATAAAATTCATAAAGAAATTTTCAGACCAATTACAAAACATCATGTGTTAAGATAATGTTACTATGGATCAAACCAAAATTACCATAAATGAAAATGATACCATCACATACGATGCCAAAACTATTTTTCCTAATTAAAAATAAAATAATCATTTAATATTAACAATGAGTTGTTTTATTATTATTTTATCACAATAAAATGGTTATTTTATTTTTAGTTAATGATAATATAAAAATTTATCATTTATTTCTTCACTAATTAGTAAAAAGTAATTTTGGGACGATAGGCGATGTCATCATTTTTACACATCAATAATTTATTTTATTGCTTGGGAGAAGAATAACAGTGTTTCATTGTAACAAATATGGGTGTATTAGGATATTTCCTTTTGAACTCCACAATATTCTATTATTTATCTGATATTACATAAATAGTTAAAGGAAATTAATTCCTCAAAAACAACATGGATTATGAGAGTGAATGATTCATCATGAATAACTGAATAGGAGAAATCGCTTTATAGATATCTTTATTTCGGAATAAAACAATTAAAATTAGGCTTAGTCAATTAAAATGTGGTAATTTTGGCTTAACCTATAGTAACTTTCGCTTGACATGTACTATTCAATAATTGATCTAAAAATTTCTCTGTTTACACACACATCTACAATATGTACAGAATTAAAATAAAAATATAGTTTCAATTGTGAGTGAAAGGAAATTTAAATAACTAAATACATCGGATTAAAAATATTAAATGTTCATGGCATTGTTATTTTTGTTGAATTGATTCGAGTTAACTTGTGATACTAACTCAATCAATAACATTATCAATATATACAACCAATGTGACAGAAACAATTTGTGTAGTAACATTGAAATCCATATAATCAATGAGCCGTCATGCATTTATTAGAAACAATCAAAACACTATGGGTCGATTTGGATGGGCGATTGAGTGCAGTGCGGTGCATTTAGCTTATTTTTTGTTTCACGCTACAGTATCTAATCTCACCGCCACCGCTATTTTTACACTAACTGCAGGTAAATGCACCGCCTATCCAAACCCACCCTAAAGCAACAACTTAGGGGACTCCACCCATTAAAATGTGACACACCTCACGAAGCAAGAAAAGCAGCAGAAAGAACCAAACAAATAAAGAAAAGAAAACAAACAAAAGCTAGAAACAGCTGTAGAAACCCATTCATCTTCCACAGCTGCAAAATCATGACCAGAAATGCTTGTACGCCATATGAATTTGCTATCGATCGACAATCATGGTTGAAGTCGTACCAAGAACTATTAGTAAGGAATTAGATCTAGCAAGCATCCATTGTGCCCATAACTCTCCAACAAAATCAGACCCTCCTCCACCTATCTCTGTCCACCACCGCCAGAACTGAAGATGGTCCTTCCTCCACCCAACAAACATCCCTCTTCCGGAGAAAACCTTTACAGGCCATCAGGTGAGCCACCATAATGCCTCCTATTTTAATATGTTCTGTGGATTACGTTGCTTAGGGATGAGAACAATGTTTGTGTCATTAATTTCTGTAAGGGATGCACCATCGTTAAGTACATGTAAACAATAACGCATACATCATTACCTACTATATGCCAAAATTTCTGATAAAACAAAGCAAGCATACCATCATTACCTGCTACCTTAGCGGAAGCCATCCCCCGAACTACTAATAGAACCTTCTTCGCAATGAATTCAGATTGCAAATAAGTATCATGTCATTAGTAACATGAACCGAGATATAAGATAACAACCTGCTCATATCCCTTGGACCTTGAGTCATAAATAGATCAATAAAGTACTGGCAAGCCACTCTTTCAATCTCCCCCTCCCTCTCAACCAAACTCCAATCAGTACCCTCAATTCGATCCTCAACGTTAACTCGTCGGCGTTGCGTAGCAAACCTATGGAAAAACACAATGTTATGGTCACCATGCCACAACCATGTAGCTCGAGCTCTCTGTTCCCAATACCTTTCAACCTTATCGATCTCAAGGTTAAGATGTATCTTAGCTAGCACCATCTCTTTAAGTACATCATCCTTTGGAGCCTCATCAACAAGAGCATAAAGGCTTTCCTAGAGCCGACGAACATTCAATTTCGACAAGCCCTGAACTCTCTTGGCCCAAGCCATCAAACCTTCACCCATTGAGCAAATGCACATAGGAATAGAGCCCACCAAATCCTCCCAAAGATACTTAACCTCAGCCTCACAAGACTTTTTCAACAACCAAGAAACCTCAAACCTAAAGGTCCTAGCCTTATGCCCCTGCATATACGTAAAATATGTATCAAGCAACAACAGGCAATGGTCAAAGATGGAATGCACACAATGGGTGAGTTTATAGTTTGGAAATAAGTCTCTCCACGCCAACCGAGCCACCTCCTATCAAGTTGCTCCCGAATATTATTTTATGGGAATTTTCCCTTCTCCCACGTATACCAATGCCCAACATACCTTAGATCAAAGAGCTCAGCATCCTCGAGCATAGAGCGGAAATCATCCATAAGCCTTTCATCCCTTAGCCGCCCTCCTTGCTTTTCATGAGAACATAGAATTTTATTGAAATCCCCTAGAACTATTCAAGGGTACTCAACATTAGCAGCTAATTGTTGCAAAAGATCCCACGACTAATAATGCCTACTCTCAACTGGTGATCTATAGAACTCAATAAATCGCCGCTAATTCCCTTCAGAATCCTCCTCCACCAACACATCAATATGACCAGAAGAATTACCTCGTAAACAAATTTTACATGCCTCCTTCCAACTAGAGGTGTGCATGGGCCGAGCGGCCTAGCTCGGCCAGAAGGCCCGCTCGAAATGTGGGAGGGTTTGGGCAAAAATATAGGCCCGAAAAATGGGCTTGGACAAAAAAAGGCCCGTTTAAAAAATGTGCCCTCGGGTAAGGCATTTTTGGCCCGGGCCCGGCCTGAATTCATTTAAGGAAAAAAACTATTTTTTAATATTATTTTCTTATTGTTTTTCTACTTATTTTGCTACCATTTTACTACTATGTTTCTATTATTTAGTTGTTATTGTTTAGATATTATATAAAACTTATTTTATTGTTAATTTTGTTATTATTTTAAAGACATTTGTTAATTTTGTTATTATTTTAGAAGCATTTGCTTGTTAAGTTGCATCTATTTTATTGTTATTTAAGTCTACATTTTTTTTAAAATTTATTTTCAATTTGTTGAAAAATATTTATTTTGATTTTTTAAATATTTTTGATGTATTATATATATTTAAAAATTATATAAATAATATAAAAAATTAATACGGCCGGGCCGGGCCGGGCCCGGGTTTTAGCATTTTTATATGGGCCGGGCTTGGGCAAAATTTTAGGCCCTTTTTTGGGCCCGGCCCGGCCCGAGCCCAATGAACGGGCCTAAATTTTTAGTTGGGCCTGGCCCGAACCCGGCCCGGCCTGGCCCATGCAGACCTCTACTTCCAACACAGAGTTAAACCACCCTTCGACCTAGTACTACGAACCTCAATACCACAAGAAAAATCCAAACTCCTACGAACCTTCTCCATCCAACTACTCTATAGCTTTATTTCAATTAAAAAAAAGCCACACTTAGGTTCAAATCCTTCAACATATGTTAAAGGTGTCATATTGTAGGGCGAATTAATCACGTGATGTAGGGGCAATGTTGAACAAAACTCTAAGGTAAGCTCTGAGTAGGTGGGCTCGACGATGGAGAAGAACTGGTCCTAAAGAGCTGTAGCAATCAGTGCGTAGACTCTATTAGCTAAATGAATCTACTCCGAAGCTGCCCAATCAATACATAGTCCTAATCCTAATGGTCGTTGTCTAAGATGTTGATATAGATCCTCCTGGGAACCTTGTGAAAATTGGAGACATGGATGGCGTGTATCGTCGGAAGCGCTCGACGATGAGGTCGCGCCCGGAGTCTTCCGCTTTTTCAAAGCTAGGACAGCGACCTTAAATTTTCCTCTACTGTTCGCCATGATGCCTGAAAAAAATCAAATAGCCCAATTTCAGACGAGCAATAACATAAGAAGCATGATTAAGCAAATAGATAAGCCGACAAAGCACTGTGCAAATGAAAATACATTGACAAAAACTCTCACATAACCAACATCAAATCCCAAAAAGACTGAAACTTAAATTTATGCCTAAAACTGTTAAGTATGACTCATATTTCAGTCAAATTTGAGAAGTAATCTTCTAGTTAAACTCTATTTATTTGTTTTAATCAAACACTGATTAGTTTAGATTATTTTATTATTATTTGACCTATGAAGCCTTTTACAACCTTAGAAAACACACCCATTAGATATTAGAACTCATAACACATTTAGATAATTTTGTGTTTACGTTTTGAGGGTTCTTTGTTTTCGGGTTTTCGAGGTTTAGTTTTTATCTCCATCTTTTGTACTATTCGTTCGTTTGCCATTATAGTAAAATTATATTTGCCCGTGGTTTTTTATCCTCTTTGGAGGGGTTTTCCACGTTAAATTTGTGTGTGTTCAATTTCTCAATTTATTCCCCTATTTTTTCTTATTACTTAATCGGGTCAATCCTAACAAGTGGTATCAAGAGCTAGTTCAATTTTCACAGATCGGCCCATTCAAATATGGCAGCAACAATGTTTGAAATTGAGAAGTTCGATGGTGAGACAAATTTCAATCTGTGACAAGTTCGGATGATGGCAATTCTAGTTCAATCAGGTTTGAAAAAGGTTGTTACGGGAAAAAGTCTGAGAATCTAAATAAAATAGAATGGGAAGATCTTGATGAAAAGGCTTTGTCTGCAATCCAGTTGTGCCTCGCGAATACGGTATTGCAGGAGGTATTGATGGAGAAGACCTCATCTGCCTTGTGGAAAAGGTTAGAAACTCTTTATGCAACTAAGTCTTTGGCTAACCGTTTAGTGTTAAAACAATGTCTATTACGTTTCGCATGAGCGAATGTGAGCTTTTTAGAGATCACATCAGTCAATTCATTACTCTTTTAAATGATTTAAAAAATGTTGAGGTTCATATTGACGATGAAGATCAGGCTATGCTATTATTGTGCTCTTTACCCCCTTCATACAAGTCTTTCAAGGAGACCCTGATTTATGGCAGAGACAAACTCTCGTTCGAAGATGTGAAAGGTCATTTGTTGAGTAGAGACAAACTCGACAATGAGCTTTTTTTGGATAGCAAGGCAGATAGGCAAGCTTCCATTTTGATAGCATCAAAGAAACGAGACAAAATGTGTCTCTATTGTAAAAAGTTAGGTCACGTCAAAGCAAATTGTTATAAACTGCGAAATAAGAAAGCTGTTGAGAGTAACAAGGAAGATGTAGCTGGTGCTAATTTGGTCGATGAAAGCGGTGATGATTTCTTGTTAGTGTCAATGAGCAATAAATCCAAGCTCATGTTCGAGTGGATCCTAGATTCGGGATGTTCTTTCCACATGTGTCCCAATAGAGAATGGTTCTCCACATACAGTTCAGTTGAAGGTGGAGTTGTGTGCATGAGAAACAATTCATCTAGTAAGGTAATTGGTATTGGTACTGTCAAAATTAGGATACACGATGGGACGATTAGGACACTCTCAGATGTCAGGTATGTACTTGATTTACAAAAGAATCTCATCTCCTTAAGTATTTTAGACTCGAAAGGATGCAGAATCAACATCGAGTCGAGCGTCATTAAAGTATCTCGTGGAGCTCTCATTTTGTTAAAAGGTAAAAGAACTGGCAGTCTTTATATTCTGGAAGGTTCTACAGTGACCGGTGAAAACGGATGTCCCTCGTCCGTTATAGAGTCGAAGTCAACTCATTTAGAGCGGAGGCAACTTGGTCATAGGAGGGAAAAAGGTATAACCGTTTCGTTGAAGAGAGGTTCTCTTTTGGATGCAGGTTTTGAAAAGTTAGGGCACTATTTTCGTGAAAATCAAACCCGGGTTAGTTTTGATTTGGCAGTGTACAAGTAGAACGCTAGAAATCTTCCAGTTTCTAAGCACAGATTCGACTTAGTTTATTCCCTGCATGGTTCAAGATAGGCTCGTGGTGGGTTTCGGCAAAGATGGCATTGTGGAAATATGAGTCAAGGTGGAGATTTGTTAAGTATGACTCTTATTTCAGTCAAATTTGAGAAGTAATCTTCTAGTTAAACTCTATTTATTTGTTTCAATCAAACACTGATTAGTTTAGATTATTTTATTATTATTTGACCTATGAATTTAGCCTATAAATAGGCTCTTTTACAACCTTAGAAAACACACCAATTAGATATTAGAACTCATAACACATTTAGAGAATTTTGTGTTTACGTTTTGAGGGTTCTTTGTTTTCTGGTTTTCGAGGTTTAGTTTTTATCTCCATCTTTTGTACTCTTCGTTCTTTTTCCATTATAGTAAAATTATCTTTGCCCGTGGTTTTTTATCTTCTTTGGAGGGGATTTTCCATGTTAAATTTGTGTGTGTTCAATTTCTCAATTTATTCCGCTATTTTTTCTTGTTGCTTAATCAGGTCGATCCTAACAAAGAGGATATGCAACTGATCATCGAAATCAGAGCTTTAAAATTATAATGAGAATGATTGAACCTATAAACTAACTCTGACAACGATTGTAAGGCAAGCACACCTATCGAACAATAGTATAGCTTAGGCAAGACCGGAATATCGAATCCCAAAGGAACCAAAAGTACTAATACTAACTTTCTTTCTATTATTTAGCCTAAGAATTAAGTGAATGGTTATCTAATCTAAATTTAACTATCAACTAAACTAAAGGCGCAAAGACAAAAAGAGAATGAATTGAGGAAAAATAACTTGGAAGAAAAACCAATTGATTAAGACAATACCCTAGGAAGAATCCACCTAGACTTCACTTGTTATCTAACACTGAACTAGACGATGTATTCATTTGACTTGATCGTAAGATTCCCTAAGTTATATTTAAACCCTCTCTCGAAGCGAATAACGTCTAACCCTAGGTTGATTAATTGAAATCTCATTCTAATTAAAACCCCTAGAATCGCATTAACTCGATCTATGGACTCCCATATTAGGTTTCACCCTAATCCGGCAAAATCTCATCACCCTATCTCTAGGCGTGCGATCAACTCCGCTTAATTATGCTGGATCTACTCTTAAGATGGGACTTTTGCTCCACCACCTAAGCATATCATACTTGAATTGATATCCCGAAAATATCAACACAAGAATTAAGCACACATAATTAAAAACAAGTCAAATATTTATCATATAGTTCAGAAAACAATAACAAGATCTGTCTTAGATTTTATCCCCTTCAGGTATCTGAAGGGTTTAGTTCATATCAAATAAAGAAAACATCTCAGAAGAAAAGGTAAAACAAAACATAAGGAATCCCTAAAACTCCTTGAAGGATATGAAGGAGATCCGCCGTCTTGAGTAGAATTCCGGCTTCTTAAGATGGATCAATTGGCTATCTTCGAGTGATTCTCCACAAATTTGGTCTTTCTGGCTCGGCTCCTTGGCCTAGCTAACCGCCCTCTTTCAGGTAACACTTAGGGGGTTTATATAGGCTTTCGAAATATGTTTTTTTGCCCCTAAGTATCCAAATCCGAATGAAATTTCTCTTTGCCACGACAGTAACACGGCCTTGGCACACGCCCATGTGACTAGTGGTCAGGTCGTGTTCGGACTTCTTTAATGAGGCACGGCCGTGTAAGTTGAGATCAGGCCGTGTTCTAGTAGATTGGCATGGCACGGCCATGTGGGCTTAAGTCCAGGCTGTGTCGATTTTCTCTTTGGCCAAATTTGGTTCGTTTTAGGCCCGTTTCTAGTTCTTTTCATCCTTGGGTGTTTTCCTGAATATAAAACATGAAAACAAAGGATTAAGAGCACCTTTTTACATACATCGAGGCTTAATTCATCCAAAAGCATACTAAATGTGGGCTTAAAATATGTTACTTTTATGGTTTATCAAATACCCCCACACTTAAACTTTTGCTTGTCCTCAAGCAAAATTCTCGACTTACAATTAAAATGAACTTTCCATAATTCATAATTCCTACTGACAATGTCTCATCATAATTCATAGATAATTTATACATGGATAATCTAACTCGAAGAGTCCTAAAGATTCAAACAATATAAGTCATACATTTGTATTACGAAAACTTAGGTGTTTCCCTTCACCTGAATAATTACCTTTAATTCAAAATCTCCAAGAATTGACATCCTCACAAAAGATTCACTCAAATGACTCGAAGTGTTTAAGGTTCAAAATTAAGCACTCAAAAGTCAAACCTGAAAAGTTAATCCCATAGGCTTGCCTGAAAATCAAATCTCCACCACTGTAAAATAAAATGATAAACGGATCAACAGGTCTTTAACATGGTTGTAACAGGGCTTCGGTTAAGGGTATGGATATAGGCTGAATTAGAAGGTTAGAATCGAGACTGACCTGACAAATTACCTAACTAGGAATATTGAGATGATAATAAATAATTACATCAACTAAAAATAATAACCCTAATAATAAGAGCTTTTTCTTTTGATAACTAAATTTTAACTGTATAAGCTCTCTTTTCATAATACTAATAACAACAAGTCAAATATAATAAGGAATGAATCTATTACTTAAAATAAAGATAATAGCTAGACAACAAATCAAATCAAATCTCGATGTAAGGGTAGTCAAAAAGAATGGTGATAACAAATACAAAGGCCTTTGGGTTAACATTAGCGGGTGAGTCAATAACAAGGGTTATTAGGATCAACGGGGTTCACTAGGGGTTAATTATGAAGGTAGGCTTTTAGTTGAGTAAGTGGGTTAAATCCTAGGTGCCTTAATCATCTCTGTATATCAAATCAAAGGTGTGGTCTCGATCTGTATGAATGAGGCAAGTTCTAGAATAACAGTTCAAAGTTGACACACTCATAATTAATAAAGTGGGCATGAAAAAGAATATATGCTCTAATAGGCTCAAAATCTCACAAAAATTATGGGTGTTTTTGACATCATCCTTTTAAATTTCAAATTTCAAGGTAACATTCAGATTCAGGTAGACAACCTAACAAAAATTTTAATTCTGAAAAATAGACTTATCATGCTTGATTCTCTAATATTCTTCTAATTTAATCATCAATGCACAATTAACTATGATTTACTCAAAAACATGTCAATAAAAATCATAATTCATCAGAAATTTCATCCTAATTAGTAATATGAGAAAATTGATTAAAAATAAGGCTAATTTCAGGGATTTGAGAATAATGAAGAAAGTTAGGCCAAATATGAGAATAATGCAAAACGTTAGGCACTTTCTTCTAATAAATATTCACCCCCTACACTTAAGATGTACATTGCCCTCAATGTACAAAGATAGATAATTAATCATGTAATACTAAATCAAAATGAGAAGGGGAGAAGTAACACTTCCTGAATTTTTGGATGGATTCCTTGAGTTGGCAGAGGTCGTGATAAAAGAAGACTTATGTAATAGTGAATTACTCCTGGTGATTTGTTTGTTTATATGGAGTGTGTAGTTGAAACTTCGAAGTCATCAATTAGATATCTCGGAGGCGGAAATAAATATGTGTTAGGCATACTCGAAAGTTAGATAACCAATGATAATCATAAGAGTTTGCAAAAGTTCAAATTAAGACAAATAAAAATTAAAATAGAGAAACAATAAAATTAAAATAAACTTAAAATAAAGAAAAGAAAAATTAGATAATTAAAAAGGACTCAGAGGTCCTCATCATCTGCCGGGTCGTGTGGTGGTGTCGGTGATGAGATATAGAAGTGATGGCATATCTGCTGAAGGGTGGCCTCGATCCCATCAAAACGTCGAGCGGTGTTAGTGAATTGCTGGGTACAGTACTGCTCGAACTGGGTGAGGCGTGCAGAGATATCTGACAAAGAAGCTACTGTATGTGAGGGCTGCTGGCTCGGGACTGGTGTCTCCTGTGGTGGTACTGGGACATCATCAGGAATGCCCTCATGCTCTTCCTCCTCAGTGGGGATGGCTAATCGGTATTGGGGAGGGTCTGTCTCGCGTCGATGTTGGATCATCTTCATATGTAGCATCGTCTGGATGCCCTGTGGGGCCATCTACCCTATTAATGTGAGTGAGGAGGTTTGAGCATCGGTGTGGAGGAGACCGAAATATCTAGCCAGTCGTGTGATGTAAAGTCCCATGGATATGATTCCTTTCTTGTGCTGCTCTGTCTGATGTTGAATAGCTCGGGCTATAAAATATGCTAAGTCGACGACATGTCCCTCCGCTATGCACCATAGATAGTATGCGTCATGAGTATTGACGACGCCAGTGCTCTCTCGTCGTCCTGTCAAAGTGTGAGCTAAAATAGCGTGTATGTACCTCAAATACGGAGCTAGGGCCGTCGCTTTTGAACGACTGGGGTCATAATCAAATGAGTGGGAAGCTATCTTATGCCAACATTGCATAGGACTGAAATGTATATGGCAATGGAACTCCGAAAGGTCATTTTCTGCGACGAATTCTTCTGTATAAAGTCCTAAAGCAGCCCCGAATTTTGGTACGTTCAGCTGTCGTATGGTGCCTCTCAGATGGAATTGTATCGTCCCCGGATCATCGTATCGTGTCATCACCATCTGAAATTGGAAAGTGGAGAAGAGTTCTAAAGTAAGCTCCAAGTACGTGGGCTTGGTGATGGTAAAAAATTGATCCCATGGATCGGTTGTAAGCAGTGCTCGGACATCGTCTGCGAGATGAACCTGCTCTAAAGCAGCCCAATCAATGCATCGACCGGTGTCGAGAGGTCGCACTCGTAGTGCCTTGTAACGGTCTTTTTGGGCGTCTTGAGGGAATTGGAGGAACCGGTGGCGTACCTCGGTTGTTGCGCTAGCAGAGGATGAGCTGGGTCCCTTTCGTTTTTAGAAGTGGTAGCTACGGTTTGCTTTCCTCGTGACGATGACATTGTACCAGAAAATAGTTGATACTCAAGGATTTTTCTACCAAAATAGAGTAGGTATTTTAATACCCAAAATATTCAAAGTCTAAATAATAATATATCAACCATGATCAACCATTTCGACAGTGAGTATTCCTATCTAGTTCTAATTAACTACCTAAACAATGACTAAAATAATCAAGTTAGTTCTAAAATTCAAGAAATTATACTTAAAACTAAATAATACTAAAACTAAAAAGAAACTAAATAACATGAAGTTTTAATCAAACAATAGTTAAAATAGATGCAAATGAAATAGTGAAGAGTGACCAGCAATGTTGTGTTTTGTCGGAACATGGGCGTGTAGGGGCGAACCACAGCCGTGTGCTGCAACTTGTTGGGAAAATAAGGTGGTGGGTGGCTGTGCGGCGTCCGTGTATTCTGTGGGCACGGGCGTGTACTGGTTTTTTAGTGTAAATGTGGGATAAATTTGAAGAATTGTGATGGGGAAAGGCAATGGTGGGAGATTCTTTGATGGTGGCCGGAATGGGAAGGGGGATATGTGAGGGAAACGACTAAGGTTTAAGTTTTTTAGGGAGGATTTGAGGGAGGCGGTGGTAATGTTCTTTAAATAGGGAGGGGCACGGGCAAGTGCCACGCCCGTGTGTGTTTTATTCAGCCCGTGTTTTTTGCATGTTTTCAAATTTTGGGCGCGTTTGCTATGTTGGCCACGCCCGTGCTAGTTTTTCCACACCCGTGTACATATAGTCAGTGTTGCACACGGTTGGTATGCACGGGCGTGGCTTGTGCCCGTGTTGGTTTTCTCAGGATAGACCACGGCCGCTTCACACGGCCGTGGTCTTTATATCACAGCCCGTGTTGGGGAAAATTTTTCTTTTTCTTTTCGCACGTCTACCTGCACGCTCGTTTTCTATCCCATGGAGACCACACGACCACGGGCACGCCCGTATGTAAGGCCGTGTGGTATGAAACCTGCACTTTCCTGCATCAGTTAGTTTGAAAAATTAAAATGTGAAAAATAATGTGGTTAGTGGAGTTAGTGCTCGGGTTGCCTCCCGAGAAGCGCTCGTTTAAAGTCTTAAGCTAGACTTACCCTGTTTTCATTTCGAAAAGAAGGTTCACGGAGCTGAAGCTCCTCTCTTAATTCCTTGAAATCCTCGCCATTATAAATTTTCAGTCGATGGCCATTTACCTTGAATGTTCCTTGATTGGATGGGTTACTTAGACTGTGCCGTAAGGGCAAATAGATTTTATCACGAATGATCCTGACCACCTTGATTTCAGCTTTCCAAGAAATAATTTGAGCCTTGAATTATACAGCAGGACTAAGTCTCCTACTTCGAATTGCTTTGATTGTTTTAAATGAGCATCATGGCATCGTTTTTTTGCCTCCTTATATAGTCATGAATTCTCATAGGCCTCAGTTCGCCATTCATTCAATTTGTTTAACTGCGTCATCCTTTTCTCACCTGTAGTTTTGAGATTGTAATTCAAAAATTTTATCGCCCAGTAGGCTTTGTGTTCTAACTTAAATGGTAGATGACAACTCTTTCCGTAAACGAGTTTATACGGGGATGTCCCTAGAGGGGTTTTAAATGCTGTTCTGTAGGCCCATAAAGCATCATCTACCTTTACTGCCCAATCCTTCCTATTTGATTTAACCGTTTTCTCTAGGATTCGCTTAAGCTCTCGATTTGCCACTTCCACTTGCCCACTGGTTTGGGGATGATAAGGGGTAGCTGTTCTGTGGTGTACTCCATATTTTCTTAAGACTTTTTCAAATTGAGTATTGCAAAAGTGAGTACCCCTATCGTTGATGATTGCTTTGGGTGTTCCGAAACGAGAGAAAAGTTTCTTAAGAAACTTTACTACACCTCTAGCATCGTTAGTAGGTAAGGCTTGGGCTTCCACCCATTTTGACATGTAATCGATCGCTACTAAGATGTATTTATTTCCAAATGAACAAGGGAACAGACCCATAAAGTCAATACCCCATACATCATATATTTCACATGATAACATATATGTTTGAGGCATTTCATCGCTTTTAGAAATATTACCTGATCTTTGGCATATATCACATGAAGTGGCATACCTGTTGGCATCTTTGAAAAGAGTTGGCCAATAAAATCTAGATTCGAGTATTTTGTGTGCTTCTTGATCCCGCTATTATGTCCTCTTGAAGGTCCAGAATGGCAGTGTTCCAGGATTTTACTTGCTTCCGCCCTTGTAACGCATCTCCGAATTACTTGATCTGCACATATACGGAAAAGAAAAGGGTCTTTCGAAAAATAGTTTTTCACATTAGCAAAGAATCGTTTCTTTTGATGATGTATTAACCTTTTTGGTAAGATGTTAGCAGCTAAATAATTCGCAATGTCTGCAAACCATGGTACCTCGAAGTTGGTTATAGAAAAGAGTTGTTCTTTAGGGAACGAGTCGTTTATCTCACTTTCGTCAAGCTCTTTGATATGTGGGTTCTCAAGTCTGGAGAGGTGATCTACTGCAAGGTTTTCAACTCCCTTTTTATCCTGTATTTCCACATCAAATTCCTGTAAGAGTAATATCCAACGTATGAGTCGAGGTTTTGCATCAGGTTTATTAAGAGATAATGAAAAGCTGAATGATTAGTGTAAACAACTTTAGATAATATTAAATATTGCCTAAATTTGTCAAAAGCAAAAACTACAGCTAGCAATTCTTTCTCTGTGGTGGTATAGTTTTCTTGTACGGATGTCAATGTTCTGCTAACATAACAAATTGGCTGAAAATGCTTGTCTCTTCGTTGTCCTAGAACTGCACCTACTGCAAAATCACTCGCATCACACATTAGTTCAAAGGGTAAATTCCAATTAGGTGCAATTATAATCGGGGCATTTATTAGTTTATTCTTGAGGACACTGAATGCACCTAAATATTCCTGATCGAAATTGAAAGGAACATCTTTTTCTAGTAATTTTGTTAAAGGCTTGGCTGTTTTAGAAAAATCCTTAATGAATATTCTGTAAAATCCAGCATGTCCTAAAAAGCTGCTAATAGCCTTAACTGAACTAGGGGGAGGTAATTTTTCTATGGTTTCAATCTTTGCTTTATCTACCTCAATCCCTTTACTAGAAATCTTATGTCCTAGCACAATCCCTTCTCTAACCATAAAGTGACATTTTTCCCAATTCAAGACAAGATTCTTCTCTTCACATCTTATTAGAACTCGTTCTAAATTTTTAAGGCAAAGGTTGAAAGAATTACCGAACACCGAGAAGTCGTCCATAAATACCTCCATAATGTCTTCCACAAGTTCATCAAAGATGGCCAACATGCAGCGCTGAAAAGTAGCAGGAGCATTACATAATCCAAAAGGCATTCTACGATAAGCAAACGTACCGTATGGGCATGTAAATGTTGTCTTCTCTTGATCTTCAGGTGCTATTGGGATTTGGAAGTAGCTGGAGAGCCCGTCCAAGAAGCAGTAGTACATGTGCCCAGATAACCTTTCTAACATTTGATCAATAAAGGGTAGAGGGAAGTGATCTTTTCTGGTTGCGTCATTCAGCTTCTTATAGTCTATACAGACTCTCCGACCTGTGACTATCCTGGTGGGGATCAATTCATTCTTTTCGTTGGTTACCACAGTCATGCCTCCTTTCTCTAGAACTACTTGCACGGGACTTACCAAGTGCTGTCAGAAATAGGATAAATTATTCCTGCATCTAGAAGTTTAATTACCTCGGCTTTGACCACTTCTTTCATATTGGGGTTTAACCGTCTTTGAGGTTGCACACACGGTTTATACTCATCTTCCATTAAAACTTTGTGGGTGCAAAATGATGGGTTTATTCCTTTAATGTCCGACATTTTCCATGCTATGGCCCTTTTATGTTTCCTTAGTACCCTTAGCAACTCTTCTTCCTCTTGGGGTCCTAGTTCCGAAGAGATGATTACTGGTAGCGTAGAATTATCCCCTAGGAATGCATATTCTAGGTGCTTTAGTAATTGATTTAGTTCTAGCTTGGGTGGCTCATCAATAGAGGGTTTTTGTTTTAATTCGTCATTAATCTTGATGTCCTCTATTTTCATCTGTCTAGAGGGTGATGCATTGGGATTCTCTTCATCGGTATCGTCATCATTCCTCTCACCTTGTGAAAGACACAGTTCCATCGTGTCACCGTGCATGATTTCCTACAAAGATTCTTGAAAAATGTGATCAGTGGCATCAACAAAGTAACAAGAATCATCTTGTTCTCTAGAATATCGCATGGCATCATAAATTTGGAACACAATTTCTTCATCTCCTACTCTTAATGCGAGTTTACCATCACCAACATTAATGACAGCCCTAGCAGTAGCTAGAAAGGGTCGCCCCAAAATTAAAGGTACCTCTACATCCTCATTCATGTCAAGCACAACAAAATCAACGAGAAATATAAATTTATCTATTTTTACCAGAACATCTTCAACAATTCCCCTAGGATACTTAACAAATCTGTCAGCTAACTGAATACTCATCCTAGTTGGTGTTGGTTCCCCGAGACCAAGTTGCTTAAACATTTTATAAGGCATTAAATTAATGCTGGCACCTAAATCAGCTAATGCTTTTTCTATACTCAAACTACCAATTAAACAGGGAATAGTAAAACTTCTTGGATCTTTCAATTTGGCTGGTAGCTTGTTTTGGATGATAGCTGAGCATTCCTTATTAAGTTCTACTGTTGAAATTTCCTCAAACTTCCTTTTATTTGTTAGAAGCTCCTTTAAAAATTTTGCATATGTTGGCATCTGCGAAATAGCTTCAAAAAAGGTAAGTTAATATGTAGCTGTTTAAAAAGTTCAAGAAATTTACCATATTGTGCATCTAAGCGGTCTTTCTTCAACTTTGCTGAATAGGGATTGTTGGTTTAGTTTCCTCACGGGTCAGATTTGTCTTTGCCTTATCGGGTTCATATGGTACCTCCTTCTTTGTTTTGATTAACTCCTTTCCACTTCTCAGTGTCACTGCCTGGACCTACTCTTTTTCCCTAGGTAGGATTTCTGATCGTATTTCAGAAACTAACCTGGTAAGTTGCCTGATCTGATCCTTGAATTCCTGTGACAATGCTTCAAGTTTTATTTCTATCTTCTGGAAACGTGTGTCTGAGGCTGTTATGAAGTTTGTTAGCGCCTCTTCAAGGTTCAGCTTCTTTTCCTGTGGGTAGGGCTGTTGTTGGAAGTTTTGGGATGGTTGTGATCTTTGATTTCTTTGACCACCCCATGAGAAATTGGGGTGATTCTTCCAACCTGGATTATAAGTGTTAATATAAGGGTTATTGTTAGATCAGAAATTATTACCCATATAGTTCATTTGTTCACTCTCCATGCCCTGTACGTAGGGTGGGTACTCAGGATTCACCACTCCTTCACTTGCGTCGCACTGCATAACTGGATGTGCCTGCGAAGAACCATAGAAACTATCAAATTTTTTATGTAACAATTCCACCTGATTTGATAGCGTGGTCACTGCGTCAATGTTGAAAACTCCGGCTACTTTAGCTGGCCTTGTCTTTGTAACTTGCCACTGATAGTTATTCAGTGACATCTCCTCTATAAACTCGTAGGCTGCTTCAGGAGTTTTGTTGTTCAGGGTTCCACTGGCAGCTGAATCGATTAGCTGCCTCGTTGAAGGGTTCACACCGTTATAAAAAGTTTAGACCTGTAGCCACAATGGTAATCCGTGGTGTGGGCACCTCCTTAATAAATCTTTATATCTCTCCCATGCGTCGTAAAGTGTCTCTAAATCCATCTGCAGAAAAGAAGAGATATCATTCCTTAACTTGGCCGTTTTGGCCGGTGGAAAATATTTTAATAAAAATTTTTTGGTCATTTGATCCTATGTAGTGATTGAGCCTCGTGGAAGAGAATGCAACCACTGTTTGGCTTTATTTCTCAGGGAAAAGGGAAATAACTAAAGACAGATGGCATCATCAGAAATGCCATTTATCTTGAAGGTGTCGCAAAATTCCAGGAAATTTGCTAAGTGTGTGTTAGGATCCTCATCTTGCAAACCATCAAACTGAACAAACTGTTGTATCATCTGTATAGTGTTAGGTTTCAGTTCAAAATTATTTGCAGCAATAGTAGGCCTAACAATACTAGACTCAGTTCCTGTTAAACTAGGTTTAGCATAATTATACATAGTACGTGGAGCATGATGTTCGGCCATCTCTGGAGGTGGCGGATTATTCTCAACCATCTCTTCTGTGGTATTTATTTCGGCTTCTTGCTCTTTGTCTATGTAGTTTAGGCTTCGCCTTATTTGTCTACGATTTCTACAAACGGTACCTTCAATATCACTGTCGTAAAATAGAGGTCCTGTCGGGTTCCTTCTAGTCATAAACTAAAGGTACCTGAAAGGGACAAAAGAAAGAACAAAGAAAATTTAGAAAAAAGAAAAAAATGAAATAAATTTGAAAAAATAAAAATAAATAGTAAATATGGCTAAAGTAATAAAAATTAAGCTTTCTTAATATTTTAGTTCCCCGGCAACGGCGCCAAAAACTTGATCGTCGAAATCAGAGCTTTAAAATTATAATGAGAATGATCAAACCTAGAAACTAAGCTTTAAAATTATAATGAGAATGATCAAACCTAGAAACTAACTCTGACAACGATTGTAAGGCAAGCGCACCTATCGAACAGTAGTATAGCTTACGTAAGACCGGAATATCGAATCCTAAAGGAACCAAAAGTACTAATACTAACTTTTTTTCTATTATTTAGCCTAAGAATTAAGTGAATGGTTTTCTAATCTAAATTTAGCTATCAACTAAACTAAAGACACAAAGACAAAAAGAGAATGAATTGAGGAAAAATAACTTGGAAGAAAAACCAATTGATTAAGACGATACCCTAGGAAGAATCCACCTAGACTTCACTTGTTATCTAACACTGAACTAGACGATGTATTAATTTGACTTGATCATAAGATTCCCTAAGTTATATTAAACCATCTCTCGAAGCGAATAACGTCTAACCCTAGGTTGATTAATTGAAATCTCATTCTAATTAAAACCCCTAGAATCTCATTAACTCGATCTATGGACTCCCATATTAGGTTTCACCCTAATCCGACAAAATCTCGTCACCCTATCTCTAGGTGTGCGATCAACTCCGCTTAATTATGATAGATCTACTCTTAAGCAGTGACTTTTGCTCCATCACCTAAGCACATCATACTTGAATTAATATCCCGGAAATATCAACACAAGAATTAAGCACACATAATTAAGAACAAGTCAAATATTTATCATATAGTTCAAAAAACAATAACAAGATCTGTCTTAGGTTTCATCCCCTTCAGGTATCTGAAGGGTTTAGTTCATATCAAATAAAGAAAACATCTCAGAAGAAAAGATAAAACAAACATAAGAAATCCCTAAAACTCCCTGAAGGAATTGAAAGAGAGATCCGCCGTCTTGAGTAGAATTCCGGCTTCTTGAGATGGATCAACTGGCTATCTTCGAGTGATTCTCCACAAATCTGGTATTTCTGGCTCGGCTCCTTGGCCTAGCTAACCGCCCTCTTTCAGGTAACACTTAGGGGGTTTATATAGGCTTTCGAAATATGTTTTTTCGCCCCTAAGTATCCAAATCCGAATGAAATTGCTTTTTGCCACGACATGGACACGGCCTTGGCACACGCCCGTGTGACTAGTGGTCAGGCCGTGTTCGGACTTCTTTAATAAGGCACGACCGTGTAAGTCAAGATCAGGCCGTGTTCTAGTAGATTGGCGTGGCACAGCCGTGTGGGCTTAAGTCCAGGCCGTGTCGATTTCCTCTTTGGCCCAATTTGGTTCGTTTTAGGCCCGTTTCTCGTTCTTTTCATTCTCGGGTGCTTTCCTGAATATAAAACATGAAAACAAAGGATTAAGAGCACCTTTTTTACATTCATCGAGGCTTAATTCATCCAAAAGCATACTAAATGTGGGCTTAAAATATGTTACTTTTATGATTTATCAGCAACTAAGATCAATCATGCAAAAACCATATACTGAAGCTACTATGATTCAACTAACTTAGAGGTAATAAAAACAATAATGAAGAGAAAAGTAAAAATAATAAACTAATTGGAAAACTAAAAGTAATAATAGAATTAATGAAATAACAATAATAATCAAAATAATAAAACACATAGTAAGAATAATAAGAAGAAGAAAATGAAGAACAATAAAAATAATAGCAAACATAATAACATTGATAGAAAAGTTAGTGCAAAAAAAAAAAGGAAAAATAATAATATTAAGAAAATATAATAAAAAATAAAAAATAAAAAATTTAAATAGTAGGAAAATAAAATAAGGAATAAAAAATAAATAAAGAAAAAGGGTAAACGGGGAGGATCGATGGAGGAACGGTGACCAGAGTGACTAGGAGGTGGTGGGCACGGCGATTGGTGTGATAAATGGAAGGGTGTTGCTCGAGGTGGTGGCTGTTCAGTAAGGGGTGGCTTTGGGTTGTTTTGTCGAAAGAGAAAGGGAGAGGGGATTAGGTGGGAAAGAAAGAAGGGAAAGGGAGGGTAAGGGAAAAGGGCGTGGGGGCGGAGGATGATGGGGAGAGGCTGGTCGCAGTGGTTTGGCGAGGGGGAAGGGTGGTTTGTTCATGCGAAGGTGGTGGACGGTGGAAAGGGGAAGGGAAAAAGGAAGGGAAGAGGGAAAAATGAAAGGGAATGGGTGAATTGTGGGAAAAGGGGGGTTCAAAGGTGGGGGCAAAGGTCCGGTGAGGTGGCCGGTCTGCTGAGGGAAGGGTTTGACGACGGCTAGGGTTGTGGGGGTGGGAAAAAGTTGGGGAAGGAGACAAAACAAGAGTTTTAAAGGGACACGTTCATGTTTAGGCCCATGTTGGGCGACACGGCTGTGTACGAGCTTCCTCAGCCCGTGTTCAAATCAAAATTTAAGCCCACTTTTCACACGGCTTTGGACACGTCGTACGCTAAGTTGTGTGTGATCTTCCTTTGCTTTCCCCACTGTCGTGTTTACGGCCCGTGTAACTCATTGACTTGTAATTAAATTTAAAAAATTAATGCCAGTATTCACATGGCCTTGGACATGCCCGTATGTCCAGGTCGTGTGTACCACACAGTCGTGTGTTGCACGGCTGTGTCGCCAGGCTGTGTGGATCACCTTAGATCGTGTAACAATCGAATTTGAAAAATTTAAGTCTTAGGACTCACACGGCTAAGGACATGCCTATGTGTCCAGGCCGTGTGACCTACACGACCATGTCTTCACACCTTGTAACTCACTGTACTCCATTGTGCACACGGCCTGGGACACACCCATGTGTCCAGGTCGTGTGACCTATACAGCAATGTCTTCACACCATGTAACTCACTGTAGAACACCCCTATGTGCACATGGCTTGGGACACACTCATGTGTCCAGCCACACGGCCATGTCGCCAGGCCATGTGACTCACTGTCAAATGCCCCATTGTGCACACAGCTTGGGACACATCCGTGTGGGTCAACAACACATTTTTTAATTTAAAATTTTAATTAAATTAATTTTAAATTAACATGCAATAAAATCAAAAAAAGAATTAACCAAATTTAAACACTCAGGTTGCCTCATAAGAAGAGCTTATTTAGAGTCTAAGCTCGACTTTACCTTGTATGCGTATGGTTATAGTGGTTGTCAGCGCCGAAGCTCCTCTATCTCATTATCAATTTTAATACCAAAATAAGGTTTGAGTTGAGTATTTTTTACGTTAAATGTGTCAAACTCAGAATGCGTTACCTCAACTGTACTGTATGGAAAGACGTTCAGTACTGTAAATGGGTTCAATCCGGCTTGACTTAAGCTTTGAAGAGGAAAGTCGTGGATTCGATTTGTCTAGTAGTACTTTGTCACCAACCTTAAATTGGTTCATTCTCATCACTTGCACATCATGGTGTCGCTTTGTGTCTGCATTGTGTTTTCTTGGTTTCTCCTTAGCATGCATTCGCTATTCATCTAGTTCATCGAGTTGAACCATTCGCTCTTTATATGTTGTTCAGTTTTTGTCACCTTGACTGAAATATGGCTCCAACATGTTTTCACGAGGAGTTCCTTGTGGAGAAGGTTGAGCCACGTGGTTACTAACATTAACAGAACAGTTAATCTCATCTCGCTCACTAGAGACTCTTACAGAATCGCATGCTTGGAGAATAATCTTTTTGTCACCTACACGAAGCACAAGTTCACCAGTACCAACATCGATAATAGTCTTAGTAGTGGCTAAGAAGGGTCGACCTAAGATCAAAGGTACCTCACTATCGTCATTCATGTCTAACACAACAAAGTCAATGGGGAATATGAATTTATCGATTTTCACAAGCAGATCCTCAATAACACCCTTAGGATATATAATAGTTCTATCCGTTAATTTAATACTCATCTTAGTGTGTTTGGGTTTCCCAAGACCTAGTTGTTTAAACATTTTGTAAGGCTGGCATTAATACTAGCCCCTAAATCAGTTAAAGCATTATCAACATTTAAACTACCAACGAGACACAGAATAGTAAAACTCTCTGGATCTTTTAGTTTGTTAGGTAGTTTAGTTTGGAGAATGGCAGAGCAAATTGCATTGAGCTCTAAATTTGACGAGTCGTCTAACTTCCTTTTGTTTGCCAACAAATCCTTTAAAAATTTAACACAATTTGGCATCTACGAAAGAGCTTCAACAAACAGTAAGTTAATGTGTAACTTTTAAGAAGATTAAGAAATTTACCATATTCAACGTGTATCACAATTTCTTGCCTCGGTTCTTGTTCAGGTTCAACTAACCCTTCCACGTTTGAAACAGTAATTGTGTGAAGCTGCTCCCTTGGGTTAGTTTTAGTATTGCTAGGCAAGCTACCTTGTGGTCTTTCTGAAATTAGTTTAGCAAGCTGACCTATTTGATTTTTGAGTCCTTGAATCGATACTTGCTAATTTTTTAGTGCTGCCTCAGTGTTTTGAAAATGGGTTTCTGACACCGATATAAATTTTGTCAACATCTCCTCAAGGTTCGGCTTTTTCTTTACTAATAAAGTTGTTAGAAACCTAGAGCTTGTTGAGAAATTTGGATAATTCCTTCAACCTGCATTATATGTATTACTATAGGGGTTATTTTGAGGTCTAGAATTATTACCCATATAATGCTTTGCTCATTCTCTATGCTAGGACTGAAGGGTAAACATTTTGGATAATTCATTTCACCTCCATTTGTATCGCATTGCATCACTGAATTCACCTGCGTACTTGGTTTGATAAAATGGTGACTACACCATGACTTGCCACTGATAATTATTTAGTGCCATCTCCTCAACAAACTCATAAGCTGCCTCGAGTGTTTTATTATTCAGTGTAGCTCCAGCTGCTACATCAATTAACTGCCTTGTTGAGGGATTCAAATCATTGTAGAATATTTGAACTTGTAACCATAAGGGTAAACCATGATGAGGGCATTGTCTCAATAGATCATTGTATCTCTTTAATGCATCATATAAAGTCTCTAAATCGGCCTGAATAAAAGAAGAGATGTCATTCCTCAACTTGGCTATTTTAGCTGGTAGGAAGTACTTCAACAGAACTTTCTCGGTCATTTGAGCCCATGTAGTGATGGAACCTCGGGGTAAAGAATTTAACCACTATTTTACTTTATTCCTAAACGAGAAAGGGAACAACCATAAGCAAATGGCGTCATCAGTGACGCCATTAATTTGAAAGTGTCGCAAATCTCTAAGAAATTGGCCAAATGAGTATTTCAGTCTTCATCTTGCAAACCATCGAATTGAACATATTGTTGTACCATCTAAATAGTGTTCGGCTTCAGTTCGAAATTCTTTGCAGCAATTTTAGGTCTTACAATACTCGATCCTGCCCCAATCAGAGTAGGCTTGGCATAATCATACATAGTGCGAGGGGCAGGACGCTCAATTACTTGTTGGTTATTTTGATTATCACCCATTTCCATAGTAGTATTGTTGTCCTCTTGTTTGTCTACTATATTCTGTTGACTCTTCCTTACTTCTCTAACCTCTCTACGATTTTTGCGAGCAGTACTTTCAATCTCTTTTTCAAAAAGCAATGGTCCCTATAGATTTCTTCTAGTCATAAATCAAAAGAACCTGCTAGAAGCAAACAAAAGAAAATTTTGAATGTAAAATTTGAATTAAAAAAATATAAAATAATAAAATAAAATAATGGCTAAATTACTAAAAATCAAGCGTTTCGAATATTTTAGTCCCCGGCAACGACGTCAAAACTTGATGTGTGTTTTCCCATTACTAACCAAAAATACGGCGAAGACAAGTGCACCTATCGATAAATAGTATAGCTACGGTGAGTAAAGATATCGTATCCAGAGGACTAAAAGTATTAGTAATTACTATTTTCCTATTATTTAGCTGACAAATTGGAGTGATTGTTTTAAACTATGATTTACTAAATTAATCTAACTAAAGAAATCAAAAGAGAACGAATCAAGAAAATAATCGAATTATAACCAATGAGAGAAACAATACCTAGGAAAGAAACCACCTAGACTTCATCTATTATTATGAATCTGATTTAAACAATTTATTCACTTGGTATCTTGATCCGTAGAAATGCCTAAATTATGCTAATATCTCTTTCGAGAGTAAGAGCAACTGACTCTAGATTGATTAATTGAAATTTCTTTCTAATTAAGACCCCTATTGTTGCATTAACCCGATATATGGACTCTCCTATTAGATTTGACTCTAAGCCGGTAGATTTATGTCATCCTATTTTTACGATTGCATGCAATTCCATTCAATTATGCTAGATCTACTCTTAAACAAAGACTTTCCCTCCCTAATTTAAGCACATTAAACATGAATTAATATCCCCCCAAAAAAAAAGAATTAAGCATACATAATTAAGAACAAGAATAAAGTATTTATCGCGTAAAATAAAAATTAAATAATAGAATTCATCATAGGGTTTATCCTCCCTAGGTATCTAGGAAATTAGTTTATAATTGTGAATAAAAACATCTCAAACACAGAATAATCACAAGAAATAAAGAAATCAAAAAAACTTCAAGAGAAATTAAAAAGAGGTCTTTAATCTTAATTGAAATCCGCTTCAGAGTTGGCTCGAATGGTGTTTTTTGAGTTGTTTTTTTCAGTATTATCTGATAGACCCTATTCTCTTCTTTTATTTGGTACTTATAAACTTTAGAATGCCCAATAAGCCTAAAAATTGTGTTTGTCTACATGTTTGGGATGCAAGTCACAAAATCGACACGGTCTGGCACATAGTCGTGTGTCCAGACCGTGTGTCTCACACGGCCGTGTAGGAAGGCCCAGCCTATGTGGCTCCTGAAATCTACTTTTTTTTGTCTGATTTTTGATCGTTTTTCTCTGCTTTTGCTCCCAAATACTCTCCTAAGTATAGAAACATGAATTCAAAGGATTAGGAGTAGAAAATTCACCAATTTGCATAAATAATCATCCAAAAACGCATTAAGAATGGGGTTAAAATATTTTGTTTTTATCACTTATCACATAGAAACCAGAGAAAGCACAGATTTACGATATCGCTTTTGTCACATCCCATATATTTTTCTTAAAATATGCACAAGATTGAGAACAAGGAAATGAAGTGGTCTAGTGGTTAAGTACTCCTAAGGTATCCTAGAGGTCTTAGGTTCAAGTCCTAATGTTTACATTCTTCTATTTAAATTTTTTTACAATTTTTTCCATGTAACTTAAGTGCTTGTCGTCCACCCCCTTTGCTACCTCAAATAAGTTGATTCTTTTCTCCTTTTATGAGTCAAACTTGCCTTAAGTTGGGAAATATGATCCCCCTTTATGCTCCTATGTTCCCTCTCTTTCCTTTCACTTCATTCTTGCCTATTTGCTATGATTCAATGAACCTAGTCACAGTTGACCAAGCTTACCCCACCTCATTGTCATCCATACCACTCATTTGCTCCAATATTCTCATTTTTTTCATTTCTTCATTTTTCATTTTCTCTCCTTTTTGAAAACCACCACCACCTAAAATTCCTCCATCGCGGGCTATAGCTTCACCACCGCCAAATATTCTCTTTTCCTCCTCTTTTCATTCGGACCACCGCTGGACCACTGCAAGACCACCATCGCCAAAGGCTTTTTCCACTGAGATTCAATTTTTCCCCTCTTTGTTTTCCTTTCAATCTCTCCCATCTTCTCTAAGGATTCAATTATCATATTTTAATTATTTTGTGTTCAAGACTCATCGATCATATATTTTTGTAGATTGTTAAACCTTTCCGTTCCTTTGTCAAGACTTATCAACGATATTAAAGTATTGTTGATTACTGTAAGTGCATGAGGGTGTTGAGAACATTCTTTCCTCTCTATTGTTTTTCCTCATAGCCGAATGGTGTTAGGGCACATTTGTTTTTCATGTGTTAACATTTTGTTCCTATGTTCTTTGAAGGACCAAACAACGCCAATCCAAGAAATCCTTAGTGTAATAATGAAGGCACTGAATCTAAGTCTCGACTTAAGGGTAAGTAATTAGTGAGAATCATTTCAATGATTAATCTTTAAGTAATAAGACGCATCAGATAGATTTATAACTAAAATACGCGTTTGATGCAATAGATTCATCTACCGGGTTTAGATCCAAGTGATAAATCTTCTAATAGGATTGTGGCAATCAAATCTTCAATATAAGGTATGGGATCTAAATATTTTATTTGAATATAATATGCTACTTTTATTTTTAATAAAATGTTATTAAATAATTATTTGAGAGTATACTAAGTACTCAAAGCGGAGTTGAAAAACTCATCAAAAGGAAATCCTAGTAAGTGATCCTAAATTACGAGTTCATGAAAACTATGATTTGCAATGTGTTGATGTATGTGATGATGACATGTATGAAATCTCATCTCTATATTATATGATACATAGCTTAATTGATATGTGATGATTTATATATGTGTCATATATATATATATATATATACACGTGTGATGAGATCCATGATTTAATACGAGAAATATATTAAAACATGCTAAAGTGAATAAAAAGCGAATATTATATGATTTATGAAAATGTGAGCATGTTTACATGCAAATGTGTAAAATTGAGAAATATGCGTTATGTGAGACTATGAACATGATTACATGAAAATGCAAAAAGTGATTATATGTGTTAAATTTGAAAATGGCCATATCACATTCATGGGGTGGGTCTTGTGGAAGAAGGAAGTTATGTGACAGTTTATCTGCTATTAGGTGGTCGTTATCAGCAATTGTGTTGTGGCTTGTCCACAATGTGTTATGTGGCCGTTTATCAGCATATATGTGGTGGCTTGTCCACAAATGGTGTGATATTGGATGGACGAGTTCTGGGAAACTTGATATTTGTGTGTAGCGAAGATGGGTAGGAAATTTTTCAAAATGTGCATTGTTTCATGAGCATGTCTTGATATATGTGTTAATGATGATATGATATATTTGTGAAAATGGTTTACATATATGGAATTGGATGTGTTTATTTGATGTGTGAAACACATGTTATATATATATATATATATTATGTATTGATCTCACACTGAGCCTTTTAAAGCTCACCCACACTTCTTGTACGTTTCAGATAATCCTCGTGGTTAGGACTCGAATTCGACCATCGAGAAGCTATTGGAAAAATGGTTTTATGGTTGTGGATTTTTAAGATGATCTGGGACTTTTATGGACTTTATGATTTTATTTTGGATTTTATTCCGTGGTAATCATTGAACTGTGGCATGGAGTATCTCGCTTTAAAAAATGTGGACATTCGATATTTTCCATGAGTTTTGATATGAATTAAACGTTATAATGATTTCTTAATAAAATTTGTTTTTTGTAACTCAGTTGACCAAACTTAAATTTTTGCTGATTATCACGGTGTTTCACAAATAATAAAAAAGACTTCTTTCAAAGTAATGTTTTAAAATATCATATTTAAAAGGGAATATTAGCACGTGTTTTCAAAGACTAGATCCATTTATTTCAACTCAAGTTTTCACCATTTCTATGGCCCATGTAATCACTTAGATTGGAATGAACATCTAGGCCCAGTTTGAGGGGTTACATTTAGTCTATAGCCTATGTAATCGCTTAGATTGGGTCGTAATGTCTAAGCCCGATTTGAGGGGTTACAACTTCTTTCCCTCCCTAACTTCCATCAAAGAATCCTCATCCACCAAATTTAGGTACGGATTTACATTTTTTATACCCTTAGAAACACAAGTTTGTCACCCCCCAAATTCAACCCCAAAGTTGTAACACACCTTGCCCGTATTCGAGTCAGAACAGGGTTTGAGGCATTACATAGCTGATCTTAAACATCTCCAATTGGGTTATAAAATTTCATTTAACCTCATCGGTCGCACATACTCGGCCTAGGAGACCCTTAACATACTTCCAAGGAATGTCAGATTCTTTCTGAGAACTTTCACGAGTTCGAGAACTTTTTAATAAAACAAGGGCCACACGCCCGTGTACCCCTAAGGCATGCCCGTGTCTTCCACCCGTGGTCGACACTGACTAATTTCATACGGCCTCGACACGTTCGTGCCTTCTGACCGTGGTCGATTCTGGCTATAATCACACGGCCTTGACACGCCCGTGTACTTCAGTCGTGCTGGGATTCAAATCCCAAGTGCAAAGTGCAGACTTCACACGGCCTGGACACACGCCCATGTGCTAGTCATGCCTCCCACATGGTCTAGACACATGCCTGTGTGTCTACCCATGTGGACAATTATCAGGCTATCTACCAAGCCCTTTTTCACCCTACGTTGCATACATTCATATGCTATTTCAAAACATTCTCAAATCATTAATTAAAACACATGAATTAACACATTAGATTCATAATAATGAAGTCTTCCCCTTCAAACATGGGGTAGACCTATTTTTAGTACAATTTCAATCGACTTTTATCTTCATCTATGTCTATATACAATCGTCCCAGAACTTATTTAGGCAAACACATTTGGCACATTAACAATGACTTAATCAACCTTAAGTACTAGCCCTATACATGCTATAACTCAAAGGGACTTTATACCTCATATCAGCTCGATAGTGTAAAAATATCTCCGGCGATCTCCAACCCGAGCTAGCTAAATTAACCTATAAGAGATGAGAAAGGGAGAGGAGTAAGCAATATTGCTTAGTAAGTTCATTTGCATAAACTGACAAATATTGATATCATTGAATATAGATAACCACAAAGTATTATACTGAGTTTTTCCCCTTAACTCATGGTTACTTACTCAACCACTCTTGAAGCTTACTCATTTTATCTCTTACCACATTCTTACCATGTCGCAAGCGAATTGCTCGTTTAATTAGTACACATTCCTGCACTGATCACCACAAGATCATATAAAACAACACATCAAGCATTTTCAATAAGCCACTCATACTACTAATCTCTCGGTGGTTACGCACTTAGCCCACCATTGATCTCTAATAGGGTGGTATCGTACACAGCCCACCAATCATTTATACTTATGGTGACTTCGCACTTAGCTCACCAATCCTTTATAAGCGATGGTATCGCACACATCCCATCGATTACTAATTAATCAGGTGGTAACGCACATAGCCCACTGATATAATTGATGGTATCGCACACAGCCCATCGGTTACTAATTAATCAGGTGGTAACGCACATAGCCCACTGATAATAATATAATTGATGGTATCGCACACAGCCCATCATTACCATCAATAAGGTGATGTCGCACATAGCTCACCGTTATTTTTACATTCATGGATAATAACCCACATGTACATGTCTATTTCAAATGTTCATCCGAGAACCCCCTCATGCACTTCTATTCTTACTTAACTTTCAAAAATACTCATTCGCATTCACACAATGCATTAGTAAATCTATCTCATACAACTAAGGTGTATTGATTACACAAAACCCACTAGAGGTTCATCATATACTGAATTTATCTCAGTTCAATTCTAATCACATACTTGTACTTCTCGTGGTACAACCACGTACTTTCTCTCTTTCAACATACCCGTTGAATCACTCAAATTGTTAAATAACTCTCTTAAGTCTCATACACATAGTGTCACAGTGACATTGTACCCCAATAGGGTCTTACTCGAGACCTTAACTATTATCATATCATGCTATATACATTTCCCATTACTCTTAGACTCAATTCTCTTGTCATTTAATCAAGAGATATCTCATACATTCATAAAGTAAATATGCATTTCATACAACATTGGAACATTAACTCGTACGTAATTGCAACGTTTACACATGAACTTACCTCGATGTCGAAAGGGCCGAAACGGACCTTTTTACCTACATTTCTCTTTTCACCCGTTCTAGGTCCAAAACTCGTTTTCTTTGATCTAGAACAATGGAATTTACTGAATTAATCACTTATAAATCATAATATACTATAATCTACACTTTAGGAAAAAATGACTATTTTGCCCCTACACTTTGGCAAATTACAATTTTGCCCCTAGGCTCATAAATAAATTTTTATCACATTTTCTTGTTAAAAAAGCCTAGCTGAACATTTAATCCTCTTACTATCCACAATTTCAACTATTTCATGCCTTAATGAACAAATTATAACATTTGCATTTTAGTCTCAATTAGGTGTTTTCATAATAACACCTTGCACAAAAGTTGTTTATCACCATCCTAACATTCATTTTCTTCCATAAAAACTCATCTAACAACTTAAAATCTCACATGGTAAATCTATAAACTTTTTACCATAATGCAAAATAGTCCCCTCTTTAGAAAGCTTAAGCTTTATGGATATTAAAAGTACAATTTTCTTCAAGAAATACCATCAAAATCACTTACTTGAGTGGAGTAAAGCTTGCTGAAATTTTGAGCTTTCAAACACCTATTGTTTGCTGAAACTTTTGGTGGAGAAGAAGAGACGAAAGATGATATCTTTTTCCTTTCTTTATTTTATTATAAAACATCAATTTAAGCCACCAACTTAGACCAAAATTAAAAGCTCTTGTCCCCCTTGTCTACATGGCCGGCCAACACATCTTAGATGGTCTAATTGCCCTTTTTAGACCTTCAGTTAATATTTCATGGCTATTTGGTACCTTTAGCCTATAGAATGGAACTTTCGCACTTTATGCGATTTAGTCCTTTTTCGCGATTTAGCATGAAATCGATAAAACTAAAGCACCAAAATTTCCATACATCCTTATAAACATGTTATAACATATAACATAACATGAAAATAATTTTCTCTAACCTCGAATTAGTGATTCTTATATCACTGTTCCGACTAGCCCTTAAATGGGGCTGTTACAATTCTCCCCCTTAGGGATTTTCGTTCCCAAAAATCTTATCAGGAGGAGTTGCTACCAACATTCTTAAAACATTTCCATCTACTCTTCAAAATCGCGAATCCACTTATCCTCAAGTTTCTCTCACCAATAACTCTTAAGCTGTGATACATAAGGTCAAAACGTAACTTGAGACTTAGGTTATTCTTCCTCTGGGGCATATACTATATACAGTAATCCACTAATTTGGAACTTCGTACATGCCCAAATGATCGTTCGGATCTTTACTGGCTGATTCACTACCATTCGAATGACATTCCCCTCCTTGGGAATTTTGTCAAACCAAATTTGAAATCTATAAGGTTTTATCTCACTTTCTCATTAAAGCATTTACCGACTGTAGTAGTCTTGACTTGTGTGCTTTGGAAACTCAGCTTTTAGTGGTTAACTACTTCTGACCATAAACTCTATCATTTCGTGAAATTTACTCTACTGTCAAAACATTTATGCACCTAACTGTACTTCCTTATTCTTGCATTAGTAGATATGCTACTACTAAATCTCATACCAAAACTTCTGTATAAGTTCTGGATTCATCATCATTCAAATTCTATCTCAATTAGGAAACGAAAATCTTATCCAACCTGGATTTTACTACCTTAAATAAAATCATTCAGAGCTTATTTAAAATACCATTTACTATATCACTTCCGAACTCCTTTGTTTTGAAATGAAGACTCACTATAGTCATTAACCTCGTTGAAACTAGGATATTACCAACTAGAGTCAATCGAGTAACTAACTCAAGTTACTTAACATGGATCTTTCATTCAGACATCTGTACTATGTCTCTTGTCTGAGTAGTATTACAATAACTATACACACTATTGTAATAGCTCAAGCCTTTTCCACTATTTCATCTTCAAAATGTTCTGTAGCATATGATACTCTCACTCATTAAAGATTCAGAAACTACACATCGATTTTTGCCATGGACCATTACAACACATCTAACTCTCAACACAGATAAAAAAGTGATCGTCTCTGGATCACCAACCTGTCAACTCTTTTTCTCGATTCAGACTGAACTCAATACTAAAACTTTCAATTAATAGTTCCTTCTATAGCTTTCAACTCAATCATCATGGTTTGAATATTTCGATGAGCATATCTTTGTATCATGCTCCCTATTCACGTACACACAAAATTTTATTCTCTTCACTGGCTCATGCGTAAATATACACAGAACTCGAATCATATCTCAATACATTAATCTACTCTCTTCTCCATACTGAGAACATATTTTAAGCACACTCTCATCTGAGTTTCTATTGCTATGCCAATATAAACCCTTTACGATCATCATATCTCACGATAGCAGGGACATCTTGATCGAATTCATTAACTCTATTCAGCTTACTTGAAAACTCATCATACAACGTGAAACTTGTGATTTCACTTCTTATACTGGAATCATCACCAACTTCCTCCTCAAAGTACCAGAATAGGGTTACGAGGAAATAAAGAAATGTCGATTTCAATTAACTAAATCGACAACCATTTTGTCTAATTTTTACTATCAGCTAACATTCCCACACAATCATGGTCTATGGAAAGAACAACTACATCAGCCCTGAAAGGCAACAGATATCAGTACATAATACCCAATGAGATTATTATAATTCATCCATGGCATCAACTAACCATGCACAAACTACAGGTTTCGAGCCAACTTACTCATACTTGCCATTTATTTAGCACATATCGTGTCATACATCATACTGGTTTCTTTTTGACTTGTTTACAAGTGCCTGTATTCACCCATTCACATAGCTTTAGTACAATTCTCATTTATACCTCTAGACTTATACATCTGTCTCTTTGATCACTAGGGATAATCAAAGACGCATATTCATCGTCATTCATGTAGGTACGAAACCAATGCCACATCCCCGAGGTGGTCTTATATGGAGTCACCTCTAAATGCCAATGCCATATTCCGGATAAGGTCTTATATGGACTTCCTCATCAAATATCGATGCCATATTCTGAATATGGTCTTACACGATTCTCATATTCATTTCCGATGCCATATTACAGATATGGTCTTATACGGGATCTCAACTCGGTGCTGAGGCCATGTCCTAGACATGGTCTTATACGAACTTTCTCGTCTCATGTGAGTGATTGAGTATCCTAGGTAATTCAACTTCAATCGAGACTTTCACATACTCAAGTTCCACATTAATATATACCCGAGTACTCAACATTTAACTCTAATATCTCTTATCATTGCCTATCAATTTAGAGAATGTCTTACGGGTTTGAGTACATCGTTTACTTGATTGCCATAGTCCAACTATGGTCTTACTCGTATCACAACATCATATCCCAACTATTACTTTACATGTCGTCGCGATGCCATAGCCTCGCTATGGTCTTACACGAAATCTCATATCAATACCAATGCCATATCCCAGATACGGTCTTACATGGAAACTCATGTTGATGCCGATGCCATATCCTTGATATGGTCTTACACGGGATCACGTATCGTCACCAATGCCATGTCCCAGACATGGTCTTATATGGGACCACATGTATCACCATGGTCCAACCATGGTCTTATTCATCATTTTATCATTGAACGACCGTACTCATCTCCTGTATTCTACTTAGTCAAGCTTCCCAGATTAACTCTCACACCATAATACGCGTGGTTTCATACAAAGTCACGAAATAAAACATTATACATCATCAAGTTTAACAGTCACACATGAGATTCAACTATGTGGACATATTAATCATACATCATTCAAACAATCGTACATACACATATACCCCATTCTCTGAGTAAATTTACTCACTATATGCACCTAACCCAATAGGTTGAGTATATAGCACCTTATGCACATCAAGCCAATACATATGAGCTTATCACTTTATAACTCTCATTTCATGCATTATCACACACATGTCATATACTTCTATTCATACCTCTTTGAATCTCATCAATGCATAAGAGCATTTTGATTACCTCATTATCACTTACAACTTTATTGGATTTAGCTCGGTTGGGAACCATCTCTGTCTTAACAAAACAATTTCGTTAGAGCCGGGAGATATCACACTATCACGGTCCACCTATGGCATGTATAGCTAGACTCTTACTTATACTAGGTCAGTCCGAGAACCGAATAAACCATGCTCTGATACCACTAAATGTAACACCCCTTGCCCGTACTCGAGCCGGAACAGGGTTTGAGGCATTACATAGCTGATCTTACTTAAAAATCTCAAATAGGGTTATAAAATTTCATTTAACCTCATTGCTCGCACATACTCGGCCTAGGAGACCCTTAACATACTTCCGAGGAATGTCAGAGTCTTTCTGAGAACTTTCACGAGTTTGAGAACTTTTTAATAAAACAGGGGCCACACGCCAGTGTAGGCCTAGGGACATGCCCGTGTCTTCCACTCGTAGTCGACACTGACTAATTTCACACGGCCTCATCACGTTCGTGCCTTCTGACCGAGGACGATTCTGTCTAGAATCACATGGCCTTGACACGCCCATGTACTTCAGCCGTGTTGGGATTCAAATCCCAAGTGCAAGGTGTAGACTCCACATGGCCTGGACACACACCCATGTGCTAGCCGTGCCTCCCACATGGTCTAGAAACACGCTCGTGTGTCTACACATGTGGACAATTATCAGGCTATCTACCAAGCCATTTTTCACCCTACGTTGCATACATTCATATGCTATTTCAAAACATTCTCAAATCATTAATTAAAACACATGAATTAACACATTTGATTCATAATAATGAAGCCTTCCCCTCCATACATGGGGTAGACCTATTTTTAGTACAATTTCAATCGACTTTTATCTTCATCTATGTCTATATACAATCGTCCCATAACTTATTTAGGCCAACACATTTGGCACATTAACAATGACTTAATCAACCTTAAGTACTAGCCCTATACATTCCATAACTCAAAGGGACTTGATACCTCATACCAAATGTCTGCTCGATAGTGTGAAAATACCTCCGGCGATCCCCAACCTGAGCTAGCTAAATTAACCTATAAGCGATGAGAAAGGGAGAGGAGTAAGCAATATTGCTTAGTAAGTTCATCTGCATAAACTGACAAATATTGATATCATTCAACATAGATAACCACAAAGTATTATACTAAGTTTTTCCCCTTAACTCATGGTTACTTACTCAACCACTCTTGAAGCTTACTCATTTTATCTCTTACCACATTCTTACCATGCCGCAAGCGAATTGCTCGTTTAATTAGAACACATTCCTGCACTGGTCACCACAAGATCATATAAAACAACACATCAAGCATTTTCAATAAGCCACTCATACTACTAATCTCTCAGTGGTTACGCACTTAGCCCACCATTGATCTCTAATAGGGTGGTATCGCACACAGCCCACCAATCATTTATACTTATGGTGATTTCGCACTTAGCTCACCAATCCTTTATAAGCGATGGTATCGCACACATCCCATTGATTACTAATTAATCAGGTGTAACGCACATAGGCCACTGATAATAATATAATTGATGGTATCGCACGCAGCCCATCGATTACTAATTAATCAGGTGGAAACGCACATAGCCCATCGATAATAATATAATTGATGGTATCGCACACAGTCCATCATTACCATCAATAAGGTGATGTAGCACATAGCTCACCGTTCTTTTTACATTCATGGATAATAATCCACATGTACATCTCTATTTCAAATGTTCATCCGAGAACCCCCCTCATGCACTTCTATTCTTACTTAACTTTCTACAATACTCATTCGCATTCACATAATGCATTAATAAATCTATCTCATACAAATAAGGTGTATTGATTACACATAACCCACTAGAGGTTCATCATATACTGAATTCATCTCAATTCAATTCTAATCACAGACTTGTACTTCTCGTGGTACAACCACGTACTTTCTCTCTTTCAACATACCCATTGAATCACTCAAATTGTTAAATAACTCTCTTGAGTCTCACACACATAGTGTCACAATGACATTGTACCCTAATAGGGTCTTACTCGAGACCTTAACTATTATCATATCATGCTATATACATTTTGCATTACTCTTAGATTCAATTCTCTTGTCATTTAATCAAGAGATATCTCATACATTCATAAAGTAAATATGCATTTCATACAACATTGGAACATTAACTCGTGCGTTGCAACGTTTGCACATGAACTTACCTCGATGTCGAAAGGGACCTTTTTGCCCACATTTCTCTTTTCACCCATTCTAGGTCCAAAACTCATTTTCTTTGATCTAGAACAGTGGAATTTACTGATTTAATCACTTATAAATCATAATATACCATAATCTACACTTTAGGCAAAAATGACTATTTTGCCCCTACACTTTGGCAAAATTACGATTTTGCCCTTAGGCTTGTAAATAAATTTTTATCAGATTTTCTTATTAAACAAGCCTAGCGGAACATGTAATCCTCTTATAACTATCCACAATTTCAACTATTTCATGCCTTAATGAACAAATTATAACTTTTGCATTTTAGTCTCAATTAGGTGTTTTCATAACAACACCTTTCACAAAAGTTGTTTATCACCATCCTAACATTCATTTTCTTCCATAAAAACTCAGCTAACAACTTAAAATCTCACATGGTAAAACTCTAAACTTTTTACCATAATGCAAAATAGTCCCCTCTTTAGAAAGCTTAAGCTTTAGGGATCTTAAAAGTATAATTTTCTTCAAGAAATATCATCAAAATCACTTACTTGAGTGGAGTAAAGCTTGCTGAAATTTTGAGCTTTCAAACACCCCTTGTTTGTTGAAACTTTCGGTGGAGAAGAAGAGAGGAAAGATGATATCTTTTTCCTTTCTTTATTTTATTATAAAACATCAATTTAAGCCACCAACTTAGACCAAAATTAAAAGCTCTTGTCCCCCTTGTCTACATGGCCGGCCAACACATCTTAGATGGTCTAATTGCCCTTTTTAGACCTTCAATTAATATTTCATGGCTATTTGGTACCTTTAGCCTATAGAATGGAACTTTCGCACTTTATGCGATTTAGTCCTTTTTCGCGATTTAGCATGAAATCGATAAAACTAAAGCACCAAAATTTCCATACATCCTTATAAACATGTTATAACACATAACATAACATGAAAATAATTTTCTCTAACCTCGAATTAGTGATTCTGAGATCACTGTTCCGACTAGCCCCTAAATTTGGGCTGTTACAAAAGTAATGTCAGTATGATTTGCCAAGGTACTATTTTGGAAAAAGCCTTGAATATCCTCCCGAGTAACCATTGTACCACTTTGTGAAGAGCGATGCACATCATCCATCCTGAAAACTTCACCCTCTTCCCTAAGCCAACAACTCTTTTATATCACAACCCTCTTGAGAGCAACATTAATCGACAAATCCTATTTAAGAGGATATTCCATTCTTTCGTGAATTATTCAAACATGAAAGAAACCTTCCAAGTGGCCCAATCGACCACAAAGAAAACAAAAAAGGGACAACTGTTCGTATTGAAATCAGGCATAGATACTGTGATTTTGCGATAAGATAATTTTCTTTCTCCACTTCAAAGGTCCCCTAACGTTAATCCGAACCCTAATCCTCATGAAACCCTTATAGCCACTACCCATCATTTTCATATCATAGTCTAAGAACGTCTCTATTAAATTGCCAAATGCCTAGCTACGGCTTCCAAAATCAATCTTGATGGTAAATCATGGATTTGAACCCCAAAATCCATGAAAACTAACGGAACCACCAATGGATCTTCCCCCCTCCTCAATCTATGGAAGACCAACAAATGACCATTTAAAGTCCAAGGACTCCCCTCCAAGAATCTGTCAAAATCAATTTCGTAGTAGAATCAGAATATAAACATTTTGTCCCTCCAAATTGGAAATCGTCACCCCACCATGACGATGCTAGTGATTGGCTAAAGTCGTCTTCATGGCTTGAAGTTGAATCACACTAGCAATTAAAAAGTTGCCCACCCCACAAAGATCATCCACAGTCACCCTTTTTGATCTATCCAAACCCACCTTCCATCCCTCATCTTCTCCCCCATCAATCGAAAGTTCTACCATAACCTTTTCCATCTCACCATTTCCACCACCACTACCTATCTTGCATTCGCTCAAACGAGATCCACTAGAAAACAAACTAGTCAAGTTGATAAACGTCGTAAGGAAAACCATGAGAAACCCAAAGGGACTGTGCAAAAATAGCAGACATAAGAAATGTGCCAAAAAAGGTAGACTAAATTTGAATAGATATATTAAATTTCTTTGTTTTCCCCCCTTTTTATGATTGTTTGACTAAAATTGAATTATTGGTTGTATCGAAAATAAATGTATAAGATATTAAAAAAAGCTTTGGTTGAAATTGTAAAGAGAATATTTTATAGAGGCTAGTGGTAAAGGTTCAAATATTAACATTTATAACATTATTATTACTTTTGAAATAAGAAAAAGAAAAAAAAAGTATAATTGTAAGAATATAACTTATTTAAAATCTGTAAGGATATTTTAGTAGTTTCATTAATTGAGTTTGTGTCGAATTAACTCGTGATATCAACTCAATCACACACTTAAATAATAGTATAGATAAAAAAACCCCTAAAATTACACCTTTTTGTAAGTATAATTAATTTATATGAATAGAAATTATATGATTGTTGCCAACAATACATAAGAGTTAGTGGTTAATAGTTAGGTGTTAGTGTAACAAAAAAAATGTATATGATTGCCAGTGAATTTATTTCCGATGATTGCTATGAATTTGTTTTCGATGATTGTTATAAAAATTAATGGTGGTACATATGTTTGAATTTCTAGCCCAATGATGGATGTGAAATCAAATTAGTTTAAAATGGTTTTATGATATAACAAGTAATTAAAAATTATATCATATAGAATAAAAATATTTTTTTCTTAAATAATAATTAAAATTCCTAAAGTAATAGTATAGAATAGAATAATATTTTCCTTTTATTTTCTTATATAGATATTTAGTTTTATACAAATTAATTATATAATAATTAAATTGTTTATTAACTTATCCTAAACACATAAATTTCTTTGCTAAATTGATAATTAAATAATAAAATTTATTTATTATGTTAAAGCATTTAGAAAATATGCATTTTTTGTTATGACGTTGAGGTGAGTTGACAATGACCATTTGGATGGATTTGATAAGTTTGATATTGATTATCGAGATAGAGAACTAAATAGAATAGAATAGAAAAGTAGTGTAACTTAATGGATATATGATAATAGGTGTGGAATTGAGATAAAGCTTGCTATGTTATATGATAAAATGATGACTTTAGAATAATGGAACGTGAATTGAGCTATATGATGAAATTGGATAATTGGTCTTTTAATTGCTCGAATAGAGTCAGATATAGCTGGCATGCCATAGGATAAGTTGAATACAGGTTACTTTGGCTATAAGTTGATGAGCGTTGCGCGCATTTTCTTGGAAAAAAACTCGATTTGAAAATGTTTCTCTTACAGAGTGGAAAATTAAAATTTTGAAAACTGACTCGATTTGTGATATTTATAGCAATAAACCTTAACCGAATTTGTATTCGTATTTTCGGATAAACATATCCTTGATGTTTTCTGGCTTTAAGCCAAACGATATCCTCCACTATTTCTGTACCACGAGCTGCTTCGAGTGTGGGCTCGAACCAATTGAATCAAAATAAAGAACTAGAAAAAAAAAATTTCCTTTTGGGATAAAAATGAAATTCTCTCTTCTATAATAAAAATCAGTAAAATTGTTATTCTGAAAAATATGTTTGTAAGTTGAGAATAAATCCTCTCTATTTCTCGATAGAATAACAATCTCTCAAAAGTTATGTTAATAGCTCTACCGGTGCCATCTATTTATAGGAAGAAAAGATAGAACCTTTATAGAGTTCTAGAGGTTCATTTTAAATGGAAAAACAACATCCCACATAGAGTAAGAGAGGAATGAATGACTCACCCTTGTATTTCTACTAGGGTTGCCGCCCCCTTTCATGTTATATGAGGGGTTTTGGGCTACTCTCATATCGGGTCCAATTACAAGTACTTCCTGAGCCTTTTTTACCCGGTACTCTGTAATGTAATCCAATCTGATTCAATTTTTTTATTCCCAATATAAACTTTAATATTTACATATTAAATAATTTTCTCATCCCAATTTTACTCTAGTAAAATTATAACAATTTTACCCTCGGTTAAATTTTGAGAAATTTGTTCAATATATCACAACTCAATACATTTACTATGATCGAATGATTTATTTTCATTTTTGTTCTTCAAAACAGTCAAAAAATATAAACTCATTCTTCCATCATTTTTTAAGTAATCCTATTAGGATTGCAATTTTCCATTTTAATTTCTATTTCCATTTTTTTGAAACCTAAATTCATTTCTAAATGATTCCATTTCTCCATTTTAGAGAAAACCATAATCATTCTAGAATGTTTCTCATTTCTCCGTTTCTATTCATTTCGTTAATTTTTATTCAAACATGTAATTCATTTCTAGTTTCAATGAGCTAGCTGATGGACCCATTGGTGATCGTGTCTGTCGAGTCTTAAATTTTATAAAAAGAATGATCGACCCTGGAAACTAACTCTGACAACGATTTGAGGCAAGCGCACCTATCGAACAGTAGTATAGTTTAGGCAAGACCGGAATGTCGAAGTCAAAGGAACCAAAAGTACTAATACTAACTCTCTTTTTATTATTTAGCCTAAGAATAAAGGGATTTGTTTATTTAATCTAAATTAATTAACTACTAAACCAAAGATGCAAAGACAAAGAGAAAGAATTTGGGAAAATAACTTTAGGAAAAACCAATTGATTAAGACGACACACAAGGAAGAATCCACCTAGACTTCACTCGTTATCTAACTCTGAACCAGACGATTTATTCATTTGACTTGATCCGTAAGATTCCCTAAGTTATATTAAACCCTCTCTCGAAGCGAATAACGTCTAACCCTAGGTTGATTAATTGAAATCTCTTTCTAATTAAAACCCCTAGAATCGCATTAACTCGATCTATGGACATATTAGGTTTCACCCTAATCTGGCAAAATCTCGTCACCCTATCTCTAGGCGCGCGATCAACTCCGCTTAATTATGCTAGATCTACTCTTAAGCAGGAACTTTTGCTCCTCCACCTAAGCACATCATACTTGAATTAATATCAACGTAAGAATTAAGAACACATAATTAAGAACAAGTCAAATATTTATCATATAGTTCAGCAAACGATAACAAGATTCATCTTAGGTTTCATCCCCCTCAGGTATCTGAGGGTTTAGTTCATAACAATAAAGGAAAACATCTCAAAAGAAAAGATAAAACAAAACATAAGAAATCCCTAAAACCCCCTGAAGGAATTGAATGAGCGATCCTCCGTTTTGAGTATAATTCCGGCTTCTTGAGATGGATCAACTGGCTATCTTCGAGTGATCTCCATAAATCTAACCGTTCTGGCTCGGTTCCTTGGCCTAGCTAACCGCCGACAAAAGCCCTGGCAGGAGGCTTCTGCCGAACTCCCCTTCAAGTTGCCCTCTTGGGTGTTTATATAGACTTTGAGATGCCTTACTTGGTCCCTAAGTATCCTAATTCAAGTAGAATTCCTAATAGGGTGTTTGAATAGGCTTTGGAGTGTGTTTCTTTGCCTCCAAGTATCCTATTCCGAGTAAAACTCCTCTTGGCCGCGGCAGGGACACGCCCATGGCACACGCCCGTGTAAATCGTGGCCATGCCGTGTTCGAGGCTGTTGAATCGGGCACGACCGTGTGGTCTTGGGCCCAGGCCGTGTGGATTTCGTGATATGGCCCATTTACTCTGTTTTGGGCTCGTTTTTCGTTCTTTTCGTCATTGGGTGCTCTCCTAGGTATAAAACATGAAAACAAAGGATTAAGAGCACCAAATTACATAATTCAGGGCTTAAATAATCTAAAAGCATGCTAAATGTGGGCTTAAAATATGTTACTTTTGCAGTTTATCAAATACCCCCACACTTAAGCTTTTGCTTGTCCTCAAGCAAAATTCTCAAGTCACAATTAAAACGAAATTCCTTAATTCATAATATTCATCAATCATGCTTTATCATAATTCAAAGATAATTCATACATGGATGATTCAACTCAAAGAGTCCTAAAGATTCAAACAATCAAAGTCATACATTTATAGCACAAAACATAGGTGTTTCCCCTCATCTAAATAATTACCTCTGATTCAAAATTAACAAGAATTGACATCCTCACTAAAGATTCACTCAAATCACTCGAAGTGTTTAAGGTTCAGAATTAAGCACTCAAAAGTCAATCATGAAGAGTTAATCCCATAGGCTTGCATGAAAATCAAATCTCCACCACTATAATATGAGATGATACACAAATCAAAAGGTCTTTAACAGGGTTGTAACAGGGATTAGGTTAAAGGTGTGGATAAAGGCTGAATTAGAATGTTAAAATCAAGATTGAATTGACAAGTTACCTATCTAGGAATACCGAGATGATAATAAATAATTACATCAACTGAAAAGTAATAACACAAATAATACGAGCTTTTCTTTCGATAAATAGACTTTAACTGCATAAGCTCCCTTTTCATAATACTAATACTGAATGTACTTCGATTTTTTTTAGAACATAATACAATATAAATTCATATACTAAAAGAAAATAGAAATAATCAGGCAATTGATCAAAACAATTCTCGATATAAGGGAAGTCGAAAAAGAATGGTGATAACAAATACGAAGGTTTCGGGTTAATATTAGTAGGTGAGTCAAAAAAAAGGGTTATTAGGATCAACGGGGTTTACTAGGGGTTAATTATGAAGGTAGGCTTTTAGTGGAGTAAGTGGGTTAAAACCTAGGTGCCTTTATCATCTTTGTATATCAAATCACAAGTGTGGTCTCGACTTGTATGATTGAAGCAAGTTTTAGAATAACAAATCAGTGTTGACACACTCATAATAAAAAGTGAGCACGAAAGAATGTATGCTTTAAAAGGCTCAAGATCTCACAAAAATTATGGGTATTTGATATCAACCTCGTAAATTTCAAATTTCAAGGTAATAATTAGATTCAGGTAGACAACCTAAAATTTTTTTTTAATTTTGAAAAATAGACTTATCATGCTTGATTCTCTAGTATTCTTCAAATTTAATCATCAATGCACAATTATCAATGGCTTAATCTAAAACATATCAATAAAATCAAAGGAAATTTCATTCTAATCATAATATGAGAAACTTACTTTTCGAACAAGGCATAATTCAGGGATTTTCAAATAATACTATAGTTAACCCCCCCACACTTAAGATGTACATTGCCCTCAATGTACAAAGATAGATAATAACATTTAGTAGATAACCAAAAGAGAGGGAGAGAAGTGAAACTTCCTGAATTATGGATGAGATCCTTGGAGGATGTTCCATGACGAATGTGATGACTAAGTGTACGTGATGTTTTCATTCCGTGAGTGGTATATTCAATCTATTTAATTTGTGAAGTCATCAATTAGTTTTGAGGGTGGATGTTGTTATGGAATTTTATGGTTAGATAGCCAGTGATAAATTGAGATCAATAGTAAAAACTTTCAAGTCTTTAGACAATGACTAAATTAGGATCGAAATAAAAGTAGAAATAAAGATAAAGAAGAAAAATGAAAATAAAAAGAAAAAGAAAAAGAAAAATAAGCATAAAAAATAAAAATAGAAAGGACTCAAAAGTCCTCTGCATCATCTGGTTCTTGAGGTGGTGGTGGTGATGAGATATGGAAATGATGACAGATTTGCTAAAGGGTGGCCTCGATGCCGTCAAATCGTCGAGCGGTGTCATTGAATTGCTGAGTACAGTAATGCTCGAACTGGGTGAGGCGTGCAGAAATGTCTGATAGTGAAGTTGCTGTCTAGGAGGGACGATGGCTTGGTAGTGGTGCTTTTTGTAGTGGAGGAGCATCCTCAGTAATGTCCTCGGGGTCATTCTCGTCGACTGGGGTGCGAGCCGGTATTGTGAAGGGTCGGTCCCACGTCAACGCTGAATCATCCTCATATGTAGCATAGTCTGGATGCCCTATGGGGCCATCTGCCCTATCAATGTGAGTGAGGAGGTTTGTGCGTCGGTGTTGAGTAGCCCGAAGTACTGAGCCAAGAGTGTGATGTAGGGACCCATAGATATGATCCCTCGCCGATGCTGCTTCATCTGATGTTGGATAGCTCAGGCTATAAAATATGCTAGGTCGACAACATGTCCGTTTGACATGCACCATAGATAGTAGGCGTCATGAGTATTGACGACGCCGGTGCTCTCTCGTCGACCTGTCAAAGTATGAGCCAAAATAGCGTGTACATACCTCAGAGACGGAGCCAGGGTTGTCACTTTTGAGTGACTGGGGTCGTAAGTGCCTCCGTTAGGGGCAATGTTGTACCAACAGTTTACTGAGGTGCAGTGAATATGGTGGTATAGCTCGGAGAGATCATTCTCTGCTGCAAATTCTTCCATGTAAAGTCCCAGTGCGGCTCCAAATTGGGGTACGTTCAGATGTCGTATGGTGCCTCCTAGACAGAATTGTATCGTCCCTGGATCATCGTATCGTGTCATCATCGTCTGAAGTTGGAAAGTGGAGCAGAGTTCTAAAGTAAGCTCCAAGTACGTGGGCTCAGTGATGGTAAAAAATTGATCCCATGGATCGGTTGTAAGCAGCGCTCGGACATCGTCTGCGAGATGAACCTGCTCTAAAGTGGCCCAATCAATGCATCTACCGGTGCCGAGAGGTTGCACTCGTAGTGCCTTGTAACTGTTTTGTTGGGTGTCTTGAGGGAATTGGAGGAACCGGTGGCGTACTTCGGTGGTTGCGCTAGTAGAGGATGAGCCGGGTCCCTTTCATTTTTTAGAAGTGGTGGTTGCGGTTTGCTTTCCTCGTGACGACAACATTGTACCTGAAAATAGTTGATATTCAAGGATTTTTCTATCAAAATAGAGTAGGTACTTTAATACCCAAAATATTCAAAGTCTAGATAATAATATATCAACCATAATCAACCCTTTCGACAGTGAGTATTTCTATCTAGTTCTAATTAACTACCTAAACAATGACTAAAATAATCAAGTTAGTTCTAAAATTCAAGAAATTATACTTAAAACTAAATAATACTAAAAGTAAAAAGAAACTAAATAACATGAAGTTTTAATCAAACAATAGTTAAAATAGATGAAAATGAAATAGTGAAGAGTGACCAGCAATGTTTTTGGGGTGTGTGGCGACGTGTACAGTGGTGCACGGTCGTGTGCTGTAAAATTCTGGGTAGCACGGCAGTGGCGAGGGCGTGGGCTCCTGGTAACACGGGCGTGGCTTCATTTTTGTATGAGTATTTGAGAGTTTGGAAGATTTTGGGTGGAGAGAGGCAATGGTGAGGGAGTTTCTTGCTAGTGGCCGGATTTGGGGGGAGTTTTTGAGGGGAAAATGGCTAGGGTTGGGGTTTGAGGGAAGGAAATTGGTGAAAAATGGGGCTGTGTTTCTTTAAATAGGAAAGGCGACACGGGTAGCGGCCACACCCGTGTGTCTGTTTATTCAAGCCGTGCTTTTCGTGATTTTCAAATTTGGGTGCGTTCGATATGTTTCTCACACCCGTGTTTCCTGGGCGTGTGCTATTATGTTCGCTTCTCCCACGCCCGTGCTTGAGTTGCCACGCCCATGTATATATAGTCAGTGTCTTCCACGGTTGGTAGGCACGGGCGTGGCTCATGCCCGTGCTTAGTTACTCAGAATTGACCATAGTCGCATCGCACGGCCGTGGCCTTTTTATCGCAACCCGTGTTGGGAAAATTTTTTTCTTCTTCTCGCACGTCTACCTACACGCCCGTTTTTCATCCCATGTTGACCACACGGCCATAGGCACACCCGTGTGTAAGGCCGTGTGGTAGGGAACCTGCACTTCAACTGACTCAGTTAGTTTGGTTTAGGTGTTAGAAAGGGAAAGTAAAATTAAAATATGAACATTAATGGGGTTAGTGAAGTTAGTGCTCGGGTTGCCTCCCGAGAAGCGCTCGTTTAAAGTCTTAAGCTAGACTCACCCTGTTTTCATTCCTAAAAGAAGGTTCACGGAGCTGAAGCTCCTCTCTCAATTCCTTGAAATCTTCACCATTGTAAAATTTCAGTCGATGGCCATTTACCTTGAATGTTCCTTGAGTTGGATGTGTTACCTCAACTGTGCCGTAAGGAAAAATAGATTTTATCATGAATGGACCTGACCACCTTGGTTTCAGCTTTCCAGGAAATAGTTTGAGCCTTGAATTATATAGCAGGACTAGGTCTCCTACTTCGAATTACTTTGATTGTTTTAAACGAACATCATGGCGTCGTTTTGTTGCCTTCTTATATAATCATGAATTCTCGTAGGCATCAGCTCGCCATTCATCTAGTTCATTGAACTGCATCATCCTCTTTTCACCTACGGTTTTGAGATCGTAATTCAAGAATTTTATAGCCCAGTAGGCTTTGTGCTCTAACTCAAATGGTAAATGACAACTTTTTTCGTAAACAAGTTTGTACAGGGATGTCCCTAAAGGGGTTTTAAATGCTGTTCTGTAGGCCCATAAAGCATCATCTACTTTGACTGTCCAATATTTCCTATTTGATTCAACTGTTTTCTCTAGGATTCGCTTAAGCTCTCGATTTGCTACTTCCACTTGCCCACTGGTTTGAGGATGATAAGGGGTAGCTGTTCTGTGGTGTACTCCATATTTTCTTAGGACTTTTTCAAATTGAGTATTACAAAAGTGAGTGCCTCTATCACTGATGATTGCTCTGGGTGTTCCAAAACGAGAGGAAAGTTTCTTAAAAAACTTTATTACAGCTCTAGCATCGTTAGTAGGTAAAGCTTAGGCTTCCACCCATTTTGACTTGTAATCTACTGCTACTAAGATGTATCTATTTCTGAATGAACTAGGGAACGGGCCCATAAAGTCAATACCCCATACATCAAATAACTCACATGATAACATATATGTCTGAGGCATTTCATCGCGTTTAGAAATATTACCTGATCTTTGGCATTTATCACACGAAGCGGCATACCTGTTGGCATCCTTGAAAAGAGTTGGCCAATAAAATCCTGATTCGAGCGTTTTGTGGGTTGTCTTAATCCCGCTGTAATGTCCTCCTGAAGGTCCTGAATGGCAATATTCCGGATTTTGCTTGCTTCCGCCCTTGTAATGCATCTCTGAATTACTTGATCTGTACATATGCGGAAAAGAAAAGGATCTTCCCAAAAATAATTTTTCGCATCAGCAAAGAATCATTTCTTTTGATGATGTGTTAACCTTTTTGGTAAGATGTTAGCAGCTAAATAATTCGCAATATCTGCAAACCATGGTACCTCGAAGTTGGTTATAGAAAAGAGTTGTTCTTCAGGGAACAAGTCGTTTATCTCACTTTCGTCGAGCTCTTCGATATGTGGGTTCTCAAGTCTGAAGAGGTGATCTGCTGCAAGGTTTTCAGCTCCCTTCTTATCCTGTATTTCCAAATCAATTCCTGTAAGAGTAAGATCCAACGTATGAGTCGAGGTTTTGCATCAGGTTTAGTTAAGAGATAACGAAGAGCTGAATGATCAGTGTAAATGACAACTTTAGATAATATCAGATACTATCTAAATTTATCAAATGCAAAAACTACAGCTAGCAGTTCTTTCTCCGTGGTGGTGTAGTTTTCTTGTGGAGGTGTCAATGTTCTGCTAGCATAATAAATTGGCTTAAAATGCTTGTTTCTTCGCTGTCCCAAAACAGCTCCTACTGCAAAATCACTCGCATCACACATTAGTTCAAAAGATAGATTCCAATCAGGTGTAATTATAATTGGAGCATTTATTAGTTTATCTTTGAGGATATTAAATGCATCTAAACACTCCTGGTCAAAATTGAAAGGAATATCTTTTTCTAGTATTCTCGTTAAAGGCTTAGCTATTTTAGAGAAATCTTTAATGAATCTTCTGTAAAATCCAGCATGTCCTAAAAAGCTTCTAATAGCCTTAACTGAATTAGGGGGAGGTAATTTTTCTATGGTTTCAATCTTAGCTTTATCTACCTCAATCCCTTTACTAGAAATCTTATGTCCTAACACAATCCCCTCTCTAACCATAAAGTGACATTTTTCCCAATTCAAGACAAGATTCGTTTCCTCACATCTTATTAAAACTCGTTCTAAATTTTTAAGGCAAAGGTGAAAAGAGTTACCGGATACCGAGAAGTCGTCCATAAATACCTCCATAATATCTTCCACAAGTTCATCAAAGATGGCTTGCATGTAGCGCTGGAAAGTAGCAGGAGCATTACATAATCCAAAAGGCATTCTACAATAAGCAAACGTACCGTATGGACATGTAAATGTTGTCTTTTCTTGATCTTTAGGAGCTATGGGGATTTGGAAGTAGCCGGAGAGTCCGTCCAAGAAGCAGTAGTACATATGCCCAGACAACCTTTCTAACATCTGATCAATAAAGGGTAAAGGGAAGAGATCTTTTCTGGTGGTGTCGTTCAGCTTCCTATAGTCTATATAGACTCTCCAACCTGTAACTGTTCTTGTAGGAATCAACTCATTCTTTTCGTTGGGCACCACAGTCATGCCTCCTTTCTTTGGAACTACCAGCACAGGACTTACCCAAGTGCTGCCAGAAATAGGATAAATTATTCCTGCATCTAGAAGTTTAATTACCTCGACTTTGACCACTTCTTTTATATTGGGGTTTAACCGTCTCTGAGGTTGCACACACGGTTTATACTTATCTTCCATTAAAATTTTGTGGGTGCAAAATGATGGGCTTATTTCTTTAATGTCCGACATTTTCCATGCTATGGCCTTTTTGTGCTTCCTTAGTACCTTTAGCAGATCTTCTTTCTCCTTGGGTCCTAGTTTTGAAGAGATGATTACCGGAAGTGTAGAATTTTCCCCTAGGAATGCGTATTCCAAATGTTTTGGCAATTGTTTCAGTTCTAACTTGGGTGGCTCATCAATAGAGGGTTTTTGTTTTAGTTCGTCCTTGATCTCAATGTCCTCTAGTTTCGTCTGTCTAGAGGATGATGTATTAGGATTCACTTCATCGATATCGTCATCTTGAAAGACACAGTCCCATCGTGTCGCTATGCATGATTTCCTGCAAAGATTCTTGAAAAATGTGATCAGTGGCATCAACAAAGTAACAAGAATCATCTTGTTCTCTAGAATATCACATTGCATCATAAATTTGGAACACAATTTCTTCATCTCCTACCCTTAATGCGAGTTTACCATCACCAACATTAATGACAGCCCTAGCAGTAGCTAGAAAGGGTCGCCCCAAAATTAAAGGTACCTCTATGTCCTCATTCATGTCAAGCACAACAAAATAAACGAGAAATATAAATTTATCTATTTTTACCAAAACATCTTCAACAATTCCCCTAAGATACTTAACAGATCTGTCAGCTAATTGAATACTCATCCTAGTTGGTATTGGTTCCCCGAGACCAAGTTGCTTAACATTTGATAATGCATTAAATTAATGCTGGCACCTAAATCAGCTAATACTTTTTCTATACTCAAACTACCAATTAAACAGGGAATAGTAAAACTTCCTGGATCTTTCAATTTGGTTGGCAGCTTGTTTTGAATGATAGCTAAGCATTCTTCATTAAGTTCCACTGTTGAAATTTCCTCGAACTTCCTTTTATTTGTTAGAAGCTCCCTTAAAAATTTTGCATATGTTGGCATCTGCGAAATAGCTTCAACAAAAGGTAAGTTAATATGTAGCTGTTTGAAAAGTTCAAGGAATTTACCATATTGTGCGTCTAAGCGGTCTTTCTTCAACTTCGCTGAATACGGGATATCCTACAAACATGCACAATTCTGTCTGTGAATCCAACTTCCTTGCATCTTTATCTAATACGTGGGTTGGGCATCCCTAAATCTTTAAATGTTTTAGACTTGGCATTTTGCCATGCCACAATTTGTATGGAGTTTTCGATGCTGCTTTAGTTGGCACATCATTCAGAATATAGCAATTTGTTTGTACAACGTATCCCCAAAAAGAGATTAGCAGCTTTGAATAACTTAACATCGAATGTACTATTCTAACAACATTTGATTTCTTCTCTCTGCCATGTCATTCTATTATGGAGTGCCCGACGCGGTTAACTGGGATAGAATCTCATTCTCTATTAGGTACCTTAAGAACTCATCAGATAAATATTCCCCATCATGATTAGACTGAAGTACCTTTAGGGGTAAACCTAGTTCACGAAAATTTTTGAATTTATCAAAGGATTCACTCTTATAGTGTGATAACTCTTGAAAAGGGTTATATTTCATGCCTTTAGACCTAGCTAATTGCCTGTAATTAAGTAAATTTAGCTGCATTTTAGGACATCCCATTCGTAATATTCATTGCATTACATTAAAAAAAGATTGGATTATGCTTAAATGTTATTATATGTTACTTTTACTTGTTTGCAGGAAGGATTTGTTGGGTAGTAATTGGTAGGTGCAGGGTGCGGAGAAAGAAATAAAAGAATGAAAGTTTGTCGTGACAAAAGGTTGGACAATTTGCCAACACGAATGCCGTGGCAATTCTAGGAAGACTAAGTCAACACTCAACGCATAATAGTTTTAGCCCAACTCTATTTGTACCAGAAAAATCTACCTAAAAAAGAGGGAAAAATCATGGGCTGATTGAATTTACCTTAGGGAAAAAGCTTATAAAAAGCTAAAGTATGAAACATAAAAAGGGGAACAAAAAAAGAACAATAAGAAGGAGGAAACCCTAAAGGGGCAAACATAAAAGATGAGAGATCCTTAGGCAAAAATAAAGGGTAGTGGCTAAGTAGAGACAGAAAGAGGAAGACAAAGGTAGTCCTTCTTAGCCACCACATGACATTGTGCCGCTTGAGTGTGGACAGGATTGGCAAAAGCCATCTTCCAAAAATTCTTCTGTTATTTCTTAATTTATTCCTCCGTGAATTGATTTAATTGAAACGATGTTGGATAATATTTTGGTTTTGAATTTTACTTGCCAAATAATGAGCTAAATCTCATAGGGTTGAGATTACATGATGAAACCATTATTTTCTCTAATGGTTGAAGCATAGATCTGAATTAATTTACTATTTCATTCAATTGTTTTTATTTCTAAATTGTATGTGTGCAATCCCTAGACATAGATGACTGTGCAGCATGCCTATAAACTAATCTAATTCTAAAAGGTTGGAGTAGTTGGATCGTAATTGAATGATATGAACAAGTACTCGATTGATACTTGTAGTAGACTCTAGACATAGAGCATCGTTCATATGGAAAGAAAACAAACAGTGCAGAGTACCGTGCTAAAGGCCTATAGACATATATCTCTTAAGGCAAGGTAACTTGATGTTTTGCTCTCAAAAGAAGCATACCATTTTAGAACTCTTCCGAGCAGTAGATTAAGTAAGGTTTTACTGAGACATTACTGTAAGTAAGGGTAGATTCTCGTAATCCCAACCTTCCAAATCAACATCGTAGACCCTCTATCCTCTATCGTTTGTTGTAGTATCTTTGCCATAGCATTCTTAGTTGTTTATTTATTCGTTAGCATATTATTTACGTAATTATTCTTGTAATTACCATTGCATTTTTACTCTTGTCTTGCCATAGCATTTTCCATCATTTATCAATTACACATATTACACATTATTATTTCTTCAAATTACTACTGCAGTCTTAACATTATTTTTTCCATAACATTAATCATACTTCAGTATAATAACTTGGCCATTTTATACCTAATTGATCTTTGTGAAAATGATCTCACTTATCACTTTATTACTTGATTCAGCGTGTATACTTGTACAATTCACATATCATTTCACACGCGACAAGCATCAGGTATACATACCCATATATGGAATAGTCATCAATAAAGGTTACATAATACTCGTAACCACCTCTTACACTAACGCTTATGGGGCTGCATATGATAGCGTGCACAAGTTCTAGGGTTTTCTAGTACTCGTTCCTTTTTCATTAAAAGATCGCTTAGTCATCTTACCTTCTAAGTAAGATTCACATTGTGAAAGATCAACTTCTTTAAATGAACTTAAGATGTCGTCTTTCACAAGTCTAGTGATTTTTTTCTCGGTTAATATGACTAAGTTTCAAATGCCAAAGGTACGCCTCATTGGAGTGAGAAGTTTTAAGTTTTTTCTTCGATATTTCAGTCTCAAGTAGTGTGTACATATTTGGTTTGATAAAATAAAGATTGTTTGACATCCATCCATTACAAATAAGATTTCGATTTCTAAATATTGCAATTCCATTAAAAGTCATGGTCAAGCCGTCTTTATATAAAGATGCAACAAAAATTAAGTTTCTTTTGAAACTTGGTATAGTGAAAACGTCTTTTAAAATAATCTTAGTAAAATTATCAAAATAAAAATGTACATCTCCCATTGCTTCAACTACCACACTTGTCTCGTTCCAAGTCTGCAACGATAATATTTTATCTCTAAGATCTTTTGTCTTCTCAAACAGTTGTAGAGAAACACAAACATGATTAATAGCTCCCGAATCAATGACCAAGTGGTCTATTGAGTCTTCCACTAAAAAAACTTCTATCATTAAGAGTTTTATACCTTTGACTTTGGTAGCTACATATTCCTTCCACTCTTTATAGTTTGCCTTGAAGTGCAGTTTCTTACGTAAGAAGAAGCACTTAGACTTAGATAAGTCTTTAGGCTTTCTGATTCTCTTCCTTTCCACTTGTGGTGTCACACCCAAAATTTTGAGCCCTTAATTTTGAGAGATATGAAACTCAGATAAATTGGTTAAAATGAGAATCAGTAAGTTTTTTTTAAAAAAAAAATTGAATTAACATTGTAAATAATTTTATTATTGCATAGACTTTCGTAAAATGTGAACTAATTTTTTCTAGAGGCATGTAATGTGCCGGTTAACCAACTTGGTTGAATTCCAACCATTTTTCATGATTCTCCTTGCATGGTTTCTAAATTGTTGCACATGAATGGATTAGTTACATATAAATGGATAGTTACATGTTAAGTAAATTGTAATAATATAAATAAATAAACAAATAAAAGGTAATGATGAGAGTTATTGGGTATTGGGTTTTGCATGTCTTGGGGTTGGGGGAGCCGGCCTAGGGGAGGAGGTTTGTGGAAAATAATAAAATAAATAAATAAATACAGAAAAATAATAGTAATACAGAAAAAAAACAAAGAAAAATAAATGGGGGCAGCTTCATCTGTCTCCATATTGACGTTAGTTTGAAAGAAAAAGGGAAGAGTAACTCCAAAACATTTCCTTTTTTCTGTTTCTTCCATTGCCGTGACTATCGTAGCCAGACTTAGGGAGCTGATCGACTACATGTTCTGCTACCATAGGAGTGTTCTAAGTGAAGCTATTCTCTTCTTCTTTCACATATGCGCTAAAGGAGAGGGAGAAGAACTCGGTGGCAAGGGTAAAGGACAGGCTTGAAGAGGTAGGAATCGTTTTGGGAAGTTTGGTAAGTTCTCTTGAACTTTTTTTTAACTTGTTAAATGAACAAATTTGACAAATTTGACAAGGAAGATTCAGCATCTTTAAAATGTGTTCATTTACGTTCTATTTAAATGCTTAATGTGCTGCTGTAAAGGGCTGATTTGTAGTCTTTAAAATGTGTTCATTTACGTTCGATTTATATACTTAATGTGCTGTTGTAAAGGGCTGATATGTAGTCTTTAAAATGTGTTCATTTACATTCGTTTTAAATGCTTAAGGTGCTGCTGTAAAGGGCTGATTGTAGTCTTTAAAATGTGTTAATCTACATTCGATTTAAATGCTTAATGTGCTACTGTAAAGGGCTGATTTGTAGTCTTTAAAATGTGTTCGTTTACGGTCGATTTAAGTGCTTAATATGCTGCTGTAAAGGGCTGATTTATAGTCTTTAAAATATGTTCATTTACGTTCGATTTAAATGTTTAATGTGCTACTGTAAAGGGCTGATTTGTAGTCTTTAAAATGTGTTAATTTACATTCGATTTAAATGCTTAATGTGCTGCTGTAAAGGGCTGATTTGTATTCTTTAAAATGTGTTCATTTACATTCGATTTAAGTTCTTAATGTGTTGTTGTATAGGGCTGATTTGTTGTCTTAAAACTGTGTTCATTTACGTTCATTTTAAATGCTTAATGTGCTTTCCAAAAATTTATTTTTAAAGTTACTTCCTAGCTGACAATTTAAGTTAAAGAAATAAATATAATTCATTTGGTTGAAGGGAAAACAAGTATCCAAAAAATCATATTTTGATGTCATGAAGAAATGCGATTATAGTGTTTTGTGAATTGTTAAATTTAATGATTGTTTTTTTGGGAAATGTATTGCTTAATCAAAGAATATTGAGGTACACGAATGAAGTTTCTTTTATACTGACCGAAGTTAGTCAATGGATTGATTAAAGTTGCATGTGTTAGTAAATGAAGGTTGAAGAATAATTTGGGTGTCAGGATCCACTATTTGTGTGAAATAAATGTGTTTGTAGTTTTATCTTAACAATGCATTAGAGTCATTGATGTACTGTTCCAACATGACAAGAATTCCCAAGCTTAAACATCTCAAATCTTGTAAGGAAATTAATTAAAATTTCTGGTAGCATTAATATATCGTTATCAAATTATAGGACAAATTATGTACGAGTGTCGTGTATATGTAATACTGTAATTATTTATTTCGTGATTATCGTTTTTGGTATTTTGAATAAAATGTTTTGTTATTAAGTGTTTGATTATGTTTAATTACGAGCTAGTTAATTGAGACAAGTGTATGATAATTATTTGAAATAAAACGATTGAAATTGCATAATGTTAATGTGAAATGCTTGAAACATGAGGGGTGATTGAATAGGCAGGAAATCGAAGAATAAGGGAATTGGCGGAATGATGCATTCATTCCTTCTAAGCTCTAATTCTGACATGGCAATAAAGTAGAAAAACGTTTCAATTGATATTAAATTATGGCTTGCGGAGGATCGAGGATGTGTAAGGGATGTTTTCTGTACCGAGACATGTGGTTCAATTAAATCAAGGAATGATTTGTAGATCTCTTGCAGAAACGATAGACTGTATCCTCCTTCCGTTATTTAAACACTCGTTAAGTCGATGATAATGCTTTGTTCCATTCGGTTCATACCTAGAATTTAATATATCCTCGATTTAAATTTCGTTTTCATTTATCTATTAAACTGCTGAAACTAGATTATTTAATGTAATATTAGGTTGTGATAAACTCTCTAAGAAACTTGAACTGATTCGATTTCTTCTCTTGTCCGTATTTTCAGGTAGAATAGACTACTCCGTCTTTGAAGGGACTTAGCCAGATCCCAGGCATGGTCTTCTTTGTGAGCCATATATATTTTTTTATTTTGTAACATGTATATATATATATATCGGGGTAGCTTATGAAATTTTTATGTAGACAAATTGTTGCATTAACATGGTTAAGATGCTTGAGGCTGTATTATGGTAATGCCTATTTTTGTAATTACGCATCTGACATGAAATACATGTTGAACCTTTGCTTGATAAATTAAACAAAGTCGGATTTTAATATCATCTTTTGGACTAAATCGCCCCATTTAGTTACATGTGCGTTTGGATGTCGATATCAAGTAAAATTTGTTTAACATACCCGAATTGGCAGACAAATGAAGTCCCACTTGCATTCTTTTATTATTGGGTGTTTTTCGTTGTCATACTTGGGTTGCCGGTCTTCCAGTTTACTGGGAGGTTGTTACATGCGGTGGCCCAAAGAACTTAGCCTTGCATTTCTTAACACACTTTCTCTTCCCTTTTGAGAAAAAACTGACAGCTATAATGGATTCTGCTCTTTGGACTGGCTGACTGCCGTTCAACATTAACTCGTAGGATTGTAACTCCTTCATGAGTTGTGTAAGCATCAGGTTTTTGTTGTCGAGGTTATATGCAGCTCTAAAACTAGCAAAATCCTTTGACAAGCTTTTGAACACCATCTCAATTTGAGTGTTCAGGTCCAAATTGGACTTATTGTCCACAGCCTTGGCAAAGTAGCCCATAATAGTGATTATATGGTCTTTGACGAAGTGTCGGGCTTTTGCTGGGCATTCATCAAGGTAGTTATGGTAGACTGTCAAACGAAGGTAGCTTGACCTCCGAACATGTGTTCTAGCCTCAGCTTAAGTGGCCAGTGGGCACTTATTATCAAGAACTATTTTAAGTTTATCATAGCTCGGGAAAATTATTAGGTTTCTTTTACATTCCTTATAGTTATTTCCGTTCAATTTGTTTTCAGTGAGTATGTTCAATAAGAGAGTTGGTGTCATTTTCGAACTGAAAATAAAACATTCATATATTAAGTATTAAGAAAATGTTTGGAAACATTTTGCAACATTATGGTATGCATTAAGACAATGCATGCGTCTTACATTAATATTTGAAAACATTTGTAAGCTGTTGCAATGATAATTCCACACCCATTGAATCAAGCCACCGTGGGGTGATCATGATTAACTAGTAAGAACATGGATTTCCATCCAATAAGTACATGAACCTAATTCCTTAGGCATTCATATGTACTAATAATCGTGTAACGTTTGACCATCATTCTAACTTAAGTAGAGCTCCGTGGGGAGTTACTTAACTAGAAGATCTTGAGTGTATAACCATCAGCTCAACACTTATTGCATCATGCACCACAAATGAGTTACCGTGGGACAATCTCACCGAGTAGCCTATTTTTACTAGTTGTCCTCTTTTGAAGATAGAATTTCTTAATGTATCGCATGATAATACCTACCAAAAAGGCCGGTCCAACTATCATATGATCATAAGGAACTTCTACTTTCTCTTAGGAAGTCTCCTCAGTGAAATCGCATGACAACATCTACCTTGGGGCAAGTCCATTTCATTCCACCATAAGAGACCATTGACAGAGGCCGTAGATGTAAGGACCTTCTCCCATTCAATATTTTAAAAACATGCAATGTTTTTAATTTTCAGTTTCAATCATTTATGATCAATATATGTATGACAAATACATGTGTCATTCTTTCCTAAACTATATAACATGCTTATCTCATGTATATATGACATTCTTTGGAAATTCTATAATATTCACATTCATTCATTCACAAGAGTCAATCGAACAATTTTGATTCTACACAGTTTTTCTTTTAGGGAAAAACCGAAGAAGTGAATGTGACTCTTGCACCAAGTAGGACCCTAGGAAAAGGGAGGTGAGTTATATTTGACCACTTAAAAACTAAGCCTTTCCTTGCAAGATCCAATCCTAGATATGCACCTTCTCATTACCACACTTCTCACAGTAATCGAATAACCTAAAGAAATGAATGGAACAATACAACACATGTATTTTCTCATTACCAGACTTCTTATTTTTGATAGATCAACTATGGATCATCTCATAGATATATATATCACAATTATATTATAAAAAATTATTAAACAAATATATAAAAAGATGATTAATAAAATAAAATGCTAGATAATGTTTCCATGGTTCTGTTTCTAGAAAATAAATGAAAAAACAAAAATTATATTGTTTTTTATCACAAGGAATTCCTTGTGTCTTCCACCACCATCGCTCCATCTTCTCCTCGTCATGGACTCCTTTTTCAAGAATTAAATTTATGTCCTATATCTGTTTCTGGTTCACAAGAGTTCTATAAATAAAAATAATCCTACATGTAGATGATAGTCCGCGGCCTATTTCCTAAGAACCACAACCTTGACAAAAAATAATAATTATATAAACATTTATAATATTGAATTCATTCACATACATTCCCCTAAACATGCGAATAAATACAAGAATGCTGACTGCCTCCAGACGTACTAATGTCCAGGGTAAGAATTCTACACAAATATGTCAATTAGGTGGTATCCGCAAGTATATGGGCCAGGTTGTAATATCGTTACAACAAAGTAATGATTACTCTGAGGATCGTACCCAAGTGAGGTGAGCACTAAGTTAACTCTAACCTAAGCACAAATAGGTCTAATTAGTACTTTAGATAGATTATATTACGATAAAATATAAAGAAAGGTTTTTGAGTTTTTTTATAATAGTAAAAGAACATAAATAAATAGCTGGAAATTAAAGAGTAAAATTTATCATATTTGACCATGGGTGATTAGCTCGCTTCAATAATCATAACCAACTATAGCTTCGAGCTTCTTGTTCAATCAACTAGTTGATACCCTAGCAGGATCTTCTGATCTTCTACTAGAATAACAAGTCAGCAAGAACTACTTATCTCTCGACCTCACAGTTCATACTAGTTTGGGGTTAAGGTGTTCATGGATAGACCATACTAATTTTGGGTTAATTCCTACCTTGATGACTTCCTAAGGTTGTTAAGCCTAGGGTTTAAATTCTTCTTCTCCCAAATAGCTATCCGCTAAGAGAACCCTACAAAATAGCTAATTAATTATACCTCTACTCGTTAATCCCTCGCAGGAGGATTAGTTTCTCATGGATCTCATAAACAACATAAACTTGATGTATAAAATAGACATGAATAAAAATTGAAGAATAAAAATTTTAGAAGAAGCCTGATTTGTATTGAATAGAATGCCAAATCCTCTAGAGTTTAATCAAGTTCACAAATCTGATCTCCCAACAAAAGCAAAGAACAAAACTGAAAATAACCTAAAAGCTTAAGAAAAGAGAAAAACTAAAGACTAAAACTATAAAGAAAATTATATAATATGCAAAGTTGTCCATAATATGTGTTAAATGAGCCTATTTATAGAATTGGAGTGACCGTCTCCTTAACCCTAGGCCAACTACTGTCTTCGTGCTTAATGTTCAATTGTGCGGACCAAAATGCCCCTGGATCATAATTATTTCCCATACAGAGTCGATGTCGCGACACACCAGTGTTGGAAAAAAGGGTTTGGAAAACACAGCGGAAAATAAATTTAGAGAAAAACTAGAGTTTTAATTTTTTTTTTTCAAAATAAGATCTTGGTTGTGATATCTAAAGTAATAAACACTTAATTAAAAATTGTACCTTTTCGATTCGTTTAGGTTGAGCGCTTCGACCAAGTAGTCTTCTCTGCTATCCTCAGGCTCACATCTGCTGAGTGTAGGCTCGCTTCGAATTAGAAAATTTTTCACGAAAATTACCAATAGGGTATTTTTGCAATTTCTCTGAACTTTTTGTTTAGAAAAGATGCACAACATGTTTCATGTATCGATGTTGCGTCGATACAGATCTGATCCCTCGCATGTAATTGCTCTGTCTGAGATTGAGATTCAGCCTGATATGTCATACAACGAAGAACCAATTAGAATTTTGGCTCGAGAGATTAAATAGTTGAAAAATAAATGCATAGATTTAGTGAAACTATTGTGGCAATGTCACGGGGTTGAAGAGGCTACATGGGAACCTGAGGAAGCTATGAGAAAATAATACCCTAACCTACTCACTGGTAAAATTTTTGGGGATGAAAATCCCTAGGGGGAGAGTTGTAACAGCCCGTTTTTGGTCAAATCAGAATAGTGGTTTCGAAACCACAAATTTGAAGTTGAAAAAAATATTATTTTAATATTATTAAGTGTTTCCAGCATGATAGCATGTATGTGTGAAAATTTCGTGAAGTAATTTTATCATTTGAATGCTTAATTCGATAAAAAGGACTAAATCGCGTAAAGCGTAAAACTTGAGCTCTAATAGCTAAAGGTGTCTAATAGCTATAAAACCTTAAAGTTAAGGTCCTTAAGTAGTAATTAGACCATTATTATGATAGTGGATGATACTGGCATGACATAAATGAAATTTTGAATTAATTTTAAGATTAATTTTGGTATTTGGTAATTAAAAGTTTATTTAATAAAACAAATCCAAAATTTGTATCATCTTCTTGCTATTGCAGAATTTCATGAAAAAAAACACCCTTTTTAAGCGTTTGAAGCATTCAGTCACTTTGGAGCTCAATTGTAAGTATGTTTTTGATGTTTTTGTCCCATTTTTAATGATTTCTATGTTTTTGTGATCGTTGCATCTAGTACTAGCTAGCCCAGGGACTATTTTACAAAATTTTTAAAGATTTTGAATGATACCATTGATGAATGCATGTGTATTTTGATGTTTGATGATAGATTTTGAATGCTTGTTGATAAATAAACAAGTTTTGTAAAGTGATTTTTAGTGAAAATGCAAAATAGGGATTAAATTGAGAAATGTTGAAACTTTGTGGTTAAAATGTGAAATAAATGAAAAATATGGGCTGCTAGGGGCATAGTGGTAATTCGACTAAGCATGAGTGTTTTGAAATTTGCATGAATTTGTGATTTTGTGTAATAAGGACTAAATTGTAAAAATGTGAAAGTTTAGGGGCTAATGTGTAAAATAGCTCAAATATATATTTTGGATTGAATTGAATAAATAAATGATTAAATAAGTTAATATTGAATATATTTAGATCAAGAAAAGCGGAATTCAGATCTAGATCTGGGGAAAACAAAAGTTATCGACTAAATGACTTACTTCGTCATTTCCACATCCGAGGTAAGTTCGTATATGATAAATTTCAATACAAATGTATTTCATATGCTTTGATATTGCATAAATTGCGAATACGAGATTGTGAATATGAACGATAGTGATTCGACGATGATTCGACATTCGAAATCCTGGTTGAACCTTAGGAATAGTTTAGGATGCTACTGACATGTCATTAGGGGATACATTGAGTTGGCTTCGAGCCATGATATAACACTTCAGGTGCGAGTTATACCGATTTGGCTTTGGGCCATGCATATCGATTGATTTAGCTTTGGGCCATGATATCAGTACTTTGGAAATAAGTTACCTTGATTTGGCTACGGGCCATGGTATAGGTACTTATCGTGTGAGACCCTTGAGTATCCAACTTCTATTCCGAATGGTTGTATGGGATTGTTACCAGTTGGTACAGGTTTGTGCATAAATTATGTTTTGAATCGAAGAAATGATAAAGAAAGTATATAACTTCGTGAATGAGTAATGGAAAGGTTTGTTAGTTGATGTGAATTCATGTATCTTTAATCAATTGTTGAATTATGTGTTATGATTTTATCAAGTTTATTTCATACGAGCTTACTAAGGTTTATAGCTTACTTTGTGTATTTTCCCGTGTTTTATAGTGATATCAAAGCTAGCTTAGATTCGGGGATCGTCGGAGATCGTTTCACACTACCACCTATCACTTGGTACCTTTGAACTCTAGTATTTTAAGTATATGGCATGTATAGGTATTTTGAGTCATTTTGATTATGGTTGATAGCGATTTTGTTTATTTGTAATGGTTTGTGATGACATATGTTTTGGTTTGTAAATATGGCCATAAGTGTTGACTTAATTTGATGGATTTGGTTATGTGCATATATGTGCATATATGGTTAATATTTTGAGTTCATGGACGGATATGTGAATGGCTTATATTATGAGGCTTGTGGATATGGAATTAGTAAATGTTAAATGGTTGATATTATATATGAATTATGCTTGTGAATTGGTGTAAAATGATGTATTTTTGGTAAATGTTTAGTTGTTGATATGTACATGTGTTTTGGTATGCTTTGATTGAGTAAGACTTAAGGTTATAAGCATGTTGGTTGTTAGTATTGGAAATGGTCTGAATTAGCCTTGATTGTGGCTAAATTAGATGTTCATTTATACTATGAACTGGTGCCATTCTGGTTGTTCAGGTAAGCATAAGTTTGGGTGGCAAATTGGCTTGGTAAATAGCCTATTTTTGTCCACACAGGCAGAGACACGGGCGTGTGTCTCAGCCGTGTGTGACACACGGTCATGTTATATGGCCGTGTGTCCCCTGTTGTTAAAATTGAAATGAAGTTAGTATGCTCCACACGGTCTCACACACGGGCATGTGATTGACCGTGTGACATAAGTCAGTATACCCCATAATTTAGACACGGCCTAGCACACGACCTGGCACACGGGCATGTGTGGCCACTTTGAAGGGCACACGGGCGTGTGGTTGGCCGTGTGATCCAAGTCAGTAAGCTCACTTATTTGGACATGGGGTAGGACATGGGCTGGGACTCGACCATGTGCTCCCATTTAGAATGTCCACACGGCCTGTGACACAGACGTGTCTGGAGGCCGTGAGAGACACATGGTTTGACCACACGGGCGTGTGTCCCCTATTTTGAGAAAAATTTTCAAAGTTTCGTGAAAGTTTCTTAAGTTATCGGTTTAGTCTCGTACCACTTTCAAAGCATGTTTACTGCCTTGTAGGCTCGTTATAGGTACATTGTGCTTGAGTTTGAATAAAGTTTGCATGAAATGTGAAATTATATGTGAAATGAATGGTTAAATGTTCTATAAGTCCGGTAATGCTTCGTAACCTTATTCTGGTGTTGAATATAGGTGAGGGGTGTTACACTTTTAGGTCAAGTTGGAAATCAGAAAAATATCTCTAGAATTTTTTTGGAATAATCTTTTTAGAGAATTTTCTCTACAACTTTCTCTTAAATTTAAGTGTGTGTAAATAATGACCCAAGGCTCTCTTTATATAGGAAGAGTTTAGAGAGTTTAAGATTAAACTTAATCACTTTAATATTAAATTAATATAATATTTATCAAGATAAATATTAGATTAAAATAATATTATTTTTGGAATAATTAATCTGAAATCAAATTCTCTCGTAGAGTCCCAATAGGAGTGTAACTCTTCCACTGCTCAACCGTCGATAACCAATCGCCACCGGCCATTAGGACGTCATCGTCGCAGCCGCCGACACCCTCGTGCCCGGTGATGCAGGTGTGACACCCTTATAATACCCCGAACTGGTTCTGCTGCTATCAATTCGATCTACCCACTGGTTGGATCGTTGGTCCGGTTTCACATATCAGGCTTATTTCGACCAGTTTTTGTGTCTTGGTCTCGGTTTTGGCTCTCACACCCAATTTATGATCTCAAGTTCAATTTTTAAGTTCAATTACCCATTAGGCCAATTGTTTGACATGAAAAATTAACTTTAAAAATATCATATTAATTTTAATTGATTTGATTAATTTAATTTTACTTGATCAAAATCACTTAAATTTTCCAAATTTATTTTTCAAGAAAACTCTTTAATCAAATTCTCTAGTTGAACAATTCTCACGACCACCTAATTTAATTCCACATTGAATAAATCGACTCAATTAAATTATTCCCAAAGTCATAGAAGTTTCTTTTGATTCAAATGCACTCCGATCGAGCTTTTGTTGAGCTAACAGAGGGACCAATCAGATTTATACAATTAGGCTATAGTGATTGCAATTATGTCCAGAAGTATCGTCCGGATAATTCGTAATTACTTATCATGGAGCCAGCCCACAAGAAGTACCATGATTGAAAACTCCTTATTGTATACTCTCTACGAAAGCAATTCATCCAACTGGTTTGTCCAATGACGTCGTCATGTGTGTGTAACCCTTATATAATATCCTTGATTCCTTTGAGTTAAATCCATTCACTCAATACAATCCTATTTTATTTCATTGTCTCCATTGTGTCTTCTTAATGATTAATATGATCACTGTCAACAAATGGTTGTGATAAATTGCTCGTTCAAGAACAAGCAAACCATGACCACGTTCCATATTTATCAATCCACACAATGTCAATGAAAGGATATTATTAACTCTTAAATTGAGTTATGAATTCCACTATTTTAATAAAGCTATGCCATATACAAGTCATGTACCCAACATACCGGCTATGGGTTCGATCATCTTTAGAGTATAAGCCTCCACTTATATCAAAGCACATGAGTTGCATATGCATGGTCCGTGACTAGCTCAGGTGTAACATCTCAAACCTGGCCCAAACATTATGGCCGAATCTGGTGATATCACATTGAACTGTTTTTCGAAAACATAGTTTCTTTGGAAAACCCATGTTTATTATTAAATCTCGTCTATGAATCTTAACAAAAATTTAGAGTATCTTGTTCTTTTAAAACTCAAGTTGGTTTTAGCAAAATGTTGATCATATCTAGTTTGTCACAATATTTTAAAACCAAGTTTGATGCGAAAGCTTGTATTATAAATTACGAAAACGTGGTGTTTTGAAAATCAATTATCTTTTGGAAAATCACATTCTACTACTAATCAAATGTAAATTAAAATAAGTAAAATCCCCAAATTATAAGTTAAAAATTAAAGAGGCCTTATCACATAACAAAAACCCAAATTAAATTCATAGGAAATAAGTTCAAATGTATAAATAGGAGCGGTTGTGTGGCCACCTCCGAATCCCTTGCAGTACCTATCTGCCTAAGACTGGGGATTACCTGTATAGATAAGCAGAGAGGCGAGTTTACGAAACTCAGTGTAACCCCATGCAAATACACAACCAATCATGCCTTTAGGCAAGTACAGTCTGGGCCTAAGCCCAAGTCAATGACAGTTCAGTTTAGTTAGGCCTTAGACCATAACAGTATCAGTGTGGGCCTTAGCCCAAAACAGTATCAGTAAGGGCCTTAGCCCATAACAGTATCAGTTTAAGCGTGCAATCAGAATTCCTACCTATCCAGCCTCTACACTCCACTCCGTTCAGCCCATCACTCCATGTGGGGATAAAATACCCACCCATCCTTACACTCAAAAAATTAACACCGGTTGCAGCACTAAAAAGTATTTCCAGTAGAGCGGCCAGTACAATACACTTCTTCCAATCATAATAATCCCATCCCATGCAACATATCACACATGAATGCAACATACATATATATATCATGGCATGCTCATATATGGTCATACATAACATAGGGGCATAACAGTTATTTTACCATAGGGGCATAACAGTCATTTTATCAGTTTGGGGTCTAGGTGTACTTACCGACCCATCAGTAAGTCCACAGTGTCCCAGGCGACCCGTGCAACCTTAACAGTCAAACAGTGAAAATGGGCCCAAGGCCCATAATACGGGCCCACACGCTCGTGTGGCCCACTTAGCCCCAAAATGGGCTCGGCCATGTAGTTTGCACAACTTGGCCCAAAATTCTCCACATATTTGTTCGGTTTGCTCGTGTGGGGCCCACAAGCCTGTTGGGTCCACACGGCCCATTTTAGCCCAACATGACCCAAAACGGCTCAAGACCACGAAATCGTTCACAGTGGCCTCGGTAGTCTAACACTCATGTTTTATGCGTTCAGTTTACCATACGAACGAGCGCATGCTCGTGTAGCGTCAATGTCATACTTTTTCGGCTTTTTCCAGCTTATGATTTGGGCATGTTTACACTTTTTGGCATTTCACCAATACCGTTTATGAGAGTACTGTTACACACCTGGATCCCAAAAGATGCACAGATAGTCCTCGATCACTCCAAAACCTATGTTTACCCATAATATTCGGTTACTCACATATCAATTGAATTTAAAACAAACCCAAATCAATATATATAACCACTTAATCACCAGCCGCTTATCTTGATTGACAATCGAATCCCTACACACTTTACTCACTGGAAAACGATGATCACTAGAACTCGGGGTTATTACCTACAATCCAATCGAAACCCCTTATTAACAAGTACCTACAAGCATGATTTAAGCCCAGAACGAGTATCAACTTACCGAAAGTACCAAACCGTAGACTAGCAATGAACACTAAACCGACAGAGATCAAAGAAAAAGTCGACACAGTGAGGGTAGAGGAAGAGAGTGCATTTGACCAATAGCAGCAAAAAGGAGAGAAGGAAAGATGAGAAGAAAGAAAGGTCTATTTGGCCAATACAAGCAGGGTGTTAGGTGGAGCAGTCCAAATCGATAGAGAAATTGGGAGAATATGGCGGCAGAAAGGGAGAAAAAAGAAACAATTTAGGGGAGGAGAGGGTTTCGACAAAGGGAAAAGAAAGAAAAAGCAAAAAGGGAGGAAGATGTTTTCGACAGAGGGAAAAACAACACAGAAACAAAATGAGGAACCCCTCTCTAGCCGAATTCTTGAGTGCCTCAGAGTCCAAATTTGGCACACCTCTACCTCTCCCTTCATCCCTTGATTTCCTCCTAAAATCCCTCCTCAAATCTCTCCACTTGATCACACCTTCCTTTAACCACACAATTTGAATTCTCCTCAACCACTTCAGTGTTTCAGTCAAACTCTATCACCTTCCACAGCACAACAACAAAATAAACATTCCCATGCCATTACCAAGATTCAAACCTCAGTCCTCTAGCCTAGGCAACACGCCACTTACCCCTTAGATCAGCAGGCTTTTTGTGACTTGTTTTAGCCACATTTATCTAAAAGCCTACCAACCAAAGGCAAGGGTTTTATTCCCCAAAAACCAAAATTTTGCACAAGCCCAGGCTCGAACCCAGGACTTCTCAGACACTCCCAAATACACCCAAATCACTCAACCACTGAAGCAACAGGTATTTGTGTTAAAACATGCAAAAATAAATACCTAAGTTTTGGGGCGTTACAACTCTACCCCCTAAAAGAAAATTTTGGCCTCAAAATTTACATGTCAAAACAAATGAGGGTATTGTTGACGCATTCCCTCTTCGGGCTCCCATGTGGCCACCTCTGAACTGTGATTGTGCCAAAGTACCTTAACCAGTGGGATAGATTTCTTCCTCAAGACTTTCACATTATGATCTAAGATCTGAACCGGTTCCTCATCAAATGTTAAGTCCGGTCTTACCTCAATCTCCTCAGCCGAAATCACGTGCGTGGGATCAGAGCGATAACACCTCAGCATAGAGACGTGAAACACATCATGAATCCGATCCAACTCTGGGGGGTAACTCAAGTCGTTAGCCAACCGGTCCCACACGTTTCAGTATGCGATAAGGCCTAATAAACCTAGGGCTCAACTTGCCCTTCCGTCCAAATCTCAGTACCTTTTTCCATGGTGAGACCTTAAGAAAAACGCAGTCCCCCACAAAATACTCAATCTCCTTGTGCTTCAAATCCGTATAAGACTTCTGTCTGTCTGATGCCGCCTTCAATCAATCCCGAATTAATCAGACTTTGTCCTCAGTATCAAAAACCAATTGATGGGCTCGAAACTAACTAATATTTCGACAAAGGCAAGAGCACCTATTGAACAGTAGTATAGCTGTGATGAGTCCGGAATATCGTATCCTCAAGGACTAAAATTACTAGTAATAATTATCTTTTTATTATCTAGCCTAATAATTAATGGAATTTATTTTAATCTAAAATTTAACTAACTAATTAACTATGAACGCGACAGAGAGTGAAGAAAGTAATCGAATAAACCAATGAATAAAGACAATACCCAAGGAAGAATCCACCTAAACTTCACTTATTATTCTGACTCTGAATTAAACGATTTATTCACTTGACTTGATCTGTAGAAATCCCTAAATTATGTTAATATCTCTTTCGAGACTAAGAACAACTGACTCTAGGTTGATTAATTGAAATCTCTTTCTAATTAAAACCCCTATCGTCGCATTAACTTGATCTATGGATTCCCTTATTAGATTTGGCTCTAATCCGGCAGATTTATGTCATCCTATTTCTAGGGTTGCAATCAAATTCGTTTAATTATGCTAGATCTTCTCTTAAACAGGGACTTTTGCTCCATTGAATAAGCACATTAAACTTGAATTAATATCTTGAAAATATTAAAGCAAGGGTTAATAAACATAATTAAGAACAAGAACAAGTATTTATCATGTAATTTAGATAATTAAATAATAATATTCATCTAGGTTTCATCCTCCCTAGGTACTTAGGGAGTTTAGTTCATAACGTAAGAGGAAAACATCTCAGAATGAAGAAAACAACAAGACATAAAGAACCCAAAAACTTCTAAAGAACTTGATGGAGATTTTCAATCTTGGAGTGCGTTACTTTCGAGATGATGAATCCGACAGCTTCCTTCGAGTAATTTCTTCAATCTACTCTCTGTCCTCCGCCTTCCCTTTAGGTCTTCCTTTGGCATGTATTTATAGGCTTTTAGAAGGCTCAGAAACCCTAAAAATTGGCTTTTTCGCATGAACACAAAACAGGGTGTAGCAAGGACACGGGCGTGTGCTCAGCCCGTGTGAGAGTGTGCAGGCCGTGTGGGAATTTGAGTGAATCGGGATCAACACGGGCTGGCACACGGGCGTGTGTCGAGCCCGTGTGGTTCTGGCTTGGCCGTGTGGATCCTTAAGGTGGCCTATTTTGTTTGATTTTGGCCCGTTTTCCAGTCCTTTCCCTTTCCTATGCTCACCTAAGTATAGAAATACAAATTTCAAGGTTTAGGAGCATCAAATTCAAAAATTATATAAATAAACATCCAAAAACACACTAAGCATGGGATTAAAATTTGTTACTTTTATGATTTATCAAATATCCCCACACTTAAGCATTTGCTTGTCCCTAAGCAAAATCCTCAACTCATAATTAAAATTAAACTTCTTTAATTCACAATTCTTATCAATAATGTCTTATCATAATTCACAAATAATTCACACATTAATAATTTAACTAAAAGAGTTCTAAAGATTCAAACAATATAAGTCACAAATTTTTATAGCACGAAAACGTAGGTGTTTCCCCTTACCTAAATAATCACCTTTGATTCAAAACCGTCAAGAATTGACAACCTCACTAAAGATTCACTGAAATTACTCAATGTGTTTATGGTTCAAATTACTCGATTCAGCCCTGGTTAAATTGGCCTTAGCATAATCGTACATCGTACGAGTAGCAGGATTCTGATTCACAGGATTTGCTGCAACCACAGGAGGTAGCGAATTATTATCAGCCATCTCCTCGGTAATATTGGTATCGTCCTCTTGCTCTTCCTTTATATACTGTAGACTTCGCCTTATTTCTCTACGGTTTCTGCGAGCTGTACTTTCTACCTCACTGTCAAAAAGCAATGGTCCTGACGGGTTCTTTTTAGTCATAAACTAAAAATACCTGCCAGAAGCAAATAAAAGAAAAGTTATTAAATTAAAATAAAAACACAAATAAATTGTAATAAAAAATAAAAATGGCTAAAGTAATAAAAATTAAGCGTTCCTAATATTTTAGTCCCCGGCAACGGGGCCAAAAACTTGATAGGCTCGAAACTAACAATATTTCGGCAAAGGTAAACGCACCTAGCGAACAGTAGTATAGCTGTGATGAGTCTGGAATATCGTATCCTCAAGGACTAAAATTACTAGTAATAACTATCTTTTTATTATCTAGCCTAATAATTAATGGAATTTATTTTAATCTAAAATTTAACTAACTAATTAACTATGGACGCGACAGAGAGTGAAGAAAGTAATCGAATAAACCAATAAATAAAGACAATACCCAAGGAAGAATCCACCTAGACTTCACTTATTATTCTGAATCTGAATTAAACGATTTATTCACTTGACTTGATCCGTAGAAATCCATAAATTATGTTAATATCTCTTTCGACACTAAGAACAACTGGCTCTAGGTTGATTAATTGAAATCTCTTTCTAATTAAAACCCCTATCGTTGCATTAACTCTATATATGGATTCTATTATTAGATTTGACTCTAACCTGACAGATTTATCTCCTCCTATTTCTAGGGTTGCAATCAACTCTGCTTAATTGTACTAGATCTTCTCTTAAACGGAGACTTTTGCTCCACTGAATAAGCACATTTAACTTGAATTAATATCTTGAAAATATTAAAGCAAGGGTTAAGAAACATAATTAAGAACAATAACAAGTATTTATCATGTAATTCAGATAATTAAATAATAAGATTCATCTAGGTTTCATCCTCCCTAGGTATTTAGGGAGTTTAGATCATAACGTAGGAGGAAAACATCTCAGAATGAAGAAAACAACAAGACATAAAGAACCCAAAAACTTTTAAAGAACTTGATGGAGATCTTCAATCTTGGAGTGGATCTGCTTCCGAGATGAATCCGACGGCTTCCTTCGAGTAATTTCTTCGATCTACCCTCCCTCCTCTACTTCCCCTTTAGGTCTTCCTTTGGCATGTATTTAGAGGCTTTTAGAAGGCTCAAAAACCCTAAAAATTGGTTTTTTCCGCGTGAACACAAAGCAGGGTGCGGCAGGGACACGGACATGTGCTCATCCCGTGTGAGAGTGCGCAGGCCGTGTGGGAATTTGAGTGAATCGCGATCAACACGGGTTGGCACACGGGCGTGTGTCCAGCCCGTGTGGTTCACATGGGCTTGTGCTCTACCCGTGTGGTTCTGGCTTGCCCGTGTGGATTTTTAATGTGGCCAGTTTTGTCTGATTTTTGCCCGTTTTCCAGTCATTTTGCTTCCCTATGCTCACCTAAGTATAGAAATACAAATTTGAAGGTTTAGGAGCATCGAATTCACAAAATTATATAAATAAACATCCAAAAACACGCTAAGCGTGGGATTAAAATGTGTTACTTTTATGATTTATCACCAATTCAAAGCCCAAAACATGCCGCTTGCCCAACTTTGTCCAACATGAAGGAGTACGAAACCTACGGCCATATAATGCCTCGTAAGGTGCAATATGTATGCTAGACTAGTAGCTATTGTTATACGCAAACTCTGCCAACGACAAGTAGTCTTCCTAACAGCCTCGGAAATCTATTATACAACACCTTAACATATATTTCAGTATTTGAATCACCCTTTCTGATTGACAATCTGTCTGGGGGTGAAACACAGTACTGAAGTCCAGTTTTGTACCCAAAGCCTCATGTAACTTCTTCCAGAACCGAGACGTGAAACAAGGATCTCTATCTGATATGATGGAAATTGGTATCCCATGTAGTCTCACTATCTCAGCCACATATAGTTTAGCCAGTTTCTACAAAGAATAATCAGTACGAACTAGTATGAAATGGCTGACTTGGTCAATCGATCCACTATGACCGATACTGTATCCTTTTTAGTGGGCGTTAAGGGGCAGTCCACTAATGAAGTCCATAGTTACCCTCTCCCACTTCTAAAGTGGAATTTTAACTAGCTGAAGCAACCCTGAAGGTAACTGATGTTCGACTTTAACCTGTTGGCAAGTTAGACACTTACTCACAAAGTCGGTAACTTCACGCTTAAGACCTGGCCACCAATATAACTCTCAAAGGTCTCGGTACATTTTATTCCCGCTGGGATGCATAGTATAATGACTACTTTGCGCTTCTCGCAGTATAGACTGCCTCAAATCAGTATCTCTTGGTACACAGACTCTCCCACGGAAACACAGTACCCCTTCGCTATTCAATCCAAAATCTAAAGTTTCCCCATTCTCAATCTGTTGGAATCGAGGACCCAAAAACCCATCCTCCAACTGTTTACCCTTAATCTGCTCAATCCACAACGGTTTAAGTTGAAGTTCGGCCACAAAACTACCATCATCAAATAAGTTGAGACGAGCAAACATCGCTCTCAGATCCGTCATAGCCCTACGGCTCAGTGCGTTAGCCACCACATTGGCCTTACCAGGATGGTATTCAATCGAACAGTCATAATCCTTAAGCAGTTCAACCTATCTATGCTGCCTAAGACTTAGCTCTTTCTGAGTGAGGAGGTATTTGAGGCTCTTGTGATCTGTGTAAATGATACACTTCTCACCATATAGGTAATGCCTCCAGATTTTTAGTGCGAATACCACCACGACCAACTCAAGTCATGCGTCGAATAATTCGCCTCATGGGACTTAAGCTAACGAGACGCATATGCCACTACCTTACCCTTTTGCATCAACACACATCTCAAACCGACATGTGATGCATAACTGTAAACAGTGAATTCTTTCCCAAACTCTGGCTGTATTAAGACAGGGGCCTCCATCAGAAACTTCTTAAGTCTCTCGAAACTCTCTTGCTACTTATCAGTCTAGATGAACGGTACCCTTTTATGCAACAACTTATTCAAAGGTGCAGCAATCAACGAAAACCCCTCAACAAAACGTCTATAATACCCTACTAGACAAAAAACTTTGAATCTCAGATACCATCTTAGGCGGCTTCCAATCCAAAACAGTTTCAATTTTCTAAGGATCCACTCTAATCCCTTCAGTAGATACCACATGGCCCAAAAATGTTACTCTCGTAGCCAAAATTCACACTTGCTTAACTTAGTGTACAACTGTTTCTCCCTTAAAATATGTAGAACAACTCAGAGATGTGCGTCCTGTTCATCCTCAGTTCTCGAATACACCAAGATGTCATCTATAAACACCACTACAAACAGGTCCAAATAAGGCTGGAAGACTCAGTTTATCAGGTCCACAAATGCTGCCGGTGCATTCGTCAGTCCAAACGGCATCACAAGGAACTCGTAGTGACCATAACGAGTGCTAAACGTTGTCTTGTGAACATCAGCCTCTTTGGCTCTCAATTGATGGTACCCCGACCAGAGATCAATCTTAGAGAAGTCTGAAGCTCCTCGAAACTGGTCGAATAGATCATCAATCCTTGGCGGGGGTACTTATTCTTAATAGTCAGTTTATTCAGTTGCCGGTAGCCGATGCACATACATAAGGATCCATCCTTCTTTTTCACAAATAACATCGGTGCTTCCCATAGAGACACACTAGGTCGAATGAACCCTCAATCCAGTAACTCTTAAATATGAGCCTTAAGCTCCACTAGTTCCTTCGGTGCCATTTTATAGGGAGCGATGGACACCGGAGCTGTACCCGGTAGGAGCTCAATCCCAAATTCAACTTTACGGTTTGGGGGCAATCCAGGTAGTTCATCGGGAAAAACATCCAGAAAATCTCTAGCTGTTCTAATATCTTTAATAGACGGAATCTCAGAATCAACACCACTGATATAGGATAAATACACCTTACAACCCTTACGAACCAACTTCTCGGCCCTCAAGGTAGAAATCACATTTGACAAATAATTTCGACGTTCCCCTATTACCACCACTTCATCCCCCTTCGTAGTTTTCAGTACCACACACTTAGCAGCACAATCCAAATTCACTTTATGCTTAACCAGCCAATCCATGCCCGGTATTAAGTCAAATTCACCAAAAGGTAGTCCCACTAAGTCCACCAAAAAGATGGCTCCTTGCACCTCCAAAGGTACATCTCTGAACAATTTATTTACTTTAACTAACAACCCTAAAGGACTCAACACAGTAATTTCACTCGCAGTGGTTTCAACCATTATACCCAAAGTCTCAGACACCGAGTGTGCTATATACGAATGCATAGACCCAACATCAATTAGTGCAGTATAAGGTACATTATGGATAAAGAACCTACTAGTAATAACATCTGGGGCGTCTCCATCCTCTCGGTGACGTGCAGCATAAACCAGAGCTGGTTGCCTCACCTTAGTTTGACCACCACTTCTGCCAGGTGCCTCACGACCACGGCCGATACCATTTCCATCTCTTGCCTGGCCACGACCTCTCAGTGGTTGCTGAACACCTTTCCGTGGCTAAACAGTACCCTGACCTATAGCTTGCACCTGATCTGGCCTCCGTGAACAATCTCTAATACGGTGCTCTAGTGACCCGCACCTCAAACATGCCCCAATCCTTTTCCAGCATTCGCCCTGATTGCATCTACCATAGTCAACACATGGCTGCGGTCCAGTAGCAGCAATAGGGGCCCTATCTTTGATCGGCCCATCCACTCTGGCCTTTTTATTTGGCCTTTGAACGGAACTTGAGGGCTCCTAATCTCTCTTATTCTTACCATTTTCTCTGTTCAGACACTCAGTACGCTTCACCTCCTCGGCAATGTTCACTTTATCAACTAGTATGGCAAAATCTCGCTCCATCTATGGAGCTATCAAAACCCTCAGACTATCACTGAGGTCATCCTCGAAACGGACACACCGCTCATAATCAGTTGCCACCATCCCACGTGCATAGCGGCTTAATGGCAGAAATTCAGCTTCATATTCAGCCACTGACTTATCCCCCTGAGTCAAATTTAGAAATTCCCTCCTCCAGGCATCCACATAACTTGCACCCACATACTTTCCTTGGAAAGCAGTCTTAAAGAATTCTCATGTCAATTGGTCAGCCTGAGTACCCTCTTTAATTGTAAGCCACCACTGATAGGCTTCGTCTCGCAACAAGGAGACTGCACTTTTTAGTTTCTGTTCAGGGGTACAGTCGAGGTCATCCATGATCCTCTCTGTGGCCTCAATCCAATATTCAGCCATGTTAGGGGCAACTCCTGTGATACCCCTAAATATCTCAAACCTATTAGACAGAAGTCATTCCATTACCGACCCTCGGCCCACAGTACCAGTATTGGGCCTAGCGACCCTCTCTATAATTCGCAACATAGCTTGGGACAATGCGCCGTCCCCAACTACTCGATCGTGAGACCCAGTCTCAGTCACAGGTGAAGCCGGTGCCTCTCTAGCTTCAACGTTAGGCATGTGGCTCGATGACTAAAACCCAGCCTGAGCACCTCTATGGCCTCTTGTACCCCTTCCACGAGTACCTTTGGTGCTCATTATCTATTTGTGTATTATCTATTTTTTGACAATTTTATGCATTAGTTTACAATTCCAGTGTTTGTTTAACAAATATCTTATGAAAAGTAGTATCAGCATTTAAGAGTTTGTTTTCATAGAACACAGTCTTACTACAGTCTTAGTTTTCCCTAAACAGAAAATTTCGGTACAGTTTACTTTTGATAAGTATCCATATTTCACTTTAAGCAAACAAAGGTTTCTGAGGACATACAATATCGGTGCTGGAGATTCGGTGTACCACACATTAGTAAAAATATTTCAAAATACTTCTAAATTGCTTGGAATAGTTCTTTTTGAAAATTTCGAGTTTTAAGAAGAAACCCAAAACCACAGTCGAGTTTTTGTAACCTGGCTCTAATACCACTAAATGTAACACCCCAAACTCGACCTAGACGTTATGGCCGAATCTGGCGATATCACATTGAAGTGTTTTTCCAAAACATAGTTTCTATGGAAATCCCGTGTTTATTATTAAATCTCGTCTATGAATCTTAACATAAATTTAGAGTATCTTGCACTTTTAAAACTCAAGTTGTTTTTAACAAAACGTTGATCATATCTACTTTCTCACTATATTTTAAAACCAAGTTTGATGCGGAAGCTTGTATTATAAATTACGAAAACGTGGTGTTTTGAAAACCAATTATCTTTTGGAAAACCGCGTTCTACTACTAATCAAATGTAAAATAAAATAAGTTAAATCCTCAAATTATAAGTTAAAAATTAAAGACGCCTTATTACATAACAAAAACCCAAATTAAATTCATAGAAAATAAGTTCAAATGTATAAATAGGAGCGATTGTGTGGCCACCTCCAAATCCCTCGCAGCACAGATCTGCCTAAGACTGGGGATTACCTGTACAGATAAGCAAAGAGGCGAGTTTACGAAAACTCAGTGTGTAACCCCATGCAAATAAACAACCAATCATGCCTTTAGGCAAGTACAGTCTGGGCCTAAGCCCAAGTCAATGACAGTTCAGTTTAATTGGGCCTTAGCCCATTACAATATCAATATCAGTGCGGGCCTTAGCCCATAACAGTATCAGTGTGGGCCTTAGCCCATAACTGTAGCAGTCCGGTTTTGGGGCTATTCAGAATAGTGGTTTCGAAACCACTAATCCAAGGTTGAGGAAAATTATTTTGATATTATTTTATGTGTCATAACATGTTTATAGGGATGTATAAGAATTTTGGTACCTTAATTTTAACGATTGATTGCATAATTGCGAAAAAGGACTAAATCGCATAAAGTGCGAAAGTTTCAAATTTCAAGTTAGAGGTGTCTAACTGTTAAAGGATATCAAAATAGAGGTCTTTAAAGTGAAATTAGGCCATTAGATGTGTGTTGGCCAGCCATATAAGCTAGGGAGACAAGAGCATTAAATTTTGGTCAAATTTGGTGATATTAGGTGGCCATAATGAATAAAATAAGATAAAGAAAAGAGGAAGCTATCATCTTTTTCATTTTCTTCTTCCTCCACCCAAAATTTCAACAAGGAATAGGGGTTTTGAAGCTTAAACTTTCAGCCAAGATATCCTCTAGCAAGTAAGTGATTTTAGGGGTCTTTCTTGGTGATTTTTGAGTTCTTTTTGAACCCCCAAAGCTTAAGCTAGCTAATGAGGGGACTAAGTTGCATTATGGTGGAAAGTATAAGGACTTTCTATGAGAGTATTTATGTTGTTAGCTGAGTTTTTATTATAGAAAATGAATGTTAGAGAGATGAGAAACAACTTTTGTGAAAGGCGCTTGCATGAAAACACCTAAATAGGACTTAAATGCAAAGAATGAATTTGACTCATAAATGCATGACATGGTGAGAATGGTGAGTAGTTGTAAGAGAAATAAATGTTCAGCTAGACTTTTTTATTGAGAAAATGTGTTGAAAAATAAGTTACGAGCCTAGGGGGAAAAATTGTAATTTTGCCATAGTACAAGGGCAAAATGGTCATTTTTCCCAAGTACAGATTTTGATGATTATGATCATAGAATGATCTAAACGAATGAATTTCATTGTTATAGATCAAGAAGAGCGTGGAATCAACCTTGACCGTGGAAAAGGCAAGGTGACGGATTAAATCGTTAGTTAAAACGTTTTGCACCGAGGTAAGTTTATGTGTAAACAATGCATATTTGTGTAAACATTATGTTGCTAATTAGTGTATGGCATGATTGAGAACATGTGTGGTTCAAGTGGATTGAATGTGGTAGTCATTGAATAATTATTGTGTGAATGATGAAATAGTCATATGAATGTGTAATGATGACACTTGTTGGTGGGCTAAGTGCGATACCACCTTGTTGCTTAATTACGATGGGCTATGTGCGATACCATTGTCTATTCATCATTTGGTGGGCTATGTGTGTTACCACCGTAACTAATCTTTTTGGTGGGCTATGTGCGATACCACCCTAATAAAAGCTGTTGGTGGGCTAAGTGCGAAACCACCAAGTAATTTGATTATGAGTAATGGAATTAGAGATAGTGATGTGTTGTATTATGTGACTTTGTGATGCTAAGTGCAGGGAAACCTATTAATGAATGTATGTATTATGCTTATGATATGGTTGGAATGTGGAAATGGAGAAAATGAGTAAGCATGATCATGAATGTAGATTGTTTCTTGCTTAGTATATAATGCTATGTAATTGTTTAATACATGTTATAATGTTATATTGTTTACATATAAACTTACTAAGCTTAAAGCTTACCCCTTCTCTTTTTCCCTTGTTTTATAGGGTTTAAGAGCCAGGCCAAGATACGAAGATATTCAGAAGATCGCCCACACTATCAGCTCACCTCGGTATGCTAGACTTAATGATTTTGTACATGGCATGTATAAGGGCTAGACTAGTTAGATTATTTTTTTCATTTTGGCCAAAATGTATTGGCTCTTGTTAAGATAACTATTTTGTATATTGCAGTGGTTGATGGCTCACCTTATCATTTATGAAATTACAAAGTTAACTATGGAAGTTCATATTGAAATTATGAGATGTTTATTAGTATGTTGAATGGGTTTATATAATGTAAGCTATAGGGGTGCAAAGAGCTTGGCAAACAGCCTTGTTCTTGTCCACATGGGTAGGCACACGGGCGTGTGTCTAGACCATGTGTGACATAAGGTCAAGCCATGGGCGTGTGCTCGGGCCATGTGAAATCTGCACCTCGAATTTGGTATTTGAATTGTCAAACGGTTGAAGCACAAGGGCGTGCCCAGGCCATAGGGAAATAATCAGAGGCGACCACGGACCAGCCATATGGGCGTGTGTCTAGGTCGTACGACTCAAGTCAGTGTCGACCATGGGCGTTGAACACAGGCGTGTGAGATGATACACAGGCGTGACATTTAGTCCACGAGCGTGTAGCCCCTGTTTATGTGACATTTTTCTAAATGTGTCAAAGTTCCTGATTTATGTCTGATATTTTTCGATGGTTAGTATAGGGCCCTATAGGCCCACTATAAGGAAGTTAGATGTAAGATTGAAAATGCTTGAATTTGGAATTGAATTTGCTAACTCAAAGTTATATGACCAAGTGAGTCGAGTCCGGTAATGCCTTGTGCCCTATTCCGGTACAAGATACGGGTAAGGGGTGTTATGTTTAGTGGTATCAGAGCTATGGTTTAGTCGGTTCTAGGACTACCGTAGCATGTGTAGGAGTCTAGCTATACATGCCATAAGCATATGATGATAGTGTGGTGGCTTCTGATGATTTTAAATTTGTTTTATGTAGTATATGAATCCCGATCAATCGGTTGCTGATGATGCAGCTAGTAATGTGTCGACTCCTGCGCAAGGGATCCACATCTGTGTAGAGTAGCCCCGAGACTAGGGGTTAAGGAGAAGAGGCTCGGGCTCCAAATGATGAGTAACTGGTACACTAAGTATGTACGAGCAAACCCCAATGCTCAACCTCCTTCACCCCCACCTATACCTCAGCCAGTTCTTGTGGCTCCCCAAGGTATAGAAATGGTGAGGACAACTAAGCCCCCGGTAGACAAAATTCGGAAGCAAGGGGCTGAGGATTTTCGAGCTAATATAGATGATGACCCTGAACGGGCGGAGTTCTGGCTTGAGAACTCAATGAGGGTTTTTGATGAACTCTCCTGTACACCTGAGGAGAGCTTAAAATGCGCTGTGTCTTTGCTAAGGGACTCGGCATACCATTGGTGGAAAACATTGACATCAGTGGTTCCTATAGAGAGGGTAACGTGGGGCTTCTTTTTGGAAGAGTTCTGAAAGAAGTATATAAGTCAACGGTTTGTAGACCAGAAACGGAAGGAATTCCTTGAGTTAAAGCAAGGAAAAATGACTGTGGCGGAATATGAGCGTGAATTTGTTAGGCTCAGCAAGTATGCGCAAGAATGTGTGTCCACGGAAGCTATCTTATGCAAGAGATTTGAAGATGGGTTGAATGAAGATGTCAGACTCTTAGTCGGGATTTTAGAGCTGAAAGAATTTGTGGTAAAGGTGTCAAAGCCACTAGGTAAACAGGTGTTAGTTGACAAGGTGTGTAGGAACTTTCCTTTGACAATTAGGGGTCATTGTTTCCCGGCAAACCTTATGTTGTTGTCGTTTGATGAATTTGATTTGATTCTTGGTATGGATTGGTTGACTACCCATAGTGTTTTAGTGAATTGTGGTAGTAAATTTATTGAATTGAAATGTAAAAATAGAGATGTTATTCTGGTTGAATCAGGTGATTCAGATAGCTTACCGGTGATGATTTCTTCCCTGATAGCTGAAAAATATCTGAGAAAAAGGGTACGAATCTTATCTCGCTTTCGTGTTAAACACTCAAGAGTCTGAAGTAAAGATTGAAACAGTGCTGGTTGTATGTGAGTATTTGGATGTATTCCCGGGAGTGTTACCCGGATTACCCCCAGTTAGAGAGGTCGAGTTTGGAATTGAGTTAATTTTGGGAACAGCAGCCATTTCGGTTGCTCCCTATAGGATGGCCCCACTAGAGTTGAAAGAACTGAAAGTTCAGTTGCAAAAGTTAACGGATAAGGGTTTTGCAAGACTGAGCTATTCACCGTGGAGCGCTCCAGTACTTTTTGTAAAGAAGAAAGATGGGTCGATGAGATTGTGCATAGACTACGGACAGCTCAACAAAGTAACTGTGAAGAACAAGTATCCTTTACCGAGGATAGATGATCTATTTGATCAACTGAAGGGAGCTACAGTGTTCTTCAAGATCGACCTGAGGTCTGGTTATTACCAGTTGAGGGTTAAGGAACAAGATGTATCGAAAATGGCATTTTAGACGAGGTATGGCCATTATGAGTTTCTGGTCATGCCATTCAGTTTAACGAATGCTCCTGCGGTTTTTATGGATTTAATGAACCGTGTCTCTCGACCGTATTTGGACAAGTTTGTGGTTGTCTTTATTTACGACATATTGGTTTATTCTCGAGATGAGAGTGATCATGCAGAACATCTGAGAATTGTCTTACAGACCTTAAGAGACAAGCAGTTATATGCTAAATTTAGTAAGAGCGAGTTTTGGCTTCGAGAGGTAGGATTCCTAGGACATATTGTGTCGGGCGAAGGTATTAGAGTTGATTCGGGAAAGATCTCGGCTATTGTGGAGTGGAAACCGTTGAGGAACGTGTCGGAAGTCAGAAGCTTTTTGGGTTTGGCGGGGTACTATAGGCGGTTTGTGAATTCTCTATGGTTGCAACTCCGATGACAAAACTATTGTGCAAGGATGTTAAGTTTGAATGGACTGAAAAATGCCAACAAAGTTTCGAGATATTAAAAACATTGTTGACGGAGGCACCAGTTTTGGTACAACCTGAGTTGGGAAAAGAGTTTGTGGTCTACAGTGACGCGTCGTTAAATGGTCTCGGTTGTGTGTTGATGCAAGAGGGTAAGGTAGTCGCTTATGCCTTGAGGCAGCTAAAACCACATGAGAAGAATTATCCGACTCATGACTTGGAGTTGGTCGCAATTGTTTTCGCGTTAAAGATTTGGCGAGATTACTTATATGGTGAGAAGTGCCGAATCTTTACGGATCATAAGAGTTTGAAGTATTTGATGGATCAAAAGGAATTAAATTTATGGCAACGCCGGTGGCTCGAATTATTGAAGGACTATGAGCTAGTGATTGATTACCATCTGGGGAAAGCGAATGTAGTTGTGGATGCTTGAAGTAGAAAATCCTTGTATGCTTTAAGAGCTATGAGCACGAGTTTTTCATTGTCTAATGATGGTGCTATACTGGCCGAGTTGAGAGCTAGACCACTATTTTTTCAACAAATATGTGAGGCTTAAAGGAATGATAGTAAGATACAAGCTAAAAGAGCTAAGTGTGAATCAGGAACTAATTCTGAATTCTAGGTGAATTCGGATGGTTGCTTAATGTTCCATGATAGAATTTGTGTACCCAGAGATGATGAGTTGATCCAGGAAATTTTACAATAGGCACATAGTAGTTATTTGTCAGTACACCCGGGCAGTACGAAAATGTACAATGATCTGAAGAAATTTTATTGGTGGCCGGGAATGAAAAGAGACATCTCGGAGTATGTAACAAGATGTCTGATTTGTCGACAAGTGAAAGCTGAGCATCAAGTGCCTTCGGGATTACTTCAACCAGTGATGGTTCCCGAGTGGAGGTGGGATCAGATTACCATGGATTTTGTTACGGGCTTGCCTATGACTCCGAAGAAGAAAGATGCTGTGTGGGTTATTGTTGATAGATTAACGAAGTCGGCTCACTTTATACCTGTGTGTATTGATTATTCACTAGAAAATTTAGCTGAGTTGTATATTGCAGAGGTAGTAAGATTACATGGAGTGCCTGTATCTATTATCTCGAACAGAGACCCGAGATTTACTTCGAGGTTTTGGAAGAAGTTATAGGAGGCCTTGGGTACAAGGTTAAATTTTAGTACTGTATTTCATCCTCAAACTAACGGTCAGTCTGAGAGAGTAATCCAAGTTCTTGAGGATATGCTCGAATGCTGTGTGTTAGAGTTCGAAGCTAGTTGGGAAAGATATCTACCCTTGGTCGAATTTGCTTACAATAACAGTTATCAATCGAGCATACGGATGGCACCGTATGAAGCCTTATATGGTTGTAAGTGTCGGACCCCCTTGTATTGGACCGAGCTAAGTGAGAAGCAAATTCATGGGGTTGACTTAGTTAAAGAGGCTGAGGAGAAAGTGAAAGTGATCTGGGATAATCTGAAGGCTGCTTTGGACCGACAAAAGTCGTACGCGGATTTGAAAAGAAAAGAAATTGAGTTTCAAGTGGGCGACAAGGTATTTTTGAAAGTGTTGCCGTGGAAAAAAATGTTGAGATTTGGTCGAAAGGGTAAATTGAGTCCGAGATTCATAGGGCTGTATGAAATTACCGAAAGGATTGGGCCAGTGGCATATCGGTTGGCTTTACCGGTAGAGTTAGAGAAAATTCACAATGTGTTCCATGTATCAATGCTAAGGCGTTATCGCTCCGATCCTTCCCATGTGATTCCTCGAACAGAAATTGAGATATGACCGGATATGACATATGAGGAAGAGCCGATTAAAATCTTGGCTTGAGAAGTAAAACAGTTGAGGAATAAGGACATGGCCTTAGTAAAAGTGCTGTGGCACAAACACGGTGTAGAAGAGGCTACATGGGAACCGGAGGAAGCCATGAGAGAGCAATATCCAAACCTCTTTACCGGTAACATTTTTGAGGACGAAAATCTCTAAAGAGGGGGAGAGTTGTAAAAGCCTAGTTTTGGGGCTAGTCGGAACAGTGGTTTCGAGACCACTAATCCAAGGTTGAGGAAAATTATTTTGATATTATTTTATGTGTCGTAACATGTTTATAGAGATGCATGAGAATTTTGGTACCTTAATTTTAACGATTGATTGCATAGTTGCGAAAAAGGACTAAATCGCATAAAGTGCAAAAGTTTCAAATTTCAAGTTAGAGGTGTCTAATTGTTAAAGTATATCAAAATAGAGGTCTTTAAAGTGAAATTAGGCCATTAGATGTGTGTTGGCCGGCCATATAAGCTAGGGAGAAAAGAACATTAAATTTTGGTCAAATTTAGTGATATTAGGTGGCCATAATGAATAAAATAAGATAAAGAAAAGAGGAAGCTATCAACTTTTTCATTTTCTTCTTCCTCCACCGAAAATTTCAGCAAGGAATAGGGGTTTTGAAGCTTAAACTTTCAGCCAAGATATCCTCTAGCAAGTAAGTAATTTTAGGGGTCTTTCTTGGTGATTTTTGTATTTTTTTTAACCCCCAAAGCTTAAGCTAGCTAATGAGGGGACTAAATTGCGTTATGGTGGAAAGTATAAGGACTTTCCATGAGAGTATTTATGTTGTTAGCTGAGTTTTTATTAAATAAAATGAATGTTAGAGAGATGAGAAACAACTTTTGTGAAAGGTGTTTGCATGAAAACACCTAAATAGGACTTAAATGCAAAGAATGAATTTGTGTCATAAAGGCATGAAATGGTGAGAATGGTGAGTAGTTGTAAGAGAAATAAATGTTCAACTAGACTTTTTTATTGAGAAAATGTGTTGAAAAATAAATTACGAGCCTAGGGGCAAAATCGTAATTTTGCCATAGTACAAGGGCAAAATGGTCATTTTTGTCCAAGTATATATTTTGATGTATTATGATCATAGAATGATCTAAACAAATGAATTTCATTGTTATAGATCAAGAAGAGCGTGGAATCAACCTTGACCGTGGAAAAGGCAAGGTGACGGATTAAATCGTTAGTTAAAACGTTTTGCACCGAGGTAAGTTTATGTGTAAACAATGCATATTTGTGTAAACATTATGTTGCTAATTAGTGTATGGCATGATTGAGAACATGTGTGGTTCAAATGGATTGAATGTGGTAGTCATTGAATAATTATTGTGTGAACGATGAAATAATCATATAAATGTGTAATGATGACACTTGTTGGTGGGCTAAGTGTGATACCACCTTGTTGCTTAATTACGATGGGCTATGTGCGATACCATCGTCTATTCATCATTTGGTGGGCTATGTGCGATACCATCGTAACTAATCTTTTTGGTAGGCTATGTGCGATACCACCCTAATAAAGGCTGTTGGTGGGCTAAGTGCGAAACCACCAAGTAATTTGACTATGAGTAATGGAATTAGAGATAATGATGTGTTGTATTATGTGACTTTGTGATGCTAAGTGCAGCGGAACCTGTTAATGAATGTATGCATTATGCTTATGATATGGTTGGAATGTGGGAATGGAGAAAATGAGTAAGCATGATCATGAATGTAGATTGTTTCTTGCTTAGTATATAATGTTATGTAATTGTTTAATACATGTTATAATTATATTGTTTACATGTAAACTTACTAAGCTTAAAGCTTACCCCCTTCTCTTTTTCCCTTGTTTTATAGAGTTTAAGAGCCAGGCCGAGATACGAAGATATTCAGAAGATCGCCCACACTATTAGCTTACCTCGGTATGCTAGACTTAATGATTTTGTACATGGCATGTATAGGGGCTAGACTAGTTAGATTATTTTGTCATTTTGGCCAAAATGTATTGGCTCTTGTTAAGATAACTATTTTGTATATTGCCATGGTTGATGGCTCACCTTATCATTTATGAAATTACAAAGTTATCTATGGAAGTTCATATTGAAATTATGAGATGTTTATTAGTATGTTAAATGGGTTCATGTAGTGTAAGCTATAGGGGTGCAAAGAGCTTGGCAAACAACCTTGTTCTTGTCCACATGGATAGGCATATGGGCATGTGTCTAGGCCGTGTGGGACACAAGGTCAAGCCATGGGCGTGTGCTCGGGGCCGTGTGAAGTCTGCACCTCGAATTTGGTATTTGAATTGTCACATGGTTGAAGCACACGGGCGTCCCCAGGCCATGGGGAAATAATCAGAGGCGACCACGGACCAGCCATATGGGCGTGTGTCTAGGTCGTGCGACTCAAGTTAGTGTCAACCACGGGCGTTGAACTCGGGCGTGTGAGATGATACACGAGCGTGTCATCTAGTCCACGGGCGTGTAACCCTTGTTTAGGTGACATTTTTCTAAATGTGTCAAAGTTCCCGATTTATGTCTGATATTTTCTGGTGGTTAGTATAGGGCCCTATATGCCCATTATAAGGAAGTTAGATGTAAGATTGAAAATGCTTGAATTTGGAATTGAATTTGCTAACTCAAAGTTATATGACCAAGTGAGTCGAGTCTGGTAATGCCTCGTGCCCGATTCCGGTACAAGATACGGGTAAGGGGTGTTACATTTAGAGTATTAGTAAGGGCCTTAGCCCATAATAGTATCAGTAGTAGTTTAAGCATGCAACCAGAAGTCCTACCCATCTAGCCTCTACACTCCATTCCGTCCAGCCCATCACTCCATGTGGGGATAAAATCACCCACCTATCCCTACACTCCAAAAATTAGTACCGGTTGCGGCACTAAATAGTATTTGCAGCAGAGCTGCCAGTACAGTACACTTCCTCCAATCATAATAATCCCATCCCATGCAACATATCACACTTGAATGCAACATACATATATATATATCATGGCATGCTCATATATGGTCATACATAACATAAGGGCATAACAGTCATTTTACCATAGGAGCATAATAGTCATTTTATCAGTTTGGGGTCTAGGTGCACTTACCGACCTATCAGTAGGTCCACAGTCGTCTCGGGCAACCCGTGCAACCTTAACAGTGAAACAATGAAAATAGGCCCAGGCCCATAATGCGAGCCCATGTGGGCCCACACGCTCGTGTGGCCCACTTAGCCCAAAAATGGGATCGGCTATGTAATTTACACAACTTGGCCCAAAATTCTCCACGTGTTTGTGCGGTTTACTCGTGTGGGACCCACGAGCCTGTTGGGATCGATATACATAAGCTCATGCCGACCGCTTCATCCAAACAACAAGCCAAGGGTCTTTGAGACCATTTATCTTTTCTTTTTCTTTTCTCTTTTGCTTCAATTTCCTTCTCTTTGACAATCTTATGCTTAATTTAGTTTAATATATTTTAGTTTCTTAGTGTTAGGTTCAAAAGGCTGCTTGAAAATCATGCCACTTCCGCCACCGCCAGCACCTCCGTCGCCTTAGAAGTCACACCCACCTCACGAACCATCTACTAATAAGGATTCTCAAGCCCTTTTATCTTCTAGTATTAGTTTATTTTCCTTCTTAGTCTCTTTTTCTTTATCTTTCTTATCTTTATTTATATATTTAGTTTATTTTAAATGTGTCTTAATAACTTCTGGCTAACTCTTTACGAGCTCCCCAATTTCTTCATCTAGCACAAAGCTCGGTAGCAGCCACCACCCCTATCGACTTCCAACTCTGGGAAACCATCTAAATTCAGGAAGTTTCACCTCTCCCTCTCTCTTAAATTGAATATCTATGTTTGTACATTGAGGGCAATGTACATCTTAAGTGTGGGGGGTGAATAGTTATTTCAAGAAAGTGCCTAACTTTCTCCATTATTCTCAAATCCCTGAAATTAGCCTTGTTTTTAATTAATTTTCTCATATTACTAATTAAGATGAAATTTCTGATGAATTATGATTTTTATTGACATGTTTTTGAGTAAGTCATAGTTAATTGTGCATTGATGATTAAATTAGAAGAATATTATAGAATCAAGCATGATAAGTCTATTTTTCAGAATTAAAATATTTTGTTAGGTTGTCTACCTGAATATGAATGTTACCTTGAAATTTGAATTTTGAAATTTGCAAGGATGATGTCAAAAACACCCATAATTTTTGTGAGATTTTGAGCCTATTAGAGCATATATTCTTTTTCATGCTTTATTGATTATGAGTGTGTCAACTTTGAACTGTTATTCTAGAACTTGTCTCAATTATACATGTTGAGACCACACCTACGATTTGATATACAGAGATGATTAAGGCACCTAGGATTTAACCCACTTACTCCACTAAAAGCCTACCTTCATAATTAACCCCTAATGAACCTCGTTGATCCTAATAACCCTTTTTATTGACTCACCCGCTAATGTTAACCCAAAGCCCTTTGTATTTGTTATCACCATTCCTTTTTACTACCCTTACATCGAGATTTGATTTGATTTGTTTTCTAGCTATTATCTTTATTTTAAGTAATAGATTCATTCCTTATTATGTAATATGTGACTTGTTCTTAAAAAAATCGAAGTATATTCAGTATTAGTATTATGAAAAGAGAGCTTATACAGTTAAAATTTAGTTATCAAAAGAAAAAGCTGGTATTATTAGGGTTATTATTTTTAGTTGATGTAATTATTTATTATCATCTCAATATTCCTAGTTAGGTAATTTGTCAGGTCAGTCTCGATTCTAACCTTCTAATTTATATCCATACCTTAAACCTTAGCCCCATTACAACCCTGTTAAAGACCTTCTGATCTGTTTATCATCTCATTTTACAGTGGTGGAGATTTGATTTTCAGGAAAGCCTATGGGATTAATTTTTCAGGTTCGACTTTTGAGTGCTTAATTTTGAACCTTAAATACTTCGAGTGATTTGAGTGAATCTTTTGTGAGGATGTCAGTCCTTGTAGGTTTTGAATTAAAGGTAATTATTCAGGTAAGGGGAGACACATACATTTTCGTGCCACAAATGTATGACTTTGATTGTTTGAATCCTTAGGACTCTTTAAGTTAGATCATCCATGTATAAACTATTTATGAATTATGATGATACATTGTCGGTAGGAATTATGAACTATGGAAAGTTCATTTTAATTGTAAGTTGATAATTTTGCTTGAGGACAAGCAAAAGCTTAAGTGTGGGGGTATTTGATAAACCGTAAAGTAACATATTTTAAACCCACATTTAGTATGCTTTTGGATGAATTAAGCCTCGATTTATGTAAAACGGTGCTCTTAATCCTTTGTTTTCATGTTTTATACTCAGGAAAGCACCCGAGGATGAAAAGAACGAAAAACGGGCCTAAAACGGACCAAATTGGGCCAAAGAGGAAATCAACACGGCCTGGAATTAAGCCCACACGGCCACGCCAATCTACTAGAACATGGCCTGATATCGACTTACACGGCCGTGTCTCATTAAAGAAGTCCGAACACGGCCTGACCACTAGTCACACGGGCGTGTGACATGGTCGTGTCCCTGTCATGGCAAAGAGCAATTTCATTCGGATTTGGATTCTTTGGGGCGAAGAAACATATTTCGAAAGCCTATATAAACCCCCTAAGTGTTACTTGAAAGGGGGCGGTTAGCTAAGCCAAGGAGCCAAGCCAGAAAGACCAGATTTGTGGAGAATCACTCGAAGATAGCCAGTTGATCCATCTCAAGAAGCCAGAATTCTACTCAAGACGGCGGATCTCTCATTCAATTCCTTCAGGGAGTTTTAGGGATTTCTTATGTTTTGTTTTATCTTTTCTTCTGGGATGTTTTCTTTATTTGATATGAACTAAACCCTTCAGATACCTGAAGGGGATGAAACCTATGGCAGATCTTGTTATTGTTTTTCTGAACCATATGATAAATACTTGATTTGTTCTCAATTATGTGTTCTTAATTCTTGTTTTGATATTTTAGGATATTGATTCAAGTACTGATGTGCTTAAGCAGTGGAGCAAAAGTCCCTACTTAAGAGTAGATCTAGCATAATTAAGCGGAGTTGATCGCACGCCTAGAGATAGGGTGATGAGATTTTGCCGAATTAGGGTCAAACCTAATATGGGAGTCCATAGATCGAGTTAATGCGATTCTAGGGGTTTTAATTAGAAAGAGATTTCAATTGATCAACCTAGGGTTAGACGTTATTCGCTTCGAGAGAGGGTTTAATATAACTTAGGGAATCTTACAGATCAAGTCAAGTGAATACATCGTTTGGTTCAGTGTTAGATAACAAGTGAAGTCTAGGTGGATTCTTCCTAAGGGTACTGTCTTAATCAATTGGTTATTCTTCCAAGTTATTTTTTCCCAATTCATTCACTTTTTGTCTTTGCGTCTTTTGTTTAGTTGATAGTTAAGTTTAGATTAGATAAACATTCACTTAATTCTTAAGCTAAATAATAGAAAGAGAGTTAGTATTAGTACTTTTGGTTCCTTTGGGATTCGATATTCCGGTCTTGCCTAAGCTATACTACTGTTCGATAGGTGCGCTTGCCTTACAATCATTGTCAGAGTTAGTTTCTAGGTTCGATCATTCTCATTATAAAATTAAAGCTCTGATTTCAACAATCAATCATATAAACAGTATATTAGATTTAGTAATATAATAATAAATTACTATTAAATTAATGATGGAATTGGTTATTCGATGCAAAAAAGAGCAGTTGTGGAAGTTTTCAAACAAATCTATTTTGCTTCAAAGCTTTTCAACAACATAAACAAATCCTGTATGTAATGATATGATCATTATGTTCACAAGACAGTCCAGCTTACGACACTTTTCAGTAGCACTACCAACCACAAGAAAGCTGTTGTTGGATATATTCACTGTTTGACAAGATGATAAATGTTAATTGCTATTTGAACAAGCCAAAATCAACCACAAGGATTCAAGCAAACAATCCTGAATTTCAGTAAATCCCACACACTCCAACTAGACAGAGAATTTTCAGATAAAAAACCAGCCAGATTGGAACTACATCTTTCTTTGTAAGTAACACCTAAACAAGTAAATAAATATTGGGACTAGGCTATGTAGTCTAGAAACATTTGGTCTCCGCCTAACGAGGAGTAATAAAACCAGTTTTTTTAACTATGTTTATCCAACTCTTCATTTTTCTTTTAAGTACCTATGTCCAAAACATCTACAAATATGAATATGAGATATAGAATCATCTAATTACATGGAAAAATATAAGAAAAAAGTTAACCCACTCGTGTCAAACACATTCCAATATAGATACTCGCATCTGAATTTGAGTGACATAAGTTTTTAACTTTTTAAAATTTAAGCACAAAGTTATATTCTTGGTTCCATTCACCACTACGAAGTCCCCCACATGTTGAGCCTTTTGTCTATTTCACTCTCCTTCAACTAGACCTTGAAGTCATCAATCATCAAATACTGCAACTAAAACTAATTTAGATCTACAAATTGTTTTCATTTTCTCATACCACTTTCATCCTTGTAATAATAATTTACGATAAAAGGTAACTATAAGCTGTCAAGTCCATCACAATTCATCTAATTCCACCAACTGCAGCTATATCACAAATCCTTTATGCTCAACCAGGCTAAATTACTAAGAAATTATGAAAAAATTGCCACTAAATTTCCATTAAAATGCACCAGCACATGAACTAAAATGAGAGAAAGAGAGTGTAACGCCCCAAAAATTTAAGTCTTTAATTTTTGCATGTCATGTCATAAATTGTTTAGTTGCTGTAATGGCTAAGTGATTTGGGTGTGTATGGGGGTGTATGAGAAGCCTGGGTTCAAATCTTGGCTTTTGCAAAATTTTTAGTTTTGCTCTTAAATGAATCTGGACACTGGCATATAGGCCTTATATATAAGCGTGCTTGTTTTATGACACAAAAAGAGCTTGTGGTCTAGTGGCAAGGTGGCGTGTTGTGTAACTGGGAGGTCTGAGGTTCAAGTCCTGGGCTACACAATGGAGTGTTTATTTTACTGCTTGAGCTGTGTATGTAGTGGAGTTGGACTGAAACATAGCTAAGGGGAGTTTGAATAGAATTTGAATGGTGGTTGAACTGATCATGGAGAGATTCAAGGAGGGATAAGGGGAGAGATTTTAAGAGAAAATAAAGGAGATGAAAGGGGGGAGTTTGTGCCGATTTGGGACTCTGGCACTCAAGAATTCGGCCAAGAGACGTATACTACTCATTTGGGTTCTTTCCTCTCTTTGGCCGAATGTGGTAGGTCCTTTGGGCAATTTTTCTCTGCTCACTTTTCCTTGTTGGATTTTTCTTTCTTCTCCTCTGCCTGATTCACTTTTCTCCCCTTCCACTCATCGGCTTTTGGTTCATTTCGTCCCTCTCTTTTCAGTCAATAGGTCGATTTTGTGAGCAACTCTTCCTTTTCTTTTCTCTTTTTTTTCTCTTCCCCAATCTGTACTCTTTTGGCCGAATATCCCTTGCCTTCCAATTGGTTTATCTCCTTTTTCCTTCTAGGTTTTCCTTTTAATCGATTTGGCCTGGTCTGATTCTTCTCTTTCCGTCTTCTACCTTTAAATATTTTTCTTGTTTTGACCGAGAGCTATCTCTCATTATTGATTGTGGTTTGGTCGAATATCACATTTGTGTTATCACTCTCTGTGCTGACTTTCTCTTTATTCCTTCTTGCTGTTCCAGTGATGCAAGTGTTCCTGAGTATCGGTAAGTGTTTATACTCCTCACTTTGTGACCAAACCTGTTCGCTTCTATTCTTCTTCTTAAAATCGATTGCCCTCTTATTCATCTTTTAATTACCGACTGTTGTTTCCTTTCTTTCATCATGTGTTACTCGTCGCGGTTCTAGGGTTTCCCTGAGGAGTGGTGGAGTGTCAGTAGTTTCGAAATAGTCGCAACCCTCGTTCTCAGCATTCAATCAAGGTAATGCGTTATCTCACTTTTGGAGTTTAAGTCGTATACTGATTATGTCTTATTGGAGATCATTTGTGGATTGAGGCCACTTATATAGCCTACCTTGGTTAATGGATCGATGGTTGTGGTATAGATAATCTCTAAAGGCGTGTGATCAGTTCTGGTTAGTAGTCTTGGAGAACTAAAGTCGTCTCGTTCAAGCAAGGTAAGGATGGTGGTTTTGGATTTAGTGTCAATAAGAGGATGTTTTACCCTAACAATTAAAGGATTGATAGTGGGTCATGTTTGAATCTAGGTTGGGTGCTCGTGGAACTTTGAGCAGTTTCGTAAATAGGTGTGTAAACACCACACTGTAACTGTACAACGGCAAAAGTCGAAAAGCCAAAAACACGACGTTTGAGACCATACGAGCGTGCGATCGCTCTTGTGGTATGCCAAACTCACGAAACGTGGGCGATAAACTATAAGAGGCCTCCATGAGCATTCTCATAGGCTTAGGCCGTATTGGGCCACGTTGGGCCGAAATGGGCCCAATGGGCTCGTGGGCCCACACAGATGAAATCCACGATTTGTGGCATATACTGGACTGGGCTATGTAGGTCACATAGCTGTGCCAAAATTTAGGCTGAACGGGCCACGCGAGCGTGTGGGCCCATTTGGGCTGAGTAATGGGCTTTGGGCCCATTTGCACTATTATGATCGTTTACGTTACCGAAGTTGCTCGAGGCGACTGTGGACCTTCCGAGATGTCGATATCTGCACTGAGATCCCAAAGTAGGTAAAATGACCAAAATACCGCTAAATGGTGAAATGACTATTTTACGCCTAATAGATGGAAATGACTGTTATAACCCTAAAGGTAGGTTGATTGATGTGTTCATGATTTATATATGACTGTTACTAAGTATGACATTCTACATATACGTATGATTTATAACATGGCATATTGCATGGGATTGGGATACTGTTATGGAGGAAATATACTGTACTAGTGGCTTTGCCACATATTCTGTTACTGGCAGTCTTGCTACAATACTGTTACTGACAGCTTTGCTGCGATACTATACTGGCAGCTTTGCTGCGATATTGGTGTGTTGGCTGGGTGGGTTGATTTTATCTCCACATGGTGTGTTAGTGGTACGGAGTGGTGTATTGGCTGGATTGGGATGGGTTGTATTAGTACACTGTTAGTGTATTGGGCTAAGGCCCACACTGTTATTGTATTGGGCTAAGACCCACACTGTACTGTTACTGAATAGGGGTTAGGCCCCAACTATTACTGCATGTTGCATACGGACTGACTGGTAGGGGATTACACACTGAGTTTTCGTAAACTCACATTTTCTTTTTTACTGTATAGGTAATCCTCAGCCATAGGCGATTTGGTGCTGTGAGGGACTCGGAGGTGGCCACACTACTGCAGTTGTTTTACACTGCTTTTACTTAAATTTAAAATTTATGTTGGTTTTTTTTATGTAATAAGACCATTTATGTTTGTTTAAATTTTTAATTAGGCTTTGCTTATTTACTTAAAACTTCTAGTTTAGGAGAAGGCAAATTTTCAAAATAATTACTATTTTCAAAGACACAAAAGTTAAACATTGGATTTTTCCAAAAGCTTCCGCGATTTTAAATCAACCTATTATAACAATAACTGATAATAAGGCAAATGTTTTTGACTAGATGGTTTGTTAAATAACATTAAAGGGGTTTTGAATTTGGAAACGAGTTTTACCAATAAGTCCACTTTTCGAAAGGCAGCCACCGAGAGGTCGTAGGCAGGCCAGGGGTGGAAATGGCGTGGGAGGAGGTCGTGGAGCACCAGGTAGAAGTGCTGGTAACATTGAGGTGAGGCAGCCTGCACTAATCTATGCTGCTCATCACCGAGAGAATGGTGACGCTCCAGATGTTATAACCGGTACGTTCCTAATTTATTATGTACATTACACTGCTCTAATTGATATAGGGTCTACGCATTCATACATTGCATGCACTGTGTCTGGCACCTTGGGTATCATGTGTGAGAGTACTGTTAATGAGATGACCGTGTTAAGTTCATTGGGACAATCAGTAAGAGTAGACAAGTTGTTCAAAGATGTGCCCCTAGAGGTTCAAGGAGTTATAATTCCAGCAGATTTGATGGAGCTACCGTTTGGTGAATTCGGCCTAATCTTGCGGATGGATTGGCTAGTAAAACACCGTGCAAGTTTGGATTGTGCTGCTAAGCGCATGGTATTGAAGACAATTGAGGATGAGGAGCTGGCTGTGATTAAGGAGCGAATGAACTTTCTGTCTAATGTGATTTCTGCATTAAGGGCCGAAAAACTAGTGTGCAAGGGTTGTGAGGCATTTTTAACCTATATTGGTGTATTTGATTCTGAGGGTCCTTCTGTTGGAGATATCAGAACAGTTAAGGATTTTTCCGATGTATTTCCTAATGAGCTCCTTGGGTTACCTCCGAACTGCGAAGTTGAATTTGGTATTGAGCTCCTGCCTAGAACAGCTCTAGTGTTCATCGCTCCTTATAAGATGGCACCGAAGGAGCTGGTGGAGTTAAAAGCACAAATTCAAGAACTACTGGATCGAGGATTCATTCGACCTAGTGTGTCTCCATGGGGAGCACCAGTCTTGTTCGTAAAGAAGAAGGATGGGTCCATGCGCATGTGCATCGACTATCGGTAATTGAATAAACTGGCTATCAATAATAAGTATCCTTTGCCGAGGATAGATAATTTATTTGATCAGCTGCAAGGAGCTTTGATTTTCTCCAAAATAGATCTTCGTTCTAGGTACCATCAACTGAGAGTTAAAGAGGCTGATGTGTATAAGACTGTGTTTAGGACTCGTTATGGTCATTACGAGTTCCTAGTAATGCCGTTTGGGCTGACGAATGCACCAGCTGCCTTCATAGACCTGATGAAGCGAGTATTCCAGCCCTACCTGGACCGGTTCATGGTGGTATTTATAGACGGCATCTTAATGTATTCGAGAACCAAGGCTGAACATGATGCACATCTCCGAATTGTTCTGCAGATTTTAAGGGAGAAACAACTGTACGCTAAGTTCAGCAAGTGTGAGTTCTGGCTGCGAGAAGTGACATTTCTGGATCACGTAGTATCTGCCGAGGGGATTAGGATTAATCCTCAAAAAATTGAAGCCGTAATGGATTGGAAACCACCTAAGATGGTATATGAGATTCGAAGCTTTCTGGGTCTAGCAGGGTATTGCAGACACTTTGTTGAGGGGTTTTCCTTGATTGCTGCACCTATGACTAAGTTGCTGCGTAAAGGGGTATCGTTTAACTGGACTAATAAGCAGCAAGAAAGTTTTCAAAAACTGAAGAAAGTTCTGACTGAGGCCCCTGTCTTGATACAGCCAGAGTTTGGAAAGGAATTCACCGTCTATAGTGATGCATTACACTTTGGTTTACGTTGTGTACTGATGCAGGAGGGTAAGGTGGTTACTTATGCGTCTCGTCAGCTTAAGCCTCACGAGGCGAATTACCCTACTCATGACTTGGAGTTAGCCGCGGTGATATTCGCACTGAATATTTGGAGGCACTATTTATACGGTGAGAAGTGTATTATCTACACAGATCACAAGAGCCTCAAGTACCTCCTCACTCAGAAAGAGCTGAATCTTAAGCAGCGAAGATGGATAGAGCTGCTTAAGGATTATGATTGCTCGATTGAGTACCACCCTGGTAAGGCTAACGTGATAGCGGACGCACTGAGCCGTAGGGTTGTATCTGATTTGAGAGCAATGTTTGCTCGTCTCAGCTTGTTTGATGATGGTAGCTTGTTGGCTGAGCTACAAGTTAGACCGACATGGACTGAACAGATTAAGGGTAAACAGTTGTTGGATGAGTCACTGGTTCCTCGTCTCCGACAGGTTGAGAATAGGGAAACTTCAAATTTTGGGCTGAATAGTAAATGAGTATTGTGTTTCTGTGGGAGAGTCTGTGTACCGAGGGATTCTGATTTGAGGCAGTCTATACTGCAAGATGCGTATAGTAGTCCATATGCTATGTATCCTGGTGGAAACAAGTTATACCGAGATCTTCGTGAGCTGTACTTGTGGCCAAGACTGAAACACGAGGTTACTAATTTTGTGAGTAAGTGCTTGACGTGCCAGCAAGTTAAGGCTGAGCATCAGCTGTCTTTAGGGTTACTACAGCCAGTTAAGATTCCACTTTGGAAGTGGGAGAGAGTAATTATGGATTTTGTGAGTGGGTTGCCCTTAACGGCTACTAAAAAGGATTCAATATGGGTTATTGTAGACCGGTTGACTAAATCTGCTCATTTTATACCAGTCCGCACTGATTACTTATTGCAGAAGCTGGCAAAGTTGTATGTGGCTAAGATTGTGAGACTGCATGGGGTACCGATTTCTATCATATCCGACAGAGACCCTCGATTCACATCTCGATTCTGGAAGAAATTACACAAGGCTTTGGGTACTAGGTTGAACTTCAGTACTACGTTCCGTCCTCAGACAGATGGTCTGTCAGAGAGGGTGATTCAGATATTGGAAGACATGTTAAGAAGTTGTGTAATTGATTTTCGAGGTAGCTAGGAAGACTATTTGCCGCTAACAGAGCTCACGAATAATAATAGCTATCAGTCCAGTATTCAAATGGCACCGTACGAGGCATTATATGGTCGTAGGTGTTGTACTCCTACCTATTGGACTGAGCTGGGCGAGCGACGAGTTTTGGGGCCAGAGTTAGTTTCTGATACCGAAGAAAAGGTAAAACTGATTCGAGACCGGTTGAAGGAAGCATCTGATAGGCAGAAGTCTTACGTGGATCTTAAATGCTGAGAGATTGAGTATTCTGTGGGGGCCTTCATAATTCTCAAGGTCTTCCCATGGAAAAAGATACTGAGATTTGGGCGAAAGGGTAAGCTTAGCCCTAGGTTCATTGGGCCTTACCATATACTAAAGCGTGTGGGACCAGTCGCCTATCAACTTGAGTTGCCTCCAAAATTAGAACGAATTCACGATGTGTTCCATATCTCCATGTTGAGGTGATATTACTCTGATCCCACACATATAGTACTAGTCGATGAGATCAAGGTTAGGCCAGATCTGACCTTCAAGGAGGAGCTAGTGCAGATATTTTGGACCGTGAGGTTAAAGTACTAAGGAAGAAATCTGTTCCACTAGTCAAAGTGCTTTGGCACAATCACAGTTCAAAAGAAGCCACGTGAGAACATGAGGAGGTGATGCATCGACAATACCCTCATCTTTTTTGACCAGGTAATTTTCGAGGCCGAAATTTCATTAAAAGGGGTAGAGTTGTAATGCCCCCAAAATTTAAGTCTTTAATTTTTTCATGTTATGTCATAAATTGTTTGGTTGCTGTAATGGCTAAGTGATTTGGGTGTGTATGGGGGTGTATGAGAAGCTTGGGTTCAAATTTTGGCTTTTGCAGAATTTTTAGTTTTGCTCTTAAATGAATCTAGACACTGGCATATAGGCCTTATATATGAGCTTGCTTGTTTTATGACACAAAAAAAGCTTGTGGTCTAGTGGAAAGGTGGCGTGTTGTGTAATTGGGATGTCTAAGGTTCAAGTGTTGGGTTGCACAATAGAGTGTTTATCTTACTACTTGAGTTGTGTAAGCAGTGGAGTTGAACTGAAACTTTGAATAGAATTTGAATGGTGGTTGAACTGGTCATGGAGAGATTCAAGGAAGGATAAGGGGAGAGATTTTAGGAGAAAATCAAGGAGATGAGAAGGGAGGGAGTTTGTGCCGATTTGGGTCTCTGGCACTCAAGAATTCGGCCAAGAGAGGTACACTGCTCATTTGGGTTCTTTCATCTCTTTGGTCGAATGTGCTAGATCCTTTTGGCAAATTTTCTGTGCTCACTTTTCCTTGTTGCATTTTTCTTTTTTCTCCTCTAGCTGATTCACTTTTCTTCCTTTCCACTCATCGACTTTTGGTCCATTTCATCCCTCTCTTTTCGGTCAATAGGTCAATTTTGTGAGCAACTCTTCCTTTTCTTTTTTTTTCTCTTCCTCAATCTGTACTCTTTTGGCCTAATATCCCTTGCCTTCCAATCAGTTTATCTCCTTTTTCCTTCTAGGTTCTGCTTTTAATCGGTTTGGCTTGGTCCAATTCTTCTCTTTCCGTCTTCTACCTCTAAATATTTTTCTTATTTTCACTGAGAGCTATCCCTCCTTATTGATTGTAGTTTGGTCGAATATCACCTTTGTGTTATCACTCTCTGTGCCGACTTTCTCTTCATTGCTTCTTACTGTTCCAGTGCTGCAAGTGTTACTGAGTATCGGTAAGTGTTTATACTCCTCACTTTGTGATCAAACCTGTTCACTTCTATTCTTTTTCTTAAAACTGATTACCCTCTTATTCATCTTTTGATTACCGATTGTTGTTTTCTTTCTTTCATGATGTGTTACTCGTCACGGTTCTAGGGTTTCCTTGAGGAGTGGTGGAGTGTCAGTTGTTTCAAAATAGTTGCAACCCTCGTTCTCAGCGTTCAATCAAGGTAATGTGTTATCTCACTTTTGGAGTTTAAGCCGTATATTGATTATGTCTTATTAGAGATCATTTGTGGATTGAGGCAACTTATATGTCCTACATTGGTTAATGGATCGGTGGTTGTGGTACAGATAATCTCTAAAGGCGTGTGATCAGTTCTGGTTAGCGGCATTGGAGGACTAAAGTCGTCTCGTTCAAGCAAGGTAAGGATGGTGGTTTTGGATTAAGTGTCAATAAGAGGATGTTTTACCCTAACAATTAAAAGACTGACAGTGGGTCATGTTTGAATCTCGGTTGGGAGCTCGTAGAACTTGGAGCGGTTTCGTAAACAGATGTGTAAACACCCCACTATAACTGTAGAATAGCAAAGGCCGAAATGCCAAAAAGCCGAAAACAAGGCGTTTGAGACCATACGAGCGTGCGATCACTCGTGTGGTAAGCCAAACCCACGAAATGTGGGCAATAGACTGTAAGAGGCCTCCATGAGCATTCTCATGGGCTTAGGCTGTATTGGGCCACATTGGGCTGAAATGGGTCGTGTGTGCCCAATGGGCTCGTGGGCCCACACGGATAAAATCCACGATTTGTGGCATATACTAGACTGGGCTATGTAGGTCACATAGCCGTGGCGAAATTTGGGCTGAACGGGCCGCACGAGCGTGTGGGCCTATTTGGGCCGAGTAATGGGCTTTGGGCCCATTTGCACTGTTATGATCGTTTAGGTTACCGAAGTCGCTCGAGACGATCTTGGACCTCCCGAGATGTTGATATCTGCACCGAGACCCCAAAGTAGGTAAAATGACCAAAATACTCCTAAAGGGTGAAATAACTATTTTACCCCTAATAGATGGAAATGACCGTTATAACCCTAAGGGTAGGTTGATTGATGTGTTCATGATTTATATATGACTGTTACTGAGTACAACATTCTGCATATACGTATGATTTATGACATGACATATTGCATGGGGTTGGGATACTGTTATGGAGGAAGTATACTGTACTGGTGGCTTTGCCACATATTTTGTTACTAGCAGCCTTGCTGCAATACTGTTACTGGCAGCTTTGCTGCGATACTGTACTAACAGCTTTGCTGCGAATATTAGTGTGTTGGCTGGGTGGGTCGATTTTATCCTCACATGGTGTGTTGGTGGTACGGAGTGGTGTGTTGGCTGGATTGGGATGGGTTGCATTATTACACTGTTACTGTATTAGGCTAGGGCCCACACTGTTACTGTATTGGGCTAAAACCCACACTGTACTGTTACTGTATAGGGCTCAAGTCCAGACTGTTACTGCATGTTGCATACGGACTGACTAGTAGGGGATTACACACTGAGTTTTCGTAAACTCACCATTTCCTTTTTACTGTACAAGTAATCTTCAGCCATAGGTGATTTGGTGCTGTGAGGGACTCGGAGGTGGCCACACTACTGTAGTTGTTTTACACTGCTTTTACTTAAATTTAAAATTTATATTGGGATTTGTTTATGTAATAAGGCCATTTATGTTTGTTTAAATTTTTAATTGGGCTTTGCTTATTTACTTAAAACTGCTAGTTTAGGAGAAGGCGAATTTTCAAAATAATTACTGTTTTCAGAGACACGAAAGTTAAACATTAGATTTTTCCAAAAGCTTCCGCGATTTTAAATCAACCTATTATAACAATAACTAATAATAAGGAAAACGTTTTTGACTAGATGATTTGTTAAATAACATTAAAGGGGTTTTGAATTTGGAAACGAGTTTTACCAACAAGTCTAATTTTCGAAAGACACTTCAATGTGACACGCCAGATTCGGCCATAACATCTAGGCCAGGTTTGGGGTGTTATAGAGAGAGAGATCATCAGCGTACCATTTTTGTCCCTTCAACGTACCATTTTTGTCCCTTAAAATTTTTGAAGTTAACTTCTTCGTTTCGGTTATTTAAAAGAAATCTGCAAAAAAAAAAAAGAGGTTAATTTCAACTATAAACTAATAAAAAATCAATAGTAACAAAATCCGGGAACTTCATATATTTCCTTTTATAAAAGAAGATGATAAGAAAAAAAATATGAAAAAAAAAAACATTTGCAGATCAGAGCAATCGAAATCAAATCCAAGTGATGAATAACGTTTTAAATAAATTTAAAAAACAAACTTAAGGGGGAACGAATCAAATTAGGGCAAATAATTAAATATAATTAAACTAATAGTAATTTATTACACTTAATAAACTTACAAGGAGAAGCAGCAAAGGGCTACCGATGGAGATGCAGCAGCAGACTGCAGACAGAGATGCAAAGGGCTGCCGATTTGGGAAAATTGGGGGAAAAAATAAAGGGAATCGGGGTAGGGGAGAAATGGTTTGGGAAAAATAAAATGGGGAAAAAAGAAGAGATTTCATGTGAAATTTTGGGATTTCGGGGGAGGGGGATGGGAGGAACCGATTTTGGGAAAAGGAAGGGGAAAAAAGGAAGAGATTTGAGGTGAGTTTTTGGGATTTCGTGGGTGGGGAGAGGGGGGATCGATTTTAGGAAAAAGACTAAGGCATTTTAGGATAACAAAACGACATCTTTTTGCAAAAAAAAAATACATATTAGCGGCGTTTGGAAGAAAAACGCCGCTATTGCTTACCTTTTGCAACGCCGCTAACACTTGACTTTTTTTGCAATTTTTATATTGAATTATTGTATCTTTCATATAAACTTTAAATAAATAATTTTTTGAAATTTAAGTAATATTTAAAAAAATTAGATAAAATTTGAAATTTTTATATAATTTTTTATGTAAGAAAACAAAAACAAAAACAAAAAATTTCAAAATATGAAAAAGAAAAAAAAAAGCTTTAAATTTTTTTTCTCTTTTGTAATTATATATTCTTTCAATATTTTAGAAAATTAAATTAAAATTTTCAATTTACTAATTAATTTTGTTTCTTTAGAGACTCATGGTTAGCAGTTTTTTAATTTTAATATATATAAAGTTTATCTATTATCTCTTAAATAATTTAAACTATAATGATAATTTAAATATATTAAAATTAATATTATCTCTTTTACAATTATATGAGAAATTATTTAATATATAAATTAAAAAACAATCATTCATATACCAAAAAGACTTTAAATTTTTTTCATTTTTAACATATATTTTTCTATGTTTTTACTTTCAAATTTTTTCTACGTGCCATTACTTTTTCTAAAGATTGTAAATATTAAATTAAAATAAATTGTATTTTAATTAATATAAAGAAACTAGTTAAATAATAAATAGAAGATGATGAAAGAGTGCATGAGTTGTCGAAAAGAATACATGATGGCCACTTCGATGATAGGTGAGAATACAATGAGCAAAGCAGCGTCATTTTGTTTAAAATAAAATACTTATTGCGTCGTTTTTATCAAAACCCCTAAACTTAAACCCTAAACTCTAAATCCTAAAAATTAAATCTCAAACCCCAAACATTAAACTATAAACCATAAAACATAAAACATGAATCATAAACCCTAAAATCATAAACTATAAAGTCTAAACGCCCAACCCCAACCCCTAAATCAAAAACCCTAAACCTTAAAATAAAATAAATTTTTACTGCCTTTTTATCGCTATTGCTTACCTTTTCTAGCGTTTTTCTCATAAACACTGCTAATGCTTGACATTTTTAATGACATATGAGCAATTTTTATATTGAATTATTATATCTTTCATATCAATTTTAAATAAATAATTTTTGAAAATTTCAGTAATATTTAAAAGAATTAGATAAATTTTGAAATTTTTATATAATTTTTTATGTAAGAAAACAAAAAGAAAAACAAAAAATTTCAAAATATAAAAAAAACAAAAAAACTTTAAAAAATTTTCTCTTCTGTAATTATATATTCTTTCAATTTAGGAAATTTAAATAACTTTTCAATTTACCAATTAATTTTGTTTCTCTAGAGATGCATGGGTTAGCAATTTTTGTAATTTTAATATATAAAAGTTTATCTATTATCTCTTAAATAATTTAAGCTATAATGATAATTTTAATATATTAAAATTAATATTATATTTTACAATTATATAAGAATTATTTAATATATAAATTTAAAAACAATCAATGATATACCAAAAAACTTTAAAATTATTTTAAATAATAATATTTTAATTTTTTTCATTTTTAACATATAATTTATATGTTTTTACTTTCAAAATTTTTCTAGGCGTCATTATTTTTTTCTAAAAAATTTTAAATATTAAATAAAAATAAATTTTATTTTAATTAATATAAAGAAACTAGTTAAATAATAAATAGAAGAGGATGAAAGAGTGCATGCATGAGTGAGAATACAAGGAGCAAAACGGCGCTGTTTTGTTTAAAATATAATGATTTTTTGCGGCGTTTTTGTCACGCCGCTAATGCTTGACCTTTTGCTGCGTTTTTATCACAAACGCCGCTACTGCCAGACCTTTTGCGGCATTTTTCTCATAAAAGCTGCTAACGGTTGACCTTTTGCGGCGTTTTTCTCATAAACACAACTATAGCTCTAACCTTTTGGGGCGTTTTCCGATTACGCCACTAATGTATAACTTTTTGCGGCGTTTTTAGTCCAAACGCCACTAAAAACTCTGCTAAAAGCTTAATTTCATGTAGTGGTAATATATATAGTTAATTCATTTAACATTTTTGGGGTATCTTGTGGCATATATAGGTTGTTTCGTGGATTGGTGATTAGCATGATATATATATGAATTGGATATATGTTATTGATATAAACTTGTTTTTCTTTGACCTGAATCATGGAAATACCATTGAGCATTATTGCTCAACTTATGGTTTATTTTCTCCATGTGCAGGTATAAGTACATTTTCGGGTCACAAGAATTTATTCTAGCAACCAAGAAGTGATCCCGACTCAACAATGTTTGTAAAGTTCTCTTTTGTTTAGTATTTGGCATGTACTTAGGGTTTGAACCGATTTTGCATCTCAAATGTTCATTTTGAACAATTTTTGTTAAATGTTAACTTGGTTGACCATTTTTGTATGTTTTGGCGTGAATGCACTTGGTGTGATATTGAATTTGCGAGTATTGAAGTGTTTAAACCTTAATTCAAGTGTTTCAGTCTTGTACCAAATTAGACCTTATAGAAACAATGAGTCACGTCACGATGACATACTCTCAAAGTCGCACGAGACTAGTCAGTGAGTTGCATTGTGACGAGGAGTCCCCGAAGTCACGACATCAACTCGACATTTTGAATTCTTTACAATTTGATCCTATTTCGATATCGAGTTATCAAAAGAGTTTTCGTAAGCTCGTGTTATACACGTGTTATCCATATTGGATGTTTAATATATTACATTGATTATAAATTACTGTAGTTGCTTCGACAACGAATGTAAGATCTTGTAGCTCAGACTCGTCGATCGGGTCGAATATTGGGCTGTTACAATTTTTCATTCACTTTAATCTACTAAACGTTTAATTAAATTATATAGTATTTATTATAAATAATATATAATTTTAACTAAACTACATATTTTTATTAATTATTTATACTTGGCCAATGAGCATTTGACAATGACAGAGTATATGTTTAGTAAATAAATATGAAAAACTAGATTTCTTGTCAATTTTATTGATAATTATATTATCAAATACTTTTTTGGATTAACAAATTCAATATAATGATTTTATATTGTCCATTTTATTATTTTATTATTTTAAAAAATATATAAAAATTATTTTTATTTCGAGTGCAAAGTACTATTTAATTATAGACAGAATTGGTTTCGAACTTTTCCCTTTTTGAAGGCCAGCCCTGTATTCGGCTCTCATAATATCCAAACAATATTTTTAATGTAATTGGATTTAGCATCAGTTAAATAAAAAATGTCTTTAATCTTAAATTAGGGAAAATGTATTGTTTGGAATGAAATTATAAGCATTTCGAAGAAACGCACTGTAATTTACTATAATCACGGTAGTTCTTGATTAGTTAATTTACAAAGGTGAAAGGTAAATTGCACTAAATTATTAATAAATTTTAAAAAATTATATTTTAATTATTCTATTTTAAAAGATCATTTAAATTATTATTTGAAAATTTTTATTTAAATTAATAAATTATTAAATTTAATGTCTTTTCTTTTAATATGGTGAATCAAGTGAATCAATATGATCGATAAATATAAAAACATACCTAATTTAAATTGATCTAAATTAATTTGATAGTTAATATTAGAAATTGAAAAAAAATTATTTTATTTTTAATTTTATTTTTATTCGTAAATTTACGACGTTCAAGAGTAAGAAAATTTTTGATTAATGCATACAACTAGTGATTTAAATAATTGATTGAGTATTTTACATTTAATATTTATACATATTTTTTAATTAATAATTATAAAATCCGAAATAATATACCTAAACCGAAAATACACGAAAGGAGATATGACTTTATCAAGCTTTCTGATTGATAGGTCCAAACTTTTAACTTCATTTTAGAAAAGAAAACTTTGAACTTTTAGCTTTTTTGAATAGAAATGTAGATGTTAAATCTTGTTTAATCATTTACGAAAAAAAAAATAATAATAATTTAAAAGAGATTTTTTTTTTTGGAATAAAAAAAAATATGTATTTAAAAAAATAAAAAATGATTGAAGCAACCGATCTAAAAGCTGAAGACTAAATATGATAACGTAAGAGAGCAAAGATGACCAGTGTCTTTAAAAGTAAGTGAGACTGAGAACTAATAACTCCATGAAGAAATTGCTCTAGTTATGACCTCTCAGCCCCAACCCAATGCTCTAAACATTAACTTTCAATCAAAACAGTATGAAGTAGGAAAACTGCTTGAATATTATGAACCCACCTATATACTAACCAAGTCCTTCCATCAAACTTATTCTCCGCCTCCACACCCACCACGTTTACACCATACGCTAAGTAACTCTAGTTTTCGCAAAATAAAATGTTGAACAAACAACACTCTTCTTCTATAAACATAGTAAATGCGAACTATTTCATTCCCACTTCCATGGCTACTCCTCCACACATTCTGGAATGCTCTTCACCTATAAATCAACCAAAAATATGAGAGACATATCTCGCATACATCCAAAATCCAGATAATATAAGCTTCCATGAATACTTAGCAGAGACATTACCAGACTCTGATATTTGAGAATGTAAAACATCTCCAAATATCGTCGTGTCTCTCTTCTCTCGAGCCTCGATACATACTTCCAGAACCCGTAGATTCCAGCAAGTGTCAGTAACCTTTCCGAATATATCTTCCATGAATAATACCAGTCAAGAAAGTTTTATGTTTTTCCTTGTAAAAACCTTAATTCATCAGCCAAACTAGAACCTTTCGTAGATCCGTTTCAGGCCTCCGTCGGATATTTCGTCCCAGTAACTAGGATCCTTCTGACAACGTTTGAAAAATCCGATCAAGCTAGCAGCAACTTGATCAGGGTGATAGGGATCTACATGAAATCCAGAAATACCGTGCTCGATGATCTCCGCAGGACCACCATGAGAAGTGGCAAATGTTGGAAGCCCACAAGTCATGGCTTCCACAACTGTGAGACCAAAAGCTTCATAAAAAGCTGGCTGCAATGAATACAAAAGGAATATGTTTATTCGCAAATTTATCTAAAACTGAGTAGTTCCATTGCACGAGCTATAAGACATACTTGCACGAAAGCACTTTACTATCGACAATGTAGCGATAGAGTTCACCATTACGAGCACGACTCATTTGTGCTTGTATCCATCGAAACTGACCATGCAAATCATATCCCTTTATCAGGGCATGCATCTTTTCAATCTCAGCCATTTCTTCTCGATCCCGTGAATTCTTCACATCTATGTAACCACCAACAATCACTAGATTAACTAGTTCTTTTAGCCTGTTCCTCTTACAATAGCACTCAACAAGGCCCGTTAAATTTTTCACCCTATCAAGTCTTACCATGGAAAATATGAGCGACTTCGATCGATCACTCAACATACCACTACATCATTATAAACGTAATGTAGACCAACATATAAGATAGACAAAATACTAGCAGCGAAGATGATGTAAAACTTGCGTTGAAAGTTACTCACACATGCTCATCATTTTGCTCGGGATTATGTAAGAGCTCTTCAATTGAACCATGTAAAGCAGTAAGTTTTCTTTCCTTGTCAGAGTATGGAAAGTATATGTGTAATAGCCAATTTTGGCCCTAATTCAGAAACAAAATAAACCGAGAATAATAAATAGTCCAAAATAAATGTCCATTTACAAAATTAAACCAAGCAGGCCAAAATTTTACAAACCCTAGCCTCCAGCAGCAGCCCTTTGCCACGCACGCCACCAGCAGCCCGCGCCTCCGCTTCTAACACCTGCAGCGACAAGAGAACACGCAAGCAAGAAGAAACAAAGAGAAAAACGACAAACAGAACAAAGAAGACAAAATGAAAAAAAACAAAAATAGCAGAAAAAACAAAATATAAAAAAACAAAAGGGGATCTTTGCAAATCGGTTATAAAAACCGAAGTAAAACCATTATTTTTCTTCTTCTCCTTTTTACGAACACTGAAAAATAAAAAAAGAAATCAGAAAATTAAAGGTTAATTTCGTTTTGCTCTTGTTATTATTTACTGCTACTCTCGTTTGTTTTTTTAGTTTTGATTTTATTATTTTAAAAACTTTTTACAAACAATAACAAAAAACGAAGAAAAGAAACTCACCGGAATCCAAAAGCCCATCTACGCTCCTCGTCGGCCGCCGGATTTAATGGCTGTACGGCGTATGGGTTCCTAGCAGAAGCGGAAGAAACGTTGGGAGAGGAAAGGAGTTCTCTGCCTTCTTTCAGTTTTGAGAGAAAAAAAAGGGGTGGAGGCACTATAAACCTTTTTTTTTTCTTTTTCTATCAGAAACCCTGAAATGAATAAAAAATTTCTGATTTTAATAACAAAAGAAACGGTGCCGTTTGCTAAAGGGGGATCTGCGCATATCCCTTAAAAGGGATAATTGCGCGCTTGGTCCCTCCTTTTCGGTGCTTGTTGATCAAGTCCCATTCGCATGCTTCTTTTTTTTTTAAAAAAAAATCTTACCCCCTTATTTCCATTGCGTTTTAATCTGGTCCCTGTCCGCCTTTCTTTGATTTATTGTGATTTTGGTCCTCATTATTTTATTCTGGTTTCAATCTAGTTTTCAACCTATTTTAAAGAGTTTACTTATTTATTTTATTCAAAATTTCATTATTATTATTTATTTTAAAGTTTTGTATATTATTTTTTATTAAACCTTATGTATACTGTTGATTTTAAATTTTGACTTTATTTTAAATTTGTTTCATATTTTATTTACTTTATTTTTTATGTATTCTTTACTTAAAATTGATTTTGTTAATTTATTTTTTATTAAAATTGTTTTATGTATTATTATTTTTAAAATTGTTTAGTTCATGTTGATGTTTAAATCGTGTAAGCTATGTGATTATCATTCTTGTATGTATTATAATTTGTTTGTTCGTATTTTCATCTCATTGATATTATCATCATCGTTATTATTGTTATATTATTGTTCTATTATCATTATTATTATTCATGCGTATTAATGTTTTAGATCAACGATTCCAATGTTATGTATTATGTGTATTATTTATCGTAACGCCAAATTTGTGTCACATTACCATTATTCGTCGAGCATAACCCCCATTCATGCTTTAAATAATGTTGCTTTAAAACATAATCTACCAAACGTATGTCATTTTTAAATATTTTATTAATTTTATCTAAAAATAAAAAATTTTAAAAAAATAAGGTAATATTTCGTGTTTTGGAAATTCGAGAAAATCGTGCCCTAACTTACTGGGTTTCGATTTTCCTCGTTTAGCCTAAATAACGGAATATCCTTTTAAAACAAAATACAAGTTTAAAATAAAAAGCTTATTCTCGAGAGTACAAAGTGTTGTGCCCTAACTTATTGGGTGTGACATCTCGTTACCTCGAGATAAGAATTTCTAAAAAATGACAATATTCCGTATTTAGAAATTCGAGAGACCGTGCCCTAACTTACTGGGTTTCGATTTTTCTCTTTTAATCTAAATAACCGAGTATTCTTTTAAAATTAAAATTCACGTGCTTTTAAATAAAAGGCGGGCTTATTTTCAAGGATTCGGGGTGTTGTGTCCTAACTTACTGGATGTGGCATTTCGTCGTTTCGAGACGATATGGTCTTAAATGATTATTCCAACTCATTCAAATGTTTTAAAATCAACACTAATAAAAGGATCGTATTTTAAATTCGTTCTCAGTTTTCAACTTTCGACATTAAGACACTAATTAATCGATTTGGTACCAATTTTGGGCGTGACAAGGGTGCTAATCCTTCCTCGCACGTAATCGACTCCCGAACCCGTTTTCTCGAAATTCGTAGACCAAAAATGTCGTTTTAGTAAACCAAAACGTTTTATTAAAACAAAGGTGATCCGATCACACCTAATAAAGATCGGTGGCGACTCCCATTATTTATTTTCGTTTTCAAAACCCTAGTCGATTCCCGTTTTTCAAAAAAAAATAGTTTCGACAGCTTGGAGACTCCACTGGGGACTTTAGTAAGAGAGTCAGGCCATAAATTGATTGTTTTCTGCCTTGTTGTAAAAATTGAAAATCTAATTTGAAAAATTACGATCCTTGCATTTGCATTTGTTTGTGATGTACGATTACTGTTGGTTTGAGTCTTGTAAAATATTTTTGCATCATATTGCATGATCGCTAGGTCACACCATTTTAAGTGGGAGTGAGAAGCTACTCCTTCGTGAGGTTTTCACCTCCATGCAGGATAGTGAATTGCTTTCGGGATACATCCGTACCTATGTCTTCGTGAGATTTTCATCTCCGTGTAGCCATAGGGAAATGTGTTCCCCTGAACTGAACTCGGTCCATATGAGCCTATAATGGGTGAGGATCGAGGAATCTTCTAATTCAGGTAACTCTCTTTAGAACCAAACCACATATAGTGAACCCTAAGAGCCCACCTTAAGTAGAGCCATGCCAAACCCTAGTGGTTACCCTAGTAGGTGCTTTATTTCTTGTTTTCTTTAAGTTGTGTGTAAAATACTGACTTGTTTTTTTTATTTTGATTGAATGGCATTTTCATCACACTTAGTTCACTTTCGCGCATCATATTGCATAACCGCCCGATTTTTACCCTTTTAAGTGGGAGTAAGAAACTACGCCTTCGTGAGGTTTTCACCTCCGCATGGGCTAGTAGATTGCTTTCGGGATACATCTGTACCTATGTGCTTCGTGAGATTTTCATCTCCGCATGGCCATAGGGAAATGTATTCCCCTGAATCGAACTCGGTCCGTATGAGCCTATAATGGGTAAGGATTGAGGAATCTGCTGGTTCAGGTACCCCTCTTTAGAACCGAACCTCATATAGTAAGCCTTAAGAGCCTACTTTAGGTAGAACCATTCCAAACCTCTAGTGGTCACCCGGATAAGTACTCTATTTTGTTTATTTCTCCTGTGCTAACCTGTTTTGTTTTGTTTATGATTGCATTGCATTGCATCACACCGCATCATCTTAGAAAGGAGGTGTTGATTCGTATTCGATTGCTAAATAGAAGAGTTTGTCATAAGGAAATGTGTTACTTGATAAAGTGGATTATAGTACAGTCATTCAAACATAATCCAGGTAAACAACGAGAGAGGGCTGATAGCCCACAGAAGAATACAAGACTTTGCCCGAGGATTCAAGCCGACAAGGATTATTCGAGAGTCATCATGTCTCAATTTTTTAAAAGAAGCTTATGAACATCGCGGAGGATAAGTGAGTGAAGAGGTACGGCTTGGACCAAGTAACAAGGAGCTAGAAGTGGCATCTATGGAGAAAGTTCACAGGACACGACCATAACATCCTGATATGAAAAAAAGGATTGGTGTTTTCACCTGGACTATGAGGACAATGTCGTATATGCAATCCGTTTTATGTAAAGAAACGTATTTTCTAGAAAAGTTCTTCTAATGGAATTGAATTCATAATCAACGCCTCTCTTTCTTTTTGCATTCATTCCATGCATTTGCATTGCATTTCATGCATTTGCATTACATCATGTCACATCCATTAAAATTTGTAGAAAGACCCTAATTAGTTGAAGTTATTAAAGAAAGAAAGAGAGAAAAAGAAAATTTGGAAACTGGGCATCGTTATAATACCCGTCGTAAAACGAAAGCAATGGATCAGAGACTAGAAAGGTTGGAACAAATACAGAAAGAGATGCAAGAACAGATGCAAGCACAAATGCAAGAGTAGTTGGTCAAGATCCAGCAGGACATGATGGACAAAATGATGGAATCTCAGAGGAATATAATGTCTCAAATGACTCAGATGACACAGTTATTGAACGAGCTGATGGATAAAGGAAAGAGCCCCATGGTTAATATGGAGGAGAATACTGAGTATCCTCAACACCTACCGGGTTTTACTCTACCACATGTGCAAGCACAACCTCGAGTAACTTTACAAACACCATCTATCACGATCGGGCCTCAACAATTCTAAGCTGGTGCTTCAATGAGTCTCCAAACTGGCTCAGGTCTAGGAGATAATCCAATCAATACCAATGTCCCTGATTTGGATGAAATAGCTGAAGGAGAGAGGACAAACGTAGAATCACCAAAGTAGTTAGAAGATAGATATAAACTGTTGGAGGAGAAATTTAAGGCGATAGAAAGTGCTGATAGTTGTTATGGAGTTGACGCCATAGACTTAAGTTTAGTCCCTGACTTGGTACTTCCACAAAAGTTTAAGACTCCGGAGTTCGAGAAGTATAATGAGATTAGCTGCCCTAAAGCTCATATTACGATGTTCTGTCAGAGGATGACAGGATACGTTAACAATGACCAGCTGTTAATCCACTGTTTTTAAGACAGCCTAATTGGATCTGCGGCTAAGTGGTATAACCAGTTGAGTCGTGCCCAAATTGGTTCATGGAAGGACTTGGCTCAAGCTTTCATGAAACAATATGGCCACGTAATGGACGTGGCACCCGACAGAATCACTTTGCAAAACATGGAGAAGAAGTCAAATGAAAGCTTCAGGTAGTATGCGCAAAGATGGAGGGAGGTCGCCATGCAAGTTCAGCCACCACTCCTAGAAAAGAAAACTACAATGCTATTCATCAATACTTTGAAGGCTCCATTCATCACTCATATGATAGGAAGTACCATCAAGAGCTTTGCGGATATAGTGATGGCAGGAGAAATGATTGAAAATGCCATAAGAGGTGGCAAGATTGAAGCAGGGGAATCCACTAAAAGGCCTACTCCTAGGAAAAAAGATGATGAGGTGAATAATACGAGTACATACAACAAAGGGTACTCAAGAGCAATTACTGTTAACCAGCCAAAGGTAATCACTGCGGGGCAACAAGGGTCGATGGGACAAGAGTCGGGCACAAGGAAAAACTCTGAAAAGCTCCAATTTACGCCAATCCCAATTATGTATAAGGAGCTATATCAAAGTTTGTTTGATGCGCACGTGGTGTCCCCATTTCATTTGAAACCGTTGCAACCTCTGTTCCCAAAATGGTATAACGAGAATGCCTAATGCGAGTACCACGCGGGAATAAAGGGTCACTCAATTGAAAACTGTACTACGTTAAAAAGCTGGTTGAAAGGCTCATTAAAATGGGAGTTGTGAAGATCGACGATTCATCAACACCTGATCACTTTGAAGAAATCAAAAGCGAAGAGGGAATCGGGGAATGAAGTTTCCAAGCCCTTGCATATTTGGGAGTGTTTTGAATAATGGGATTGTAGAAGAGATCCCTGTGTTTTTAGAGCTAATCTAGAGTAATATTCAAAACACGCTTGTTGCCTTAAGCCTAGAGTCAATAAGAGTCCTTTCGTGAAATAGGCTTGTGTCCAAAATTGTTATTTCAATAAAATGCATCTTTCTAAGTAAATATTTTCATTCTTTACATTTCTTGCTGTACATTTTTTTCACTTTTCATTCATGACCATATCATACAAATAACCATCCTTAGAATCATTTATTCTTTGGGTTTTCTGCCTTCATACCCACAATGGGTCCCCAGGTATCAATGACATGAGCGACGCTGTTACTGGCTCCCTTTTTTGTGAAATATGTGTCTAGAGGGATCTAAGGACTTTGGAGATGACAGAGATTATAACTTATTTCCTAATTTGTTAAGAATGGTAGATCCTGCCTTACGAAGTGTCAGCAAACACTACGAAGGAGATGAAGATGGAAGCTTAGCTTACTGCAGGAATAAGGCAAGGCATCATTAAGTTATCTCCAAGAGTTCAAAGATATTTTCGCATGATCACATTAAGACACGCCGGGACTACTAAGGCACGAGTATGCTGTCAAAGCTAAGGAAATCCTAGAAGAAGTCCATAAGGGTATTTAAAGGTCACATGCTGATTGTTCTACAATGGCTAGGCCAATCAAGAGGTTCGGGCTACTGGTTTACCAAGAAAGGGAAATTGCATCAGTTACGCCGTAAATGCCAAATCGAGGAAGACAAGACTTTTGTGGCTCCTCCATTTTTCCTATATGTGGGGCATGGATGTTATCAAGCCAGTCTTATCGAAAGCTTCTGGCCAACATCGATGTCGGTTACTTCATTAAGATAGTAAAAGTCGCTTCATATGCCGATCTTACAATGTCGACAGTCATAAATTCCTATTTAAAAAACAAAAAAAAATGAAAAACAAAAATCACAAAAAAACACAAAAAAAAGAAAAAATAGGAGAGGCCAAGGCGAAAACTCGCAAAGGGCGCTTCAAAACCAAATGGGATTTGAGTTGAAAACCCGAAAAAGGGCGACTCAAATTTTGATCGAAAGAGGGGCATACAGTAGTCTTGATACGCTTGAATTGACAATGAAGAAGTATGTTACATCTTGGGGCATCAACAAAGTACTCCGAATCCCCTAAACACATATTGAGCTTAAAATGGTCCTCAAGAAGTTTGAACAGAGAAGCTCATGTTGTGATATCTGGGGCACTTAATTTCCATTTTACCCATTTTAATTTGTTATTTGTGATTATCTTATTCGTTTCAAAGTATACTACCAATAAATTTCCTTCTTGATTGCATTTGCTAGCTTTGATTAACTTGTTTGTTTCGAGCTATGCTCCCAATCAATTTCCTTCTTGTCCATTGTTACAATCTTTTTCAGGCATTTTGCATTGAAATAACGATTTGTGGACTAATAGTACTTTCATAAAAGGAGTTTCGCATATTACTCTGAAAGCTTCTGAATAATACAATGGCCTGAAACAGGACTATTGTTCAGAACTCATTCAGCTTAAGGTTTGAAAATATTAGAGAAAAATGATTATCTCTTTGAACATTTTATTGGTTGAACAAAAGACAAGACATTTCGTCGGTGATACAACCTTGACAAATAACAAGCAATGCCAACCCAGGTGCACAAGGAGATCATTCTCGGGGAAAAAAATGATACTTCGCATTTATGCAAATATCAGGCATATACATCTGGCCATTATACCCAGCGAATGGTGATTGATCCTATACCTCAGAGTCACAACAAGATGGTTGGAAGAAACCAAATGTTATTCTTCTGAAGTTGCAGTGGAAGGTACAAACTTTATGTCCCAGAAGGTACAGTGGAAGGGACTCCGAAATTACAGCAGGCAAGCTTGCTGAGCAGAATATGATCATTTCTTTGGGTTTTCTGTCAAAGATACCGGCTGAACGAGAAAGCATCCTAATGCATCAGTGATAGAACCTTGTTGAACTACGAGCAATGACAACCCAAACAGTAAAAAGGGTCATTCTCATGCATTCATGTAAATATCATTCATACACATCCAATTAGGAGCATTTGATTCATTGCGATCATTACATCCTAATCATTTTACGTTTAAAAAATAGATCATCCTCATGACATTCTGCATTCATGCAAATGTCATCCATAATACATTCGAGTCTACAGGACATGTTCTTCAGAGGATGGTATAGCAAATTGAAAAGTTCAAATCATGTTCCCTAGAGATGATAGTGGAGTAGACTGAAGATTAAAGTCTTCCTGAAGATAGTAAGGAAGCAAATTGAAAAGTTCAGATATTGTTCCCTAGAGATGATAGTGGAGCAGACTGAAGATTGAAGTCTTCCTGAAGATAGTAAGAAAGCAAATTGAAAAGTTCAGATCTTGTTCCCTAGAGATGATAATGGAGCAGACTGAAGATTGAAGCCTTCCTGAAGATAGTAAGGAAGCGAAAAGTTCAGATTTTGTTCACTAGAGATGATAGTGGAGCAGACTGAAGATTGAAGTCTTCCTGAAGATAGTAAGGAAGCAAATTGAAAAGTTCAGATCTTGTTCCCTAGAAATGATAGTGGAGCAGACTGAAGATTGAAGTCTTCCTTAGATAGTAAGGAAGCAAATTGAAAAGTTCAGATTTTGTTTCCTAGAGATGATAGTGGAGCAGACTGAAGATTGAAGTCTTCTTGAAGATAGTAAGGAAGCAGACTGAAAAATTCAGATTTTATCCTCTCGAGATAGTAGTGGGGCAGATCGAAGATAGCAGATTTAGCATTCCTGATGTTACAGGAGCAGATCGAAGATAGCGAGTCTGGCATTCCTGATGTTGCAGGAGCAAATTGAAGATAGCATCTCTGGCATTCCTAATGTTGCAGGAGCAGATCGAAGTTAGCAAGTCTTGCATTCCGGATGTTGCAAGAGCAGATTGAAGATAGCAGATCTAACATTCCTGAAATTGCAGGAGCAGATCGAAGTTAGCAGATCTGGCATTCCTGAAGTTGTAGGAGCAGATTGAAGATAGTAGGTCTGGCATTCCTGATGTTGTAGGAGCAGATCGAAGTTAGCAAGTCTGGCCTTCCTGATGTTGCATGAGCAGATTGAAGATAGCAGGTCTGGCATTCCTGATGTTGCAGGAGCAGATCGAAGATAGCGAGTCTGGCATTCCTGATGTTGCAGGAGCAGATTGAAGATAGCAGGTCTGTCATTCTTGATGTTGCAGGAGCAGATCAAAGTTAGCAAGTCTGACATTCCTGATGTTGCAGGAGCAGATTGAAGATAGCAGATCTAACATTCCTGAAATTGCAGGAGCAGATCGAAGTTAGCAGATCTGGCATTCTTGAAGTTGTAGGAGCAGATTAAAGTTAGTAGCTCTGGAATTCCTGAAGTTGTAGGAGCAAATTGAAGTTAGCAGGTCTGGCATTCCTGAAGTTGCAGGAGCAGATTGAAGTTAGCAGGTTTGGTATTCCTGAAGTTGCAGGAGCATATCGAAAATAGCAGATTTGGCGTTCCCAAAGTTGCAGAAAGCAGATCAAAGACATCGAGTTTTATCACCATGAAGTTACAGTAAGGCAGATGCAGAGGAATGGAATGAGGCTATTTGAAGAACAGAAGCACCAAAGAAGTCAAGACTTAGTGAGACTAGGCAAAATTGGCTCTTTTGAAGTCTTTGATCAATTCTTGTTACACGACAATGATCAAAGAGGGGCAGCTGTAATAGCCAATTTTGGCCCTAATTCAGAAACAAAATAAACCCAGAATAATAAATAGTCCAACATAAATGTCCATTTACAAAATTAAACCAAGCAGGCCCAAATTTTACAAACCCTAGCCCAATCTACATCAGCCCATTTCCAAGAAAAGAAACAGCAGCCAGAAATCCTAGTCCCCTGATGTAGCCGCCGACTCTCCACCTACCAGTAACCCCACGCCTTTGCCACGCATGCCACCAGTAGCCCGCGCCTCCGCTTCTGACACCTGCAGCGACAAGAGAACACGCAAGCAAGAAGAAACAAAGAGAAAAACGACAAACAGAGCAAAGAAGACAAAATGAAAAAAAACAAAAATAGCAGAAAAAAAAACAAAATATAAAAAAACAAAAGGGGATCTTTGCAAATCGGTTATAAAAACCAAAGTAAAATCATTATTTTTCTTCTTCTCCTTTTTACGAACACTGAAAAATCAAAAAAGAAATCAGAAAATTAAAGGTTAATTTCGTTTTGCTCTTGTTATTATTTACTGCTACTCTCGTTTGTTTTTTTAGTTTTGATTTTATTATTTTAAAAACTTTTTTACAAACAATAACAAAAAACGAAGAAAAGAAACTCACCGGAATCCAAAAGCCCATCTACGCTCCTCGTCAGCCGCCGGATTTAATGGCTGTACGGCGTATGGGTTCCTAGCAGAAGCAGAAGAAACGTTGGGAGAGGAAAGGAGTTCTCTGCCTTCTTTCAGTTTTGAGAGAAAAAAGGGGGTGGAGGCACTATGAACCTTTTTTTTCTTTTTCTATCAGAAACCCTAAAATGAATAAAAAATTTCTGATTTTAATAACAAAAGAAACAGTGCCGTTTGCTAAAGGGGGATCTGCGCATATCCCTTAAAAGGGATAATTGCGCGCTTGGTCCCTCCTTTTCGGTGCTTGTTGATGAAGTCCCATTCGCATGCTTCTTTTTTTTTTAAAAAAAAAAATCTTACCCCCTTATTTCCATTGCGTTTTAATCTGGTCCCTGTCCGCCTTTCTTTGATTTATTGTGGTTTTGGTCCTCATTATTTTATTCTGGTTTCAATCTAGTTTTCAACCTATTTTAAAGAGTTTACTTATTTATTTTATTCAAAATTTCATTATTATTATTTATTTTAAAGTTTTGTATATTATTTTTATTAAACCTTATGTATACTGTTGATTTTAAATTTTGACTTTATTTTAAATTTGTTTCATATTTTATTTACTTTATTTTTTATGTATTCTTTACTTAAAATTGATTTTGTTAATTTATTTTTTATTAAAATTGTTTTATGTATTATTATTTTTAAAATTGTTTAGTTCATTATTCTTTGACTATTGATGTTGATGTTTAAATCGTGTAAGCTATGTGATTATCATTCTTGTGTGTATTATAATTTGTTTGTTTGTATTTCCATATCATTGATATTATCATCATCGTTATTATTGTTATATTATTGTTCTATTATCAGTATTATTATTCATGCATATTAATGTTTTAGATCAACGATTCCAATGTTATGTATTATGTGTATTATTTATTGTAACGTCAAATTTGTGTCACATTACCATTATTCATCAAGCATAACCCCCATTCATGCTTTAAATAATGTTGCTTTAAAACATAATCTACCAAACGTATGTCATTTTTAAATATTTTATTAATTTTATCCAAAAATAAAAAATTTCAAAAAAAATAAGGTAATATTTCGTGTTTTGGAAATTCGAGAAAATCGTGCCCTAACTTACTAGGTTTCGATTTTCCTTGTTTAGCCTAAATAACGGAATATCCTTTTAAAACAAAATGCAAGTTTAAAATAAAAAGCTTATTCTCGAGAGTACAAAGTGTTGTGCCCTAACTTATTGGGTGTGACATCTCGTTACCTCGAGATAAGAATTTCTAAAAAATGACAATATTTCGTATTTAGAAATTCGAGAGACCGTGCCCTAACTTACTGGGTTTCGATTTTTCTCGTTTAATCTAAATAACCGAGTATTCTTTTAAAATTAAAATTCATGTGCTTTTAAATAAAAGGCGGACTTATTCTCAAGGATTCGGGGTGTTGTGTCCTAACTTACTGGATGTGGCATTTCATCGCTTCGAGACAATATGGTCTTTAATGATTATTCCAACTCATTCAAATGTTTTAAAATCAACACTAATAAAAGGATCGTATTTTAAATTCATTCTCAGTTTTCAACTTTTGACATTAAGACACTAATTAATCGATTTGGTACCAATTTTGGGCGTGACAAGGGTGCTAATCCTTCCTCGCACGTAACCGACTCCCGAACCTGTTTTCTCGAAATTCGTAGACCAAAAATGTCGTTTTAGTAAACCAAAACGATTTATTAAAATAAAGGTGATCCGATCACACCTAATAAAGATCGGTGGCGACTCCCATTGTTTATTTTCGTTTTCAAAACCCTAGTCGATTCCTGTTTTTCAAAAAAAATAGTTTCAACAACATGCTCATATCTTCACCTGGGGAGACAATGTTAAACTTTGGATCGAAAACATCTATACCATGGACAACTCTGTACTATCTTGGAAGAGTGAAAGCTGTGTGGCTCTCATATTGTCCGACGTTATTCTTGCTGAGACATGGGAAATGGGGTAAGTTTGATAAGCAAGGGAGTTGGCGAACGTTATTATAGTTATTGAGATTGCTCGAGAAGGAGAAATAGTGATTATATTGTAGAAATCGCTTAAGACAGAACCAAAAACGGACAACTATTTATTAGTTATGCCGTGAGGGCTTGTGGAGAAAAAACAACTTATGAAAAAACTTTTCTTATTTTAACTTCTTTCTTCTCTATTATATATCAAATGCTTACAAACTATTTATAGGCTATAGTCTGCCCTTCAAAAAACTAAAAATATTAAAATTTAATAATAGCCATAAACCAATGACTCTTGACCTTTCATTCTCCTAAAAAACTTCTAAATTAAACCCATTAAAACATAACTCTTGACCTTTCATTCTCCTAAAAAAACTGCTAAATTAAACCCATTAAAACATAACTCTTGACCTCTCATTTAATGTTTATTCAACAAAAATCCCCCGTAAACTTAAATGCTTCTGCCATCCTTCATGCCGATTAATTTCTTGCAGTTGTTGAAAAGTACCATCAGTAGCGATTTCGTGAAGATATTCGTGACTTGGTCCCGGCTTGCCACGTGCACTAATTTCACACTTCCTTCCTTTACATGATCTTAGATGAAGTGAAAGAAAATGTCAATGTGTTTTCTTCTCTCATGATTCACCGGGTTCTTTGCCAACTCAATTGTTGATTTATTGTCAACTTGTATCTCAGTCGCACAGAGTTGTTGCTCCAACTCGCCCAAAAAATTTTTGAGCCATATAGCATGACACACACACCAAGACGCTGCCACATATTCAACTTCACATGTCAAGAGCGTCACGATTGGTTGCTTCTTTGAAAGCCAAGTAAACGTTGTGTTACCCATAAATAACACATATCCCGATGTACTTGTCTGATCGTCTAAGTCTCTGCACCAATCACTGTCGGAGTACCCAATCAACTTGTAATTTTCCATATTTGAATAAAATAACCTGAGTGACACCGTTCCTTGGATGTACCGTAGGATTCACTTCAACGCCTTCCAATGTGAATAAACCGACTCCTCCATGAAGCAACTTACAATGCCAACACTTAGCGAAAGGCCAGGCCTTGTGCAAGTGAGATAGCAAAGGCTTCCTATCAAACTCCGGTATTTGCTCACGTCGACTCGTTCTCCTCCATCAAATTTTGAGAGTTTTACACCTGGTTCCATTGGTGTTGATACCGGGTTGCAATATGCCATCTTGTACTTCTTCAAAATTTCCTTTGCATATGCCTCCTGTGACACAAAAATACCTCTCTTCTTGTCTTACCTCCAAACCAAGGAAAAACTTCATCAAACCCAAATCTATCATCTCGAGTTCCTGTGCCATTGTGCTCTTAAAATATTGTATCATCTCACCATTGTTCCCCATAAAAATGAGGTCATCAACATAAAGAGCAACAAATAACATATTACCACCATTTTTCTTCATGTAAAGGGCATGTTCATAGGGACATTGTTCAAACCTGTTCTCCTTGAAGTATGTATTGATACGAGTATTCCATACCCGCGGTGCTTGCTTCAACCTCGTAAAGTGCCTTCTTCAATTTCAGCACATTCTTCTCTTCACCACTTTTCATGTACCCAGGTGGTTGTTCAATGTAGACTTCTTCTTCGAGCACACCATTCAAGAATGCCGACTTGACATCCATTTGAAATATCGAACATTTGAATTGAGTCACTTGTGAAAAGAGCAATCGAATTGTCTCTATTCTTACAACGGGAGCAAACACCTTGTCATAATCTACTCCCTCCTTTTGCTTGTATCCCTTTGCAACAAGTCACGCCTTTTACCGTTCTATCTTGCCTTGAGCATTCATCTTTCTCTTGAACACCCACTTCACACCAATGGGCTGACTTCCTTTAAGCAGCTCCGTTAACTCCCATGTGTTGTTGCGGTCAATTACTTTAATCTCCTCATCTGTGGCAGTTTGCCACTTCTTGTCTCGCATCGCCTCTTCAAAACTTATATTCTCGGAATCTGCCAAAAGACATACAATGTGTACCTCATTTTTTGAATCATACAAATCTTGCAAACTTCGCATTTTGGGTTGTTGCGGTTCATCTTCATCATCGGTAGTTTCAGGGTTTGTCGGTATGATTGTTGGTGTAGCAGTTAATGATCCTCTATCTTTGATGATAACCTCCGTTGAGTTATTCCAATCCCACTCACTTGCTTCATTAACTCGTACATCACGACTCACCACAACCTTCTTGCTTATCGGGTTGAGTAGCTTGTATCCTTTTGTTATCTCATCATACCCAATAAAAATAAACCTTTTGCTTTTATCTTCGAGCTTTATTCTTCGCTGATCCGGCACGTGTGCATAGGCCTCACTACCGAATACTTTGAGATGAGAACTGTCAATTTTTGTCTGCTCCATGCCTCTTGTGGTGTTTGATCATCCAACTTCGCATGTGGACACCGATTTTGCACATAGATGGCACATTGCACTACTTCCGCCCAAAATTCCTTCAGTATCTTCTTGCTCTTAAGCATTTACCGAACCATGTCGAGAATAGTCCGGTTCTTTCTCTCGGCCACGCCATATTGTTGGGGAGAGTACGGTGTGATTAAGAATCTTTGCCTTGCTCCTCACAATACTCCATGAAAGCCGTCGAAGTATACTCGCCACCTCTATCAGATCGAACAGATCTGATGTGTCTATCGGCTGCCTTTTCCACCATCACTTTAAACTTTTTGAACACCTCGAACGCCTTGGATTTTTTTCAAAAAATAAACCCAAGTTTTTCGTGAGAAATCATCAATAAAGGAAATGAAATACCTTTTACCGCTAAAAGATTTGGGGGTGATTGATCCACATATGTCAGTATGAATCAATTCGAGAGGTTGTTTATCCCGATATTCTGCCTTCATTTGAAATGAAGTTCTCGCATGCTTACCGAGCACACATTCTTCACAAAATTTTTCCTCGTAGTCCATGTCCAGTAGCCCGTGCACCATGTTCTTCTTTGCCAACTCGTTTAGACCACCATAATGTAGGTGACCAAAACGGAGATGCCACAATGACACCTTGTCTTCTACGTCGACTCGCAAACATTTTTCTCGAACGCTTCTCAAATTCAACTTGTACATGCGATTTCTTCCCATTTCAACTCGAGCGACCAAACGCCCTTGCTTATCTTTCAAGTGTAACACCCTGATGCGCCCCGGGTCCACGATAGACACGAGTTGCAGAGTTGCCCGATCGTCGACGAGGAGAGTTCTCGCCTTCGGAGAATAATGAACAGATAGGTAGGTTTACGGAAGCTTTGAAGTGAAATTATTTTATATTTCGGTTTCAGTTAGGAATGGAGGTTAGAGTATAATAGAATTAGTTTAGATGAATGGGAAGAATAGGCTCGGTTTGGGTAATAGGAAGGTAGATGGTTGGTGAAGGTTTCGGTTTGGAAATAAAGGATTAAAGATAAGACGGAATGGCAAACACAAGGTTTGGAGTTGGGTAAGGAGTTGGTGGTTGTGGCTAATGGAAGAGTGAACTTAACCAAGAGCGATTCAACACTAAAGTGTCACCTCGGTTCTTATACGGTTAAGGTGGATGATAGGATAGAATGAATGCCACACTCGGGTTTAAGAGTGATAAGTTCAGATAAAAAAGACTCGGACTAGCGCCACTAGAAACTAGATAAGTCGGTTGGGTCTCAAACGAAAATTGAGAGAAAAGATTTCTCACAAATTCGGCAGCAATTCATTAAGTGACAAAAAGTTCTTTCTACAAGAAAAATAACAACTATTTATAGGCTAGAACTAGCTAACCGAATAGCCACTAAAGTTTCTTAAAGATTAAGCAAATTCAGCTAAAACATTCTTGAATAATCTAGAAGAAATCCATTGAGTTGCCATGTCCAAATTCGGCTAAATAGGAGTGCATGGGACGGCTTCTAGATGGCTGAATGCATGGGGACAATTGGCTTGGTGCATGCTTCCTTTTAGGTTCGGCCAATGGAGTTAAAGGCTTCAATCAATAAGCAACTCTTGCTGAATAGTTGTTAGCTTTAATTAGGGGAGTTGAGCAGCCTTAGATGTGTGAACAACCGATCTTGAAAAGCCTTCATGGTGTGAAAGGTCATAGCCGAATGGTCATAGGTGTGAACACCAATGTGAATTGAATTTAGAAGCCTTTAAGGCTGGAAGCTTCTTTGCCGAAAGGTTGCTTGGGAGAGCCAAAAGTGGCCAGCTTTTAAGTCATTGTCCAGCCGAACATGCATGCAACAACCCCTTTATGTATCAGCCAAATACATTGCACCTAGGTGCATGAATCCTTTAAATGCTCCCTTGAAGATTCGGCTGTACCTACATGCATGGAGAAAGATACATTAGCTTAATTCATTTCAGCTGAATATCAATTGAACTTAGCTAGAACAACTTAAGGGACACTTAGACAAATTAAATAAGCTAACTAAGACACTTTCAATATTCAGCTGTAGCTAAAATCAAATAAGAATTGTTGCAAAAATTAAGACAAATTAAATGGAAATTTGGACTTCATAATTTTGCCTCTATTGAAGACTCTAGGACACATTAAATTGTTGTAGCAAAAATTAAATAAAATCGTTAAGTTCAAACTTAATTAACCGAAAATTTAAGCAAGCTAATTAATTCAGCTCAATGAGCTGAAACAAGCTCATTCGAGCTAAACCAAGCTGGGGTAACTTGAATGAGCTAAATGTGAGCTAAAGTCAGCTCGTAACAAAGTATAAAATCGACTTGGTTTGCTGTTTTGAGCTGCTACGGCATGCTTGCTAGCTGAATTAGCCCACACTTGTTCCAAGTGCCGAAATGGACTCCTTGAGCTGCCTAGCTCATGCTCGCGTGATAGGGCCTCGGGCATCACCAAGGGATCCACATTCGAACTTGATTCTTGCCCGAGTGAGGTCGCATCATTCCCCCCTTCTTCGAAATGACTTGTCCTCAAGTCGGAATCTGCGTCAAAGGGAGAGAGATCAGAAACATTAAATCTTGCACTAATGTTATATTCACCGGGCAAATTGAGTTTATATGAATTTTCATTGATGCGTTCCAAGACTTGGAATGGTCCATCCCCTCGGGGAAATAATTTAGATCTCCGCTGAGGTGGAAAACACTCATTTCGCGTGTGCACCCAAATCCAATCTCCTGGTTCGAACACAACTCTTTTTCGCCCCTTGTTAGCCTTTTGTGCATAGGTCTTGGTTTTAGCTTCAATATTGGATCGCACCCTCTCGTGTAATTTCTTCACAAATTTAGCCTTCTTCCGAGCATCCTTATGAATAATTTGCTCGCTTGGCAATGGTGCTAGGTCTAAGGGCGTTAGAGGGTTGAATCCATATACGACTTCAAAAGGGGAGTGCTTGGTTGCCGAATGCACAGACCGGTTGTAGGCAAACTCAACGTGAGGAAGGCATTCCTCCCAAGTCTTCAAATTCTTTCGAATTAATGCCCGAAGTAAGGTAGATAAAACGCGGTTAACCACTTTAGTTTGACCGTCGATTTGTGGGTGACAAGTCATCGAAAATAGGAGCTTGGTTCCTAATTTTCCCCACAAGGACCGCCAAAAGTGACTCAAAAACTTCGCATCTCGATCGGACACAATCGTCCGTGGTATTTCGTGCAGTCAAACGACCTCCCTAAAGAAAAGATTAGAAACATTAACAGCATCGTCAGTTTTTGAACAGACAATAAAATGTGACATTTTGGAAAATCGATCAACCACAACAAAGATAGAATCCTTCCCCGTTTTTGTCCTAGGCAAACAAAGGACAAAGTCCATAGAGATGTCCATCCATGGCGCTTCGGGAATCGGCAGGGGCGTATACAACCCATGTGGCTTAATCGTTGACTTAGCCATCTTACATGTTACACAACAACCGCAAATTTGCTCGACGTCTCGCTTCATTTTGGGCCAGAAGAAATGTTCTTGAAGCATGGCTAAGGTCTTATTTACACCAAAATGTCCCATGAGACCACCACAATGAGCCTCGTCCACAAGCAAATCTCGAGTTGAACTATGAGGAATACACAATTTGCCCTCCCTAAATAGGAAACCCTCGTGCCTATAGAATCTATCAACAGCAATATTCTCACAGGCAACATATATCTTACCAATCCTCATCAGTAGGGTACAAATCTTTCAAATATGCAAACCCTAGTAATTTGGAATCGAGATATGAAAGTAGTGCATACCTTCTCGAGAGTGCGCCGGCTACTATATTTTCCTTACCTCGTTTGTACTTGATGACGTACGGAAATGACTCCAAAAACTCTACCCACTTGGCATGCTTTTTATTAAGCTTATGCTGTCCCTTGATATGTTTAAGTGCTTCGTGATCTAAATGAATCACGAACTCCTTCAGCCACAAATAATGTTTCCAAGTCTCGAGTGCTCGTATAAGAGCGTACATCTCCTTATCGTAGACGGGGTAGTTCAACAAGGCTCTATTCAATTTTTCGCTAAAGTACGCATTTCGCCTCCCGTCTTGGGTCAATACGGCGCCAATTCCTATGCCTGAAGCATCACACTCTATTTCAAATGTCTTAGTAAAATCTGGCAAGGCAAGTAATGGGGCGTTAGTAAGACGGTTTTTAATATCAATAAAAGCCTTTTCTTGTTCTTCACCCCAATGAATGGTGGAATTTTTCTTGATTACACTAGTCAATGGCACAGCCAAGGTGATGAAATTAGGCACGAATCACCGGTAAAAGCTCACCAACTCGTGGAAGCTTCTCACTTGACTAATGGTCGCCTGTCTCTGCCATTCTTGAATGGTTTTAATCTTTTCTTGATCCACTTCAAGTCCCGTGGAGCTGACCACGAATCCTAGAAAAACAACCTTATTAGAACAGAACGAACATTTCTTAAGATTTGCGTATAAAGTTTCTTTTCGAAGTACCTCCAACACAGACCTGAGATGCGTTACATGTTCTTCCAAGGACTTGCTATAGATCAAGATATCGTCAAAGTAAACTACACAAAACTTACCAAGAAAAGGATGCAAGACATGGTTCATAAGTCTCATGAACGTACTAGGAGTGTTGGTTAGGCCAAAGGGCATGACAAACCACTCGTACAAACCGTGTTTTGTCTTGAATGTCGTTTTCCACTCGTCAAAACTGAATAAGGGAGACTTTCGATTAAGTCATTAGTGTTAAGTAAATTCTCCTTGTACATGAGAACAAGGATCGGTTGCATCAGAGACAACACTTTTCGTACTTCGCTGCTTTTTGCAAATATACTCGTCTTACCCCGCTCTTTTTCTTTTTTAACTATTTTTTTCTTTTCGCACTCTTTTTTTACCTTTTCTTTCTTTTTCTCTTTTATTTTTTTACCCGTATCCTCTCATTTTTTTTTTCTTGTTTCTCTTTTTCTTTTTTATTTTCTCTCAATTTCTCAAAGAGATTTCTCATCTTAATTTGATCTTCGTGCACTTCTTTTGGCATCAAGGAAGCTAATGTTACCGTTCGATCACAATGTTGGAAGGTGTATCGATTGGTGTAACCATCATGAATAGCCCGCTTGTCGTATTACCATGGTCGCCCAAAAAGAAGATGTCCCGCGTGCATAGGCACAACGTCACACAAGACCTCGTCTTGATATCGCCCAATAGAAAAAGGTACTAAGACTTGTTTCGTCACGTTTAATTCCTCATCGCTATTAAACCATTGAAGCTTGTACGGTCGAGGATGTTCGGTGGTGGCTAATCCAAGTCTTTCCACCATGATCGTACTAGCCATGTTAGCACAACTCCCTCCGTCCGTAATGACACAACAAACCTTCCCTCGCACTTGACAGCGCGTATGAAAAATGGTTTCCCGTTGTTGCTCGTCTTCGACATTTTGAAGATTTAGACTTTGTTTGACCACCAAGAGTTCTTTATTCCGGATGCCATTGGATATTATTGCTATCATTTTTAATTCCTCTCCACAAATCTCACTGGTAACTCACAAAGAAAAGTTCACTCATGCTCGTGTTTAACTCAATATTGACTTTTTCTTTGATGTAGACTCTCACGCCTTTTACCACTCGTCTTTTCTCTCGTGTCTTTGTAGGAGACTCGATGTGACGTTATCGTAGTTTAGGTGGGTTGGTTACAAGTGGTTACAAGGGATGAATGTAGGGTATTCAGGTAGGCTAAACAAAGAAAAACAAAGTTTGGTTATGTGTGGCGTTGGGCAATAGAAGTTGGGTTGCCAAATGATGGTGAAGGGATTTGGATTGATCGGGTTGAAAGAAACGGATATGATTAGAGCTAGAGAAGAGAGGAAAAAAGTACAACCAACACTTGCTAACTTGAACACTTTTTTTTAAAATTCATATTTTTTTCAATACTTCAATACACGAAAATATTACAATGGAAATGAAATTACAACTTGATTTTTCTTTTTTCTTTTTTTTTTTACTTTCAATTTTTTTTTTACAAATACGAACCTATTCGGGATTACTCGATGAACGTCGGCTCCTCGTTATCAAACTCTGATACCAAATGACGCGCCCCAGGTCCACGATAGACACGAGTTGCAAAGTTGCCCAATCGTCGACGAGGAGAGTTCTCGCCTTCAGAGAATAATGAACAGATAGATAGGTTTGCGGAAGCTTTGAAGTGAAACCATTTTATATTTCGGTTTAAGTTAGGAATAGAGGTTAGAGTATAATGGAATCAATTTAGATGAATAGGAATAATAGGCTCGATTTGGGTAATAGGAAGGTAGATGGTTGGTGAAGGTTTCAGTTTAGAAATAAAGGATTAAGGATAGGACGGAATGGCAAATACAAGGTTTGGAGTTGGGTAGGGAGTTGGTGGTTGTGGATGATGAAAGAGTGAACTTAACCAAGAGCGATTCAACACTAAAGAGTGTCACCCCAGTTCCTATACGGTTAAGGTGGATGATGGGATAGAATGAACGCCACACTCGAGTTTAAGAGTGATAAGTTCGGATAGAAAAGACTCGGACTGACGCCACTAGAAACTAGATAAATCGGTCGGGTCTCAAACGAAAATTGAGAGAAAAGATTTCTCACAAATTCGGCAGCAATTCATTAAGTAACAAAAAGTTCTTTCTACAAGAAAAATAACAACTATTTATAGGCTAGAACTAGCTAGCTGAATAACCACTAAAGTTTCTTAAAGACTAAGCAAATTCAGCTAAAACATTCTTGAATAATCTAGAAGAAATCCATTGAGTTGCCATGTCCAAATTCGACTGAATGGGAGTGCATGAGACGACTTCTAGATGGCTGACTGCATGGGGGCAATTGGCTTGGTGCATGCTTCCTTCTAGGTTCGGCCAATGGAGTTAAAGGCTTCAATCAATAAGCAACTCTTGCTGAATAGTTGTTAGCTTTAATTAGGGGAGTTGAGCAGCCTTAGAGGTGTGAACAACCGGTTTTGAAAAGCCTTCATGGTGTGAAAGGTCATAGCCGAATGGTCATAGGTGTAAACACCAATGTGAACAGAATTTGGAAACCTTTAAGGCTGGAAGCTTCTTTCCTGAAAGGTTGCTTGGGAGAGCCAAAAGTGGCCAGCTTTTAAGTCATTGTCCAGCCGAACATGCACGCAACAACCCCTTCATGTATCGGCCAAATACATTGCACCTAGGTGCATGAATCATTTAAATGCTCCCTTGAAGATTCAGCTGTACCTACATGCATAGAGAAAGATACATTAACTCAATTCATTTCAGCTGAATATCAGTTGAACAGAGCTAGAACAACTTAAGGGACACTTAGACAAATTAAATAAGCTAACTAAGACACTTTCAATATTCGGCTATAGCTAAAATCAAATAAGACTTGCTGTAAAAATTAAGACAAATTAAATGGCAATTTGGACTTCATAATTTTGCCTCTATTGAAGACTCTAGGACACATTAAATTGCTGTAGCAAAAATTAAATAAAATCATTAAGTTAAAACTTAATTAACCGAAAATTTAAGCAAGCTAATTAATTCAGCTCATTCAGCTAAAACAAGCTCATTCGAGCTAAACCAAGCTGGGGTAACTTGAATGAGCTGAAGGTGACTTAAAGTCAGCTCGTAACAAAGTATAAAATCGACTTGGTTTGCTATTTTGAGCTACTACGGCATGCTTGCTAACTGATCAGCCTACACTTGTTCCACAAGTGCCGAAATGGACTCCTTGAGTTGCCTAGCTCTTGCTCGCGTGATAGGGCCTGGGGCATTACCAAGGGATCCACGTTCGAACTTGATTCTTGCTTGGGCGAGGTCGCATCACACCTGATCTTTCATAAGTTCCGAATAACCTTTTTCCATGAGTTGCCCCATACTTAAATTGTTGCTCTTGAGGTCTGGTACGTAATACACATATTGGATTGACCCAACTAACCCATCCTTTTGTAATTAACATACGGTACCTTGGCCTTTTACCTCAACCTTCGATGCATCTCCAAATGCCACATGTCCCGTTTCAACCTTTCGCATCTCTTTGAATAGGTGCTTGTGCCCGCACATATGGTTGTTTGCACTCTTGTCAAGGTACCACACCATGTTGTTGTTGGTGTTGACTTCGTTGTGTGCCATAAAGAGAAAACCTTCTTTCGCCTCCTCATCTTCCGTGGTTAGGTTGGTTGTCTCTTCCACCTTTTTCAAGAGGCGAAATTCTTTCGCGAAATGCCCCACCTTGCCACAATTGTAACACTTATCAGAGTTGCAATCCTTCGCATAGTGACCATATTTGCCACACTTGTAACACTCGATGTTGGAATAATTCGACTGACCGCCTCTTCCACGACCGCGTCCTCTTCCATGCCAATTTTGTTGGTTTGATTGCTCCTTCTCCTCATAATGCCCTTCTTGACTGCGGCCTCTTTCACCGCGACCATTTCCTCGACCTCCACGGCCATGCCCTCTACCTCGAAAGTTTTGAGAATAAAGAACCTTTTCATCTTAGATTGATACCTTGGTTTGAAGTGCTTGCTCGAGTGTCTCCTCTTTCTTCTTCTTCTTACGTTGTTCATGTGCCTCGAGGTGAGCTCGTTGACTGTGAGCGTTGTTAAATCCTTTGACTCTTCAATGGCACATACAACATTCTCGAAACTGTCAGTTAACGACCTCAAAATCTTCTCCACAACTCGTGTATCGGTTAATGTTTCTCCGTTTCGGTTGAGTTGGTTCACCACGGTTTGAACACGCGTGATGTAGTCGGAGACACCTTTCGGTTCCTTCATCTTCATGCCTTCCAACTCGTCGCGAAGAGTTTGAAGGTGGACTTGTTTAACTCGGTTGGCTCCTTTTGTACACCTTCGCCAAAATGTCCCATGCTTCTTTTGAAGTTGTCGCACTCGCAATCTTCTCAAAGCCCGACTCGTCAACAGCTCGGAACATGTACAATGCCACTTTATCTTTCGATCGCATCTCTTTCAACGTCTTGTTTTGAGCCACTGTATATCCCGCAGTAGTTGTCGGTTCTACGAGACCTTCTTGGACCACCTCCCAACCTTCTTGAGACCCGAGAAGAGCTCTAGTTCGCCTTCGTTAGTCGAGACAGCGGCACATTACTAGTCACACTCTCCATGGCTCGGATACCAATTTGTAGAAATCGCTCAAGACAGAACCAAAAATAAACAACTATTTATTAGCTATGCCGTGAGGGCTTGTGGAGAAAAAATAACTTATCAAATAACCTTTTTTATTTTAACTTCTTTCTTCTCTATTATATATCAAATACTTACAAACTATTTATAGGCTATAGTCTGCCCTTCAAAAAACTAAAAAATATTAAAATCTAAAAATAGCCATAAACCAATGATTTTTGACCTTTCATTCTCCTAAAAAACCTCTAAATTAAACCCATTAAAACATAACTCTTAACTTTTCATTCTCTTAAAAAAACTGCTAAATTAAACCCATTAAAACGTAACTCTTGACCTTTCATTTAATATTTATTCATCATATATTACAAATATCACAAGTACCTCCCAGCAATTTCTTGGTATGTGCTAGTGATTATAAAATCAGCATTGTTCATAGAAATCAGATTAGCAGTAAATTGACATGCGAAATGGTACCTGTCCTCGTATTTTCTCCAGTATATGTCGGAATCAGGATACTTTGTTTTCTCTAATGCATGTGCAATGTTGCACTGCGTGGAAATAGAATTAAAGAAGAAAAGTAAGACCATATATAACCAATTAACTGCTTAGTATAAATTCATCTATTCATTGAACTAGGGAATTCTAGAAAAATCAAATAGAAATATAGAATCTGCGTGATTCCTAGTTTATATGATAACAGCGACGCGACAAGATTTTCGTCGCTGTAGTTGCCAATTATAAGATCCTGTACACCCTGTAACTCATCCTCAATTTTATTTGAAGCATCCTAATAATCACCGAAAGGAACCATGAACATTAAGCCCTTGGATCAATTTAAGAGTGAAAAGCTGTTAAAAGTTTGCTCCTACCAGAAAAAATTGTATGAAACTGTAATTCTACATAATTCCTATCCCTTTCTATTAGGAGAATGAAAAATTAATATGATGGTGAAAGGGAAAAATATGATTTGTCATTCTCTTATAAAAAAGGGATAGAGATAATGCAATCACGGCTTCATACAATCATTATTCTTGCTCCTATTTACCTCTGCAAAAGTTTCCAAGTATGGCCACACATCAAACCTCGAAATCCATTTATGTAGGATACCATTCTCCGATCTAAAAGGAACTCTAAGGATGTATGTATGATTAGTACCGCTAATTCTTTCTAGTTTTTGGTTGCATGTTTTTCCTTTCGCATCCGGTAGTTTTTGGTTGCATGTTGTTCCTTTCGCATCCGGAATTAGTCGGGTAACCTTAAAAAAACATAAATCGAAAGGAAGAACTTTGTTAAGCATAGAAATGGAACTATGAAAACTAGTACGATAAAATCACCAAGTGAATACACTTACTATAAGAATCTTTGGAATTACATCTAGACCCTGCTCTTGTTTTCTGAGAAGCATTTCTTTCTCTAATGCTCGCACTTGATCGAGTATATAGACAATCTATGTTCAATAGCTATAGTTCAATTGCCTAAGACAAATAATACCTGTCCACCAGTGTCTGGCAAACCTAAGACATTTGCTTGACCAAAGTAACCGTGTGGAGACACAATTACAACATTGAACACCATAGGGATCCTTCCAAGAAATGTTGCCAAGGTAGATGGATCAGGAGTATGAAGGATGTCCAAGAGAAGCCGCATCATCTCAGACACCCGTTGTACCGTATCACCCCAACCTCTCTCGAATCCCATTCCTCGTAAGCTGCATATTTCAGATCAGCAATATTATATATATGTGAGTGAGTGGAAGCAACAATTGAAACATTTTAAAGAAAATGTATATATTCACTTACTAAAACTCAAACTCGGAATATGGTATCTCAAATGGGAGCTTAGAAAGGTATTCATATGACCTACTCAAGGCAGATTGAAGCTTTGAAATGTTCTGAATGCGGTCATTCAGCATCATCACCTACAGTATACAATCACAACTTTGATTATCATCTATTTGGAAATTAGCATGCAAGCTACAGAGAAACTAACCATTATTGGAGGATCATTTAAGATAAAAAGAGAAAGTTGCTCAATAAAAGGCTAGACTCTGGAGGAGACTAACCAAGCCATCATGCTTGTGGGCACGAAGGAAATCAAGCAAACGCTCCAAGCTTTCTTTTTTGTGGAACATATTTGAAGATAGGTGGCGATTAAGGAACAGAACTCCATTGCCAATTGATGATGAGCGTGTTGGTCTAGGAAATGTGGCATTAAATGGCTCAAAATCAAGTTCAAGCATATAGCTGTCTATGCACCTAAAAGGACAAATTCCACTTCCAAAGTTAAACGATAAAATGCAGTTAAAACCAGCTTGTCTAATAAATGCAATAACATTCAAACATGTTAGCAAGTTACTAGCTTCAGAGTCTATTTTGTATTGGAGATGAAAGCATAGACTTTTAATCTCCTATAACATTAAAGAAAAAACAAAAGGGAATTCTTACCCTCCATCGACAAGTTCTTCCTTGAACCGAAGAAACTCTGAAACACTCAAATGATCCACAGTGAGTTCATAACCATTAACCCGAAAATATTCCCATACACCTGGCCTTGGGCGAACTGCTATTACCACAAATGGAGGAAGAAGAACTATAGCTTCCTTCAAAGTACAAAGTTGAAAACACATAAATTCCAGTAGTAATATATACATAGATGCATGCATACATATATATGTTCGTTGATACTACACATCTGGTTCTTTCTTGTGTGTCACCCACAACCACTTAGACCAAACCAAATCCCAGTATCAACAATGTTCTACTTTCTAATAATCATTTTGAGATTAGCAAATTTTACCTGTGCAGACTGTAAGAATTTGAAAAAGGGACCATCTCTGAGTTTATATATGGTTTCATCTTCTTTAGCGGATTCGATTAGCTCATCAGTCAGGTGATGAGACTGCAATATCTTTTTTCCCCCAGAAACATACTTTCATATGCAAAAAGCTTTGAGTCTCTTAAACTTGAATTAAACTGTATGAAACTAAAGGAAGCACTTCATTTTCAGACACAGCAAAAACATGTATGCATGAAGAAGGAACAAGACAAGAACTGGAAAAAAGAGAAACGAGCTCGTTACGATAAGCAGAGAGGGTTTCTTGAATTACATCTCTCATTGTGTTGGGTGTGGTTGACTTAAGTAACCCGCAAGAGAAGAGATATAAAAGGGTGCCCAAAATGAGGCAAAAATGAAAAAGTGAAACGTGCCATTGTGATAGTTCTTTGGAAAATATGAAAGCTCGTTTCCAAATTCCTAGTGTAAGCGTTGCATCGTTCCATAGGCTGTAACGCCCCAACTGAGCTTCTTTGTCGGTTGTGCACGTGCCTATTTATGGTTTCTAGTGCATGGCATGGAGGCATGCGGTTTCTCGGCACCACCCCGCTGAAATTGAATGAGCCACTTATGCTTCGGCCATTGTTGTTTTCTGTTGTTATATGGGAAAAGTGATCGGTTCGGGTAGTTAGATTTTAAAAGGTAAAAAATTGGCTTTATTTTTGAATTTTTTTTAAAGAATATTTCAACTTTATGAAAGGAAATCAAACTCCAACTTATATAATTAAGGGATGATATGAGTAATTACTATATTATATCTCATGGTTACTTGTTTTTAACTATAATGCCTTGATCTTTTTCTTTTTATAAGGTATATTGGCTTGATTTTTTTTAAAATAAAAAACCATTTGGCTTGATATTGAAAATGTGAGACCTGGGCTTGTTTTCCTATTTTAATATCCTTCCATGCCAGGCGGTGAGCTTATTTAGGCTACTTTTGGATCGGTTTTGTGTGAAGAATCTTTTTATTATTATTCAATTTACATTAAAAATTATTTATTAATATATGAATAATTATTATATAATACCAAAACTTATATTAATTAACTTAACAATATATTAATGTAAACTTAATTAATTGTCATAATTTTTTAAATTATACTTAAAAAAACATCATATATTACTAACTAGTAAAAAAATTAAATCTATAAAATTATTGAATATAATTGGATAAATTTAAAAAATAATAGTAAAGAATTTTTTATAATTATATCTCTATACTTATTATGAAATTGTTGTCTGCGTTGATATCATAAGTTAATCAAATATCAACTCAATTAGAAAAAAGGATTAATATAATCTTTCTTTTAAATGATAATTGATGTTATTATGATGGTGTTTTTGTCTTTTCATACTTTTATATAATCTTTAAATAAAAAAGTTATATATCACATATTCAAAGATCAAACACATGTTTTAATAAAATTTATATACAAATTCTTTACCACTCAGTTAATGTAAATATAAATTTTAGCATGCAAATTGGGCTATAATTTAGGATTTTTAGGATTTTGATTAGTTAGTTTCCATGTATAATTCCTAAGTACTAGTATAAATACCTAGCACTTGTACAACAATAGATTTATTCCTCTTTCTTTTCCTAATTTTAATAACATGATATCAAGAGCTTAGGTTCCCCTTCTTTTTTTTCTCTGCTCTTGTGGTCTTGTTTTGGGCATCATCATCCCTATTTCTTTCTCATTTTCTATTCGTTGACCAAACCTCTTCCACCATTTTTTTTTATTCTGCTCCTAGTTCTTCACTCTTTTTCTATACAATCTGCCTCTGTGTTACCCCTTACACGTGTCCGACGCCAGAATAGGATACGAGGTATCACCAGACTTAACTCGCTTAAACATACAACATTGGGCTATGAAATTTCATTCCAACTTTAAAACTTTTTATTTATATTCATAACATCCTTATTATGGGCCTACAAGGCCCTAAGCATACATGCGGAAGGGTTCGAGAATAAATCGAAAATTTTTACGCACTTAGAAAATTTTTGCCTAAACAGGGGCCACATGCCCGTGTGGAATGGAACACGCCCTTGGGGGCAGGCCGTGTGGTTACACAAGCCCATGTTCCTAGTCCGTGTGGGATTTATTTTTCATTTCGAACCTACAGGGGTTTTCACATGGCCGGACACACTCCCGTGTCTATAGCCCGTGTCCCACACACGGCCTAGACATGCCCGTGTCCTCACCTGTGTGTGAAAACCTTAGCATTTTGTTTATGACATCAGCAACTCTCAAGGGGCACACGACCTAGTCACATGCCCGTGTGTTGGCCCGTGTTACGAATCGAATTCTCGCAATTTGATATAGGGGACACACAACCTATCAACACACCCATGGGGCTGACTGTGTGTCACAAACGGCCTAGACACACGCCCGTGTGTCTACCCGTGTGGACAATTAGAAGGATATTTTCAAAGCCAATTGCTACCCTAAAACATAAACACACATATACCAACACAAGCAACACATAACATGGAATAATGCACTATGAAGAACCACTAATCTTCATTCATACATTTCACATTTTACTCCATCATTTACAAGAACTTTTACTTCATAAAACTCATCATCATTAAAATATAAAACTTGACAATTATTGGCCAATTCCCCATGGCCATTTACAAAATGAGTGTATAACATTAGTAACCAACACTTTGGCTTTCAAATATGACATAACTCAAAGTGACCAAGTTCCTATACATGCCATACTCAAAACAATTCAACTTTACCATACCAAAAGAATGATTGATAGTGTGATCCGAGCTCCGACTATCTACGATCCCTGAGCTAACTTGGCGATACTACAAGGAAAAGGGAAAAGAGAGGGGTAAGCATATAGCTTAGTAAGTTAGCATGAATTGAAGTAGCAACAAAAAGTACTCATGGTAAAAACCATTTATCTCATAGAATGATAACAACACAAGATCTCAAGTACTTAGACATACTTACTCTTACCTATCATATATCACATTATGATTTCATAACTCGTATTTTTCTTATGGTACTTATATCACTTCATCACATAATTTAGCACTTATGCTATCTTGAACATAAACTTAAATCATTATCATCCTTAACTTAAATGTAACTCTTTGTCATCTTTGTATAACTTAGCTCTTTATCATCTTTACATAACTTAGCTCTTTTGCCCGTTGAACTACTCGGAATATCATAGGATACTCAATCTTATCATACATGTATCACGATGCCAATGCCATATCCCAGATATGGTCTTACATGGGATCACCTCTTGATGCCGATGCCATATCCCAGATATGGTCTTACACGGGATCTCTTAGCTCGATGTTGATGCCATGTCCTAGACCTGGTCTTATACGAGATCGTACATAGATGTTGATGACATATCCCAGACATGGTCTTACACGAGATCTCTCTTTGGCGCCCAAGCCATGTCCCAGACATGGTCTTATACGGGACCTTCCTTATTCGGTGCCGATGCCATGTCCTTGACATGGTCTTATACGGGACCTTCCTTATCTCATGTTGTGACATAGGTACCCTCGTTATTCCGAATCTTCAAACGGGACTTCAACTTGACATATTCTCATCATTTTCTCATCGAGGCACCATTAGTTGATTTTCATAGATATGGTATTCTGTCATAATATCAAGCATTTTAAAATATAAAAATACTATGAAGCTTTAATTTCACACAAACTTACTTCGGTACTCAAAATATGAGTAGATGTTCGATTTAGTCCACAACTTTGTTCTTCCTCGGTTTCGGTCTGGACTTTGTGTTTCTTGATTATCAAGCTTGAAAGATGAACAAACCCTGGCTATGTCTTCGTTAGTGATTTCGGCCATGGGAGAAGAAGATGAACACAATTTTGACTTTGTTTTCACTTTTTAATCTTTTATTTACCAAATGACAAAAATACCCTTAAAGCCTCTTTCTTAAGATTTTTCCTTCCCATGCCCATTTTTGTCTATCTTAACATGTAATGGTCTAATTGCTAAATAAGGACCTCTAGTAATTTTTATAACTCTATTTCATACTTAAATCTTCTAGAATCTCATATTTTCTAATCTTTACAATTTAGTCCTAATGGACAATTTAATCACTAATAAATAAAATTTCCTCATGAAATTTTTACACAATCATGTAAACACATCATAAGCCTCATAAAAATCATAAGACATATTTCTACTTCAGATTTGTGGTCTCGCAACCACTATTCCGACTAGGCCCTAAATCGGGCCATTACAATTCTCCCCCTTAGGGATTTTCGTCCCCGAAAATCTTACCAGTAAAAAGGTTTCGATACTGGTTTCTCATAGCCTCCTCGGGCTCCCATGTAGCCTTTTCTGCCCCATGTCTTTGCCACAATACTTTCACAAGAGCTATACTTTTATTTCTTTGCTGTTTGGCTTCCCGTGCTAGAATCTTAACCGGTTCTTCGCCATAAGTCATGTCCGGTTGAATTTCAACCTCTATCGGTGTAATCACGTGTGAAGGATCTGATCGGTAACGATGTAACGTAGACACGTGAAACACATCATGAATCTTTTCTAATTCGGACGGCAAATCTAATTGATAGGCTACCGGCCCTATCCTCTCGGTGATCTCATACCGTCCGATAAAATGCAGACTCAATTTGCCTTTTCAGCCAAATCTGAGAACCTTCTTACATGGTGACACTTTTAAAAATACCTTATCTCCAACTTGAAACTCAATCTCTTTTCGTTTCAAATATGAGTAGGACTTTTGTCTATTAGAAGCAGCTTTTAAACAATCATGGATTATTTTCACCTTCTCTTCGGTTTCTCTAAGCAGATCGACCCCGTGAATCTAATTTTCCTTGAGTTCTGTCTAATATAAAGGCGTTCGACACTTACGCCCATACAAAGCCTCGTAAGGCGCCATTTTCAAACTTGAATGAAAACGATTATTATATGCCAACTCTACCAACGGTAAATACTTTTCCCAGCTGCCTTGAAATTCAAGAACACAACATCGGAGCATATCTTCAAGTATCTGTATTAATCTCTCTGACTGTCCGTCGGTTTGTGGGTGAAAAGCCGTACTAAAAATCAGCTTTGTGCCCAAAGCTTCTTGCAACTTTTTCCAAAATCGAGACGTGAATCTCGGATCTGTATCTGATATAATCGAAAAAGGCACTCCATGTAGTCTTACAATCTCTGAAACATACAAGTCTGCTAACTTATCAAGTGAATAATCGACACGTACAGGTATGAAATGAGTCCCCTTCGTAAGTCTATCTACCACAACCTATACGACATCTTTATTGCTCGGTGTCAACAGCAAACCCGTTACAAAGTCCATAATAACATGGTCCCATTTCCACTCGGGAACCATAATAGGTTGAAGCAAACCTGAAGGTACTTGGTGTTCAGCTTTCACTTGCTGACAAATCAAGCATTTCAACACAAACTCTGAGATGTCTTTCTTCATATTCGGCCACCAATACCATCTCTTCAAGTCGTTATACATTTTTATGCTACTCAGATGTATAGATAGACATCTGCTATATGCCTCATGTAAAATCTTCCGAATAAGCTCATCATTCCTCAGTACACAGACTCTGTCTCTGAACATCAGACATCCATCAAAATTAATCTGAAAGTCGGACTCAACAACCGACTCACACTGAACTCTTTTGGCTTGTAAGTCACTGTCATCTTTCTGAGCCTCATAAATCGCTTGAAGGAACATCGATCTAGCCTTCAACTCAGCTAGAATGGAACCATCGTCTGATAAAGTCACCCATGTATTCATAGCCCTCAATCCAAATAGGGATTTTCTACTCAAAGCATCATCGACTACATTCGCTTTTCAAGGGTGGTAGTCAATGACTAACTCATAATCCTTTATCAGCTCCAACCATCTTCACTGCTTTAAGTTCAATTCCTTCTGAGTCATCAAATACTTTAGGCTCTTATGATCGGTGAATATCTGACATCTTTCACTATACAAATGGTGTCTCCATATCTTTAAAGCAACCACAATAGCAGCCAACTCTAAATCATATGTCGGGTAATTCTTCTCGTGTGGCTTTAACTGTCTAGATACGCTATCACCTTGCCCTTTTACATAAGCACACAGTCCAATCCATTCAAGGATGCATCGCTGTAAATCACAAATTCTTTTCCCAGTTCAGGTTGCACTAGAACTGGAGCCTCAGCCATCAATGCCTTTAGTTTCTCGAAACTCTGTTGGCACTTTTCTGTCCATTCAAACTTCACCTCTTTTTGTAACAACCTCATCATTGGAGTAGCTATCATAGAAAATCCCTTGACAAACCGTTTGTAGTAGCCAGCTAGGCCCAGAAAAGTTCTAACCTCTGATACATTCCTCGATGGTTTCCAATCAACAATAGCTGAAATCTTGTTTGGGTCAACTCAGATTCCATCTCCCGAGACAATGTGCCCTAAAAATCCAACCTCTTTAAGCCAAAACTCACTTTTACTAAACTTGGCATACAACTAATTATCTCGTAAAATCTGTAAAATCGTTCTCAAGTGCTCGACGTGCTCATTCTCATCACGAGAATATATTAGTATATCATCAATAAAAACCATAACAAATTTATCCAGGTACAGTCAGAAGATACAATTCGTTAAATTCATAAACATAGTAGGGGCATTTGTCAAACCAAAAGGCATAACTAAAAATTCGTAGTGCCCATACCTCGTCCGAAATGCAGTTTTCGGAACATCTGAGTCTTTTACTCTCAACTGGTAATATCCCGACCTCAAGTATATCTTGGAAAACACAGTGGCTCCATTCAATTGATCGAACAAATCATCGATCCTTGGCAATGGGTACTTGTTCTTCACGGTTAGCTTACTAAGCTGCCGATAATCTATACATAATCTTATGGAACCATCTTTTTTTTTTTCACAAATAATATTGGAGCACCCCACGGAGAATAACTTGGTCTTGCAAAACCTTTGTCCGTCAACTTTTGCAACTATCTTCAATTCCTTCAACTTAGTTGGAGCCATTCTGTATGGAGTAATTGATATAGGTGCAGTACCAGGAGTTAACTCAATGCCAAATTCAACCTCTCTAACCGGAGGCAACCCTGGCAATTCTTCTGGAAATACATCTGGATACTCACATACTATCGGCTTGATTCAATTTTTAACTTAGTTTTCTTTGTATTCATAACAAAAGCAAGATATGCTTCATACCCCTTTCTTACATACCTCTGGGCAGACATATGGGAGATCACTATAGGCGATCTGTCATGTTCATCTGATTCAACACGAATAGTGTCCCTGTTTTCACATCTCAATTCAATGTATTTCTTTCCACAATTTACTGTCACATCATGAGGGGTTAACCAGTCCATACCAAGAATTATATCTAATTCATCAAATGGCAATAGCATGAGATTTGCCTTACAATAATGACCTCTAATCATCAATGGGCAATCCTTGTATACCTTATCAACTAATACAGTTTTACTTAACGGATTGGACACTTTTATCACAAACTCTGTAGACTCTACAAGCATGCTCATACTAGATATTAATTTCATGCAAATATATGAGTGGGTAGATCCCGGATCAATTAAAGCAACAACATTAGTATCATAGAGAGAAAATGTACCCGTAATTACATCAGGGGATGACGCCTCTCCGCGAGCGCGAATGGCATAAGTCCTCGCAGGCGCTCTACTCTCAGATCTTGCAGCCTGCTCTCTGGGTGTACTCTTACTACTCGTTCCACTTCCTGGGTTTCTCTGTTGTCTCCCTCTAGTAGTACTTCCTGATCTTACACTCTAAATTTTCTATTTTTCAACCATCTCGGGGCATTCTCTAATAAAATAATCTTGGGAACCACACTTAAAACAGGCCCTCTCATGTGCTCGGCACTCACCGGGGTGACGTCTGCCACACTATGGGCATTTCAGTCTATTAGGTCGAGTGTTCCCAACACTAGCAACCGAGGTAGTCTGAGCTTTAATCCTTGAGTACTGTTTACTCATACTTCTATTCGAAAACCCAGCTGAAGTAGCTGGTCGGGTAAGGAAGTCTTTTGACTTCTTGGATGACAATTGAAATGACTTGTTCATTTGTCTCTTTCTTGAGTCACGAGACTCTATTTCAGCTTTTCTTTTCTCTTTAACCAACTCTTCAGCTTTACAAGCCCAGTCCACTAATACAATAAATTCTTTCAACTCAAGGACACCAACAGATAATCTTATATCTTCGTTGAATCCGTCCTCAAACCATTTACACATAATGGCTTCAGTGGATACACGTTCTCGAGTGTACTTGCTGAGTCTTACAAATTCATGCTCATACCCAGTTACTGTTGTCTTTCATTATTTCAGTTCAAGGAATTCCTTTCTTTTTCTGGTCGATAAACCTTTGGTTAATGTACTTCTTTCGGAACTCTTCTTGGAAAAACTCTCATGTGATCCTTTCTCTTGGTACAACTGACACAAGGGTATTCCACCACTGATAAGCGGAATCTCTTAAGAGAGACACCATACATTTCATGCATTCCTCTAGTGTGCAAGATAATTTGTCAAATACCCTGATGGTATTTTCAAGCCAGAATTCTGCTCTTTCCGGATCATCATCTTTACTAGCTTGAAATTCATCGACTCCTTGTTTCCGGATTCTATTAACTGGAGGCTTTTCCCTTCTTACCACTTCTACCACTTGGGGAGCTATAGGGGTAGGCTGAGGAATAGGTAGGGGTGGAGGGGGTTGTGCATTTAGGTTCACACAAACGAACTCCGTATACCATGCATTCATCATGTGGAGAAAGGCTTCCCTAGCCTCTTCTCCTCCTCTCTGACTTACGGTCGTTGGTCTAATCTCATTTTCATTCGGCACCGTCCCTTCAGCGGGAACCGGCACGTTACTTTCTACATCATCTGCCACAGCTCTATCGGGATCTATTTACTATATGAAAACACAATTTAAATTGTCAGGAGTCGTCACACTATCATAATGTAAGTACTCATGTGTATGGCATGTATAGCTAGACTCGTGCATACGCTACGTTAGTCCGAGAATCAACTAAACCGTAGCTCCGATACCACTAAATGTAACACCCCTTACCTGTGTCTGACGCCGGAGCAGGATACAAGGCATTATCAGACTTAACTCACTTAAACATACAACATTGGGCTATGAAATTTCATTTCAACTTTAAAACTTCTTTTTCATATTCATAACATCCTTATTATGGGCCTACGAGGCCCTAAACATACATACGGAAGGGTTCAAGAATAAATTGGAAAATTTTACGCACTTAGAAATTTTTTGCCTAAACAGGGGCCACATTCTCGTGTGGAATGGAACATGCCCGTGTGGGCAGGCCGTGTGGTCACAAAAGCCCATGTTCCTAGCCCGTGTGGGATTTATTTTTCATTTTGAACCTACAGGAGTTTTCACACGGCCGGACACACACCCATGTCTATAGTCTGTGTCCCTCACACGGCCTAGACACGCCCGTGTCCTTACTCGCGTGTGAAAACCTTAGCATTCTGTTTATGACGTCAACAACTCTTAAGGGGCACACGGCCTAGTCACAGGCCCGTGTGCTGGCCCGTGTGACGAATCAAATTCTAGCAATTTGATACAAGGGACACACGGCCTATCAACACACCCATGGGGTGGGGCTGACCGAGTGGACAATTAAAATGATATTTTCAAAGCTAACTACCACCCTGAAACATAAACACACATATACCAACATAAGAAACACATAACATGACAATAATACACTATGAAGAACCACTTATCCTCATTCATACATTTCACATTTCACTCCATCATTTACAAGAACTTTTACTTCATAAAACTCATCATCATTAAAATATGAAACTTGACAATTATTGGCCAATTCCCCATGGCCATTTACAAAATGAGTGTATAACATTAGTAACCAACACCTTGGCTTTCAAATATGACATAACTCAAAATGACCAAGTTCCTATACATGCCATACTCAAAATAATTCAACTTTACCATACCAAAAGAATGATTGATAGTGTGATCCGAGCTCTGACGTTCTACGATCCCCGAGCTAACTTGGCGATACTACAAGGAAAAGGGAAAAGAGAGGGGTAAGCATATAGCTTAATAAGTTAGCATGAATTGAAGTAGCAACAAAAAGTACTCATGGTAAAAACCATTTATATCGTAGAATAATAACAACACAAGATCTCAAGTACTTAGACATACTTACTCTTACCTATCACATAGCACATTATGACTTCATAACTCGTATTTTTTTCATGGTACTTATTTCACTTCATCACATAATTTAGCACTTATGCTATTTTGAACATAAACTTAAATCATTATCATCCTTAACTTAAATGTAACTCTTTTTCATCTTTGTATAACTTGGCCCTCTATCATCTTTACATAACTTAGCTCATTTACTCATTGAACTACTCGGAATATCAGAGGATACTCAATCTTATCATACATGTATCACGATGCCAATGCCATATCCCAGATATGGTCTTACATGGGATCACCTCTTGATGCCGATGCCATATCCCAGATATGGTCTTATACGAGATCGTACATAGATGTCGATGCCGTATCCCAGACATGGTCTTACACGAGATCTCTTTTTGGCACCGAAGCCATGTCCCAGGCATGGTCTTATACGGGACCTTCCTTATTTGGTGCCGATGCCATGTCCGAGACATGGTCTCATATAGGACCTTCCTAATTTGATGCCGATGCCATGTCCTAGACATGGTCTTATACGGGACCTTCCTTATCTCATGTTGTGATATAGGTATCCTCGTTATTTCGAATCTTCAAACAGGACTTCAACTTGACATATTCTCATCATATTCTCATCGAGGCATCATTAGTTGATTCTCATAGATATGATATTCTTTGTCATAATATCAAGCAGTTTAAAATATAAAAATACTATGAAGCTTTATTTTCACACAAACTTACCTCAATACTCAAAATAGGAGTAGATGTTTGATTTAGTCCACAACTTTGTTCTTGCCTCGGTTTCGGTCTGAGCTTCGTGTTTCTTGATTATCAAGCTTGAAAGATGAACAAACCCTAGCTATGTCTTCCTTAGTGATTTTCGACCATGAGAGAAGAAGATGAACACAATTTTGACTTTGTTTTCCCTTTTTAATCTTTTATTTACCAAATGACAAAAATACCCTTAAGGCATCTTTCTTGAGATTTTTCCTTCTCATTTCCATTTTTGTCCATCTTAACCTATAATTGTCTAATTGCTAAAAAAGGACCTCTAGTAATTTTTATAACTCTATTTCATACTTAAATCTTCTAGAATCTTATATTTTCTAATCTTTGCAATTTAGTCCTAATGGACAATTTAATCACTAATAAATAAAATTTCCTAATGAAATTTTCACACAATCATGCAAACACATCATAAGCCTCATAAAAATCATAAAACACATATTTCTACTTCGGATTTGTGGTCTCGCAACCACTATTCTGACTAGGCCTTAAATCAGGCTATTACAGTCTCTATCATGGAGAAAATAGAGATTTCTCACCCCATTTAGATGGGACAAATTGCAATCATTGGGCTTTCGGGATGCATAGCTACATTATTGGCCAAAAATTGTGGCGTATTATTACTAGAGATGAGATATTAAACTTGTTTGTGAGACGAATGAGACTGTTACTAAGTATAAAGACCGTTTGGTAGATTGAGATAGTAAGAATTATCAAATTATCACTTGGTTTTGTAGTACTTCTGTTCATGATATTTATACGCAGTTTGATGAGTTTGAAATAACAAAATAGATATGGGATTTTCTTACTACTTGATATCAAACCACCGATCTTGATCACTACTACCAACTATAGATGGTTAATGGGTCGTTTGATTTATTCAGCAGTGACCAGACCGAATTTGGCATACTCGATTCATGTCTTATCCTAGTTTATACATAAGTCAAGGCAAAAGCATTGGGATGTGGCTCTATGTGTTGTCTGATCCTTGAAAGGATCTCCTGGCCAAGGGATTATTTTGATATTTGATAGTCATTTGTCCTTGAAAGGATGTTGTAATTCGGATTGGGTTGCTTGTTCGTTAACTTGGCATTCTCTTATTGGCTAGCTTGTCTTTTTGGGACAATCTCCTATTTCTTGGAAAACTAAAAAACAACATACTGTTTCCTGTTTTTATGTTGAGGTTGAGTATAGGTTTATGGCTTCCATTATTTGTGAGCTCAAGTGGCTGAAGGCCTTGCTATTGAGCTTAGGTGTTCATCATCCTAAAGCAATTCATTTATTTTGTGATAGTCAATTTACGTTGCATATTGCACAGAATCTTGTATTTCACGAGTGTACTAAACATATTGAAATAAATTGTCACTTTATTAGGGATGCAGTCCAGGATAGGTTGATTGCACCTTCTTATGTTCCGACATTCATTCAATTGCCTGACAATTTTACAAAGGCGCTTGGTAAAACGCAATTTGAATATCTTCGTAGCAAGTTGGGCATTTATGATATGCATGCTCCAACTTGAGGGGGTGTTAGGATATTATTATGGGATATTATATTTTAGCAGTTTGATTCCTAATGGGATATTATAAAATATTATTATGGGATATTATCTTTTAACAACTTGATTCCTACATAACTACTATTGTATAAATATATATACCTTTGAGGTCTATCAATAAAATTTAAGATATTACCCTATTATTGTCATTTTTTTAATGAAATTGGTAACTACCCATCCTTGCCACCCTTTCTCATAGCCACTCTCATTCTCTCCTTACATAAAGTTTTAGTCATATCTCAAGGATTTCTGTAACGCCCTGAATTTTAGGGCTAGAAGTTTTGGGGTTTTGTGGTTAGGGTCAGTGAGAATATTTTGCTATTGTGTTTGGTTGTGTGTGTAAGTGACAGAATGGGCCTGCTGCTCTGGTGGTACAGTGAGTGTTAGCGAACCTCTAGGTTCCAGGTTTGATTCCTAGTGTGAACTTTTTGGATGAATATTTTTGTTTTGTGTTAATTTAATGTATGATTGCTAATTATTTGCTTATTTTTTTATTGGTATTATTTTTTTTGCTTTTCTTTTTTCACGTTTTTCTTCTTCTCTTCTTCTTTGCTTTTGTTTGCTTTCTTTTTGAATCAGTAGTGTGGTGGTTTCGGTAGAACCTCATTGTTCTTTGTCATCAAGTCGGCATCGGGACGTTTTCAATTACCAAAATAGGTGTGGGATTCAAAACTTTTATATTTTACTTTGCAAATCTTTGTTTCGGTATCTCTTGCGTGTGCTTTAATTTCATCGATTTTGGGCATTTGGTAGTTGAATAATATGGGGTATATGGCATATTTTGCTAAACTCTCGTTATTGTAAAGGTTATGGACCAATTTATGTGGCTAGAATGACAATTTTGGCCAATTCCGATGGGATTTCGTGACCACATGGGTAGCCACACGGGCGTGTGCCTGTTCACCCGGCCGTGTGGAATTAGGAATTAGGGTTTTTGACAAAATTGGGTGCCACATGGCCTGGCCACACCGTCATGTGGCCGACTTGGGGATTTTATCAATTCTCACACGGGCGTGTGAGTTTGGGGATTAGGGTTTGAGTGATTTGGAGCCACGCGACCGTGTGGCTGATTTAGAGATTTAGGGATCTCACACAGCCACCTGCCTTGCACTCTAATTTAGCAAATTTGGACAATGAGTGACATGGCCTGTTCGCACGACCGTGTCCCTACATCACACGGGCGTGCGCCTCTGTCACATGGGCGTGTGCCTCCCTCCACACGGGCATATTGAACTCTGTATGGCGTAGGCTTTCCCGCATGGCCGTGTGGCTCTAAGTCACCTATGTTGATTCTGTGTTATTTTGATCCGAGCATTTGTCTGTGTGTTTGCCTTGACTGATCTTTAGTCAGGGTGGCTAAAAATTCTGATTTGGGCTTCTGCCTGAGTGTATCTATGACTGTCATGTAAGACGCTTGAATCTGAATCTGTTCTGTTTGGTGTGTGTGCATAGTTGTTCTATTTGACTGTCTGATATTGTGTCTCTATTCTGTGAGATTGTATGCATAAAATATTTTGGGATGGGTTTTGAAGAGAAGGGAGTCTGATTCTAATCTAATCTGGCAGTTCAAACTGCAATTTGTCTGTATTACGGATTATCGCACTGCACTATACAACACATACGTTAGCCTTGCTGCGTATATTTATTTGATCTGGCAGTTTAACTGTAAATAATTGGTATAATAGTTTACTGCATCGCATTGTACCGTATGTACATTAGCTATGCTACGTACCATTATCTGATATGGCAGTTTAACTATAAATTATCGGTATAGCGGGTTACCGCATTGCACTATACCGCACGTACGTTAGCTATGCTACGTATATATATTTGATCTGGCAGTTCAAATGCATTTTGTTAAGTCATTATTATCGGGTGACCCGGGATAACTTTATATGGTATGTAGGGTTGGATGGGCCTACTTGGTTCTATGTGGTGTGTTTGGTTGGATAAGCTCAAACAGCTCCTACGAGGTGTGATCGGGGGATGGAGAGGTGTGTTTGGCTGGATCGGTGGGTTCTTTTAATATCAGACTACATACATACACATCTGTTTGAGTGTTCTGCATGTGAGATTCCCTGACTATTTCTGATTGACTGATTAGTACATGTGACAGTATGCCTGTGAGTGTGACTTAATGTGCTTGAATTGTTGTTTAGTTTTGAGACGTTGGCTCAAAGTGTACTTTCTAACTCCGTGTGTAACTGAAAATTTGTTGTGCTACTGATTTGAATTCTGTATCTCTATTTTAGACTTGTTTCAGAATCACACTGAGCTTGTGAAGCTCACCCCCTCTTAGTCTTTCCATTTCAGGTACCTTTCTTGTTTCTTGCGCTAGGCTCGGTATGCGGAGGTCTCGGACAGTCTCAGTGGGAAATAAACTATTAGTTTGTGTCTTCAGTTTCTACCTTGTTATTCAGTTTTGAAATGTGAGGTTTTATAAAATTGTGGTGCAAACTCTGTTTTAAGTTTATTTGTTTTATTATGTTTATATATATATATTAACTGCAATTTTTCTAACTGGATTTTAAACGAGTAAAGATACGTTTCAACATGTAAACTTGTTTTGTAAAAATTCACCTACGATCACTTCGGTGATCAATGTAACATTCGAGACTCGGTCTAAACTTCTAGGCCAGATTTAGGGTGTTACATTTACTGGTATCAGAGCTAGGTTTGCAAAAAATCGGCCTGTGTTTTTACGTATTCGTGTGCGCACGTGTTTTTTTTCAAATTCAAGAAAACTTTACCACAATAAGCTGAAATGATTTGTGTTTTAGGAAAAGTTTTACGAAAATGAACTGTCTAAGACTCCGGTGCTGGTCCAGGTAGAAATTCGAAACTTTAAGATTAGAAATGTAGAATTTTGTATTTATTCTGTGGTTGTTCTCTGAAAATGTAGATATTCTAAGATAGGGAAAAAACTGATATAGATTCTGAAGGTAAGCTTGATCGCGATGAGTCGTTTGCGTCTCCGAGGCGTGTGCTAGTTCAGGAGTTGGACGATAGTGCAAATTTGCCAACTACGAGTAACGATAACCCAGAACTTGGTACTGAGGTATTGACTCGAGTAGTGAGAGAGGTACTAGAGAAAGTGTTTAAGGCTAGAATAAGGGAGGCTAGTGACACGCTTCAAGATAGGTGTGTGGATTGTGGAAAGAAAAGAAATCGGAGTCCTCTAAGGTTGGAGCCTTATTCTACGAAGCGTGTTAGAATGCATGTGAGTGGCAATAGTGGTTTTACAGAGGGTTCTGGTAGTGGTGTGAGTGCTCCGTTTAGTGACCACTATAAGAAGTGTCATCCGGGCAAGTGTTGGAAAAAGGCGGGTGCGTGTTTTCGGTGCGTGTCCACAGAACATCGAATTAAGGAGTGTCCGTGACAACATTGAGACATGTATGGTGGTGAATGTTTCGATATTTAAATTAAAGTATTGAAATTGTGTGTGATAGGACAACTGTGTATCTACTTCAGTGGTTAAGTGTTTTAGGTGTGTGTGATAGGTCTTAGGTTTGATTTGGTTCTGCTCGAGCTAGAGTGCGCAGTGGGAGCATGGTGGTGTAGTTGTGATTTACCACTGTTCTGTTAGTTGGAAATTTCGGGGACGAAATTTCTTTGAGGAGGGTAAGTTGAAACACCCTAAATTTTAGGGCTAAAAGTTTTGGGGTTTTGTGACAAGGTCAGTGAGAAGGTTTCGCTATTGTGTTTGGTTGTGTGTGTAAGTGACAGAATGAGCCTGCTGGTCTGGTGGCGCAGTGAGTGTGACTTAGGGTGCTCGAATTGTTGTTTAGTTTTGAGACGTTGGTTCCAAATGTACTTTCTGACTCCGTGTGTAACTGAAAATCTGTTGTGCTACTGATTTGAATTCTATATCTCTGTTTTAGACTTGTTTTGGAATCACAGTGAGCTCGTGAAGCTCACCCCCTCTTAGTATTTCCATTTCAGGTACCTTTCCTGTTTCTAGCGCTGGGCTCGATATGCGGAGGTCTCGAACAGTCTCAGTGGGAAATAAACTATTAGTTTGTGTTTTCAGTTTCTACCTTGTTATTCAGTTTTGAAATGTGAGGTTTTATAAAACTGTGGTACAAATTCCGTTTTAAGTTTATTCGTTTTATTCCATTTATATATATATATATTAACAGTAATTTTTCTGGCTGGATTTTAAAAGATTAAATGATACGTTTCAACATGTAAACTTGTTTTGTAAAAATTCACCTACGATCACTTCGGTGATCAATGTAACATTCGAGATTAGGTCTAAACTTATAGGCCGAGTTTAGGGTGTTACAATTTCAAACCCTTTTCTTTTTCTGCACACTTTCCTTATTTATTACAACTGATAAATGATAAAACTAACATATTTTAATCTCATTCCTAATACATTTTTGGATGATTATTTACGCAAAATGGTGAATTTGATGCTCCTAATCCTTTTAATTCATGTTCTTAAACTTAGGTGAGCATTTGGGAGCAAAACGAGTGAAAATTGGAGAAAAAGAGTAGATTTTAGGAGCCACATGGGCTGGACATACACCCATGTTAACCACATGGGTTGGACACACACTCATGTGCCAGCCAATGTTGATTTCACAACCTGCTTCCCAAACACGCAAAAAAATGTAATTTTTAGACTTTCTGAGCATTCTAAAGTCAATAAATACCAAATAGAAAAAGAGATATGGGAGCCATCAAAGAATATTGAAGAAACAACTCAAAGAACACCATTGGAGCCAACTCTGAAGTAGATTTCCATCAAGATCGAAGACCTCCTTTTAATTTTTTTTGAAATTTTTATAAGTTTCTTTGTTTCTTGTGGTTTTTCTGACTTTGAGATGTTTTTATTCAAGATCATGAAATAATTCCCTAGATACCTGGGGAATATGAAACCTAAGATGAATTTTATTATTTGATTTTTGTTTTATGTGATAAATATTTGATTTTTGTTCTCAATTATGTGTACTTATTTCTTGTTTTAATATTTTGGGGGATATTAATTCATGTTTAACGTGCTTAATTCAGTAGAGGAAAAATCTCTGTTTAAGAGTAGGTCCAGCATAATTGAGTGAAGTTGCATGCAATGCTAAAAATAGAATGACATAAATATACCAGATTAGAGTCAAATCTAATAAGGGAATCCATAAATCGAGTTAATGCGACGATAGGGGTTTTAATTAGAAAGTGATTTCAATTAATCAACCTAGAGTCAGTTGTTCTTACTCTCGAAAGAGATATTAACATAATTTAGGGACTTCTACGGATCAAGATACCAAGTGAATAAATCATTTAATTTAGATTCATAATAATAGATGAAGTTTAAGTGGATTCTTTCCTTGGTATTGTCTCTCTCATTCGTTATTATTCGATTATTTTCCTATTTCATTCTCTGTTGAGTTCTTAGTTAGATTAGTTTAGTAATTTTAATTTAAAACCTATCACTTTGTCGACTAAATAATAGAAAAATATTAATTAATAATATTTTTAGTCCTCATGGATACAATATCTCTACTCATCAGAGATATACTATTTGTTGATAGGTGCGCTTGCCTTAGTCGTATTTTTAGTTAGTCATGTGAGACACATTAAGTTTTTGGCGCCGTTGCCAGGGACTAAAATATTAGGAACACTTTATTTTTATTAATTTAGCCATTTTTTATATTTTTGTTTTTAGTTTGATTTTTACATTTTAATTTTTTTCTTCTGTTTGCTTTTGGTAGGTTCTTTTGGTTTATGACTAGAAAAAACCCGTCGGGACCATTACTTTTTGATGGCGAAATTGAAAGTATTGCTCACAAAAATCGTAGAGAAGTGAGACAAAGTCGACAGAATTTAGTAGACGAACAAGAGGACATTATTATTTCTAAGGAGATGGGCGATAATCAGAATATTTAGCTACCTCCTGCAGCTGTTGTAGGTCTTATTCCTCGTACTATGTAAGATTATGCCAAACCCACTTTAACTGGGACTGAATTGAGTATTGTGTGACCCACCATTGCTGCAAATAATTTTGAACTAAAGCCGAACACAATTCAAATGGTACAACAATACATTCAGTTCGATGGTTTGTAAGATGAAGATCTAAATACTCATTTGGCCAACTTTCTGGAAATTTGTGATACTTTCAAGATTAATGGTGCCATTGACGATGCCATTCATTTACGGTTATTCCCATTCTCGTTGAGGAAAAAAGAAAAATATTGGTTAAACTCTTTACCACGAGGTTCCATCACTACATAGGCTCAAATGACCGAGAAATTTCTACTAAAGTACTTCCTATCGGCTAAAACAGCCAAGTTGAGGAATGATATGTCTTCCTTTATGTAGATTGATGTAGAGACTTTATATAATGCATGGGAGAGATACAAAGACTTATTGAGAAGGTGCCCTCATCATAGGTTACCCTTATGGTTACAGGTTCAAACCTTCTACAACAGTTTGAATCCCTCAACTAGACAGTTAATCAACGCAGTAATTGGTGGAACTCTAAACAATAAGACACCCGAAGCAGCTTATGAATTTATTGAGGAGATGACACTGAATAATTATCAGTGTCAAGTCATGAGGACAAAGCCGATACAAATCAGGTAGAATTACTTAATAAGAAAATTGATGGTTTATATCTTTCTATGTAGGTACATCCGGTGATGCAATACGATACAAATGGAGATGGAATAAATAATGCAGAATATTTACCCTTCGTTCTTAGCATGAAAAATGAGCAAATAAATTATATGGGTAATAATTCTAGATCTCAAAATAACCCTTATAGTAATAACTATAATGCAGGTTGGAGGAACCACCCAAATTTCTCATGTGTTGGTAAAGGAAACCAAAGATCATAACCCCCTCCGGGCTTTCAACAACCCTATTAGCAATAGAAGAAGCTGAACCTTAAAGAGATGTTGGTAAAATTTATTTTGGTGTTAGAGACTCATATTTAAAACACCGAGAAAACTTTGAAAAATTAGCAAGCATCAACTCATGGGCTCGAAAATCAGATTGGGCAGCTTGCTAAATTGGTTTCGGAAAGGCAGCAAGGTAGTTTAGCTAGTAACACCGAACACAACCCAAAAGAGCATGTGAAGGCAATTACATTGAGGAATGGGAAAGTGTTGGCTGAGCCCGAAAAGAAGCTACAATAGGAACCTGATAAGGAAAATGATGAGGGGGTAAAACCCGAAGAAATTCAGACACTAGTGATTAAAGAATATAAACCACCGATCCTATATCTGGAAAACTTGAAGAAAGACCGCATGGATGAACAATTTGGTAAATTTCTTGAACTTTTTAAACAATTACATATTAACTTACCTTTTGTTGCAGCTATTTTGCAGATGCCCACACGTGCAAAATTTTTAAAGGAGCTATTAACAAATAAAATGAAGTTTGAAGAGCTATCCACTATGGAACTCAATGAGGAATGTTCAACTATTCTCCATAATAAACAACCAATTAAGCTGAAAGATCCAGAAAGTTTTACTATTCCTTATTTTATTGGTAGTTTAAACATTGAGAAAGCATTAGCTGATTTGGTCTTAGCATTAATTTGACCCCATATAAAATGTTCAAGCGACTTGGTCTTGGGGAACCAAAACCCATTAGGTTGAGTATTCAATTGGTTGATAGATCTGTTAAATATCCTAAAAGTATTATTGAAGATGTACTTGTAAAAGTAGATAAATTCATATTCTCTATTGATTTTGTTGTGCTTGACATGGATGAGGATGTTCAGGTGCCTTTAATTTTAGGTCATCCCTTTTTAACCACTACTAAGGCTATCATTGATGTGGGTGATGGTAAACTTATGCTCAGGTTAGGTGATGAGATCATTTTTAAAATCTATGATACCATGCTATTATCTAGAGAACAAGATGATTTGTGTTATTTTATTAACTCTATTGATCATTTCATTCAAGATTCATTGCAGGAAACCATTCATAAGGACACGTTGGAACTGTGTCTTATTCAAGGAGAGGAGGTAGATGGCGATAATGCTGTGATAAGTGAGGCAAAAATTGATTTAGAATCTAATGAGTCTTTATTAAGACAAAAAAAAATTATAAGGACATTGAGGTAAATAAGGAATTAAAATTGAAACCCTCTATTGAAGAACCTCCCAAATTGGAACTAAAACAATTACCAAATCACCTAGAGTATGCATTTCTTGGAAACAATTCTACATTACCAGTGATTATTGCTTCAGATTTAAAGCCGAATGTGAAAGATGAGTTATTGCAAGTGCTGAAGGAACATAAAAGAGCTATAGCCTAAAAGATTTCCAACATTAGAGGGATCAGTCCTTCTTTTTGCACCCATAAAACTTTAATGGAAGATGAGTACAAACCATGTGTGCAAGCTCAAAGAAGGTTAAATCCTAACATGAAGGAAGTTGTTAAGGCTGAGGTAATTAAACTTCTAGATGCTAGAGTTATTTATCCTATTTTTGATAGTACTTGGGTGAGTCCTGCGCGGGTTGTTCCTAAGAAAGGAGGCATGACTGTTGTGGCCAACGAGAAAAACGATTTGATTCCAACGAGAACATTCAGGGGATAGAAAGTTTGAATTAACTCTAAGAAGTTCAACGACGCCAGAAGGAAAGACCATTTTCCTTTTCCATTTATAGATCAAATGTTGGAGAGATTATCTGGTCACATGTATTATTGCTTCCTAGATGGACTCTCTAGTTACTTTCAAATCCCGATAGCTCCTGAGGATCAAGAAAAAAATGACATTTACATGTCCATATGGTACATTTGCTTGTCGAAGGATGTCTTTTGTATTGTGTAACACTCTTGTTACTTTTCATCGTTGCATGTTAGCCATCTTTGATGAACTTGTAGAAGACATTATGGAGGTATTTATGGATGACTTCTCGGTTTGTAATTCTTTCTATCTTTGTCTTAAAAATTTAAAATAAGTTTTAATGAGATGTGAGGAAATGAACCTTGTGCTTAATTGAGAATTTACCCTTTGAACTAATGTGTAGTGTGAGTGATTTTGCAATATGTGCAGTTCTTGGACAACGAAGAGACAAGCATTTCTAGCCAATTTATTATGCTAGCAAGACTTTGACAGATGCACAAGAAAATTATACTATTACGGAAAAAGAATTGCTAGCTGTAGTTTTTGCATTTGATAAATTTAGACTGTATTTAATATTGTCTAAAGTTGTTGTTTACACTGACCGTTCCACTATTCGCTACCTTCTAACTAAATCGGATGCAAAACCTCGACTTATAAGGTGGATTTTATTATTGTAGGAATTCGATTTGGAAATCCAAGATAAAAAGAGAGCTGAAAATCTTGTAGTAGATCACCTTTCAAGACTAAAGAATCCCTATCTCAAAGGGATTAATGGGAATGAGATAAATGACTCATTTTTTTAGGAAGACTCTTTGTTGTAACCGATTTTGAAGTCCCTTGTTTGCGGATATCATGAATTACTTGGCTGCTAACATCCTACCAAAAGGGTTGACGCATCATCAAAAGAAGCAATTCTTTACGGATGTGAAAAATTATTTTTGGAATGATCCTTTTCTTTTTCGTGTTTATGCAGACCAAGTAATTCGAAGGTGTGTTACAAAATCAGAAGCGAATAAAATCGTGGAACACTGCCACTCAAGACGGGTAGGAGGACATTATAGTGGGATTAGGACAGTACATAAAACATTGAATTAGGTTTTTATTGGCCCACACTGTTTAAGGAAGCTAAAAGGTGTGTTTCTTCTTGTGATAGATGCCAAAGAACAGGTAATATTTCTGAACGTGATGAAATGCCTCAAACTTATATGCTTTCATGTGAAATTTTTGACATCTGGGGTGTTGATTTCATATGACCATTTCCTAGCTATTTTGCAAATAAATACATACTAGTTGCGGTTGATTATATGTCAAAATGGGTAGAAGCTTAAGCTTTGCCTACTAATGATGCTAGAGTGGTAGTTCAATTTCTTAAGAAGCTCTTTTCTTGATTTGGAACACCTAGAGCGATTATTAGTGATAGGGGTACACATTTTTGTAACGCTCAATTTGATAAGATCCTTAAGAAGTATGGGGTGCATCATAGAACAACTACTCCTTATCACCCTCAAACTAGTGGTCAAGTTGAAGTTGTGAATCGAGAACTCAAACACATCCTAGAAAAAAAACTATAGAGTCAAATAGAGAGGATTTGGCTTTAAAAGTAGATGATTCTTTATGGGCTTATAGGACTGCATAAAAAACACCCATAGGAACATCTCCTTACAGACTTTATATGGAAAACCTTCATTTACCGCTTGAACTCGAACACAAAGCATTTTGGGTAATAAAATTTCTAAAATACGACTCTAAACTTACATGTGAGAAGAAATTGTTGTAGCTAAATGAGTTAGACGAGTGGCGAGCTAATTCTTACAAGAACTTGAGAATATACAAAGAATCGACAAAGTGATGCCACGATGCTCGTTTGAAGTAGCCCAAACAGTTCATGGTTTGGGGATTGTGTCCTTTTATACAATTCAAAGCTTAAATTGTTTCTCGGAAAGCTAAAATCAAGATGGTCAAGTCCATTAGTGGTACAAACTGTTTTCCCGTATGGTACAATAAAGGTAACACATCCAGCATATAGCACATTAAAGATAAACAGACATCGACTCAAATTTTATAGTGGTGATGATTTTAGAAATGATAGAGAGGAGTTTCGGCTTCGTGAACCACCGTAACCATGCAAATACAAGGTAAGTTGAGCTTAGACTCTGAATAAGAGCTTCTCGGGAGGCAACCCGAATGTTTAACTTCTGCTAATTCTTTTAATTTATTGCATGCTAATTAAAAATTAAATTAATAAAAAGAATTTTTGTTATCCACATGGCCTAGCAACACGACCATGTGGCACACACGGCCTGGACACATAGGCGTCTCCTAGGCCCTGTGAGTATTGAAGTTATTTTTTCAATTTTAATTTCGAGTCTGTGAGTTACATGGGCAAGATACACGATCGTGTACGAGACATGGCTTGTCACATGGGCGTGTGTGAGACTGTGTGGCCCACACGACCTCGCACACGGGCGTGGGAAAGATGAATAAGTAACACACACGGTCTGGACACACGGGCGTGTCAGAGGCCGTGTAAAGATTGGGCTCAATTTTTGAATCACACACTGGATGGGAAAGCCCCACACGAGCGTACGACACGGTTGTATGGCACAACACGGGCCTAAACACGATCATGTCCCTTTAAAACCCTACTTTTCCCTTTTCATTTTATTTGTCTTCTTCTTATCTAAAAAACAAACCCTAACCATCGCTCTTTAGCATCGAAATGGCACTGACCGCCGTTCACTGTCACCCTCCCACTCCGTTGCCCCACTCCCTCGTCATTTCTTTTCCATTTTTTGCCCCCTTTGAGCTTCTCCCTCCCCTTTCCAATTGTTTCCCTCGTCGACAACTCAAACACAAACCTAACTGAACCCCCTCCTCCCTTCCGCATTTTTCCTCCTTGTCGAGCCACGCACCAAGATCTCTGATCTCCCCATCGTCGTCCCCACACCTTCCCCTTCTCCTTTCCCTTCCCCCTTCGAGCCAACAGCCCCTCATTCCCCATTCTCCTTTGCCCTACACAGCCCCGGCGCATCCATCGAACCCTCCCCTTACCAGACTGGCCAACCCATTACACCTCGTCATAACTCTAGCTGCCATCCACAACTCTGGACACCACCCCACTGTTTGCTCTTTCTCCCTTATTAATTTTATTTATTTATTTTATTTACTTCTTTTATTATTGTTAATATCACTATTATGATTTACCTAGCATTTCTATTATTATTATACTATTTTTATTATTTTTATTTTTCTTCTTATTATGAGTAGTAGATTTAGTTTATATTGTCACTTTTATGGTCATTATTGTTTCTTATTTTATGTCCCCTGTATTAGTTTGAATCTTAGACGGTTACATACATAGTTATCGCCCTAGCTTGTTGCCATCAGACATAGCGCAGTAGGAATGGTCTGATCTGCTTAGGCCCTTACGTGACTTACCTTGCACAACATTTCGGCATCCTCGACACTTTGGAGCAGTCCTCCTCCTTTACCCTTGTTGGACAGATGACCTTGCAGGGGTTATCTAGTATGAGTCACATGAGAATGATCGAGCGACTTCATGGAGTGGATCCTTCTCAATACCAATTATATCATTTTGACCCTCAGGATGAGCATGCAAACTTCACTGATGATGTCCCCTTCCACCTCGAAGACCCACCTCATCCACAAAGACCTATCTGAGTTCATTTATTTCGAGCGAAACTATTTTGAGCGGTTTGATGATATTGATGCGACTTTGTAGTTGATCTTTGTAGTAGATCTTTCAACACCTCCACATCTCCTCTTCAGCGTCAGTGCCTCACGATCACGATGCCTCCGACGATGAAGACCCACTGATTTTATTTTATTTTTTTTATTTCTGCTTTTAGTTGTTTTATTTTTTATTTTCTTCGACTTATTTTTTTATTATCTTTTGAACTATGTTTTTATTTTTATGGTTGTTTCTAATTGAGTTTGTATTATCTTAATCTTCTTTATTATGTGTGTTTATTTTCTTATTAGTTTGCTCGGAACCATGCACTACATTTATATTTGCCTACATTTCTGGATTTCACCATTCTGGTGAATTCATTCATATTTAGGCCAGCTTTAGTTTTCTCCCTCTCTTATGATATCCTACTTATACTGTGCTTATATCTGTTTGTATATTGAGGATAATGTACATCTTAAGTGTGGGGAGGTTATTCATATAATTATTAGAAAATCCCTGAAGTAGTTCTTGTGTTTAAGTAATTTTCTCATACGTCCATTAGATTGAATTTTTGTCAATTTGGTATTTTTGTTGATGTGTTTTGGAATAATTTATAAATATTTCGGCATTGATTGATTTAAACTTTAAGTTATGAGAGAGTCAAGCATGATAAGTTATTTTCAGAATTAAAATTTTTTAGGTTGTTTCCCTGAATTGAGGTATTATCTTGAAAATTTAAAATTGTAAGTTTAACATCAAAACCATGATTTTTTGTTAGATTTTGAGTCTTAAGAGCATACACTTTCATGCTCATTCTATTATTGGTTATGAGTGTGTCAACTTGATTTGTTATTCTAGAAGTTGCTTCGATTATGCATGTCGAGACCACACCTTTGATTTGATATACTAAGATGATAAAGACATTTAGGTTTTAACTCACTTATCCCATAAAAAGCCTCCCTTTTTAATTAACCCTTAGTGGATCCCGTTACGCCTAACATCGCTTTCTTGATTAACTCATTAATGTTAAACATAACCCATTTTTTTCGTTGTGACTCTTCTCGTTTTATTCACTCCCTTTTTGTCGATATTTGATTTGGTTAGTTGCCTAGCTATGCTCTTCTATTTGATTTGTTGAGTTGTTTCTTATTGTTCAAGATAAGAAAAAAAGGGAAAAATATTGATTATTAATTAGTTATTTGTTGATTAGCTTGAACAGTCAATTTCATATTTTGAGAAGAAGCACATTTTTGTTCTTGAATAGTTATTGATGCGCTTGTTTTTAATTCACATTTGTTTAATTTTTCTACTTTGGTAATTTCTAGTCAACAAGATAAGTAATTTTCAGAATTAAAATTTTTACGTTGTTTCCCTGAATTAAGCTATTGTCTTGAAGCTTTAAATTTGCAAGTTTGACATCAAAACCATGATTTTTTGTGAGATTTTGAGCCTTTAAAGCATACATTTTCATGCTCATTCTATTATTGGTTATGAGTGTATCAACTTGATTTGTTATTCTAGAACTTGCTTCGATTATGCATGTCGAGACCACACCTTTGATTTAATATACTAAGATGATAAAGGCGCTTAGGTTTTAACCCACTTATCACATAAAAGCCTCCCTTTTTAATTAACCCTTAGTGAATCCCGTTAAACCTAACATCTCATTTCTTGATTAACCCATTAATGTTAACCATAACCCATTTTTTTTCGTTGTGACTCTTCTCGTTTTAGTGACTCCCTTTTCATCGATATTTGATTTGGTTAGTTGTCTAGCTATGCTCTTCTGTTTGATTTGCTGAATTATTTCATATTGTTTTAAATAAGAAAGAAAGGAAAAAATATTGATTATTAATTAGTTATTTGTTATTTGAGCTTGAACAGTCAATTTCATATTTTGAGAAGAAGCTCCTTTTTTTTCTTGAATAGTTATTGATGCGCTTGTTTTTAATTCAACATTTGTTTAATTTTACTAGTTTGGTAATTTCTAGTCAAACATGATAAATTATTTTCAAAATTAAAATTTTTTAGGTTGTTTCCCTAAATTGAGGTATTATCTTGAAGTTTTAAATTTGCAAGTTTGACATCAAAATCATGATTTTTTGTGAGATTTTGAGCCTTTAAAGCATACATTTTCATGCTCATTTTATTATTGGTTATGAGTGTGTCAACTTGATTTGTTATTCTGGAACTTGCTTCGATTATGCATGTCAAGGCCACACCTTTGATTTGACATACTAAGATGATAAAGGCACTTAGGTTTTAACCCACTTAACCCATAAAAAGCCTCCCTTTTTAATTAACCCTTAGAGAACCCCGTTAAACCTAACATCCCGTTTCTTGATTAACCCGCTAATGTTAACCATAACCTATTTTTTTCCGTTGTAACTCTTCTCGTTTTATTGACTACCTTTTTATCGATATTTGATTTGGGTAGTTGTCTAGTTATGCTCTTCTATTTGATTTGCTGAATTATTTCTTATTATTCTAAATAAGAAAAAAAGGAAAAAATATTGATTATTAATTATTTATTTGTTGATTGAGATTTAACAGTCAATTTAAAATTTTGAGAAGAAGCTCGTTTTTGTTCTTGAATAGTTATTGATGCGCTGGTTTTTAAGTCAACATTAGTTTTAATTTACTAGTTTGGTAATTTCTAGTCAAACATGATAAGTTATTTTCAAAATTAAATTTTTTTAGATTGCTTCCCTAAATTGAGGTATTATCTTGAAGTTTTAAATTTGCAAGTTTGACATCAAAACCATGATTTTTTGTGAGATTTTGAGCCTTTAGAGCATACATTTTCATGCTCCTTCTATTATTGGTTATAAGTGTGTCAACATGATTTGTTATTCTAGAACTTGCTTCAATTATGCATGTCGAGGCTACACCTTTGATTTGATATACTAAGATGATAAAGGCAGTTAGGTTTGAACCCACTTATCCCATAAAAAGCCTCCCTTTTTAACTAACCCTTAGTGAACCCCATTAAACCTAACATCCCGTTTCTTAATTAGCCCCTTAATGTTAACCATAACCCATTTTTTTCCGTTGTGACTCTTCTCATTTTATTGACTTCTCTTTTGTTGATATTAGATTTGGTTAGTTGCCTAGCTATGCTCTTCTATTTGATTTGATAAATTATTTCTTTTTGTTCTAGACAAGAAAAAAAGAAAAAAATATTGATTATTAATTAGTTATTTGTTGATTGAGCTTGAACAGTCAATTTCATATTTTGAGAAGAAGCTCGTTTTTGTTCTTGAATATTTATTGTTGTGGTTGTTTTTAATTCAACATTTGTTTAATTTTGCTAGTTTGGTAATTTTTAGTCAAACATGATAAGTTATTTTCAGAATTAAAAATTTTTAGGTTGTTTCCCTGAATTGAGGTATTATCTTGAAGTTTTAAATTTGTAAGTTTGACATCAAAACCATGATTTTTTGTGAGATTTTGAGCCTTAAGAGCATACATTTTCATGCTCATTCTATTATTGGTTATGAGTATGTCAACTTGATTTGTTATTCTAGAACTTGCTTCGATTATGCATGTCAAGGCCACACCTTTGATTTGACATACTAAGATGATAAAGGCACTTAGGTTTTAACCCACTTAACCCATAAAAAGCCTCCCTTTTTAATTAACCCTTAGAGAACCCCGTTAAACCTAACATCCCGTTTCTTGATTAACCCGCTAATGTTAACCATAACCTATTTTTTTCCGTTGTAACTCTTCTCGTTTTATTGACTACCTTTTTATCGATATTTGATTTGGGTAGTTGTCTAGTTATGCTCTTCTGTTTGATTTGCTGAATTATTTCTTATTGTTCTAAATAAGAAAAAAAAAGGAAAATTTATTGATTATTAATTAGTTATTTGTTGATTAGCTTGAACAGCCAATTTCATATTTTGAGAAGAAGCTCGTTTTTGTTCTTGAATAGTTATTGATGTGCTTGTTTTTAATTCAACATTTGTTAATTTTTCTAGTTTGGTAATTTCTAGTCAAGCAGGATAAGTTATTTTCAGAATTAAAATTTTTTATGTTGTTTCCCTGAATTGAGGTACTGTCTTGAAGTTTTAAATTTGCATGTTTGACATCAAAACCATGATTTTTTGTGAGATTTTGAGCCTTTAGAGCATACATTTTCATGCTCATTCTATTATTGGTTATGAGTGTGTCAACTTGATTTGTTAGTTTAGAACTTGCTTCGATTATAAATGTTAAGGCCACACCTTTGATTTGACATACTAAGATGATAAAGGCACTTAGGTTTTAACCCACTTATCCCATAAAAAGCCTCCCTTTTCAATTAACTCTTAGTGAACCCCATTAAACCTAACATCCCGTTTCTTGATTAACCCGTCATACCCTATTTTTTTTTCGTTGTGGCTCTTCTCGTTTTATTGACTCTTTTTTTGTTGATATTTGATTTGGTTAGTTGCCTAGCTATGCTCTTCTATTTGATTTGCTGAGTTATTTCTTATTATTCTAGACACGGAAAAAAGAAAAAATATATTGATTATTAATTAGTTATTTGCTGATTGAGCTTGAACAGTCAATTTCATATTTTGAGAAGAAGCTTGTTTTTGTTCTTGAATAGTTATTGATGCGCTTGTTTTTAATTCAACATTTGTTTAATTTTACTAGCTTTATAATTTCTAGTCAAACATGATAAGTTATTTTCAGAATTAAAATTTTTTACGTTGTTTCCCTGAATTGAGGTATTTTCTTGAAGTTTTAAATTTGCAAGTTTGACATCAAAACCATAATTTTTTGTGAGATTTTGAGCCTTTAGAGTATACACTTTCATGCTCATTCTATTATTAGTTATGAGTGTGTCCGCTTGATTTGTTATTCTAGAACTTGCTTCGGTTATTCATGCCGAGACCACACCTTTGATTTGATATACTAAGATGATAAAGGCAGTTAGGTTTTAACCCACTTATCCCATAAAAAGCCTCCCTTTTTAGTTAACCCTTAGTGGATCTCATTAAGCCTAACATCCCTTTCTTGATTAACCCATTAAAGTTAACCATAACCCATTTTTCTTCGTTGCGACTCTTCTCGTTTGATTGACTCTTTTTTTGTTGATATTTGATTTGGTTAGTTGCCTAGCTATGCTCTTTTATTTGATTTGCTGAATTGTTTCTTATTGTTTTAGATAAGAAAAAAAGAAAAAATATTGATTATTAATTAGTTATTTGTTGATTGAGCTTGAACAACAAATTTCATATTTTGAGAAGAAGCTCGTTTTTGTTCTAGAATAGTTATTGATGTGGTTGTTTTAATTCAGCATTTGTTTAATTTTGCTAGTTTGGTAATTTCTAGTCAAACATGATAAGTTATTATTAGAATTAAGATTTTTTAGGTTGTTTCCCTGAATTGAGGTATTATCTTGAAGTTTTAAATTTGCAAGTTTGACATCAAAACCATGATTTTTTGTGACATTTTGAGCCTTAAGAGCATACTTTTCATGCTCATTCCATTATTGGTTATGAGTTTGTTAGCTTGATTTGTTATTCTAGAACTTGCTTCGATTATTCATGTCGAGACCACACCTTTGATTTGATATACTAAGATGATAAAGACAGTTACGTTTTAACCCACTTATCCCATAAAAAGCCTCCCTTTTTAATTAACCCTTAGTGGATCCTGTTAAGCCTAACATCCCTTTCTTGATTAACCTGTTAATGTTAACCATAACCCATTTTTTTGTCGTTGTGACTCTTCTCGTTTTATTGACTCCCTTTTTGTCAATATTTGATTTGGTTAGTTGCCTAGCTATGCTCTTCTATTTGATTTGTTGAGTTATTTCTTATTGTTCAAGATAAGAAAAAAAAGGGAAAAATATTGATTATTAATTCGTTATTTGTTGATTAGCTTGAACAGTTAATTTCATATTTTGAGAAGAAGCACGTTTTTGTTCTTGAATAGTTATTGATGCGCTTGTTTTTAATTCACATTTGTTTAATTTTTCTTCTTTGGTAATTTATGAACTCGATCCCAATCATAACCAACTTTTCTGGCCTTTCTCCACACCCTTAACCAAAGCCCCATTATAACCCCTTAAAGACCTTTTGATTGGTGTGTCATATCATTTTATAGTGGTGGAGATTTTTCAATTAAGCTTATGGTAATGACATGTCTTGTTCGACTGTTGAGTGATTATTCTTGAACCTTAAACACTTTGAGTGATTTGAGTGAATATTTAGTGAGGATGTCAATTCTTGTAGATTTTGAATTGAAGGTAATTACTTAGATAAGGGGAGATACCTATGTGTTCGTGCTTTTCGGGTTTGATTGTTTGAATATTTAGTACCCTTTTAGTTGAATTGCTAATGCATGATTATTTGCAAATTATTTAGAAACATTATTGATAAGAATTATAAGTTGAGAAAGATAAATTTTAATGTGAGTTGAGGATTTTTCTTGAGAACAAGCAAACGCTTAAGTTTGGGAATATTTGATAAATGATAAACCTAACATATTTTAATCCCATTCTTAATACATTTTTGGATGATTATTTATGCAAATTGGTGAATTTGATGCTCCTAATCCTTTTAATTCATATTCTTATATTTAGGTGAGCATTTGGGAGCAAAATTAGTGAAAAACGAGTGAAAATCGGAGAAAAAGAGCATATTTCAGGAGCCACACAGGCTAGACACACACCTATGTGAACCACACGGGCTGGGCACACGCCTTTGTGCCAGCCCGTGTCGATTTCACAACTTGCTTCCCAAACATGAAGAAAAATGCAATTTTTAGGCTTTCTGAGCATTCTAAAGTCTATAAATACCAAATAGAAGAAGAGTTATGGGAGCCATCAGAGAATATTAAAGAAACAACTCGAAGAACACCATTGGAGCCAACTTTGAAGCATTTCCATCAAGATCGAAGACCTCCTTTTAATTTCTTCTAAAGTTTTTATGAGTTTCTTTGTTTTTTGTGGTTTTTCTGACTTTGAAATGTTTTTATTCAGGATTATGAACTAATTCCCTAGATACCTTGGTAAGATGAAGCCTAAGATGAATTTTATTATAATTTCTGTTTTACGCGATAAATACTTTATTCTTGTTCACAATTATGTGTTCTTATTTCTTGTTTAATATTTCTGGGATATTAATTCATGTTTAATGTGCTTAATTTAGTGGAGGAAAAGTCCCTGTTTAAGAGTAGATTTAGCATAATTGCATGGAGTTTCATGCAATCCTAGAAATAGGACGACATAAATCTACCAGATTAGAGTCAAATCTAATAAGGGAGTTCATAGATCGAGTTAATGCGATGATAAGTGTAACACCCCAAACCAGGTCTATGCGTTTAGACGAAGTTTGGTTTGTCACACCAATCAAATATTCATTTATTCTCGAGTGGTTAATGTAAAGTAGTGCTACAAAACCATTGAAAATAGAATTTAATAAAAATTTAGTACGAGGATTTGAAATTGATGTTTCAAGAAAATACTTGTTTAAAACTTATCATTTAGAAAAATATTTATCAAAACCTTAAAGTCATTGTAAAGGAATTTGGAAGAAATTTTAAAGAAAATAATTTAATTGTTCAAAATGTTATAAAACAATATTTTTAAGAAAACCATATAAATTTAATATAAGCCCATAATAAGAGTCTTAAAACAAAATTTAAATCCATCCACACAATAAAATCCATAAAAACATAATTAGAGGCCTTATTACATCAAACCCATAATAGTAATTAAAATAATAACTTAAGTAAAGTTCATAGTTTATAAAACCCAAGTTCGTAGTATGGCCTCCACCAAGTCATCTCCGGCCCAAGTCCACATCAATTTCTATTACCTGAAAGGTTAATAAAATTGGGTGAGTTACAAGGAACTCAGTGTGCAACTCACTTACCACCATTATTGGGCCAGATCGTCAAGATATTATGTTGGGCTTGAGCCCATTTGCAGAATTCAACAATACAACATAAAGTAAAATAAAATAAAATGCATGTAAAATGAGTTTCCCAACCAAGCCTAGTATCCATCCGCTACACACCCCCGTACCAACCAACACACCTGTGGGGATCAAGTCAACCCACCCCGCCAAACACACCAATCATAGGCATTAAGCCTTTAAATAATATTGTAGTGCACTACCGAACTAGATTGTGACATTGTCACCGAACTAGAGGCATTTAGCCAAAATTTGTGGCAGAGCCACCGAACTAGAGGCATTAAGCCGAAATTTGTGGCAGAGCCACCGAACTAGATTTTTGGCAACAGGCCATTCTTCTCTTCATCAAATACCCCGCCCCATGCAATCATGTGTGTATAACAAAATATAGCCATATAACAATTTATCAAATAATCCATAACATCAATTAGGTCTATAATTAAACATTTCATTTGGGCCCATAAAACAATTTAGTAATTTGCCCATTTAGCAGTTTAGCGGACTTTGGCCCATATATCGAACTAGAATATTTTTGCCCCATTTATAGAACTAGAATATTTTTGGCCCATTTATCGAACTAGAATATTTTTGGCCCATTTTAACAATCTAGCAAGTTTTTCAGCCCAATATGTCAATCTAGCAGTTTTTCGTATTTTTCTCGGTTTTAACCGTTTTCATGTATTTTCACAAAAGTATCAATTACTACATAATTTCCGAATTTACCATTTTCACGATTTTATCACAGTACTTATGATTAGGTATCTAACCCGAAAATGAGTGTGAAGTTACACACCTGGTTATTGTGAGAACTAGACTTTCCCGCTCGTCAACACCTATACGTATCACGATAATTAGAACATTATAATCTAATAATAAAACCGATCTAAACATAACGATCTAAAATTTTACCCTCGGATTTTCGAAATACTTCTACTTGCGGTTTCTCCCCGATTGATGGTTCGTTAACCGAATCAAATCCACGAACAAATAATGGTTCGGGAGTACGAACGACTTCGAACAGTTGATTCTCCTCGGATGAACGTCCGCAACCCGGTGGAAAATCTCGGATTCCCGAAATAACCCTTTGTTTATACTTAGGGGGATTAACGGTACCACCCTTCTTCCGAACACTATACACAGCCCGTTTCTTCCCTATCTTGATTGTCTTCAATGACAAAGATCGTTAGCACGTCCTAATAATATATATATAGATTATGACTAAAGGTTTTAAGAACGAGATTTCCTTACCACAAATATTCTTGTTCCTCAAGGAGAATCGATCCAAGCGTTCTATGTCACTCACGACCACTTGATTTCCGATCTTCCGTTATCGCACTAAAGTATAACATAAATAAACGTTAATAGAATGAACGTTTATTTCGATCTAAGAAAGCCTTCATACCACCATCAATATTCGGCCATGACTACTTCTAACTAAACGAAACTAAAAAGAATTCTTACCCTTTTGTCCACGGTTGAAAAGAAAGGATTGAAAATGATGTCTCTAGTGATGGAGGATTCGGCTATGATAACCAAAGAAAAGAGAAAATGATTCGGCTATGGCTCACTAGCATTCGGCCATGGAGAAAAACAATGGAGAAAAGGATGAGTGAAAAGAAATAAAATATGAGAGAAGAGATGATAATGAAGATTCAGTTTTCAAAGAGAAGAAAAGAGAAAGAAAAAGATGTATTGGAGAGCAAGGTACATTCGGCAATGTAGAAAGAAAACAAAGAGAGAGATATGGTCTTTTTGGTACTAACAATTTCGGCACTAAGAAGAGGCACAAGAGAATATTCAAAAGATGAACAAAAATGACTAAATGGTCAAAAGAATTAGGCTTTACCAAATGCACAAATTCGGCCAAGGGAGAAAAGTTGAGAAAGGATTGCAAAACTTTGCACATATGCTAAGAATGACCAAAAAGAGACTTCAAATCCTAGCCAAACTAACACCAAAAATTCGGCTCCCCCCCTAGACCATATTGCCGTCCAAATGCATGGTCAAATGGCCATGATTTTGTTTCCAAAACATTTTCCTTGATACTTGCCCTATGTCTCCATATCTTTCCAAATTTTCTTGATTCCCTACCATAAGTTAGAAATTTCCTTATTCCTTAATCTACTAACCAAAAATAACAAGGTCAACACTTACCATATATGTGCTTGGCCGACACATACTAGGAAAACCAAAAATAAAAGCCATCTAATTGCTATTTAAGGGATTCAAACCACTCCCCTCATGCTATAACCCATGCGCCAACACCACCTTGCTATTATTCATCTTATGCTACATTTTTAACACTTAAATTTACCTAAGTATCAATGCCACTTGATCCACTTCCATAAATTCTCAAAATTAAGAATTATTCCATCCCCGAATAATTATAATTCTTCTTCAGGACTATAATAAGCACGAAAAGTAATAAGAAAATTTTCCTTTATAGACTAATCACTCAAAGCACACTATAAATCGATACTCAAATTTTCAGGGTGTTACAATAAGGGTTTTAATTAGAAAGAGATTTCAATTAATCAACCTAGAGTCAATTGTTCTTACTCTCGAAAGAGATATTAACATAATTTAGGGATTTCTACGGATCAAGATACCAAGTGAATAAATTGTTCATAATAATAGATGAAGTCTAGGTGGATTCTTTCTAGGGTATTGTCTCTCTCATTGGTTATTATTCGATTATTTTCCTATTTCATTATCTGTTGAGTTCTTAGTTAGATTAATTTAGTAATTTTAATTTAAAACCTATCACTCCAATTTTTCAACTAAATAATAGGAAAACAATAATTACTAATACTTTTAGTTCTCGTGGATACGATATATTTACTCACCATATGTAACACCCCAAACCCGGCCCATAAGTTTCGACCAGATCTGGTATGCTACGGGTTGTACATTGAAAACTTTTGCTTTGTTGGTTTTTGGAAATCATAAGTTAATTAGACAATATTTGAATAAATAAGTGACATTTGAAAAGAAAACCTTGTATTATTATTATTCTGTATAATTAAACCTTTGACATAATTTCAGGAGTTGCAAATAATAAAAACTACTTAGATGAATATAAACTATGGGGCCTTATTACATAAATATTCCTAAAATAATAAATAAAAGAAACTTAAAGAAAACCGAAAATAATCTATAGCAATAAAACTTGATGGCCCCTCGAGTCCGTCTCGGCTCCCATGTCCACGATCTACTGCTCATCTGAAAGAGTAGAAAATATAATAGGGTGAGTCACCAAGACTCAGTGTGCAAATCCCGAAAACACATAAAAGGCTTGGGCCCACAAACACATTATGGGCCTTAGCCCATACACAATGGCAACAATCATAGTTACATGATAAATAATAAATGATGAATGGCCCAACCCAAACCTAAAAATCCATCCTCTACACACCAACCCGTACCAACTATCACACCTTGGGGATTTCTACAATCAACCCGCCAACCGCTACACACCATACCGATAGCTGTGCTGCCTGTCTTAAAGACCGATCACTGTATGACCTATGTGGCAAAGCCACCGATCGCCATGCAACCTTAATAATACATCGTAGCATTTCGACAGCTGAGCTGCCTGTCATAAAGACCGATCACTATGTGACCTATGTGGCAAAGCCACCGATCGCTATGCGACCTTCTTCCCCTTCATCATATCCATCCCATCCCATGCATACATACATGCAAAATCAAGCAATGTATTACCTAAGAAATTTCAGTTTATCGCATACATCGATACACATAGAGAAGTTTTTATGATTACGTACCTGGCATCCTTGCCTAACCCTTTTAGGGTTTTATTCGACTGTCTACACAGCCACTTTCCGGCTTTTTAGCCCATAACACATATAAATTACAGTTAACTAGTGTGTTAGAGATCTACATACCTGATTACCGTTAGAACGAGACCCTCTAAGTCAATGCTATCCGTAGCCAACACCACCGCTATCTACCTTGAAATCCCGAAAAGTGATATGAGATTCAGGGACTAGAGATTCAGGGACTAGTGTTTCCAGCTTTTAGATCTAAGAGATCTACTTCAATTCCCGAATGTCGCCCAACAAGAGAATACATAGAACCATTAAACCATTAGCGTTTCGACTTTGTCTTCCAAAACCCGAAAGAGAAAGTGAAGAGATAGGGAAATCGGCACTCACCTTAACACAAAGAATTCGACTACCCCTTAGAGATTACGGCTTTTTGAGAAGATCAGAAGAAAAGATGATAGGAAAGAGTCTATGTAGATTCGGCTTTTAATGAAGAAATCAGCAGGAAGAAGAAAAGAGAATTTTGGCAAATTATAGGTAGGTTCAGCTTTAGCAAAGATCAAAAGAAAAGAATATAGAAAAAGGATTATGAGGTTTCGGCTTTTAGAAGAAAGAAGAGAAAAGAACAATGGAGTTTCGGCTTTTAGGAGTAAGAAGAGAAAGATGGCTTAAGAAAGTTTTCGGCTTTTTGAAAGAAAAATGTTGAGAAGATTGGGAGGTTTCGACTTTTGAAGAAATCAAAAGAAAAGAAATTGCAGAGGAAGACTGAGAATTTCAGCACAAGGAAAGAAGAAAAGAGTAGGGTTCAATTGCCGGAATTGATGAGATATCCCCCCTATTTATAGAAATTTCGGCACTTACCTATCAAAAATCGAAAGTGCCCTTTCTGATAACTAAAGATTAAGCAAATAAAAAGGGAAAATTCGGCACCCCTTTGCCATAAAGAAATCGATTTCTTCCCTCCTCTAAGTGATGGAATTTCGGCCAACACCTAGCCTTGCGGATAGCTCCTATCTTTTCTCTTTTTTTATCTTCCATATTATCAACTATAATATCTACATTATCCCATTCACATAAATCCTCCTATTTTTTAGCCTTGTTGCCGTCCACTCCACCTAACCCTAATGCCCAAAATTTAGCTAACTTAAATTAAAAGAATTGGGCTCCATGAAACTTAAATTTGGGCCCCTTACTCCCTTGTGTGGCGTCATCTCCTAAGATTGGGCCACAAGCCCACTTTGGTATTTTAAACATAGATACTACCTTTTAAACCCTATAATGCCCAAACAGATAATTTTAATCAAGGCCTCTACCTAAGCCTGAGCCCAATTTGGACCCCTAACACTTAAATTAACACATTAAACATATCCACCCATTAAACGCATAGGCCCAAAAATTCAGGATGTTACACCATAGCTATACTATCTATCGAAAGGTGAACTTGTCTTAGTCCTATTTTTAGTTAGTCACGTAAGACACATCAACAACAGTAATACTTTGGAACAACATTCCCAAATGCATCTGCCTTGGTACCTCCCAGCCTAACACCAAAATCCATTTCACGAGCATAGCTAAAATAAAATTCTTTGGCTTTAGCTGATGAACTGAATTTGGTCCCTTTTACTTACTCTATTGTTAAATCAGTTGCATCTTTTTCATAAAAATATTCTTTAAAATGAACACGAAGTTGGATTTCCCATTCCCTGTTCTCCTTCCACACTATGCTCTGATGTTTCATCCTCACATGGTTCGTCATTTAAATCAAAGTGAAATTGTTCACGGTATTCTTCTATTCCTTCCGCAATCTCTATATGCAACTAAGGAATATAACTATGAAAATATCATTAATTGGTATTTTACTATAATTCCAAACCTTCACTTGCAAACATTAATTTATAATAAGTTATACATTCAAGAACTTAAGTAAAAAAAAATCATAAATATTACTAGCAAAGCATAACCAAAAAAGGTTTCTAACATCTATTCGTTGATGAAGATGGTAGATTTCATTGCAATTCCTATAAATTCAAAATTTTTAGAAATAACTTTCACGAAATTTCCAAATATCCTTGTTTGAATTATATGTATCTGGGTTCAATTCTATATTAGCATAAATACTAGTTGTCGAAACCATTTTTTATCAAGTTTTGAAAAGCAGGAATCGACTTTAAAAATATGGAGTCGCCACCAATCCTTTTTGTTTAGGTGTGATCGAGTCACCTATAAAATAAATTTTGGCCTACGATTTTTCAAGAAGAAAACGAGTTCGGGAGTCGGTTACGTGCGAGGAAGGATTAGCACCCTCTCAACGCCCAAAATTGGTACCGAATTGATTAATCGATGTCCTAATATTGAAAAGTTTGAAATGATTTTGAAATTCTATTCTTTTTTCTATAATTTTAAATAACTTGATTGAATATTGAGATTCCCTTGTTCCGAAGGAATAGAATATCACATCCAGCACGATTGGGCACGATAATCTGAGTCCTCGAATCCAAGATCACCCCCAAAAATTTTCCAAGCACATGTATTGAAATTTTGAAAGGGTATTCGGTTATTTGGACAAACAAAAAACCACACCCAACACGATTGGGCACGATTTCTTCGAATTTCCAAACGTAGAAATATGACCATATTTTGAAAATATGGACAAGATTTGAAAGAATATTCGTTTATTTGGTCAAACAAGAAAACTCACCCAGCACGATTGGGCACGATCTCTCCGAATTTCCAAACGCACGAATATTACCTTGTTTTGAATTTTTAAGTAAAAATGATTTTTAGAACTCGAATAGTGTTTGAACATGACATTTTAGGTGAACATAGTGCTATGGCATAATAACATACAATATGGAGCAATTACTTACAAGCAAAACACAATGCTATTGAATCGCAAATATAAAACGAGAATTTAAAACACATAATAGCAATAAACAAATATTTACAAATGAAATACAAACTATTGAATCACAAATAGCATGTAAATATAAAATGGGAATTAAAACACATAATGGCGATAATTGTCAATCATTAAATCAATGGTGAACAAAATGAATTTTAAAGAAACATAATATATGAATTTAAATATATAAAACATATATAAGTAATAATATATAAAAATATCGTAAATAAATTAAAATATACCATAAAATGTGATAATTTTAATATAAATTATATATGTATATATATATAAATAATAGTATGCAAGAGTGTTTAAGTTAATAAATTGTATAAATTATATACAAATGGAAGTTTAAGAAAACTTAAAACATTATATAATCAATAAACTGATTCAAAACAATTTATTAAAATAACTTATAATTGCACAGATTGTACATGAAAACGAAAAAAATACTAAATTGAAATAAAAATAAGATTAACATGCTAATTTATAAATAAAGAAATTGATTTAAGCAAAGTCGAGGACCGAGATAAAATGCACGCAAATAATTAGGGACTAAACCAGCAAATTTTCGTGATTCAAAACGCAGCGTGCAAGTTGGGCCAAATTGAAATGACGCACAAATTACAAAGATCAATTAAAAACAATGGAAATATAGAATGGGTCTAATTGGATAGCAGCACTAAAAAATAAGGACTAAATGCGCAAAAAACCCCCTCCTAATAAAACTCGCGGATCCTATGGATATCGGGTCGGGTCAGGTCAAATCGGGTCGTCCAGTACGGCGTCGTTTTAAGGCTATTGAGATAAGCCCAAACGACGTCGTTTCGTTAATGCGATATTATCCTTAAAATCAACTTAGAACCAAATCAGCCGTCCTTTCTTAAACCAAAACCCTAGCCCTCCTTTCTTAGCCATATCAAAGAAACCACAGCCAGCCCAGCCACTGTATTTGTAACACCCCTAAACCCGGCCTATGCGTTAAGGCCAGATTTGACATGTCACACAAAATAAATATACTTTGAGTCCTTTTTAAATAAAACAGGTTTCAAAATTTTGACGAAGTATTAATTTAGTAAAAGATTTGATTGATAAATCGACAATTTGAGATGTAAGATCTTATAAATCGTAACTTTGAAAATATCGTTAACAGTTCAAGAAAATTTTAAAAGAAATTAAGATATTTTTCAAAAAGAACTGATGAAAATTATAAGAGTAAATTTCCGAGTTAAAAATATGAAAATTTTTATGAAATTCTTTTTGTATATTCATTTTTTGAGTAAATGTTTGTTTAAGTTTTTTAATAAAATAAAATAAAATAAAATCACAATTTGAAATACTTAAAGCAGTTTATAAATTCATCAAACAATAAATAAAACAAAAATTAATTCAGAGGCCTTATTACAACCTTAATTCAAAATAGCAAAGTAATTAAAAGTACTAAAAGAACTCCAAATTCCAAAGTTTAACTGTTTTGAAGTATGGCCTCCACCGAGTCATCCACGGCCCAAATCTCCATCACCGATCATTACCTGAAAGGGATAAGGAAAAAAAACAGGGTGAGTTGCTAGAACTCAGTGTGTAACCCACTTACCGTTGTCCACTGGGCCAAAATCCCATTAAGCAAATATTTGGGCCTAAGCCCATTTACAATAATAAAAATGTATCGAATATAATATGCATATGAAATGCAATTCCCAAACCAAGCCTAGTTTTCCATCCGCTACACACCACCCGTACCAACCAACACACCTGTGAGGATCAAGTCAACCCACCCCGCCAACACACCAATCGCAGGCATTAAGCCATTTATAACAAATATAATTGTGGTCAAGCCACCAGAATAACAGAATTTATGTGGCATTGGCACTACTTAGATTTGTGGCAGAGCCACCAAAATTATGTAGCAGAGCTACCAGAACTTCTCTTCAATATTATCCCATCCCATGCAAATCATGTATATAATGCATTACAAATCACAATATAATAACAGTAATTTATTCGGATATTTATTACAAAAATTATGGCCCATTATAACAATTTATATTCATTGGCCCATTAAGCAAAATATCATCTTGGCCCATTTCGCAATTTTTTTTCAAATCAGCCCATATAGCAAATTATCAAACGGCCCACATAGTCAAATATCAATCGGCCCATATAGCAAATTATCAAACGGCCCACATAGTCAAATATCGATTTGGCCCAATTAGCAAAATATTTTGATTTGGCCCATTAAGGGTATTTTCGAATCTTTCACGGTGTTAATACCGATTTTATCAATTTTATCAAATAATGAGATCTAAGCCAATTCTTCCGATTTCACCCAGATACGATTAGTCAAGCGATTTACTACCCATACGATATAAATCTTTAACCCACGGAATACAGTGTGAGATTACACACCTGATTACGGTAAGCACTACGCTTTCTCGATCGTCGTCACCTAAAATTTTATAACGCTTGATTAGTCGACATACACGATTTAATAAATCTAATTTAAAACAAACGATCTAAAATTTACCCTCGGAATCGTGAACAACTACGATTTGTCGGTTTTCCCTGGTTAGCAGTTCACAACCTGGTGGAAAATCCCGAATCGCTGATGCCTCAAAATTGCGAACGACCTCGAATAGTTGATTCTCACCGGATAAGGGTCCACAACCCGAGGAAAGTCTCGAATCTCCGAAACGACCCTTCGCTTGAATTTAGGAGTAGGGATCGTTAATCATCTCCTTTTAAGATCTCTACTCGAATTTCCCTTCGAATCGATACCACAAGCCTCCATTCGATTATATCTTATAAGGATCAATATTACTATAAAATATGGATTGTCAAAAGGGTAGAGATCGACTTACCAATAATCCCGAGTGATCAACGATTGGATAGATTAACGATTTAATCCCTATAATTATAATCGGTTAATCATCACCATACTAATAACATCTTAACGAATAAAGAGTGATTATAGAAGCCATGAAGAACTCTTACCTTAAAGATTTTAGGACCAATTTCTAGCGATGATACGATGACTTCGGAAAAATCCAAGTTTCGACCTTCCACTATATCTCTACGAGGAAGAAAATGATTTCGAATGAGAGAAAGAAAGAATGATGAAAAGATTTCGGTTATAGAGAAAAATAAACAATGATATTCGGCTATGGGGGGTATGGATTTTGAAAAGAAAAAGAAAGGGTTTAAAAATTTTGTAAAAAGGAATAGAACGATGAAAAAGGTGTATTTTTGAGGTTTCAGTTCTTCCAAAGGATAAATAGTGAACAATTTTGTCTCAATGGTTTAGGTACATTAGGCAATCAAGAAGAAAGAATAAAAATTTGCTTATTAGCACCTTGAAGTTTTGGCATGAAGAGGAAGAATTTGGAGAAAATGATTCAATTTGACAAAGAGAAAATTTGACCAAAACAAGCACTTTGGTTTATCAAAAGGCAAAGCACTAATTCGGCTAACAAGGAAGATGGACAAAAGATGAATATGTGACCAATCAAAAGAGAAGAAAAAATGCACTATTGTGCTAGTAGGTTTCGGCAAAGAGAGTAGCAAATTGGGAGAAGATGACACAAAAGTTGCAAATGAGATTTTGGCCAAAACAATACCAAGACCTTACCAAATGTCAAGCAAAAATTCAGCTACCTATCTGCCCCCAAAACCATCCACATGCATTACATTATGGGTCAACATTTGGCCAACCACACTTTCCAAAACAATCTCCACAAAATAAGCCACTTGTTCCCCTTGCTTGCCTTATTCTTTTGATTCCTTTCCCCAACCTCAACCTTTCCTTATTTCTTAGCCACCTTACCAAAAATAAAGAAGTCCAACTTGCCATATATACACCTTGGTCGACACTTAAGGAAGAAATGCAAAAATAAAAGTACAAAATTGCACACAATGGGATTCGAACCTCTTCCCTCAAGGTACTTCATGTGGCGCCATAACCTCTTTACTAATTGCTCACTTATGCTAGCTATTTACGTATTTATTTCCATATGCTTTAAGGTCACTTACTCCATCTCCTTAAAGTACTAAATGCCAAAAATTTTTACTAGGTCCAAATAAACCCCGAGCCTTCTCAGGACCTCCTAAACATACACAATTAATAATTTAACTAGCTTAGCACTACAATTAATGCAACACATAAAATTCCAAATTTTAGGATGTTACAGTATCACCATAGTAATAGGCGATTAGTGACAGAATCGAGCCCCTTTGAATGCTCTTTTGAAAATCAAACTCGAAGGTTTTAATCTTTTCAACCTTGAAGACCCTCTTTGCTTTGATTTTAACGAAGAAAGCAGGGTTCCGGTGTTCGTCTATGAAGGTAAAAAAACCCTCTTTTCCTTTTAGATTTTTATACGAACAAGCATAACAAAGATTTAAAAAGAAGAAAGTGAAAGAAAGAAATAAAAAAGTATCGAAATCTGCAAATCACCTTGAGAATTTTTTTGATTTTTGTTTTTGTATTTCTTTTCTTTTTATGTTTGTGTGTACATAAAAAATGGAATCCCCCCTGTTACAATGGTTTGCTTCCCGTTTTATAATCGAAAAGAAAAAGCAATAGATAAAAATACAATCTTTTTTTCTTCGTGCTTTGCTGTTGTTTTTCTCATCTTTTTCGCAGGTACAAGGTCGCGTACGGAGGCTCGCTGGTACGGAGGCCGTGTGCTCGAATGTGGTTGGCTTAATGCACGCACGCGTGGGGTGCACGGCGGCTAGAGGCTTGCGGCGCTAAGGGTTTGCCCTAGGGTTTCTGAGAATGTCAATACTGTTGGGCCAATCGGGCCACAGTTTAAAATTGGGCCAATTGTATTTTAATTTCTGGGTCTGTTTTTGGGGTTTGGTATTTGGGGCCTGCTGTTTAATTTTTGTTATTGGGTTTGTAAGACTGGACTGCTAAAGGACTATTTGGATTTTATAATTTATTTCTTATTTTGGTTTTAATTTATGGTTTTAAAATGGGCCGGACGAAAATTGGGTCTTACAGCTGCCCCTCTTTGCTCATTGTCGTGTAACGAGAATTGAGCAAAGACTTCTTTTGTCCAGTCACTTCTCTTTCAGTGCTTTTCTCCTTCGAGTAGCTTCGTTCCATCCCGCTGCATCTTCAAGGACCCAGGAACTGACGCTTCGATCCACTCAAAGAAATTAGACTTGTAGCTTCAATTTGCTCCACTGCGAACTCAGGGAGATAAGATCTAATGTTTTCGATATGCTCCTGCAACTTCAGGATTGCCAGATCTGCTGTCTTCAGTCTGCTCCTGGAAACTCAGGATTGCCAGATTTGCTATCTTCAATCTGCTCATGCAAACTCAGGATTGCCAGATTTGCTGTCTTCAATCTGCTCCTACAAACTCAGGATTGCCAGACTTGCTATCTTCAATCTGCTCCTGCAAACTCAGGATTGCCAGATTTGCTGTCTTCAATTATCTCCTGCAAACTCAGGATTGCCAGATTTGTTGTCTTCAATCTGCTCCTGCAAACCTCAAGATTGCCAGATTTGCATGTCTTCAATCTACTCCTGTAAACTCAAGATTGTCAGATTTGCTGTCTTCAATCTGCTCCTGCAAACTCAGGATTGCCAGACTGATGGCTTAAATCTGTTCCAATACTGCTTAGGCAGACAAGATTTGCCGTTCGATCTTGGTCCACTACCGCTTAGGGTGACAAGATCTACAATTTTGACCTATTCCTTGGACCCACACTTGAAACATCCTCCCGTCTTTCTCCAGCACTCTCCCAAGTGCTTCTTTCCACAATGCTCACAAGGGCGATACTGCCAGCCCATACCAGCTTGTTGATTTCGTGGCCCGTCAACTCTAGGCCTCTTGTGACCCTTTCCAGATGGTCCAAAACCTCTGTTGGGCTTATTCCTATCCACAGTCTGTTTGGTAGCATCCTTAATCCCTTCGGCCACCTTGGCCTTTTCCACCAAAGCAGAGAATTCCCGCTCCTGATGCGGTGCTATCAACAGTCTCAGATCGTCCCTCAGTCCGTCCTCAAAACGGACACAGCGTTCATGCTCAGTTGCCACTACACCTCGAGCATAACGACTCAACCTCAGAAATTCCGCCTCATATTCTGCGACAGACTTACTCCCTTGTACCAACCCCAGAAAAGCTTTCCTTTGCTCGTCTGTATACCTGGTTCCCACATATTTCTTCTGGAATGCCTCCTTAACATATTCCCAAGTCAGATCCTCAGCCGTGGCACCATCCCGCACAGTTAACCACCATTGATACGCTTCATCGCGTAACAGTGCCACCATTCCCTTTAACTTTTCTTCAGGGGTCAGATCAAGCTCATCCATGATGCGCTCTGTTGCTTCCAACCAGTACTCAGCTGTACTGGGTGCCACTCCAGACACTCCACGAAACATTTCAGCTCCATTAGCTCGGAGCCGTTCAGGCACAGACTTACGATTTCCTGAATTTCCTCCCGCACCAGCCACCAATTCCAATACTCGCAGCACAGCCTGCGACACAGCATCTTCCCCCTTCTGAGCTTGCTGCTCAACGTTAACCGCTGGGGGTGGTGGTGGCGGTGGTATTTCATTGTCGGACCCTTGACCCAATCTGACGGGTTCCGACACGGTCATCCTTCTTTTACCTCGTCCACGACGACCACGTCCTCTAGAGCTCATTTTCTAGCGTCGAGATCTGATTAAGAAGTTTTATGGATTAGTCATTGTTCCACTTATTTACCCGCGGAAGAGTTTTATGAAAAGGGATTTAAGAGTGGTTCTTTCGTATTCATACAAACACACAGTCTTTTCCATTCATTCATTCATCCATCAAACAAATATGAACTTTCGTTCATTCAAAGAAACGTTGTAGTTTTTGTTGTTGTTGTTTTCCACTACCCAGGGGTATTTTCGTAATTTTGTCCTACAGGGGCATTTTCGTAATTTTTTTCAAAAGAAAACGTTCCTTGGTGTTTTCGTCAAAAAGTATTTTGAAAATTTCAAAGTCTTGGGGTAATTTGGAAAAAGTTTGAAATCCGGGGGTATTTTGGTAATAAACCAGGGTAAACTTGTAAAATTTAATAAATTAGGGATATTTCAAAAGTTGTAAAACTTTGAGGATTCTTTTTGAAAATTGTTCCTTCAAAAAAAAAATGGGGATGTTGCAAAAATTTTGGAAATCAGGGTCATTTTGGTAATTTTGTAAGTTAGGGGCAATTTTGTAATTTTCCAAAATCAAGGTATTTTGATATTATACAAATTAGGGTTTTTGAACATTATAAAATAATGAAATTTTGGTAAAGCTGTTGAGTAGTTGAACATTTTATAAACCAAGGGCATTTTGGTAATTTCACCACTGAGGGCATTTTTGTAATTTTCGCAAATCAGGAGTTTTTCAGAAAATGTTGTAATTTTTTTTTTAAAAACATGGCTAGTTCCCTTTCGGGTTTTAGTCATTATGTTTAGCCTATGTCCGAGCCCTCTTTGGTCAGGGTGAACCAAAGCTACGCACCAGGCATGATTCGTGTGGAGAGGAGGTGAGTCACGCGGACTGCTTAAATACCAAGCTCCCACCGAAACCATTCCTAGACATGCGCACAGAGGTTGCCACACCACTGAGCCCTCTGAGTTAGGGTGAACCGAAGCTACGCACCAGGTAGGATTCCTGCGAAGAGGAGGTGAGTCACTAGGACTGCTTAAATACCAGGCTCTTCCGGATCCAATCCTAGACATGCGTATAGGGGTTACCACACCCTTAGCTCAGTGACTTAGCCATAGGGTTGTTTAGTGCATTAAGTCTTATGTGTTTGTGTTTGAGTAGACTAGTCCTAGGGTCCAAGTTCCTATCATTCTATTCTACGTTCCATGCCTTTTCTACCCTTATACAGTTCATAAATCACAGAATCACACATAAAGTTAGGGGTACTTACCTGGTGGACTGCGGGTCGGAGACTTAGGTGCCATGCCATAAAACCTGCTTATGTTCAAAGAAAATCATTTGGGCTCGAATTCAAAACGTTTTGGGCCTGAGCCCACAGGCCGAGAGTTTAAATTGGGCTCTGATACCAAGCTGAAACACCCCACACCCGGCCCACGAGCCCGGACTGGATCTGGTATGTTCCTTAAGTAAACCGGTTTTCAAATTCTTTGTTACTTAGAGAAAATTTGTACAATTTTAGGAAATATTGTTTTGGATTGGGCTTAGGTTGGGAAACCCATTTAATTAATTTAAATATCCAATTTTATTAAGGTGACGAAATAATTTTCTTTAGGTTTATAAAAATATTTCGCTTAAAATTTAATCCAACAATCGTTTGTAACAAAATAATTAAAAATAAAGCAGAAATAAAGAAAATCCACTAGGCCTTATGGCCTTATTACATCAAGTAAAACCCAATAATAAAATTAAATGTACTAAAAAGAAATAAAGTCCCAAAATAAATAAAATCTTCCAATTGAGCATGGCCACCTCAAGGTCTACCGTCCCGGTCCGTCACTGTTCATCACCTGAAAATAGTTCCCACAACGGGGTGAGTCAACAGACTCAATGTGTACACAACATTAACATTCAACAAATCAGGCATACAAGTTCATATCAAATTCATGTTCATATAAAATAAATGATGCAACCCAAACCCAAGCCTAATGGTCCATCCGCTACACACCACCCGTACCTACCAGTCACAGCGTGGGGACTACTAAGTCAACCCTCCATCCGCTACACACCATCGAAGGCAGTCGCTGCAGTCGACGTGCTCATCGCCCATATAATTTGGGTCATTAGACACCATATTCAAATAATGTAACCGAAGTTACCAAATTCAGATAATGTAACCGGAGTTACCATATTCAAATTTTGTGACCGTAGTCACCATATTCCGTTGGTGAGACCGAAGTCAACACCTTCTTCCCCTTTCACATAGATCCCGTATGCCCCATAAATTTATATCATGCATAACATACTTAATTTCTTATTATTCACATGTTAAAATATAACATATTCGTAGTCCTATCGAAAGTAGGAAACGTACCTGGGTACTCTTACCACATTTGTGGTACTTAGCCACATTCACATTCTTATGCATATTCATATATTAAAAATAATTGCCATATGATATATCGAAAATTAATGTGAGTACACACCTGATTCGCTTATTAGATTCCTTGAAATCCCGAAGAACGATCTACCGATCTAGATCTTTATCTCCTAAATTCGGCCAAATATTAAAACATATTAACAAACCTATTTGGCTTAAAAACCAAATCCTAGTAGGATTTGTATTACTTACCTTGTTGCCGAATTGGATGATTGTAAATCAAGTCCCAAAATTGCTAGTATTCTTTTTCCTTGAAATCGGCTATCACTAGACATGTAACCATGTCAGTTTCCGGCTTTTGAAATAATGGAAAATAATTCTAAATACCAAAATTAAGCCTTGGCCGAATATCACTTACCATACAAATTCCAAATCTGAAGAGGATTCCTTGCCCTATATGTCTGTCGAAATCTTCATGTTAGATCTAATCTAACATATACATCATAACCCTTAATCAAATAAATTTATCTTACCTTAGATTCTTGATCCTTGTATTCGACAGTTGTAGAAACCCTTTTGATGTTGTAGTTGATTGCTCCTTTACTTAGAATCAACAAAGATTCGGCTTTGACAGTAGAAACAGAGAAGAAAATAGAAGAAAAGAAGATGGATCTTGCTTAAAGAAAAATTCGGCAGAGAGGAGGAGAGAGCTAGGAAAATTTCGGCAAAGAGGAAGCAAAAGTGAATGAGTAGCCCTCCTGCCCTCCTTTTATAGCCAAAGTTATCAGCCTAGGAGTCCCTTACTTGGCCACCACTCCTCCTTTTGATAATATTATCTCTTTTATTTAAAAGATAAAAGCCTTTAATCCATCAATTATCTCCTCAATTATCTTAAAAGAAAATCCTTTATTTATCACTTATTATTCACATGTTTATGCAAATAAAACTCTTCCTTTTCTAGAAACCCATGCCGTCCACCTCAGCCTTCTGGAAGCAAAAATAAAACTTATTTATTTACTTCTCAAGTGACTCGAACTCAGGCCTATTTCTCTGCATGTGACGCCATCTCCTTAGGCCTTAAGTGGCATCTTCAGGCCACTTTTCCAAGCCTGTTTGTGTGTCAAACTTCTCCATCTTTTTCTTTTAAGGCCTTCTAGCCCTTATTTCCTATTTTGAACTTTAAAATTTGGCATTTCGGCATCATTTCTAAGTTTCCTAAAATTTTCGATCGGCTCTGTAACTTGCCATTTTTCTTACATTTCCAAGTTTCCAGAAATGTTTACTTTCCATTTTTGAATCATTTCCAAAAATGTTCAGGTTTCCAAAAATGTTCAGGTTTCCAAAATGTTCAAGTTTCCAAAATGTTCAAGTTTCCAAAAATGTTCATTTCCATTTCCATTTCCATTTCTAGGTTTCCAAAAATATCAAAAATTTATTCATAGTACTTGAGACTTGACATTTCGTACAATTTAACTGAAAATGCACAGGCCCTTTTCAGGATGTTACAGTTCTACCCCCTTAAACAAAATTTCATGCCCGAAATTTCCTAACTAAATAGTTGAGGGTATTGTTGTCGTATTGTCTCCTCCGGCTCCCACGAAGCTTCTTCTACTCCATGATTGCGCCATAACACCTTGACTAGAGGAACCGACTTCCTTCGTAGTACTTTCACATCACGTTCCAAGATCCGAATCGGTTCTTCCTCGTAGGATAAGTCTGGCCTTAGCTCCACCTCTTCAACCGGTACTATATGAGATGGATCCGATCGGTAGCGACGTAGCATGGATACATGAAATACGTCGTGTATCTGCTTCAATTCTGGTGGCAACTCCAATTGGTATGCCACTGGCCCAATTCGCTTCAATACTCGATAAGGCCCTATAAACCTTGGGCTTAACTTCCCTTTTCGACCGAACCTCATTACCTTCTTCCAAGGCGAGACTTTCAAGAATACTTGGTCTCCCACTTCAAACTCTATTTCCTTCCGCTTAAGGTCTGCGTACGACTTCTACCTATCAGAGGCTTCCTTCAACCGTGCCTGAATTAACTCAACCTTCTCTTCAGTTTCTGCCACCAACTCTGGACCCAAAACTCGGCGTTCTCCTAACTCGGTCCAACAAGTAGGTGTTGTACACTTCCTTCCATACAACGCTTCGTATGGTGCCATCCGGATGCTAGCTTGATAGCTGTTGTTGTAGGCAAACTAAGCTAAAGGCAAGTAATCTTCCCAACTTCCTCGGAAATCCATTACACAGCCTCTCAACATATCCTCTAACACTTGTATAACCCGTTCAGACTGCCCGTCTGATTGTGGATGAAAAGCCGTAGTGAAGTCCAACTTAGTGCCTAAGGCTTGATGAAGTGCTTTCCAAAATCGAGACGTAAATCTTGGGTCTCTATCAGAGATGATTGACATTGGTACTCCATGTAACCTCACAATCTCCGCCACATATAACTTGGCCAACTTCTGAAGAGAATAATCAACTCTTACTGGGATAAAGTGCGCAGACTTAGTCAAACGGTCCACTATCACCCATACCGAGTCCTTCTTAGTAGGCGTAAGGGGAAGCCCACTAACGAAGTCCATGGTAATTTTTTCCCACTTCCATTGGGGAACTTCGATTGGTTGAAGCAATCCTGATGGGACTTGGTGTTCAGCCTTAACTTGCTGACACGTCAAGCATTTCCCCACAAATTCAGTCACCTCTCGTTTCAGATCAGACCACCAAAATTGTTCCCTTAGATCTCTATACAGCTTGATGCCTCCGGGATGCATAGCATAAGGGCTACCATGCACTTCCCGAAGAATCCTTTGTCTCAACTCCTTATTCCTCGGCATACAGACCTTTCCCTTGTAACACAATATTCCTTCATCATTGATGCCATAGTCCTTTAATCCTCCTTGTTGCACTTGCTGTAACTTAGTACTTAAGTCCTTATCAGCCAACTATCCCTCTTTCACCTCCTTCAGCCATGTGGGCTTAACTTGCAATTCTGCCAACAGGCTTCCATCGTCATACAGACTTAAGTGAGCGAACAAAGCCCTTAAATCCGACACAACCTTCCTACTCAGGGCATCAGCTACCACATTCGCCTTGCCCGGATGATATTCTATCGAACAATCGTAGTCCTTCAGTAATTCCACCCACCTTCGTTGCCTCAAGTTCAACTCCTTCTGGGTCAACAAATACTTAAGGCTCTTGTGGTCCGTGTAGATAACTGACCTTTCTCCATAAAGGTAGTGCCTCCAAACCTTAAGGGCGAAAACCACTGTTGCTAGCTCCAAATCATGAGTTGGGTAGTTAACCTCATGAGGCCTTAACTGTCGTGACGCATAGGCGACCACTTTACCCTCTTGCATTAGCACACAGCCTAACCCCGTATGCGAAACATCACAGTACACCACAAAATCTTTTCCTGCCTCTGGCTGAATTAACACTGGAGCTTCCATCAACACCCTTTTAAGCTTTTCAAAGCTCTCCTGCTGCTTATTAGTCCATTCGAAGGGTACTTCCTTCCTTAGCAACTTTGTTAAAGGCGCGGCTATTGACGAGAATCCTTCCACAAACCTTCTGTAATAGCCCGCCAAGCCTAAGAAACTTCGGATTTCAGCCACGGACCTAGGTGGTTTCCAATCCAACACTGTTTCAATCTTCCTAGGATCCACCCTTATTCCTTCTGCGGATACCACATGTCCTAAGAATGCCACCTCCTTAAGCCAAAATTCACACTTGCTGAATTTGGCATAGAGCTTCTTCTCCCTTAACACTTCCAACACAACTCGAAGATGCTTATCATGCTTCTCTTCCGACTTCGAGTACACCAAAATATCGTCGATGAACACAACGACAAACCTATCCAAATAGGGTTGGAAAACCCGATTCATCATGTCCATGAACGCGGCTGGAGCGTTCGTCAACCCAAACGGCATCACCACAAACTCAAAATGGCCGTACCTTGTCCTAAAAGCGGTCTTATGGATGTCAGCCTCCTTCACCTTCAACTGATGATATCCCGACCTTAAGTCGATCTTTGAAAATACTGCGGCCCCCTTCAGCTGATCGAACAAATCATCGATCCTTGGCAAAGGATACTTGTTCTTAATGGTCAGCTTATTCAACTGACGATAATCTATGCACATACGCATAGTTCCGTCCTTCTTCTTTACAAATAGGACCGGTGCTCTCCATGGAGACACACTGGGTCTGATGAACCCACGATCCAACAACTCTTGGATTTGAGCCTTGAGCTCCACTAACTCCTTTGGCGCCATTCGGTATGGAGCGATTGACACAGGAGCTGTTCCTGGTAGCAAATCTATCCCAAATTCCACCTCCCTATCTGGGGGTATTCCTGGTAATTCCTCTGGAAATACATCCACGAAGTCCCTTACCGTCCTAACTCCATTAATACCTTCTTCCTTCCCACCTATCGTACTAATGAAGGTTAAGAATGCCTTACACCCCTTATTAATCATCTTCTCGGCCTTCAGTGCCGAAACCACATTAGACAAGTAGTTCCTCCTTTCTCTGATCATGGCTACCACTTTATCCTCCGGGGTTCTTAGTTCCATACGCTTAGCCGCACAATCCAACACGGCTCGGTGTTCTACTAACCAATCCATTCCAAGTATAAGTTCAAGCTCTCTGAAAGGTAACTTCATTAAGTCTGCCCGAAAGTTCACTCCCTGAATCTCTAAGGGCACATTTCGAAAGATCTTGTCTACCACAATGGTTTGACCTAATGGGCTTACTACAGTCATCTATCTATCAGAAAGTTCAGAGTCTAGGCCTAGTGTTTCCACTACACTACATGCAACATAGGAATGGGTCAAGCCCACATCAATCAGAGCAAAATAGGGTTTGTCAAAAATAAAGAACGTACCGGTTATTACATCCGGCGTGTCACCATCCTCCCTCCGGTGAACCGTATAAACCAAACCCGGTTGTCTTGCTTCTGCATTAGCATTAGCATTAGTAGCACTTCGGCCCTGTGTTCCACGGCCTCTGCCAGCACCATTACCTCGATTGCCCGAACCACGACCCCGTTGAGGCTGCTGTCCGCCTCTACCAGTTTGGCTAGCATTCTGAACTGCCGGTTGGCTCTCATCTGTTTGCTTGGGACAATCCTTAAGCATATGGTCCTTGGACCCACACTTGAAACATCCTCCCGTCTTTCTCCAGCACTCTCCCAAGTGCTTCTTTCCACAATGCTCACAAGGGCGATACTGCCAGCCCATACCAGCTTGTTGATTTCGTGGCCCGTCAACTCTAGGCCTCTTGTGACCCTTTCCAGATGGTCCAAAACCTCTTTTGGGTTTATTCCTATCCACAGTCTGTTTGGTAGCATCCTTAATCCCTTCGGCCACCTTGGCCTTTTCCACCAAAGCAGAGAATTCCCGCTCCTGATGCGGTGCTATCAACAGTCTCAGATCGTCCCTCAGTCCGTCCTCAAAACGGACACAGCGTTCATGCTCAGTTGCTGCTACACCTCGAGCATAACGACTCAACCTCAGAAATTCCGCCTCATATTCTGCGACAGACTTACTCCCTTGTACCAACCCTAGAAAAGCTTTCCTTTGCTCGTCTGTATACCTGGTTCCCACATATTTCTTCTGGAATGCCTCCTTAACATATTTCCTTTGCTCGTCTGTATACCTGATGCGGTGCTATCAACAGTCTCAGATCGTCCCTCAGTCCGTCCTCAAAACGGACACAACGTTCATGCTCAGTTGCCGCTACACCTCGAGCATAACGACTCAACCTCAGAAATTCCGCCTCATATTCTGCGACAGACTTACTCCCTTGTACCAACCATAGAAAAGCTTTCCTTTGCTCGTCTGTATACCTGGTTCCCACATATTTCTTCTAGAATGCCTCCTTAACATATTCCCAGGTCAGATCCTCAGCCGTGGCACCATCCCGCACAGTTAACCACCATTGATACGCTTCATCGCGTAACAGTGCCACCATTCCCTTTAACTTTTCTTCAGGGGTCAGATCAAGCTCATCCATGATGCGCTCTGTTGCTTCCAACCAGTACTCAGCTGTACTGGGTGCCACTCCAGACACTCCACGAAACATTTCAGCTCCATTAGCTCGGAGCCGTTCAGGCACAGACTTACGATTTCCTGAATTTCCTCCCGCACCAGCCACCAATTCCAATACTCGCAGCACAGCCTGCGACACAGCATCTTCCCCCATCTGAGCTTGCTACTCAACGTTAACCGCTGGGGGTGGTGGTGGCGGTGGTATTTCATTGTCGGACCCTTGACCCGATCTGACGGGTTCCGACACGGTCATCCTTCCTCTACCTCTTCCACGACGACCACGTCCTCTAGAGCTCATTTTCTAGCATCGAGATCTGATTAAGAAGTTTTATGGATTAGTCATTGTTCCACTTATTTACCCGCGGAAGAGTTTTATGAAAAGGGATTTAAGAGTGGTTCTTTCGTATTCATACAAACACACAGTCTTTTCCATTCATTCATTCATCCATCAAACAAATATGAACTTTCGTTTATTCAAAGAAACGTTGTAGTTTTTGTTGTTGTTGTTTTCCACTACCCAGGGGTATTTTCATAATTTTGTCCTACAGGGGCATTTTCGTAATTTTTTTCAAAAGAAAACGTTCCTTGGTGTTTTCATCAAAAAGTATTTTGAAAATTTCAAAGTCTTGGGGTAATTTGGAAAAATTTTGAAATCCGGGGGTATTTTGGTAATAAACCAGGGTAAACTTGTAAAATTTAATAAATTAGGGATATTTCAAAAGTTGTAAAACTTTGAGGATTCTTTTTGAAAATTGTTCCTTCAAAAAAAAAATGGGGATGTTGCAAAAATTTTGGAAATCAGGGTCATTTTGGTAATTTTGTAAGTTAGGGGCAATTTTGTAATTTTCCAAAATCAAGGTATTTTGATATTTTACAAATTAGGGTTTTTGAACATTATAAAATAATGAAATTTTGGTAAAGCTGTTGAGTAGTTGAACATTTTATAAACCAAGGGCATTTTGGTAATTTCACCACTGATGGCATTTTTGTAATTTTCGCAAATCAGGAGTTTTTCAGAAAATGTTGTAAATTTTTTTTTTAAAACATGGCTAGTTCCCTTTCGGGTTTTAGTCATTATGTTTAGCCTATGTCCGAGCCCTCTTTGGTCAGGGTGAACCAAAGCTACGCACCAGGCAGGATTCGTGTGGAGAGGAGGTGAGTCACGCGGACTGCTTAAATACCAAGCTCCCACCGAAACCATTCCTAGACATGCGCACAGAGGTTGCCACACCACTGAGCCCTCTGAGTTAGGGTGAACCGAAGCTACGCACCAGGTAGGATTCCTGCGAAGAGGAGGTGAGTCACTAGGACTGCTTAAATACCAGGCTCTTCCGGATCCAATCCTAGACATGCGTACAGGGGTTACCACACCCTTAGCTCAGTGACTTAGCCATAGGGTTGTTTAGTGCATTAAGTCTTATGTGTTTGTGTTTGAGTAGACTAGTCCTAGGGTCCAAGTTCCTATCATTCTATTCTACGTTCCATGCCTTTTCTACCCTTATACAGTTCATAAATCACAGAATCAAACATAAAGTTAGGGGTACTTACCTGGTGGACTGCGGGTCGGAGACTTAGGTGCCATGCCATAAAACCTGCTTATGTTCAAAGAAAATCATTTGGGCTCGAATTCAAAACGTTTTGGGCCTGAGCCCACAGGCCGAGAGTTTAAACTGGGCTCTGATACCAAGCTGAAACACCCCACACCCGGCCCACGAGCCCGGACTGGATCTGGTATGTTCCTTAAGTAAACCGGTTTTCAAATTCTTTGTTACTTAGAGAAAATTTGTACAATTTTAGGAAATATTGTTTTGGATTGGGCTTAGGTTGGGAAACCCATTTAATTAATTTAAATATCCAATTTTGTTAAGGTGACGAAATAATTTTCTTTAGGTTTATAAAAATATATTTCGCTTAAAATTTAATCCAACAATCGTTTGTAACAAAATAATTAAAAATAAAGCAGAAATAAAGAAAATCCACTGGGCCTTATGGCCTTATTACATCAAGTAAAACCCAATAATAAAATTAAATGTACTAAAAAGAAATAAAGTCCCAAAATAAATAAAATCTTCCAATTGCGCATGGCCACCTCAAGGTCTACCGTCCCAATCCGTCACTGTTCATCACCTGAAAATAGTTCCCACAACGGGGTGAGTTAACAGACTCAATGTGTACACAACATTAACATTCAACAAATCAGGCATACAAGTTCATATCAAATTCATGTTCATATAAAATAAATGATGCAACCCAAACCCAAGCCTAATGGTCCATCCGCTACACACCACCCGTACCTGTCAGTCACACCGTGGGGACTACTAAGTCAACCCTCCATCCGCTACACACCATCGAAGGCAGTCGCTGCAGTCGACGTGCTCATCGCCCATATAATTTGTGTCATTAGACACCATATTCAAATAATGTAACCGAAGTTACCAAATTCAGATAATGTAACCGGAGTTACCATATTCAAATTTTGTGACCGTAGTCACCATATTCCGTTGGTGAGACCGAAGTCAACACCTTCTTCCCCTTTCACATAGATCCCGTATGCCCCATAAATTTATATCATGCATAACATACTTAATTTCTTATTATTCACATGTTAAAATATAACATATTCGTAGTCCTATCGAAAGTAGGAAACGTACCTGGGTACTCTTACCACATTTGTGGTACTTAGCCACATTCACATTCTTATGCATATTCATATATTAAAAATAATTGCCATATGATATATCGAAAATTAATGTGAGTACACACCTGATTCGCTTATTAGATTCCTTGAAATCCCGAAGAACGATCTACCGATCTAGATCTTTATCTCCTAAATTCGGCCAAATATTAAAACATATTAACAAACCTATTTGGCTTAAAAACCAAATCCTAGTAGGATTTGTATTACTTACCTTGTTGCCGAATTGGATGATTGTAAATCAAGTCCCAAAATTGCTAGTATTCTTTTTCCTTGAAATCGGCTATCACTAGACATGTAACCATGTCAGTTTCCGGCTTTTGAAATAATGGAAAATAATTCTAAATACCAAAATTAAGCCTTGGCCGAATATCACTTACCATACAAATTCCAAATCTGAAGAGGATTCCTTGCCCTATATGTCTGTCGAAATCTTCATGTTAGATCTAATCTAACATATACATCATAACCCTTAATCAAATAAATTTATCTTACCTTAGATCCTTGATCCTTGTATTCGACAGTTGTAGAAACCCTTTTGATGTTGTAGTTGATTGCTCCTTTACTTAGAATCAACAAAGATTCGGCTTTGACAGTAGAAACAGAGAAGAAAATAGAAGAAAAGAAGATGGATCTTGCTTAAAGAAAAATTCGACAGAGAGGGGGAGAGAGCTAGGAAAATTTCGGCAAAGAGGAAGCAAAAGTGAATGAGTAGCCCTCCTGCCCTCCTTTTATAGCCAAAGTTATCAGCCTAGGAGTCCCTTACTTGGCCACCACTCCTCCTTTTGATAATATTATCTTTTTTATTTAAAAGATAAAAGCCTTTAATCCATCAATTATAAAAGCCTTTAATCCATCAATTATCTCCTCAATTATCTTAAAAGAAAATCCTTTATTTATCACTTATTATTCACATGTTTATGCAAATAAAACTCTTCCTTTTCTAGAAACCCATGCCGTCCACCTCAGCCTTCTGGAAGCAAAAATAAAACTTATTTATTTGCTTCTCAAGTGACTCGAACTCAGGCCTATTTCCCTGCATGTGACGCCATCTCCTTAGGCCTTAAGTGGCATCTTCAGGCCACTTTTCCAAGCCTGTTTGTGTGTCAAACTTCTCCATCTTTTTCTTTTAAGGCCTTCTAGCCCTTATTTCCTATTTTGAACTTTAAAATTTGACATTTCGGCATCATTTCTAAGTTTCCTAAAATTTTCGATCGGCTCTGTAACTTGCCATTTTTCTTACATTTCCAAGTTTCCAGAAATGTTTACTTTCCATTTTTGAATCATTTCCAAAAATGTTCAGGTTTCCAAAAATGTTCAGGTTTCCAAAATGTTCAAGTTTCCAAAATGTTCAAGTTTCCAAAAATGTTCATTTCCATTTCCATTTCCATTTCTAGGTTTCCAAAAATATCAAAAATTTATTCATAGTACTTGAGACTTGACATTTCGTACAATTTAACTAAAAATGCACAAGCCCTTTTCAGGATGTTACACCAGATTTGCCATTCGATCTTGGTTCCCTACTGCTTAGGGTGACGAGATCTATAATTTTTGACCTATTCCACTGCTGGTCAGGGAGATAGGGCTGGTGGCTTAAATCTGTTCCCCTACTGCTTAGGGAGACTAGATTTGCCGTTCGATCTTGGTCCACTACTGCTTAGGGTGACAAGATCTACAATTTTTGACCTATTCCACTGCTGGTCAGGGAGATAGGGCTGGTGGCTTATATAGGTTCCACTACTGCTTAGGGAGACTAGATTTACCGTTCGATCTCGGTTCCCTACTATTTAGGGTGACGAGATCTACAATTTTTGACCTATTCCACTGCTGGTCAAGGAGATAGGGCTGGTGGCTTAAATCTATTCCACTACTGCTTAGGGAGACCAGATTTGCTGTTTGATCTTGGTTCCCTACTGCTTAGGGTGACAAGATCTACAATCTTCGGCCTATTCCACTACTAGTCAGGGAGATAGGACTGATGTCTCCGATATGCTCCTGTAACCTCAGGATTGCCAGATCTACTATATTCGATCCGCTTCGCTCAGAAAGGTAAGATCTTCAAATTCACCGATGTTGCGACGACGTCCTCTAGGGGACCTGTTCTGTAAAATCAATTTTGTTTTTATGCCTATGCAAAATGGTTAGGATGCAATGATTAGAATGAATCCAATGCTCTTAACAAAATGTATTATGGAGGACATTTGTATGAATGCAGAATGTCATGAGAATGGTCTTTTACAAAGATTAGGATACAATGATCGGAATGAATCAAATGCCCCTAAATAGATGTGTCTTATGGATGACATTTGTATGAATGCAGAATGTCATGAGAATGATTTCTTACAATGATTAGGATGCAATTGATCTCCTAACTAAATGTGTTTTGTATGAATACAGAATTTCATGAGAATGGTCCCTTTTTAAGAGTTTAAGGTGTCATTGTTCATTGTTTATTAAGGCTCTATTACCGATGTATTATACTGCCCTCTTGTTCGGCTGGTATTCTCAACAGAAAACCTGAGAAAATAAATATCTTGCTCAACAAACTTGTCCACTGTAACTTTAGGGTTCATCTCATTGTGACTTAGCGGTATAGGATCTGAATCTCTTCCCATCTATCCCACTGCGACCTCGAAATGTAGGATTTGTTTCTTCTTCAATCCATCACATTGCTATTCAAAGGTATAAGATCTGTATTATCTTCCATCTATCCCACTATAACTCGGGGGTATAGGGCCTGTAGCTTGTTCCATCAACTGATCACTCCTCGGGTGACCCAACCAGATGTGTATGCATAATGCTCGCGTGAATGCAGAATATCAATTTTTCTCCGTAGAATGATTCCCATTTTACACTTGGGTTAATGATACCCATTTTTCGTCAGGATTGTATTACTGACGTAATATCTTGCCATTTGTTCAACCACCATTTTGGCAAAAAATTCGGAGAGATAGTCTCAGTTTAGACTCTTCCTCCACCAATATTTCCATCCCTCACACTTGGTGAGTTTTAAACAATAGTCCTGTTTCGATTTCTTGTATTATTTAGAAGCTTCCAGAGTAATATGTGAAACCCCTTTCATGAAAGTATTATTAGTCCACTAATCATTATTTCAATGCGAAATGCTGGAAAAAGATCATAACTATGGATAAGAATGAAATTGATTGGGAGCATAGCTCGAAACAAACAATTTAATCAAAGTTAGCAAATGCAATTAAGCAGGGAATTTATTAAAGGCGTATCTTGGAAAGAATAAGGTAATCACAGATAGCAAATTCAAAATGGATAAGATGGAAAACTAGGTGCCCCAGATATCACAGCCTGAGCTTCTCTGTTCAAACTTCTTGAGGACCATTTTAAACTTAATATGTGTTTAGGGGATCCGGAGTACTTTGTCTGTAACATCCGGGTTCTAGGGGTTATGCATTTAGTGCATAACTCAAGTGCTGGAAGGCTTATGGTGAAGTTGGATGGGTTTTAAGGGGTTTGGAGAACCCTAGAAGGTAAGAGTTGCCTTAGGAAATTTTTGAATTTTTAGTGTTAAGAAGGGGAGCTTGGCTTTAGGGGTCTTAAGAGAAATTTTTGGGAGGTTAAGACTAAAGAATTGAGCTAGTAGAGTGGCAAGGGAGGCGCCACTTAGAGCTTTGGAAGGTGACGCCTCAGGGAGCTGAAGGGGTCTCATGTTCGAGCTGCAAAGGCAGCATTTTGGTTTTGTTTTTGCGACATGAGAAGGGGAGGAGTTGGTTTCGGCCATGGCACTTAAAAGGAGGATTTTGAATGGGTCAAATTGTTTTGAATGTGTGGCTAGGAGAAGAGATGAGTTGGCTTTAGTTTGAATTGGTTTGAAAGGTGGGTATAGAGTGAATATAGGAGGAAATCAAGGGAGTGGGTGAGAGGAGAAGGTGTTGGGACGGCTAAGGGGTTTCCATGTTGGCATTTTTGGCCATGAAGGTTAGGGGGAGTAGTCGAATCCTATTTAAGGGGTGGTGAGCTTCCTTTAGCCGAATTTTAGCTCTTTGCTCCTAAAGCCTTCACTTTTTCTTCTTAAACACTACCTCTACTTGTTCTTTTGAATCCATTTCTCCTTTGAGCAGCTTTTGTTTTCTCTTCTTTTCTTAGCAATAGCCGAACCTCTTTGAGCCCAGCAACATTCCATTTTCTTCTCTTGTTTCTTCAAAGCCGAATAGTCTCCTTCACTGGCCGAATCTCCTTGTACCGATTTCTCCTTTCTTCTTGAACCATATTTCTTTCGTTTCTACCTTCAAGACTCTAGCCGAATCTCTCCCTCTTGGTGTGCCGAAATTCCCTTCTCCTATTAGTTTTCATCTTGGCCGAATATTAAGTGTGGTGTGGATCACTTTGGGTTCCTTTTTCAATCGTTGGAGAAGGTAAGTAGGCATAGTCAAATGCCTATTTCTTCCCCTCTCTGTTCTCTGTCGACTTTTACAAAGGTAAGAGCCGATTTCGGCATTTGTTTGGATGTATGTTAATCGCTTGTTGGAACCAATGTGTTGTAAGGTCTCCGGGTTTTTGGAATCAAGCGAGTGAAGCCGTCACCTCGAATAATCGGTTGTAAGGTAAGGGTGGAGCGTTAACCCTTTTGGTTGGTTTGTCTTGGCCAAATGGCCCTAAGTTTTCTCTATTAAGTGTTAAGGTCGATTGTAGGGGAGGCAGAACCTAGCGCGGGAGACCTTTTCGGGAGTCGTTTAGTCAGCGTTTGCAGAAGCCTATAGTAGCATCCGGGATTCAAGTGGTTTTGGGTAAGAATATCTTGGTATGATTCGTTGTTTAGATTTATGGCTTGGAGGTTTAACCGTTTGATCTGTTTAAGTGTATTGATGGAGGCAAATACCAGTCAAGGAGGGCAAGGGAAAGTTCCTATCCCGAAGTTTAAGAAAAGAGCTGTCTCGGCGGTTCGGGATTGGCCACAGGGGTGTGGGCCAGCAGCAGGGGAAAGCTATAGGCAAATAGCCGTAGTCTAGCTTAGCGATAGTGTTGGGATCGAGAGTTTAGAACACCAAGTAATCAGGTGCGTAATTATCGCACTGTTTCTCCTGATAATTGTGTATTGATATATATATTCTTGAGTATGATGTGTGGTAGCCGTCAATAAAGGCTAAAGTGGTGGATACCCATGTTTGGGGTAATCGGTTAACAGGTTAGTAGCTTGTGATATTAAAATTATTTATGGTGTATGTGTGATATGGTAATGAGCATGTGATGTATACTCATTCTCTATGTTGATTTGACATGATACATTTACATATATGCATGGGGATTGGATTTGATCAAGGAAGGACGGGTGTACATACTTATGTACGTGGTCTAATGTTAGCCTCGTGCTACATTAGCGCTTGATGATTAGCTGTGTGCTTCATCAAGGGAGGTGTTGGCTAGGTGCCCATCTCGGCGGTTGACAGCTGTGTGCATCACCGTAGATGGATTAAGATATGTGGATCTCTTATGTGATCGGTGGCTCAGCCACGGCCTTGAGCAGCGAGCTTGCCAAGGTAAGATATGTGGATCACGATGTGATCAGTGGTGGGTTAGCCACGGCCTTGGGCAGGGAGTCTGCCGAGGTAGGTGTTCGATGAATTTTAGGCTGGGCTGGGATGCATTGTTGCATGACTGGTTATGTGATATGGGTCAAGCCCATACGTGTGGAAACATGTGTAATGGTTATGCACTGAGTCTGTGGACTCACTCAATTTTTCCTTAACCATTTCAGGTGATGCGTAAAGTTTGGACCGGGTTGGAGAGGATACAAGGTGGCCCATGCAGAAGAAGATGTTTTAAATTATTTTTATGCATTTTTCATATTAAGTACTTTGATTAAGTTTTGGTTGTAATAAGGGCCTTATTATTATATTTGGTATTATTTTGATTATGGCTTGATTAAATTAATTTACTATGTGCAAATGATTTTATTTTTAACAACCTATTTACTTATATACATTAAAGTTTTAATTCGGATAATTTTTCTTTTCTTACAACAAAGTTTCACATATAATTTTAAATGGACATGATTTCCAAAAGATGACAAATTTGAATGCTTTATCATAAGTCAAAAATATTTTCAACCGTTCTTCCACAGTGGCATTTCAAATTCGGTCGTAGTGAATGGGCCGGGTTTGGGGTGTTACATTGTCGATGCCCCAAGACGTAGCATACTTCTTCATTGTTAATTTAGGCATAGCAAGACTACTGTGTGCCCCCTTTGATCAAAATTTGAGCCGCCCTTTTCGGGTTTTCAACTCAAATCCCCTTTGGTCTCAAAGCGCTCTTTGCGGGTTTTCGCCTTGTCCTCTCCTTTTTCTTTCTTCTTTTTTGCTGAAAATTTCTATTTTTTATTTTTTTTTTGAATTCATCGAATTGGACAGGTCCTTGCCATCTATCTCAGATAATACCCATGCTTCTCCAAAACAGGCCTTCTTTGCCGTATAAGGTCCTTCCGAGTTTGGCATCCGCTTTATTCTAAAGTCCCTTTTGCGTGGGAAAAGTCTTCTTTAAAGCCCTATCATGAAATTTTCTAGGGTGAATCATTTTTGTTGTGAGCTCGCATCACCTGACCGTGACAGATAGCTTCTAACATCAATTGATCATATTGAGAATGTATCCATTCTGCCTCATCCAATTTCAACTATGACAAAATTTAGACTCCAATGGGCAAAGCCAATGAGAAATGTGTTGCCCCGGTGACAGTCTTGGCCAACTTTTGATAAGCATAGAGGGTAAATAGTAACTTCTGTATGCCAATCTTTACAAGTCTCGGTCCCTTTTTGATCTTTTGTTTTTTCTTTTTGGCCGCATTTGCTGCTCTGTGATGTGGCACCTGATCTTTGAACAGACCACAAACTTTTGACATTATGCGATTAAATATGATCTTTTCGACATTTTTTCGGTATTCTTTCTTTCTTTTTCTCTTTTTTTTTTGTTCTAATGACTACCGACTTTGTAATATTGGCATATGAAGCGACTTTTACCATCTTAGTGAAGTAACCGACATCCACGAAAATGAATCGATGTTGGCCAGAAGCTTTTGATGAGACTGGCTTGACAACAACCGTGCCCCATATAGGAAATATTATTTCTGCATTGAGCTAGGCTTTGATCTTCATCTCCTTCCTTGGCTCGCGACGTAGGATCTGTTTTTCATCCGGTATTAACAAATCAGAAGATAGGTTATAATTTCTGTCATCTCCAAAGTCCTGCGATCCCTTAGACCCATATTTCATTCAAAAAGGGAGTCCGTAACAGCGTCGCCCATGTCATTGATATCTGGGGACCCTCGTGGGTACGAAGGTAAATTCCAAAAAAATGATTCCAAGAACGATTATTTGTATGGTATGGTTATGAATAAAAATGAAAGAATATTCTAAAAACCAAAGAATGTATAGCATGAAATGTAAAGAATAAAAGATATTTGCTTAAAAGATGCATCTCATTGAAATAAGAATTCTGGACATAAGCCTATTTCACTAAAGAAATCTTATTGCTTCTAGGCTTAAAGCAACAAGTGCGTTTTGTACATTACTCTGAGTAAGCTCTAAATACTACAGGAATTTCTTCCGGAGTCCAATTGTTCAAAATGCTCCCAGGTTCATATTTCTGCATTTGACGCGTCATTTAACTTTACAACACCCATATTGATGAATTTTTCCACCAATTTCTTGAAAGCAAGGCAATTTTCTATCAAGTGCCCTGTGACCCCCGCATGGTACTCACATTGGGCCCTTGGGTCATACCATTTTGGGTATGGAGGTTGCATTGGTTTCGGGTAAAAAGGGGATACAACATGCGCTTCAAACAACATTTGGTATAACTCCCTGTACGTGATTGGGATGGGTGCGAATTGGGGTTTTTCTGAGTTCGGTCTTGGATCGGGTTCTTACCCTGGGGAGACTTGACGGCTAGTTATTACAATCTTTGGCTGGCCCACTGTGATCAGCTCTTGGTTACCCTTGTTATACATTCTCATACTATTCGCTTTATTTTCCTTTTTCTTCGGCGCTTTCAAAGTCCACTCTCATTTTTCTTTTGTTCCTGTCAGTGCAACCGGTTTGGCTCGATCATCCTCCGGGCTAGAACCTGAACCCATCGAGAAGTTCAACAGGGCTGAAGTATCAGTCTGACATTGGGGTCCAATAATGATGGGTATCCCATGTGAATGCTTGTCTGATTGAGTCGGGATACTTATCGGGGAATAAACGATGTCTTCCTCATCATCCACACTGCTGACCACTGGGCAACTCTTTTTTTCAAGCCCCCTGACTAGTAATTGGGTTAACTGGCACATCATATTCATCTGTTCTAGCATATCCCGTTGAATTTTGGCCAACTGTTCTTGCATCAGTATTTGCCTTTACTCTAATCTCTCCAACCTTTGTTCCATGTCTTCTGAAAATATTTCACCTAATTAGGGTCATCTCATGAAATCTAATGCATATGAATGGAATGAAGATAAGTGCATGAATGTAAAGAAGGTGTCCATTCTGATTCAGTTTTATTTAGAAAGCTTTACTAGAGAACAATGTCCTTTACATAGAATCGAATTACAAATAAGGCTGGCCCTAGCACCTAAAACTTTAATTTTTTCGAGTAATAAAGCTAATTCTTGTCCATGCTCTGATCACGCCTAGAACTGCATGCTCAATACATCGGCTTGTACGGCTAAAGTCTGTAAATATTCGACTATCCCTCGCATCTGGGTTATAGCTTCCTTCATGAGGTAATCCCTATTTCTGACTTGGTTCTGGGAATGGTGAAGCTCCTCTTCCCTTCGTTCTTCATTCGCCTCTAGATACTTGATATGGTTTTGACAATTTAGCAAAGCCATTTCTAATTCTTCTATCTTTCTCTTCATTTCCCATTTCCTCAATTTGGCTCAAACTGGCTCTTAATTCTTTCATCGAGTTACGACTTCGATGATGATGAAGGGATCTCTCGAGTTCCGCGACTCTAGCTTTTAACTCGTTTTGTTCACCTTGGCTTTCTGAGAGGCTCTTTTCCATAAGTTCGTTTCGTGCTTGTGCCTCTCTAAACTTCTCCTCCCATTGGTTAGCTTTAACCCTTTCGTCTTGAATTTCCTGACGCCATTGATCTGGAGTTTTTCATAAACCGGTGGTTCTCATTGCTAAACGTATCCTCTAGTAGTCGGTTTTTAAGCTGTCGAGATCCTCTTCAACCCGATTTTTTCCTTTTCTGAATTTCTCAGCCTCAGCCTTCTGTATTTCCACATCTAATCTCAGATGCATTTTCTCCTATTCTAGTTGCTCGGTCTTCTTCCCAAACTTGAGACTCATCTTTTCAAAATCTTGCCTTATAATCTCCAGTTCGGATGGGACAACCTGCAAACATTCTTCTATTGATTGAACCTTTTCTAAACTCGACCCCGGTATATTATCGTTAATCCTTTGGTTGAACCAATCACTATACTCAGGTGTTGTCATAGAACCTACGGCCAACCTTTTCATTCAGCGAATCTGATTCCAGGCATCCTGAATCCCCCGAACTCTTTTCTTGTAATTGTCTGCCTGATATGAGAACTCAGATTGAGCCATCCCATAAGTCGCCGGTATAAATTGCCTTGACTGGTATTGCCTTAGTGCAAGCAACGGAGTGTATCCAGTGGCTCCCCAAATCCCAAGCAATGGCACATAATCAAAACTCCCACAATGATAGAGGATCTCGTTAGGGACCATCCAAAAGGCTCTCCACTCCACATCCTCCTCTTTGAGATTTTGAAGGATTATTATCCTCTTTTTCGTATCTGGGTGTGCCAAGATCAAGTCTCTCATAACCACCCAAGGAATACATTTACCATTACCTTTTTGTTGAATTCGAGCCGTAACCCAAGGCTCATTCATCCCAGTAATACTCATTAATTTCTTCAAGAAGGTCGGGGCATTAGCGACTTTAATGTAAGTTTTGTCTACTAAGATCTTTGGGAAGCGGAGCAGGGTCGTATACTCCTCCATAATGGGCACCAAATCTACTCCTCCAAAAGTGAAACAGTTATACACAGGATTCCAAAACTGGGTCATAGCCCGAAACAAATATTTGTCTACCTTAATATCTAGCAAATAGGGGATATCACCGTAATTTTGGTAGAACATCTGCTTCCTTTATCCCAACGGGCCCATATATCTCTCAACTCCTGTAACTCATTTTGTACCACGCTGACACGAGTAAAGTCCCACAGCTCCGATATGTATCCCTTAGCCAAACTGTCCCCTTTTTCTAATTGTAGCCTCCCTGACCATGTGCGGACGGCCGCATTATCTTCGACCCCATCAAGGAATTCGTTCTCCATGTTAAACCTTCTAACTTAGCAACTGAACACGAATCGACTCCTCCTTAAATATGCAATGTCATGCAAACCACAAAAAACACAAGTCAGTATCAAATAATTAGATTGAAGGCAAATAGAGAATAATCAAACACCTATACGGGTAACCGTTCAACACTACTATGCCTGAGGAGTTCCTACGGTCTACTATATGGGGTAAAGTCCTAGGAAAAGGGTACCCGAACCTGCAGATTCCTCAATCCTCACCCATTATAGGCTCATACGGATTAAGTTCAGTTCAGGGGAATACATTTCCCTATGCCCATGCGGAGGTGAAAACCTCACGAAGACATAAGTACAGATGTATTCCGGAAGCGGTCTACTAGCCCATGCGGAGGTGAAAACCGCACGAAGGCATAGTTTCTCACTCCCACTTAAAGGTGTGACCACAACGGTCATGCAATGCAATGCCAAAATATTATGAAGCTCGACATTATAACAATTATAGCACAAACAAATGCTTTAAAAGAAACATGATAAAACACTTTTTCAACTTTTCAATCAAAAGGACAAAAATTAATCAATTTATGGTCTGACTCTCAACAAGTCCCCAGTGGAGTCGCCAAGCTGTCGAAACCATTTTTTTATCGAGTTTTGAAAAGCAGGAATCGACTTTAAAAATATGGAGTTGCCACCAATCCTTTTTGTTTTGGTGTGATCGAGTCACCTATAAAATAAATTTTGGCCTACGAATTTTCAAGAAGAAAACGGGTTCGGGAGTCGGTTACGCGAGAGAAAGGATTAGCACCCTCGCAACGCCCAAAATTGGTACCAAATTGATTAATCAATGTCCTAATATTGAAAAGTTTGAAATGATTTTGAAATTCTATTCTTTTTTCTATAATTTTAAATAACTTGATTGAATATTGAGATTCCCTTGTTCCGAAGGAATAGAATATCACATCCAGCACGATTGGACACTATAATCTGAGTCCTCGAATCCAAGATCACCCCCAAAATTCTCCAAGCACATGTATTTAAATTTTGAAAGGGTATTTGGTTATTTGGACAAACAAAAAAATCACACCCAGCACGATTGGGCACGATTTCTTCGAATTTCCAAACGCACAAATATGACCTTATTTTGAAAATATGGACAAAAATTGAACGGATATTCGTTTATTTGGTCAAACAAGAAAACACACCCAGCACGATTGGGCACGATCTCTCCGAATTTCCAAACGCACAAATATTACCTTATTTTAAAAATGTGGACAAAATTTGTAAGGATATTCGTTTATTTGGTCAAACAAAAAAAAAACCACACCCAGCACAATTGGGAACGATTTCTTCGAATTTCCAAACGCACAAATATTACCTTGTTTTGAAACTTTAAGTAAAAATGATTTTTAGAACTCGAATAGTGTTTGAACATGACATTTTAGGTGAACATAGTGCTATGGCATAATAACATACAATATGGAGCAATTACTTACAAGCAAAACACAATGCTATTGAATTGTAAATATAAAACGAGAATTTAAAACACATAATAGCGATAAACAAATATTTACAAATGAAATACAAACTATTGAATCACAAATAGCAAGTAAATATAAAATGGGAATTAAAACACATAATGGCGATAATTGTCAATCATTAAATCAATGGTGAACAAAATGAATTTTAAAGAAACATAATATATGAATTTAAATATATATAAAACATATATAAGTAATAATATATAAAAATACCGGAAATAAATTAAAATATACCATAAAATTTGATAATTTTAATATAAATTATATATGTATATATATATAAATAATAGTATGTAAAAGTGTTTAAGTTAATAAATTGTATAAATTATATACAAATGGAAGTTTAAGAAAACTTAAAACATTATAAAATCAATAAACTGATTCAAAACAATTTATTAAAATAACTTATAATTGCACAGATTGTACATGAAAACTAAAAAAATACTAAATCGAAATAAAAATAAGATTAAATGCTAATTTATAAATAAAGAAAATGATTTAAGCAAAGTCGAGGACCAAGATAAAATGCGCACAAATAATTAGGGACTAAACCAGCAAATTTTCGTGATTCAAAACGCAGCGTGCAAGTTGGGCCAAATTGAAATGACGCACAAATTACAAAGATCAATTAAAAACGATGAAAATATAGAACGGATCTAATTGGATAGCAGCACTAAAAAATAAGGACTAAACATGAAAATAACCCCCTCCTAATAAAACACGCGGATCCTATGGATATAGGGTCGGGTCAAATCGGGTCATCTAGTACGGCGTCTTTTTGAGGCTATTGAGATGAGCCCAAATGACGTCGTTTCGTTAATGCGATATTATCCTTAAAATCAACTTAGAACCAAATCAGCCGTCCTTTCTTAAACCAAAACCCTAGCCCTCCTTTCTTAGCCGCATCAAAGAAACCACAGCCAGCCCAGCCACTGTATCACCATAGTAATAGGCGATTAGCGACAGAATCGAGCCCCTTTAAATGTTCTTTTGAAAATCAAACTCGAAGGTTTTAATCTTTTCAACCTTGAAGACCCTCTTTGCTTCGATTTTAACGAAGAAAGCAGGGTTCCGACGGTTCGTCTATGAAAGTAAAAAAAACCCTCCTTTCCTTTTAGATTCTTATACGAACAAGCATAACAAATATTTAAAAAGAAGAAAGTGAAGGAAAGAAAGAAAAAAGTGTCGAAAGCTGCAAATCACCTTGAGAATTTTTTTGATTTCTGTTTTTGTATTTCTTTTCTTTTTATGTTTGTATGTACATAAAAAATGGAATCCCCCCTGTTACAATGGTTTGCTTCCCGTTTTATAACTGAAAAGAAAAAGCAATAGATAAAAATACAATCTTTTTTTCTTCGTGCTTTGCTGTTGTTTTTCTTGTCTTTTTCGCAGGTACAAGGTCGTGTACGGAGGCTCGCTAGTACGGAGGTCGTGCGCTCGGACGTGGTTGGCTGAATGCACGTGCGCGTGGGGTGCACGACGGCTGAAGGCTTGCGGCGCTAAGGTTTTGCCCTAGGGTTTCTGAGAATGTCAATACTGTTGGGCCAATCGGGCCACAGTTTAAAATTGGGCCAATTGTATTTTAATTTTTGGGTCTGCTTTGGGGGTTTGGTATTTGGGGCCTGCTGTTTAGTTTTTGTTATTGGGTTTGTAAGACTGGACTGCTAAAGGACTGTTTGGATTTTATAATTTATTTCTTATTTTGGTTTTAATTTATGGTTTTAAAATGGGCCGGACGAAAATTGGGTCTTACACTAATAACAACAAAAAAAAATAAAAATAAAAAAATGGTGCCTAACCTCTATTTGTTTATGAAGATGGTGAATTTTCTTGTAATTCCTGTAAATTCCAAAATTTTCCAAATTACTTTAAAAAAAATCATAATATTCTCATTTGAATTATATATATCTTGGTTTAGCTTCCTTTTATTTTATTTTCATTCTCGTTTTACCTTATAGTGATGCTTACCGTGCTTTTTTTTGGGTCGATCTCCAACATTTGCATAGAAATGGAAATGAAAATTCTTCCCATGCAATCCTTGTTTTGATTTTTTCTCACTTTTTTTAATGTGTGAAGGGTATACACACGTTTCTCAAGCGATTCCAACCTGGATTCATCCAATGGCTGCAACCTATTTATTATCTCCCTTTCATTCTTGATCGTAAATTGCAAACTGAAATAAGATTTCACTATAATCATCAACCTAAATCTTACTATTTTATTCTACAAAAGATTTGGTTTAAATAAATCCATAAAATCCTTTATCAATAAATACCATTTTGTTGTTAATCTATAGCAAAGAAAATGCAAATAAAGAATATGGCAAAACGAAAGCATATACGTAGTACTTTAACATTATCTAAAAAAATCTCCCTCTCCAAGAATGTTAGATTGGAAAACACACACATATATATATCCATTGAAAAAGAGAAGCAATAGAAGATAGAAGGGAATTTACTTTTCCACAACTTTAGTATATTATCTATAATTTATGTTTCTGTGCTTTGAATCTCAATTATGTGGGTAGAAAACCACTTTATGCTTTCACTGCAAATTCAAAAGTGACATTCCCCTAAAGAAAAGAATTACAAGTGACAAAAAGAAAATTATGCTGCCAGCTCAACACTAATTAGTGTTAAATATGACCAAGAATAATCTTCGGCTTCCAACAAGCTTTCACTCAAATATCAAAATTTCTTTGCATCTCAATTTTAAAATATTCATTCCATCTTTGATAAATTATTTGTGCAGATCTGCACCTAATTTATAAGATATTTTGTATCTTAGATTAAAACTTATTTTATCAAAATATCTGGTGATTTTATTTCATAGAAGTATGAGTTACCTGCATTTTTTTATCATTAAGCAAAAATCTCGTTAACAATAATATCAAATTTTCATGAGCTCCGAGGGGGTGCATGTGTGTGTTTTTCTTTTGTCTCCTTTTAAACAAAGAAAGAAAAGGGGAAAGATTAGTCTTTTATGAGCTAATCGTCTAACATCATCCATAATCATCATCCGTATAGCATAAATTGATTATTAGGTCTAGCTGGTAATTTTTACTTGTTACCTTTTTTTTATCTTTTTTATGTTTTATTTTGGTATAATGATAAATTTAATCCATAACATTAATATTTTTTTGTTAATCTGATCATAATTTTTTTAGTTAAATTTGGTCCTCAACCTTTCAAAACAAGTCAAATTATCTTTTTAATGAAAATATTGGCTAAAACATTATTTTTTAAATGATGTTGGTGTGACAAACTATGTGACAGTCTACGTGTACTTAATTTTGACATGATACTATTTGTCTTATATGTCATGTCAACAAATAATTTAAAAATTATAAAAATAAAATTAAAAAGTTCATAAAAATTAAAAAAAATAGCATGGAATGCACGTGGCTTGCCTACTATGTTTAAAATTTTAATATTTTAACTTATGTTTTCATTAATAAAACAATAAATCATCTTTTTCAGAAAGGTTAATGAACAAATACGACTCTTTTTAAAAAATTATGTGCAAAATTTAATTAAAAATAATAATAACCAAACTAATAAAGAATGCTTATCATTTTGTCTTTTATTTTTCACTTTTTTATTGAAAAAGAAGACAAAATACTAATTGAAACAACTTATAACCATGGTTGAAATATAAAATTAGAGGCGGAATTGGTTGGACCTACTATTTTTGTTTCAATTAGTTGAATAAAAAGGGTCGATAATTTTAAAAACATAAATTAATAATAATTAAGAAAAATATCATAATTTTTTTATAAAAAAATCATAAGAATGGGGGGGGGGGGAATGTATTTGCAAAAACCAAATGATGAAAATCAATCAAAACATCACAAAAATCTCAACTTTTTTTTTTAATCCAAAATTAATAAAAACTCCAGTTTTACCCCTTTTTTTCAATTTTTTCTGGTTTTGGTTATTTAATATTTCAATTCAACTTATATAATTAAATTATGGGATCAATTGTACCGACCATTTAATCTGATTTTTAAATCAATGGTTTTAATTTTTTTAAGGGGGGAAAATATTTGTAATATATATATTTTTTTCCAAGATGCGAGATGCTAAGGATGAAGAAGAAGCTAAGCGGTTGTCCTATAAATAGATGTAATCTTCAATACTAAATAGCATCAAGCAAACAATAACCACATCCCAATATTTATCCAAAAACAATGGCATTTCATTATCGAGTACTCAATAAGAATGATCGCCTTCCTAAAGATTTCACAGAAGACTTCCGCATGCTAGATGAATTATATTACCGGCCAGCACCTGGAAGAGCAGCCGGAAACAGGAGGGCTCCACTTCCTTCTTCACCTTCTCAAAATCCTCATGAACTTCCCTATCAACAGCCATGGATGGGGTTCCGAAACCAGGTACTTTATTATCCGAGAGAGCGATATGTTATCACAAGCACTGAGGCTGCTCAGAAATATGGTGGAGCCCTTTTTAACGATTTACCCAGGCAAAAAAACTAAGCAAAAGCCATGCACGTATTTAGATGATCATATGTTCTACTTGATATATATATATATATATATATATTGTATGGGAAGCACCTATTATATCATATATTTTAGATCATGTGTGTACTTAGGAGTTTGCTTGTTCTATAAATAAATCATTATAGTTCAAACAGTATTGTTTTTTTTTTCTTATTCCTCTTTCTCGAAAGTTATATTTTTAAAAATTTACAAAAATTTAGAGACTTAGAAATAAATTTTGATTTGGAGATTTATCATTAAATTACTGTTTAAGGTGGTAGTAGCTTCACTTCTATAAAAATAAAAATTTTAATTTTAATTTTGATAAATACATTTGATTTTTTTAATTTTGAGGCTATTTTTTTAATTTCATTAAATAAATTGACATTGATTTTTTTAAAAAAATGTAATAATGAGACATATACACTTTGACAGTTATTTTTATAGTTAGATTATTTTTTCATGTTTTTTAAGAAAAGGAGAAAATTGTATAATATATGTCTAACTGTACAAAAATATTAAAGTGCATATGCCGCAAAATAAGCCACCTTTAATTTTTGATGAAATTAATTGAAAATTGTTGAGCCAGGGCTGGAAATGAAGATTATAAATGATAAAATTATAATAAAAGGACTAAATATGCCTAAAAGGAATAGTAAATGATCCTTTAAGAGAAGGTTACCTTTTATTTCTAACTATTGACCGGAAAATAAGGAAATTTACTAGCAAGAAGATTCTTATGGTTCTAATGCATATAATCCAAACATGTTAAAATTAGAGGAATAATTTTATTACTAGACTAATAAGAAAGCCCACATTAGCTGAAAGTGACTAAAATGTTTAATTTTAAAAAAGTTTGTTAACTAAATTAAAAAAATTAATAGTTTAGTAACCAAAATAGAATGAAAGAAATAGTTGAGTGACTATTTTTATATTTCACTAATAAAAATTATTTTTAGCATGTTCCACGTCATTATTTAACAAAAAAATTTAACAAAGGACTAGTTTGCACATATTTTCAGTATATGGGTCGAAATGCAATACCCCTAAGTACAGGGGCTTTCCTAGTACTTTTACTAAAAAAATATGAAAATGTAATTTTATATTAGAGTAAGTGAATCATTTCTTAAATAATAATAATTATAATTATAAGCATAATTCTAATTTTAGGAAAATAGTTTATTAAACTTTATAATATTTATTTATAAAAGAAACAATTATTCAGTAGTTATAAATTTAATCAATTGTATGGCATATTGCAATGACTCAATTAAAGCTAGCAGCTAATTAAATTTATTGACAAGAAATGGCCCAACAAAACATTAAGTATATGAATGATTTATGTATTAGTTTTATTTTTAACAGCTTCCAATAATTTATCAATTTAATAACTTAACTTAAAATGATTTTTTAAATGGCCTTATGGATGATTATGATATTAATTTAATTATTTAATTCATTTTATAAATGTATAAATGTAATGTGATTATTCTGGAAAAAAAAATCAAGAATTATATTAGATTTTTTGGGGCTCAAATAAGGTGATATTTTTTTTTACAAACCCCAAATTTTCTAAAAATTGCAAAATTAAATTGAACTGCAATTATCAGTTTTGATTATTTTGGTGTTTATTCAATATGATTTTGATTTTAAAAGTTAAAAATCGAATGGAACGATTCGGTTTACTTTTTGTCTAAAAACCAAACTGAACCGAATCAAATACACCCATAGGCTTTGTCATATAAGTATACCTAAATACCGTTATGATAAAAGATTAGGTTAATATGTGATCTTAGTCCCTGTACTTTTCGTAAATTTGAAATTTATTTTTTCTTTTATTTTTAAAAATTTAGTCTCACTAATTTAGAGATTTCAAAAATCAGGTTTAATTATCAACACTGTTAAAATTATTCATTAAAATTGATAGTGTGACATTTTGAAATAAAAGAAATACTCACCTAGTAGCCATGTAATAAATAAATTGGAGTTGTAATGAATCTAAATTTAACAAAAGAATTTCAATAGTGATAATTAGACTTGAATTTCGAAATCTAACAAAATAAAAACATTAAATTATTTGAAATGAAAGTACAACAACTAAAATCAAAATATAAAAAAAATATATAAAAATTTACAACATATTTTAACAAAAATAAAATATTAACATCATAGTTATTATTACCATGATTGAAGTGAGTGAACTATAGAAGAAAGCAGAGAGGATAAAACTAACTCATCCTTTCAAGATATGAAATTTTATTTCCTTATTCTCTTTTTTGGACTAACTTAGGGTTTGAATAATTATTTAGTAATTGGATTTAGGTGTAATTTTTTTTGATAATTTTTGTAATTTGTGGGTTCTAGTGAATTGAGTATAATTGGTGTACTCCAATTAAATTTTCTAATTATTAAGGGAGAGTGAGATTGAAGTAATTACATGGGTAATTACATCCAAATCTAATTATCTTATAACTTCTCAAATACTCATACATGATTTAACTTTACAACATTAATTTTTTATACATGTTTAACTTATAAAAGATTATATTATAAACATAAACACAAATACAAACACGTACGAGTGCTTGGGTTGATTATGAAAAAAATTTTTGAAGTTATAAATCCTAAAAAAATAATTTATATGTATTTTAAAGTTATAACAAAAAATTATATTATTTTAATCCTAAATAATTTATAAAGTTATGGTCAAAAAAGTATATGTTATAAAAATTTTATAATATACTTATTTATAAAATTTAAGATAAAAAGTATAAACATACTTATTTATGTATCAATATATATTAAAAAAAAATAATATTACAATTTTTTCCCATAATTTATTTATAAAAATAATTTTTAAGAAAAAAAGATTATTTATAAAAAAATGTCTTGAAAGTTAATGGATTATTTATATTTTTTTTAAAAGTTATATTTTATATTATTTTAATTTAATTTACTTATTATAAAAAGGGTGTAACTTAATATAAATCTTTCTCCAAATTAAGCTTATATAACATCTTGATAATATTAATAATACATATTTACATTTGGATGATGATAAGGAGTATATGTTAAATGTTAAAGAGGGAATAACCCAACAAATATAGAATATCAAAACAATTAGAAGAATTGCATATGATATTTGTTTTTCTTATTATTTTTATTAAAACTGTATCAACAACTACTTTCTTGGATTAACATATTACATATGATAATTTGATTTTAACTTTTTTTACCATACCAACTTTTTATAGTAATTTATATTTAAAAAAACATATAAATTAGGTAATTGTATAATTATCATGATACTTATAATTTATACTACTAAACATGATATAATGAGTTATAATATAATTATATTCTATCAGTCAGACACATCTAAAAAATTACAATGTTTTGTAATTACAAGACAATATAATTACTGTCTTAATAATTATATTTTCCTCCACTGTTGGTCTAAATAGAATCAAGTAATTACCTTTGGGAGTGATCAAAACTCAAAAAAGAGAATAAAGAGTAAATTCGCTGCTGAAATGAAAGCATGGAGGAACCAATTCCAGGACTCCGCAAATTTGGCCTTGTTTCTAGGTGTCGTCTGCTTTGCTTAAAAGTTGCCTTTTCAAACCCTAAAACACTACGTGAGAGCGATGACGTTGCCTTTCATGATGCCTGCTCATTCATAGTAATTTCCGCCCTTCGAATCTTTACTTCTTTTTACAAATTTACTTGTTTGATAAATACGTCGCTTTTTTACATGAATATTATAAAAAAAATTATATACGAAAATAGTATGTGAACAGAATTATGTATCATAATGGTACGTTAGCTGCAGTGGTGCCTATCTCATAGGCGGCACAAACCTTTTTTTTTAATTTATTTCTTTAATTTAAGAAAAACATTATTTTATTAGTAGTGTCTATCTGATAGGCGACACCAAAATTGTATATAGGTTTTGGGTCTAGTATGTGCCTGTGTATTTCTACGAAAATGGTATATAGGGTGGTGCCTATCTGATAAGTGGCACTGGTGACCCCTATCTGATAGGCGGCAGCAGTGAAGCAGTTTTGAGGATCCTATTTAATGGTCCCCAATGAAGAAGAGAAGCAGGCTAAAAAAAAGATAGCAGAAGAGAAAGAAGAAGAGAGGGAGAAGAAAGAAAGAAAGAAAGGAGAAGAAAAAATAATGATAAGGTATTTTTGTTTTTTTTTTTTAAATAGAATGGATTATGATGAGGTGATAAACCATAATTTACACATATTTTAACCCCATGCTTAGCTTATTTTTGGATGAATTTTCATTAGATTTGATGAATTCGATGCTCCTAATCCTTTAATTTCATATTTTACACCCAGGAGAGCTTAGGGAGCCGAAAAGAACGAGAAACGAGCCAAAAAGGGAAAAAATAGGCCTACCTTGAAAACCAACACGGCCTGGACCAACGTACACGGGCAGATCACACGGCTGTGTGTAACGAGCAGAATTGAGCACGACCCAAGCCATCACGCACAGGCGTGTCCCTACCGAAACCAGGTTTAATCCTATTCAGAAAATGTTACTTATGGGCCAAGAAAGGCGTTCCAAAGCATATATAAACACCCTAGGGGGCAACCTAAAAGGAAATGTCGAGTAGAAGGCAGAAAATACTCGAAGACAGCCAACGGGAGCAGCTTAGGAGAAGGATCTCCATCAAGACTGAAGATCTCTTATCAATTTCTCTTGAAGTTTTTGGGTTTTCTTATGTTTTGTTATTTTCCTTATTTTAAGACGTTTCCCTCTATCAGTATGAACTAAATCCCTCAAATACCTGAGGGGATGAAACCTAAGACAGATCTTATTGTTATTTGATTTATAAGATAAATATTTGTTCTTATTCTTAATTGTGACTTCTTATTCTTGTTTTGATAATTCAGGTTATTGATTCAAGTCGAATGTGCTTATTCAGTGTAGCAAAAGTCCATGTTTAAGAGTAGATCAACACAATTAAGCGGAGTTGATTGCAACCCTAGAAATAGGGCAATGAAAATTTGCCGAATTAGAGTCAAATCTAATAAGGGGATCCATAGATCGAGTTAATGCGACAATAGGGGTTTTAATTAGAAAGAGATTTCAATTAATCAACCTAGAGTCAGTTGTTTTTAGTCTTGAAAGAGATATTAACATAAATCAAGGATTTCTACAGATTAAGTCAAGTGAATAAATCATATGAATCAAAAGTAATAAGTGAAGTCTAGGTGGATTCTTCCTTAGGTATTGCCTATCTCATAAAGTTGTCTAAAAAGTATTTTCCTACTTCATTCTTTGTTGTGCTTTTAATTAGTTTATTTAAAAGGAATCACTCCAATTCTTAGGCAAGATAATAAAAAGATAGTAATTACTAGTACTCTTGGTCCTTGTGGATACGATATTACCGGTCTTACCATAACTATACTATAAACGATAGGTGCGCTTGCCTTTATTGTGATCATAGTTAGTTTTCGACCACATCAAGTTTTTGGCGCCGCTGCTGGGGACTACGATATTAGGAACACTAAATTTTTATTACTTTAGCCATTTTATTTATTTGAAATTTATTTTTATTTTATTTTAACTTTGCTAATTTTTCTTTTATTTGCTTCTGGCAGGTAATTTTAGTTTATGACTAGAAGAAACCCGTCAGGACCCTTGATTTTTGACAGTGAGATAGAACATACCACTCGCAGAAACCGAAGAAAAATAAGATGAAGCCTACAATACATAGAAGAAAAGCAAGAAGACGAAACCAATACTACCGAAGAGATGGCCGATAATAATCCGCTACCTCCTGTTGTTGCCGCAAACCCGGTGAATCAAAATCCTGCTCCTCGTACTATGTATGATTATGCTAAACCTAATTTAACAGGAACCGTATCAAGTATTGTTAGACTTGCTATTGTTGAAATAATTTTGAACTGAAACATAACACTATTCAGATGATTCAGTAATTTGTTTAGTTTGATGGATTGCAGGATGAGGATCCAAACAATCACTTGGCGAATTTTCTAGAATTCTACGACACTTTCAAAATTAATGGCGTTTATGTTGATGCCATTCGCCTTCGGTTGTTTCCCTTCTCGTTGAGGAACAAAACTAAACAGTGGTTGAACTCGTTACCACGAGGATCAATCACTACATGGGAACAAATGACCGAAAAATTTTTACTTAAATATTTTCCGCCGGCTAAAACGGCTTAGTTGAGGAATGATATTTCTTCTTTTGTGCAGATGGATCTAGAAATACTTTACGATGCATGATAGAGATATAAGGATTTACTAAGAAGGTGCCCTCACCATGGGTTACCTTTGTGGCTACAGGTTCAAACCTTTTACAATGGTGTGAGCCCCCCAACTAGGCAGTTGATTGATTCAGCCGACAGTGGAACCCTAAATAAGACCCCTGAAGCGGCTTATGAGTTTATAGAGGAGATGGAACTGAATAACTATTAGTGGCAAGTTATGAGGACAAAGCCAACAAAAGCTGCCAGTGTTTTCAACCTCGACGCAGTGACTATGCTATCAAACCAGGTAGAACTGTTAAATAAAAAGATTGATGGTTTGTGTGGTTCTTCGCAGGTACATCCAGTAATGCAGTGCGATACAAATAGAGGAGGGACGAACAATACAAAATATCCATCATACCACCCTGGCATAGAAAGCGAATAGATGAACTATATGGGTAACAATTCCAGACCTCAAAATAACCCTTATAGTAACACTTACAATCCAGGTTGGAGTAACCACCCAAACTTCTCATGGGGTGGTCAAGGAAATCAATGACAACAGCCCCTCCAGGCTTTCAACAGCAACCCTACCCACAAGAGAAAAAGCCAAACCTTGAGGAGATGCTAACAAAATTTATCGCAGTGTCAGAAACCCATTTCCAAAACACCGAAATAGCACTCAAAAATCAGCAAGCATCGATTCAAGGGCTCAAGAACCAATTAGGACAACTTGCTAAGCTCATATCTAAACGACCACAAGGCAGCTTACCAAGCAACACCGAAACTAACCTAAAGGAGCAACTTCATGCCATTACTGCCCACGATAGTGAAGGGTTAGATGAACCAAAATTGAGGCAAGAGAATGTGGTAGAGGAAGGTAAGGTTAAGGTAAGCCATGATAAACTAAAACTGGTAAGTACAGAATACCAACCTCGTGTGCCATATCCCAATGCGACAAAGAAAGACAGCATAGATGAACAATTTAGTAAATTTCTTAAGCTCTTAAAAAAATTACATATTAACTTACCGTTTATTGAAGCTCTTTCGCAGGTGCCCAATTCAAAAAAAAATTTAAAAGAGTTTTTGACAAACAAACGGAAGTTAGACGAGGCGTCGCATGTGGAGCTAAATGCAGTGTGCTCAGCAATCTTACAAAATATACTACCACAAAAGTTAAAAGATCCAGGGAGTTTTACAATTCCTTGCTTAATTGGTGGTTTATTTGTTAATAATGCTTTAGCAGATTTAGGGGCAAGCATAAATGTTATGCCTTATAAAATGTTTAAACAGCTAGGTCTTGGGAAACTCAAACAAAACTAGGATGAACATTCAATTGGCTGATAAAACTATTAGAGTTCCTAGGGGTATAATCGAAAATGTACTAGTAAAAATTGATAAATTCATATTCCCGGTAGACTTTCTTTTTTTAGACAAGGATGAGGACAATAATGTTTTTTTAATTTTAGGAAGACCCTTTTTAGCAACTGCTAAAACTAGAATTGATGTTGGTACAGGTGAACTCACACTTCGTGTAGGTGATGAAATGATCACTCTTCAGACTCTTGACTCGGCTAGGACATCGAGTAATAAAGGTGAGAACATAAATTCTATTAATGACCATTTGGTTCAACCTTCTTTTTAGGAAACACCATGAAATTATACAAGTGAGCCATATTCTAGACCTCGTGCCAACAAAGAAATAACTCATGAGGATCGAAGGCTTCAGATCGATAAACTAGACGAGTGGAAGACACATGTCAATGAGAAACCAAGAACACACGAAGTAAAACCGAGGCAACTCCATAACGAACGTAAAGATGAAGCAAACTACTTCAAGGTTGGAGATTGAGTTCTAATGGATAATATAGATCCTCGTGTTGCCACTTCTGAACCTAATGGAATAACTCCTTTCACGGTACTTAATACTTTCCCATATGGTACAATCGAGGTAACTCATTCTCAATTTGGCACCTTCAAGGTAAATCGTACTCGTCTAAAACCTTATTTTAATACAATTGATAGCAAGAATGAGGATTTTCAACTCCTCAAACCACCATGATTATGCAAATGAAAGGTAAGTCTAGCTTAAGACTTTAAACGAGCGCTTCTCGAGAGGCAACCCGAGCACTAACCCCATTAATTTTCATATTTTCGATTTTAGCACCTAACTAAAAAATTAACCAAATTAATAAAGCACAGGTTTCCCTACCACACGGCCTTGCACATGGGCCTGGCCGTATGGACACCACGAATACGCACATCAGCGTGGCAGAGACCGTGCGAACCAAAGACGACAATTTTCCCCAAAACATGGGTTGCGATAAAATGCCACAGCCGTGCGATATGGCCGTGGTCGACACTGAAAAAGTAACACGGGTGTGCGACACGCCCGTGTCCCTATGCCGTGGTCGACACTGATTAAGCAACATGGGCATGGAAACCTCTACACAGGCGTGGGAGAAACGAACGAGGTATCACACTAGCGCGAGTAGCAACCAGTTGCCCTAATTTCTATTTAAACCCCCTTCTTCTCACTTTCTTCCCCAATTCTTCTTCTCCCAAACCCTAGCCACCACACCCCTTTCTTTTTCCATTATATTTATCCCTTAATTCCCCTTTCCCCCTTTCCCTCATTCTTTCTTTACACCACCACCACACCAACCACCATGCTTGCCACCGTACACAATGACTAATACTAGAGGCAAGACCAAGACCACCATCCCCATGTCAAAAAAGTGAAAGGATCTTAGCACAGTCTCCCCGTGCGCAACTACTCTACATAAGTTCATGTCGGCTGCTTCATTCACTCGACAAGACAAGGATCTTTGAGTCCATTTATTTTTTTCTTTTTCTTTTATTTTCATTTTTAAATTCTTTTCCTTTATCTTTCTTGTCTTTAATTTATATTAGTGTATTTTGATTTCTTTTTACCTTTGGCTATTTTTGATTAAGGAACGACTACACCACCACCGGAGTATCCACCTCCTCTGCCCGAATTTATCAGGTTTCTTTTCATTGACTCCATCCAAAATTCAGGAAGTTTCACTTCTCTCCCTATCTTATGATTTTATTACTGTATTATCATTATCTATCTTTGTACATTGAAGACAATGTACATCTTAAGTGTGGGGAGATCAATTATAGTATTATTAGAAAATCCCTGAATTATGTCTTGGTTTTAAGTAATTTTCTCATATTACTATTAGAATGAAATTTCTATTTATTTATGATTTTCATTGATATGTTTTGGACTAAGTCATAGATAATTGTGCATTGATGGTTTAAACTTTAAGACAGTAGAGAATCAAGCATGATAAGTCTATTTTCAGAATTAAAAATTTATTAGGTCGTTTCCCTAATCTTAAATATTACTTTGAAGTTTGAAATTTATAGGGCTGACATCAAAAACCATAATTTTTGTGAGATTTTGAGCTTTTAAGAGCATATATTTTTCTTGCTCACTTTATTGATTATGAGTGTGTCAACATTGATTTGTTATTCTAGAACTTGCTTCGATTTTACATGTCGAGACCACACCCTTGATTTGATATACTGAGATGATAAAGGCATCTAGGATTTAACCCACTTACTCCATAAAAAGCCTACCCTCATAATTAACCCCTAGTAAACCCTTTTTAGCCTAATAAACCATTTCTTGACTCACCCATTAATGTTAACCCAAAACCAAATTTTTACTTCTCCTACTTTGACTCCCTTTATATCGAGATTTGATTTGATTAGCTGCCTAACTATTTTCTTTATTTCAGTTGTTAAATTCTTTCTTACTATTGTATGTTCTTATTCTTTAAAAAAAAAGTTGGAAATTTATTCAATTTTAGTTTTATGAGCTTAAACGGTTAATTTCACATATTTAGAAGAAGCTCGTGTTATTAGTTTTCAATCAATGTAATTATTCAGTAGTAGTTCAATTTTTCTAGTTAGGTAAATTAGCAAGTCAATCTCGATTCTAACCCTCTAATTCAGCCTTTATCCACACCTTTAACCCAAGCCCCATTACAACCCTTTTAAGACCTTTTGATTTGTGTATCATCTCATTTTATAGTGGTGGATATTTGATTTTCATGCAAGCTTACGGGATTAACTTTTCATGTTTGACTTTTGAGTGCTTAATTTGAACCTTAAAACACTTTGAGTGATTTGAGTGGATCTTTGGTGAGAATGTCAATTCTTGTCGGTTTTAGATCAAAGGTAATTATTTAGATAAGGGAAAACACCTATGTTTTTGTGCTATAAAAATTTATGACTTAGATTGTTTAAATATTTAGGACTCTTTTAGTTAAACTATCAATGTATGAATTATCTATGAATTATGGTGAAACATTATTGATGAGGATTATGAATTGAGGAAGTTAATTTTAATTGTAAGTTGAGGATTTTGCTTAAGGGCAAGCAAAGGCTTAAGTGTGGGGATATTTGATAAACCATAATTTACACATATTTTAACCCCATGCTTGGCTTATTTTTGGATGAATTTTCATTAGATTTGATGAATTCGATGCTCCTAATCCTTTAATTTCATATTTTACACTCAGGAGAGCTTAGGGAGCCGAAAAGAACGAGAAACGGGCCAAAAAGGGACAAAATGGGCCTACCTTAGAAATCAACACGGCCTGGACCAACGTACACGGGCAAATCACACGGCCGTGTGTGACGAGTAGAATTGAGCATGGCCCAAGCCATCATGCACGTGCGTGTCACACGGGCATGTCCCTGCCGAAACCAGGTTCAATCCTATTCAGAAAAGGTTACTTGTGGGCTAAGAAAGGCGTTCCAGAGCCTATATAAACACCCTATGGGGCAACCTAAAAGGAAACGCTGAGTAGAAGGCAGAAAATACTCGAAGACAGCCAACGGGAGCAGCTTAGGAGAAGGATCTCCATCAAGACTGAAGATCTCCTATCAATTTCTCTTGAAGTTTTTGGGTTTTCTTATATTTTGTTGTTTTCCTTATTTTAAGATGTTTCCCTCTATCAGTATGAACTAAATCCCTCAAATACCTGAGGGGATGAAACCTAAGACAGATCTTATTGTTATTTGATTTATAAGATAAATACTTGTTCTTATTCTTAATTGTGACTTCTTATTCTTGTTTTGATAATTCAGGTTATTGATTCAAGTCAAATGTGCTTATTCAGTGGAGCAAAAGTCCCTGTTTAAGAGTAGATCAACACAATTAAGCGGAGTTGATTGCAACCCTAGAAATAGGGCGATGAAAATCTGCCGAATTAGAGTCAACACAATTCAGTGTAGTTTGTTTATTGTTATTTTTATGTTGTTTTTAATTTATTTTAAAGTTATTTTGTTAGTTACTATTATAAATTATTTGTTTTGTTTAATGTTTATTGTGATTTTTTAGGTTATGAATGTAAATTTTTATTAATTTTTAATTTATTTTATAGTTATTTGTTAGTAAGTTTTGTGATTAGGTTAATTGTTTGTTTAGGGTTTAGGGTTTATTGTAAATTGTTAGGTTATGAATGCAATCTTTTAATATCTTTTAATTTATTTAAAAGTTATTTTATTAGTAACTATTATAAATTGTTAGTTAGCGATGACACCAGAGGAAAATAGATAAATACTAAAAATAAAAAAAAAAGTTATTTTCTATCATAGATATCGTTAGAAATGGCAATAAATCTAATATTACATGATGAGATAACAACTTCAGCACAAAGGGAGAAAATTGATAAGATGATGAGAGAATTGAAAGATTACAAAATGAAACCAGAAGAAGACATCATTCAATACCTTATTACCGTAAATTAAAAGATGCAAGAAGTGTTATGGAAGGGTCATGAACTGATCAAAAAGAATAAAGTGCATACTTGACCCTTAGAGTGACAATAATAGAACGGGAGCATCAAATCATTTTACACCAACTTTGGAAGAAATTGGTACCATGAACCTATTAGAATATAGTTATATACTTCATAAAGTTTATAATCTCTTATGGAGCAAGGAAAATAGCGAGACAAAATGTAGGTTCGTGAAAGTTGACTGGGAAGCAAAATGTCTTTGACATGCCATGGATAGAAAAATTAGTTGTTAGGAAATTACCAAGAGAATTTATAAATTCAATACACGTTATAAAGATCGAAGAGGCAGAAGATCCTAAGGAATTTCCAAATTGGATTGTGGAAGATGAATTTGAAAAGAATTCAAAATTTAATAAAGAGAATTTTCCGGAGGAAGATACAAAATCAGAGATGGAAGAAAACGTAGAAATGAGTTTAAGTGGTTAAATGTAAAGATAAATGTTAAAGAGTTGATAATGTGAAAAAAAGAGAGTAAATATGGTTGTACATGTACGAAATGAGAACTGAAAAAGTCTAAGCTTATGAATGAAAAAATTTGCATATTGATATAATTTTGGTCTCTTTTTATTCATTAAATTTTTTATGTAAATAATTTTTTTGAGACTTTTTATTTCTTTTTTAACAGATTTAGTATTGAATATGAATAATCAGTTTTATGTATGCGTTTATTTCAATGGATTAATTTTGAGAACAACAGTTTGATGTATATTTGAATGTCGCCAACAGATAGCAATGAGATTTAATAGACATGTCTCATTTGATGATATAAAGGAAAGGATTAGTGCAAAAATTGTTAGACGTTGTGGGAGAAGGATCTTGAAACTTTTCTAGAAGTTTCTAGTTTTGACAAATCCCATCAAATTTACTGAGATGGAACTTGTAGATGATGAAGACGTAGAGACAATGGTCGCTCTTTATTGTGGGAATCGGAAAGACCAAAATGCACCGACTTAGTTATTTGCTAAGTTAACTGGTGTGGAGCCAATTGAAGATGCCACTCCATTAGGTGAAGAACATGAAGCTCAAGAGTTGTGATGGTGGTTCCGATATCATACGTTGATAGTCAATCGACTATAAGCGGGATTGACATCGATCTTAATGCTGCACTCGAGATTGATATGGTTGGTGATGATTTATACGATAGTAGTGATCCTTCTGATCACGAGGTCAATAGTGATAGTGATCCTGATATGGATGAGGTCCTGGATGATATTGACGACGAATGCGTGAATGATAATGGAAACATTAAGACGTCTTTAGTCGAGAACTAGATTTGATGTATTGTGATACACAATAATCTCGGGGCACACATGTCACTCATAGACCCTAATGCGACGCACGCAGCCGAGTTCCCAGAGTACCCTAATATACTACCTGCTCACCGGTTGGCCATAGATTCCGATCCTGATGAGTTGTTCGTGGGCTAGAGATTCGAAAGTAAGGAAGAATGCATATTTGCCATTAAGTGGTATAAAATGAATATGTTAGTGGACTACAAAGTCACCGTGTCTGAATCGATATTATATATTAGGGAGTGTTGGAGGTTGGAGGAAGGCTGCAATTGGCGAGTACGAGCCACATTTATCTAAAAGTCACAGATGTGGGAGATAAAAAAATTTGTTGGGCCTTACACATGCACTTCAACACTTATGATAGAAGATAATCAGAAACTTGATTCCAAAACTATCTGTACATGCATCACACCAATAGTGAAGGGCATGCCGACCATTAAAGTTTGGTATTGATTGTCGAAATGCAGGCATGATTCTAGTATCGAGTATCATACCGGAAGGCAAGAATAGCTAAACAGATGACAGTGGAGCAATTATACAAAGATTTTGATGTGTCGTACTATGAGCTACGAGGATGGATAGCTGCTATGTGAGAGTACGTCCGGGGACTGTCATTAAGTTGCAGGCACGACCTTATTATGGCCTGGATTACCAACTACAATTGGGAAAAAAATTTTCCAACAGATGTTCTGGACGTTTGATCCATGTGTGCGCACATTTCCCTATTGCAAGCCGTTTGTGCAAGTAGATTGGACCTAGCTATATGGCAAATATACATAGATCCTGTTTCTTGCAGTTGCTCAAGACGGGAACAAGAACGTATTCCCGATAGCATTTTCCATTATGGATAAGGAGAACATAGAATTGTGAGAATTCTTCCTTACGAACTTGCGGAGGTATGTTATTAGTAACGATAATATTTGCATCATCTCCGATAGAGGGAAAGGATTAATTGCCGCCATTAAGCATTCCGGTGTACCATGGAGATCCATTTTCAATAATTAATAGAACACATTAATATTATATATACAGTAAACAATACGATAAATATAGTACAATAATAATATAATTACAATAAAAAATCTCATAAAATCTCATATTTTACCAACATAAAAAAATTATGTTAGTTTACAATAATAATATAATTAAAATAAACATAAACTACCTAATCATAAAAAAAACATACGAATCAACAAAAAATAAAATAGAAACATACCTGTTTAGTTTCTTTCAAACCTATAAAATGATATAAAAACAAATTTAATCAACATTTCAATAAATCAAAAAAATGTCAAATAAATTAAAAACAAATAAAATTACATTAAACTAAACAAATAATTTACAACCTAATAATAAATTACGAACAAAATAACTTTAAAATAATTTTAAAAACACAAAAAAATTACATTCATAAAAAATCACAATTGTAACGCCCTAAAATCCTGAAACTCTAAATTTCTGTGCACTGAAGCTGGTATGTACAAGTAACACTTAGGATATTAATTCTGAGGTAGTACCAGGGTTATTTGAAGTCTTAGGGATAGGGAAGACCATAGGGAAAAATTTAATTTTTTGCCTTAGTGGACCCTAGTCTCAGGTATTAGGACCAAAATAGTACACAATTGGGCCTGTGGTCCAGTGGCAAGGTGGCGTCACTTGGGGAGCTACAAGGTGGCATTATTAGCAAGTAAAGAGGTCCAAGGTTTGAGGCTTAAGAGTGGTGGATTGAGAGGTTTTATTTTTGCACATGGAAGAAAGGAAGTGGCCCTAGAGTGGACTCTAAAAGGTAGTGTTAAGGAGAGAAATTTAAGGTGAAGATAAGATAGAAAAGATAGGGGATTAAGATGTGGATGTGTTGGTGCCGAATTGGACTCTAGGGGAAAGGTAGTTTCGGCTTTGGCTATAAGAGGGGGGTGCCGAATCCCTTTGAAGGGTTCTTTGAGTTTCCATTATTTCTTTTTCTTTCTTTTCTCCCCTTCAATCGGTTTCTTCCATTGCCGAATTACCATCAACCCTTTTTGCCGAAATCCCTATTTGTGTCGATTCTTTGTTGCTTTTCCTCCATCATAAATCTGTTGATCAAGTGTTAAAAGCCGGATCTTGTTTAGTAGCTATCTAGGCCGCTGGATCAAAGGTGGGATTCGGTAAGTACTCAGTGAACCTCCTTAGTGTGTTTTGTTAAAAGCCGAAGGGCTATCTAACACCTCCTTGTCGTTAACCTTGTATTAACAAAGGTAGGGTTCAAAGATCGCAAGCGTGGTAAGGATCGTTAGCAAGTGGTAAGTGCACTCATCTCAGTTGTGGTTTAGTGAATGGCTGAATGTAAGCATGGCTTATAGGGGTGACTTGTGTGGAATATGAGTCACTTGATTGTTGATAGTATTTGCGTGGGTGCAGATCTAGGGGATAATCGTGAATAGTAGCTAAGGAAGGGCACACGGTAAGGCTATGGTAAGGCTTCGATTTTTGGGTAAATACTGTAGTTAAGTGTGTATTGATTGGAGATTGGTATTGATTGTAGGTTCAAGGCTGAGGATAGTGTAGCACGTCGTAGTAACCAGGAATGTACACACACTTCACACATGACAAATCGGCAAAAGCCAAAGTCACAAAAACTCGAAATGCCGAAAAGCTGAAAAGTCGAAAGGTTGGCGCCGAAAACCACACGAGCATGTAAACATTTGTGTGGGAACACCGATACGATTATCGAGGCCAAGAGAGCGATCTCATGGTCTCGGGCCACTATTTGGCCAACCAGGCCTGATGAGGCTAAATGGGCCTGCCGAGCTCGTGGGCCCAAAGCGGCAAGAGTTAAGATATGAAATTGAATGGTGGATTGATATGTGTTGCTGTATGTTTTGATTGTGATCGGGCCTAATGGGCTACATAAACATGATTGGGCTTAATGGGCTATATGGACATGAATAGGTTTAGTGGGCCTTATGGGTTTTTAGAAATGCATGCTAGGGTTTTAATGGATTCTAGGCCTAGTTTTGATAAATTCTTAAATAGCATAAAACTTAATTTAATAAATCAAACATGTCCGTGGACAAGTCGCTAGGTTAGAGTGTGGCAATGGACATATGCATGTCTAGGATTGGATCTAGGGAGAGCTTGGTACTTAAGCGGTCCCAGCGACCCACCTCCTCTTCTCTAGGATCCTACCTGGTGCATAATGTCTGTTCACTTTAGCCGTAAGGACTTGTTAATGGGCCAAAGTTCATAACTAAAACCTGAGAGGGACCAAAATACCCTTGATTTACAAAATTACCAAAATACCCCTGATTTGCAAAATTACCAAAAAACCTCTGATTTGTAAAAATTACCAAAATACCCCTGATTTACGAAATTACCAAAATACCCTTGATTTGCAAAATTACTAAAATATTCCTGATTTGAAAAATTACCGATATACCCCTGTAGGGTGGATTACGGGAATAGCCCTAGGTAGTGAAATGACTAAAATACCCCTAGGTGCTTAATGTGTGAAAGTGTGTATGTTGCATTCATGAGATATATGTTGCACTTGGGTGGGTTTGATGATACGGAGGAAGATATGTGAGGATCGCATAGTCGCTTGACGACCGCGGATCCACCAGTGACTTTAAGCCCATTATATGCTTAGCAGCCTTGCTGCAACGTTTGAGTAGTGTCGCTGTTGGTGCTACCTTTGGAGTGTAGGGATGGGTGGGTTGATATTAATATCCCCACAGGAGTGTAGGGTTGGAAGGGAAATGGAGTGCAGGGTTGGATTTGGGATGAGAGCATTGCATTCATGTGATATCGATGTGATATGAGGTCATTGTGGGCTAAGGCCCAAGACCACCGTTTTTGTTAAGGCTTAGGCCCAATGTGATAATTTTATGTTGATTAGTTACCAAGGGTCGTACACATTGAGTTTCGAAACTCACACCCTTTTATTAAATGTTTCAGGTGACCCTCATTAGACGGCTCGACGTGGGAGAGGACTCGGAGATGGCCACACTATAAGTTACTTAGAAGTTTTTGTTTATTTGTTTTCGAATGACTTATTGTTAATTATTTCATTTGTAATAAGGCCTTGTATCTCCAATTTGACTTTATATTTGAGTTTCCTTATGTTTTCAACTGTTTAACTGCTAAACTTAATTAAACTTCTAAAGTTTAAACATGGGCTTTTATCATTACTTAGCAAGTTGCATAGATTTTGGGTTTCTAGGCTTTAAACTTAATTTTTAAAATAAGCGAATCGTTTTGAATTATCTCTTTGATGTGACACCACCGGATTCAGCCATAACGTCTGGGCTGGGTCTGGGGTGTTACAACAATAAACACTAAACTAAACACAAACAATTTGTAACCTACTAATAAATTACTAACAAAATAACTTTAAAATAGTTAATTTTTTTACATTCATAAAAAATCACAATAAACACTAAACTAAACATAAACAGTTTATAATCTATTCATAAATTACAAACAAAATAACTTTAAAATAATTAAAAAAATTACATTCATAAAAAATCACAACACACTAAACTAAACACAAACAAATTATAATGATTACTAAAAAAACAACATAAAAAATAATTAATCCCTTCTATTTTTTTTTAAAAAAACTAACCCCTTTAAATTTAAAAAAAAAAACATTAATTACTAACAAACATGCCTATTCTTTCTTTCTTTCTTCACCTTCCTTTCCTTTCTTTCTTTATTTCTTCCTCTCCCTCTGTCAAATCTCCTTTACAAGGGGGACCATGGTTACAACGTCCCCCATCTGATCCTTCTTATTTTTCTCGTGTTTGGACTGGACTAAACACTACAAATGCAATGCATTGCGACTGACGGAGCGAAGGTTTCACTGGCATCAGTGTCGCCTATCAGGGAGGCATGACTGGTGCCGCCAGTCCATGTGGCACCACCTCTCTCCATACTTTGCTCCATATTTTGATAGTATTTTAATACCGAGACGTATTTTAATTGTGGTCCCGCCTATCAGATAGGCACCACTAATAGACTATTATTTTTTTAAAAAAAATAAAGAAATAAATTTTAGGGAAAAAAAAAGGTGGTGCCACCTATGAGATAGGCACCACTGCAGCTGACATACCATTTTAGTACACAATCATACTGACATACGATTTTCGTATATAATTTTTTTTTATAATATTCATGTAAAAAAGTCTAAATACGTTAAAACATGCTCAAGTTTGTGTATGATCATTCCGTTATATATACTCTCCACGGGGTCATTTATTAACCACTTAGTTAGCTCTACAAAAGCGTGGAAATTTAACTATTTTGGGATGCTATTGTTTTATCCCTTGGTTAGACAATACTTAGGATACCAAATTAGGACAATACTTATGATAGCAAATTATGACAGTTGAAGTGCATTGAGTTTATTGACGTTTCTAGACTTGAATAATTTTGACTAGTTCCTATCAACAAATCACCTCTGATTTTTGCTTTAATAAAATTTAATATTGTTGGGAATGTAGAAGAAAGTGAAGAGGTTCATTCAAGGCAAACCTTATTCTTATCTTATCCTTATTTTTTGAGAGAGTTTTTTAATAAAAAAAACTTTATTTGAATACTATTCAAGATAATTTTTAAAGATAAAATCAACATTTAAATTCATGATTAATCTTATTTAGAAGTTGTCTAGATGAGGACTTCAAGAAAGCCTATAAATAGGTTGCATTACCGCATATACTGGTGGTGCTTGTTTTTGTGCTTTTAGCATATTATTTGCTTATCTTTATTTTGTATTTTTGCACTTTTGTGTTAGGCATCTTATTGAAGAGTTATTGTGATTTGTAAGTGAGGAACTTGGGTGAGTGAATGTAACATTTGGGTACTTTGTTGGGGCTGTAATTTTCCGCTGTGTAAGGGTACATTGAACTTTAGCCAATAGGATTTCAATCCATTGTTGAATAACATCATTCACTGAGTGAGACTTTATAGAGTACAATTGGTGAATCCAAACCGTGTTAACAAATATTGTGCATTGATATCTCTCTCTTCGCCACTTTTTTGTTTTGCTTTGTCCTCTTATAATCTATTTGTTAAACTACCTTGTTCCAATCTGTGTTGGATTATTAGTTAGGACAGTGGAATGGAAAATCTAGCAAACTGATATATTTTTCAATTGGTATCTAAGCAAACTTCAATCGTGTTTGAAGGTGATCATGTGTTCGATTTGCAACCATGAAATCCATTAAAGAAGATAACTTAATTACTCGAGCCTTGTTGCTACTCGATTTGTCAAACTATGAATATTGGAAGGCTTGCATGAGGGCATTTATCTTGTCAATCAATGATGCAGCTTGGGAAGCCATTCAAAGTGGTTAGATCCAACCCTCTGTTACTACCATTGATGGTACCACTCATCCAAGGAAAGAAGCAAATACACTCTTGAAAAAAAAGAGGGTTGCTTATGGAAATTCTAAAACCTTGTATACAATTTTCAAAGTTGGCTTGGAACAATTCAAAGTGATTTTCGTGTGTGAATCTACTAAGAGGCATGACCAATTTTACGAAATCAACATGAAGAAAATGATATTGTGTGCATGTAAAAAATTCATATTTTAATGAGTAGGTTTGAACATTTAAGAATGCATTAAGTTGAGTCTATTTCTGAATTTTATGCAATATTATGTGATATTTCTAATGAGACTTTTTTTTCTTGGTGAATGCTTCTCTGAGGTAAAACTGGTGAGAAAAGTCTTGAGGTTCTTACGAGAACACTTTGCAATCAAGGTTACATAAATTGAGGAGGTAAAAAAAACTACCATTCTTAAACTAGATGAGTTAATAGGTTCATTTCAAACCTTTAAGTTGAATTTGGAGGAAGCAAAACACAACAGGATGAGACATCAAATGAACATTGCTTTCAAGGATATTTCAACATAGAAATGGAAAGTAGAGGCTATTGATGATATCAATGAGTAAATATCATTGCTCAAAAATACCATGAAGTGATTTTCTAAAAAGGGAATTAATTCATATGTTGAAGAAACTAATAGCCATAGCAAGAAGACTCACATGAATGAGGAGAATTCACAACCAAAGAAAAAGGTTGTTTAATGTTGTAAATCTAATGGATTCGATAACATTCAATAAGAATGTTCTAATATTGTGAAAGAGAAGTCACTTGCAGTCACTTGGAGTGATGAAGAAAGTAGTTTTGATACAGATGAAGATTTTTAAGCAAAAATGTTGCTTTTACAATTGCTGCTCAAAACCATGTTTCAATAGATTTTAGAAGAAAAGAAGATTTAGGCAATGATGTTACCTTTGAGTCTTTGGAGAATGCTTTCAGCCATATGTTAAAGAAAATGGAAATATTGTACATCCTAGAAGTACAATAATGTATCACAATTTACAAGAGCTGTACTAGTAGTCAAGTATGAGGAAGGAAATTGTAGAATATGTTGCTAAATACTTCATATGCTAGAGATTTAAAGTCGAGTATCAAGTTTCATTGGATTTACTTCAATGCATATCGAATATTGAGTGGAATTAAAAGCGAGTAACCATGGACTTCGTCCTATGATTGCCTATTTCAGTAAAGAAAAATAATGTCCTCTAGATTGTAGTTGATCGGCTAACTAAATTGAATCATTTTCTAGTAGTACGAACAAATTGGTCACTTAGAAAGCTAGTTGAATTGTATACCGACAATATAGTGAGATTGTACACTGTGCCGATATTTATCATTTCAAATTGAGATCATTGTTTCACCTCAATATTTTGGAAGCAACTACATGATTCATTGGGAACCAAACTAAGTTTTAGCACGACATTTCATCCACAGAAAGTTGGACAATCCAAATAGGTTATTCGGGTTCTTGAAGTTATGTTACAAGCCTATATTATCGGCTTTGAAGGTAATTAAGAGAATTATTTACCATTGGTTGAGTTTGCTTGAAATAAAAATTTTTAATCGAGCATTCAAATAGTTTCATTTGAAGCTTTATATGGATGTAAGTGTCGAATCCCTTTATGTTGGACCGAATTAGGTGAAAGAAAGATAATCAGACTAGAATTGATACAAGAAATAGATGATAAAGTCTATTTAATCAGATATAGATTGAAAGTTGAAACAGGCATAAATCATATCCGTACCTAAAACAGATGGAACTTGAGTTTGAGTAAGGGATAGAGTGTTCCTAAAAGTTTCCCCGTGGAAGAACATATTATGCTTTGGTCGCACTGGAAAATTGACCCTGAGATACATCAGACACTATAAAATTCTAGAACGAGTAAGACCAGTGGCTTATAGACTAACAGTACCACCAAAATGGGAAAGAATCCATAATGCATTTCATGTCTCTATACTTTGGAGATATCGATCAAAGCCATCACAAATTGTTCCAATATAATCTATTGAAGTTCAATCGAATTTGTCATATGAGGAAGAATAACATCGAGGAAGCCACCTAAGAACAGGAAGAAACAACGTGATCACAATACTCTCAACTTTTTCAGGTAAATTAAACAAACGAAATTTCTTAAAGGAAGGGAGAAACGTAACCACCTAATTTTTGTTAGTGTCAGAAAAGTCGATTCCAAGGCAAAATTTATTAAGTCGAGCTATCCAAAAATTTTAAATCAAGAAGATTACGACTTAAATACAAGATTAGAGAATAGAATTACAAAGTAATTAATTTGGATAAGTTCTTAAATATAGTATAGGGAATGAATTGTAAGGTGAGTAAAACAGAAAGCATTGATTAGAGAATTGAGCAAGTCCTTTATATGCTATTAAGGCATGACCTTATGTATAATTTAACCATATTAAAAATATGATTAGTGGTATAAGATGATATTTTCCATCCATCTCCACTAATGTTTTCATGATTGAATTTTAGCTATTAGATTAATGTTTAATTAAGTTATTAAGTGTATATATATAAGACAGTGGGAGAGAGAAGGATTAAAAATAAAAGCTTCATATTATCTTCTTCCCAAATACTTTAGGAAAAGAAAAGAAAGAAAATTTGTTTAGGTTTTCTCCTCCATTTTCCTACATAAAGCTTTAAGGTAAGAAGATTTTTCTTTTGATTTTTGGTGATTTCTTAGCTTATAATTATAGACAAATATAGCCCAACACTTAGATCATGAAATTGTTGAGAATTTGGTTAGTTAATTATTGTTGAAATTTTAAATTTAGTGAGAAAGAAGATGAGAACTTTGAAGAGAAATAGTGTTTAATGATAATTTGAAGTCCCTATAGAATAATCATGAAGTTGGATTTAGATTTGAATGAGTGGATTGTGGGATATGAGAATTTCAAATATTAGGGCTTTAAGGGACCTAATTGAATACAATGTATTCATGTTTTACTTAAAAATATGTCCAATTAAACAATGGATACTAACGAAATTTTCAATAGTCTATTATCAAACGTAGCTAAAGACGATGCTGGGACTTTGTAGGCAAGCTGAAAATACAAAGCGAGCATAGACTAACTATCACGATTTGTGCTACTATAATTTGTTTTCATTATAAGCTTTATTTGAGTAACTAGATTGATATGATAAAATGAGATAATTTGTGACAAGGTAAATGGATCTGTAACATCCCTACTCTAAAAAAACACGAAAAAGTAAGTTGATTCGGCAACAAAATGTGGGATTTTATATTTGGATCCAACAACTAGGTCGGGTATAAGGTGTCACATTTGAGTGGTATCATAACCATTCGAATTTGATACCAGATGAGTAAAAATGTGATGTATTATGTATAGTGAAGTCTAGTGTACATGCCATTATTAAATGTTGAGTTTGAGCTGAAATCGGATGCTAAAATTGCTTTGTTTGAAATTTTGTTGAGTAAAATGCCTGAGGAATCGAGAGATAGAATGGAACAAGAAGTAGAAGATTAAAATAGACCCAATGCACCTAGTGAAAAGGGAACTAGTGTTCATCAATCCTCAAGAACTTCCGGACAGACACAGTCGGCTCAAGGTGATGATCCATTACTGCGTATTGCTACTGATTTGTTATAGAGAGTTGTTGGTATTGCACCTCAGCTTGCACCTTCTGCTAGACAGAGAGCGTTTTTGATTAAATAAGTAAGAAAACATAGAGTCATTGAGTTTAGAGGTGTTGGTCCTTCTATTGATGAAGAATGGTTAAAATTAGTTGAAAGGATATTAGAACAATTAGAATGCACCCTAGCTGAGTGTTTGAAATGTGTTGTGTCTCTACTGCAAGGAGATGTCTTCCATTGGTGGAGAATAGTGGTTCGTTCCCACTGTGCAGATCGAATTAATTGGGAGTTATTTCAAACTGAGCTTCACAAAAGGTATGTTGGAGAATTGGATCTAGAAGAAAGGAAGAAAGAATTTATTGAGCTGAAACAGGGAAAGATGAACATTACTGATTATGAAGAAGAATTTTTTCGCCTGTCCAAGTATGCTCCAGAATTGGTTCTTACTGAGGAAACTAGTTACGAACGCTTCTGCCAGGGATTGAGAGATGAGATGAAAGTTCAACTAGCTTCTCATAGGATTATGGAGATTGCTAATATGGTTGAAAGAGCCAAAATGGTAGAAAAAGCAACGAGGTTAAATAAAGAGAAAGTGAATGATAAAGCTAAAGGAAAAAGGTTGATTGGTTCTAGCTCACAGCCACCTTCTAAATGAGCTAGAGATTTCAGAAGTCAAGGAAAAACCACTACATTTCAGATTGGTGCTGAGGGCAAAAGCAGATCTAGACAGTCATATGCTCTAATAACCGGAACAGACCGTCTTGGTCGTACTGTTTGGATACCTCAATGCGATTATTGCAGGAAAAGTCATAAAAGAAAGTGTTGGCGTAAGACCAGAGCATGTATTAGATGTGGTTCGATGAAGCATTATGTTTGGGATTATCTGAAGTCGGTTGATGTTACCCATGTCATCTCAGAGATCAACTTTTGCACCTTGAGATCTTGGTTGTACTCCAGGTGGTGTTAGTGGTAGAGGCAGTCAATGGAGAGTCACTGATTCATCTGCGAGTCTTGCAGAGGCTACCATTCCTGCCAGAGTCTATACTATCAGGACCAGAGAGGAAAGTGATGTCACCGATGTTGTTTCTGGTATTTTTTTCTCTATTTTCTGTATCTATTCATGCATTGATAAATCCAGGTTCTACACATTCATACATGAGAATTGGGTTGATTAATATAAAGAAACTAATAGTTGAGATATTTGAGGTTAGAATTAATGTTTCAAATTCGATAGGACATTTAATGATAGTAAATCAAGTATATAGGCGGTGCCCTATTGAGATTCAGGGTAAAATGTTTTCGGTCGATTTATTGTTGGTGCTATTTGATTAATTTGATATGATTTTGGGAATAGATTGACTTTCAAAGCATGGTTTAATTATTGACTATTGAAAGAAAAAAATTTATGATACATGATTCAAATGGTGAAAAGATGGAAGTGAAAGGTATGAAACCAGTTGGTCTTGCTCGAATAATCTCAACAATAAAGGCAGATAAGTTGATTAACCAGGTTTGTGAAGCGTTTCTTGCTTATGTTATAAATTCAACTGCGAAAAGTCTAAAATTGGAGGAAATTCGTAATTTTCAGATGTGTTTCTAGAAGAATTACTAGGACTTCCGCCTAATCAAGTGGTAGAGTTTGGAATTGAAGTTTATCCCGGAACTACTACAGTATCTATTACCCCTTATCGCATGTCATTAAAAAAGTTGAAAGAAATGAAAGTAAAATTGCAAGATTTATTAGATCGAGGCTTTATACAACCTAGCGTATCACCTTGGGGCCCACTGGTGTTATGTGTAAAGAAGAATGATGGTTCGTTGCAGTTGTGTGTTGATTTAAACAAGGTGACAATAAATAATAAATATTCTTTGCAGCGTATTGATGATTTATTTGATCAATTGAAAGGTACACCAACATTATCTAAGATTGATCTAAGATCTAGTTATTAGCAATTTAAGGTGAAAGAAAGTGATATACCGAAATCGAAAAATGCTTTTCGAACCACATATGGACATTATGAATTCCTGGTGATGCCTTTTGGGCTAACTAATGCTCATGTTGTATTCATGGATCTCATGAATCACATTTTTCAACCATATTTAGTGTCGTAACCATTTTTTGACAAAATGGGAATCGACTTTAAAAATAGGGAGTCGCCACCGATCTTGTTAGGTGTGATCGGATCACCTTTAAAAATATTTTGGTCTTCGAAATTCGAGAAAACGGGTTCGGGAGTCGGTTACGTGCAATGAAGGGTTAGCACCCTTGCAACGCCCAAAATTGGTACCAAATTGATTGATATTGTCCTAATGTTGAAAACTTGAAAAGATTTAAGGTAAAAACAACATTCGTCAATTTGGGATTGAATCTCAAGATTATCTCGTTTCAAAGGAATAAAAGTGTCATACCCAGCACGTTAGGATATGACCCATTTATACTCTGACACCGAGATCATCTTTGATTTTCAAAACATGTAAAAGAAAGAGGGTACTTGAGTATTCAGTCGAACGAAAAAATCGACACCCAGCACGTTAGGATGTAATTTTCCGTACTTCTAAACACACAATATTGCCTCGTTTATAAACTTTCAAATAAGTGGTTTGAAAAATGACTTAAAATACTTTTATTGAATCATGAGAAAAAGAAATATTGTACCAAACATGAAAGAATCATACGCAGATACAACACTTATACAAATGGAAATTAACAATATGAACATATAGTTCAATATATATAAGGCCAATAGTCTCACCACCCTTTTTTGAAAATATTAACATTATGAAGAAATAACGAAAGCTAAAAATATAGCTACCTGAAAGCAAATTATACTAAAATATAGCATATTTAAAGGAATAATAATCAAATAATATACATCAAATTAAACATATATATAAGTGAAAGGAATAAAATTGACCTAAAATAACGTATATATATAATAAAGATATATAAAAATAAAGTAAGTAGTACTTAATAAGAAATAAATTATCTACATAGTAAATATACATATATCAAATAATGTAAAATATATCCATAAAATTTTGATATAAATAATATGTAGGTATAACAAGTATACGTGTAGAATTAATGAAAATATCGGGTAAATAACATAAATAATAGCTAAAACAGTTTAAAATATTTTATATTAAATATTAATTAAAGGAATGACTAAAGAGATCGATAAACAAATAAATTAACTAAATGACTTAGGATTATATCGAAAATCAGAGCGAAACTAGAGGGCCAAAAGGCAATAAATCAAAAATGAAATCTAAAAGGGATTGAAATACAACGCGCAGAAATTAATAAGGACTAAATCGAGAAATATTTCAGTTAACCAAAACGCTGCGTTTGAGTAGGACTATACTGCGACAGAATCAAAGAACGGAGGGACTAAACGCGTAAATATCCCTTATAACAAAGAAAGGCGCGGATCCGGGTCGCCAAGCGGGTCGACACGCGGATCCCTCCCCTTCTAGACGGCGTCGTTTTGTATTCCATTTAAAGGCCCAAAATTCCCCTTGTCTTTCCTTTCTGCCATTGCGTTTTAAAAAAGGGAAAGGAGGGGAGGGTTATCTGCTCTGCTAGGGTTCTTTTTTCGAAACCATTTCGCGTCGCCGATCGACTTCCTCGGACATCTTTTGAAAATACTTTTTAAATGATGACGGAGAAACCCTTTTTGAGCTACTCCGATGACGGCACGGGTCCTCCGACAACACATTTGCGGGTTCAGGTATAGTCTCCTTGCTTTTTTGAGTTTGTTTTTTTTTGAAAGCTTTAAAATAATAAAAATATAAGACGAAAAGACGAACGATAACAGCAAAGTAAAATCGGAATCAACCTTCGGCTTTTCGATTTCTTTGATCTCTGATATTCGAGGAAAGAGGACGACTACAAGAGCTCTGTTTTGGTTTCTTTCTTGATTTTTTTGATTTCTGAATGCCTGAAAAAGGGCCTATTATTGAATATTTATTTTCTTTTACTTTATTCTATTTGTTCTGTTTCTACTTTTGATCTCTGGTGCCTCCAAAAAAAAAGTCCCCGTTACACTGTTTTTGGGCGGCTTTATAGCCGAAATATACAACATCTGGTATTATTAATCTATTATTTCGTCCATATTTCTCTGCTTCCTTGTTTCTGTTGCTGCCTGTTTGCTTTGCAGGGCATGGGCAATGGTGCGAACGGTGGAGGCCGAGGCGCCTGGGGAAGCTCCAAACGTCAGGGACATGGGCACGGATAACGACGCGCGTGGGGAACCGAAACGACGCGTGGCGCGTGGTGGCGAACGATCCATTAGTGTGCATGATGGGCAAACGATGGGTCGGCGGCTAGGGGTGATGACTCCCTAGGGTTTTCTGATTTGGCTTAGTCCTTGGGCCATTGTAATTGGGCTTGGGTTTTTAGAAATTGGGTCTGTGGAATGGGTCATCTGGGTTAGTTGGGTTTGGGGCTTGTAAATGGGCCCTGTAATTTGGACTTGTTTGTTCTAGTTTGGGCTTGTAAAAAAAACTTTTAAAATGGACTGTTCAGTGTTTTTTGGTTTTATATTTTGGTGTAAATCTGGGTAATTAGTAGGCTTAATGGATATGGACTTTTTTATTTCTCTATTTTTATTTTTGGGGTTTAAAATGGGCTGTTCGGGACCCCGGGCAAAAATGGTTATTACAGCTGCCCCTCTTTGCCCATTGTCGTGAAACGAGAATAGAGCAAAGACAATAAAAAACCAATTTTTGCCCGGTCTTGGCCAAGCCTTAACCTCTTGGTTCACGTCTTTTCCAAACATCTTCAAACTCCACTGTAACATGTTGCTTTGATCCACTTCGCTGCCGCTTCCATGAGATATGACCTGTAGCTTCAATTTGCTCTTCCTCAATCTTGTTTATTTTCTTAACTTGCTCTAATATGACTGCAGGACGCGAAGAGGTTTGTAACTTCGATCTACCAATTGCTCCGCTGGGACTTCGATGAAACCTCAGCTTTTCAAAACGCTTTCTCATTCTCGCAATATGAGTTGAAACATTCTCTTTTTTTTTTAGATAACAGAAATTGAAAAACAGGAATTAAAAATACCTCAGCGTGTGACTTGAGGCTCAACTCACCTCTCGTATTATGAGTTGATATTTAAACGGAAATTGAGAACAGAAATTAAAAACACCTCAGCGTGTGGCCTAAGGCTCAACTCACCTCTCGTATCATGAGTTGATATTTAGAAAATAAAAATTGAAAAACACCTCAGCGTGTGACCTGAGGCTCAACTCACCTCTCGTATTATGAGTTGATATTGTGAACAGGAATTAAAGAACACCTCAGGGTGTGACCTGAGGCTCAACTCACCTCTCGTATTATGAGTTGATATTTAGAAAATAAAAATTGAAAAACACCTCAGCGTGTGACCTGAGGCTCAACTCACCTCTCGTATTATGAGTTGATATTGTGAACAGGAATTAAAGAACACCTCAGGGTGTGACCTGAGGCTCAACTCACCTCTCGTATTATGAGTTGATATTTAGAAAATAAAAATTGAAAAACACCTCAGCGTGCGACCTGAGGCTCAACTCACCTCTCGTATTATGAGTTGATATTGTGAACAGAAATTAAAGAACACCTCAGGGTGTGACCTGAGGCTCAACTCACCTCTCGTATTATGAGCTGATATTTGGGAAATGAAAAAAAAAATTGAAAAACACCTCAGGGTGTGACCTGAGGCTCAACTCATCTCTCGTATTATGAGCTGATATTGTGAACAGAAATTGAAGAACACCTCAGGGTGTGACCTGAGGCTCAACTCACCTCTCGTATTATGAGTTGATATTGTGAACAGAAATTAAAGAACACCTCAGGGTGTGACCTGAGGCTCAACTCACCTCTCGTATTATGAGCTGATATTGTGAACAGAAATTGAAGAACACCTCAGGGTGTGACTTGAGGCTCAACTCACCTCTCGTATTATGAGCTGATATTTTGGAAATTAAAAAAATTGAAAAACACCTCAGCGTGTGACCTGAGGCTCAACTCACCTCTCGTATTATGAGTTGATATTGTGAACAGAAATTAAAGAACACCTCAGGGTGTGACCTGAGGCTCAACTCACCTCTCGTATCATGAGCTGATATTTGGGAAATTAAAAAAAAATTGAAAAACACCTCAGCGTGTGACCTAAGGCTCAACTCACCCCTCGTATTATGAGTTGATATTTGAAAAGTAAAAATTGAAAAACAATCATCTGGTGGAATTCGGATGTTCCCTTTTCCTTGGTTCGGTATAGCTATCGTCAAAACTTCATGTTCTACTGGCGTACCTGTATGTGTTATGCGTGATATTGTAATGATATGCACGTGTTTTTCTTAAATGCTTTTATGCCTACATGATTATGTCATAGGCCTGGGGTTTATTTGTCGTGTGTCTCTTCTTGTTATGACTCTCATGATGACCTGTATTCATTGCTTCAACTCTTGACATTCCTTTCATGTTTCGTGCCCGTCCTCGAGTTTCACGAGTGATCTGCCTTTCGCGTATGTCACCCTTTTACCCCCTGTTGAACTTTGTCCTTACCTTGAGGCTCTTGTACTTATCAAATTTTCGTCCAGATAATGCTCAACATTCCTTTTGTTTAGAGTATGTAATTTCACTACTTATCATTTAAATGAACCAAACATGAGATGTCTGAAAATGGGAAAGTAAGTATGAAAGGGGTACCTCACACCCATATTTATTTCAATAGTGTCAAGCAAAGAAAGTTGACAAGGAATAATTCAATAAAGGAAATGTTATAAAAAGGAAAGTAGACCCGATTGTTGCAAATGCTCTGGATATCTAACGCATGAACTTTTCGCGTTTCTTCATCCTGGATCTTTCCGAGCAAAGCTTCTTGTGTAGAGGATTTTGAGCTTTCTAGTCCGCTTCAAATATTAATATCTCGCCCTTTGACTCCCTGTTCAAATCGCCCTAGCCCTTTATGTCCGAATCCGCTTCATTAGGACGCCCTTTCAGGTTTTCGTCCCAATTTTGTTTATCAAGACGCCCTTTTCGGGTTTTCATCGCCCCCTTTTTTTTAGGCGTAGTACTTCTTCACGGCATCAGAGTTTACCGGATTTGGTAACTCCTTCCCATCCATTTCAGTGAGGATCAAAGCTCCGCCTGAAAACGCTCTCTTCACGACGTATGGCCCTTCCCAATTTGGTGCCCATTTTCCTCGAAAGTCCTTTTGAATTGGGAGAATCTTTCTCAGTACGAGTTCTTCCTCGCGAAATTCTCTTGGTCGTACTTTCTTGTCATGGGCCATAATCATTCTCTTCTGGTACATCTGTCCATGGCTGATTGCTTTTAAGCGTTTTTCTTCGATCAGATTTAGCTGGTCATATCGAGCCCAAACCCATTCTGATTCTTCTAGTTTTGACTCTATTAAGACTCGCAGGGAGGGGATCTCAACTTCAACGGGTAGCACAGCTTCCATTCCATAGACCAGAGAGAAAGGAGTTGCCCCCGTAGAGGTCCGCACACACGTGCGATACGCATATAGAGCAAATGGTAGCTTCTCGTGCCAATCTTTATATGTCTTAGTCATTTTCCCAATAATCTTCTTAATGTTCTTGTTAGCGGCTTCCACCGCTCCGTTCATCTCTGGACGGTAGGGTGAGGAATTATGATGCTTTATTTGAAATTGCTCACACACTTCCTTCATTTGTTCAGATTCAATGCATTATCTGAGATGACTCTCTCAGGTAAACCGTATCGACATATGATCTCCTTTTTTAAGAACTTGCAAACTGCGGTCTTTGTCACATTAGCAAACGAAGTGGCTTCCACCCATTTCGTGAAATAATCTATGACCACAAAATGAATCGATGTCCATTAGAAGCCTTTGGGGAAATTGGCCCTATAACATCCATGCCCCACAAAGAAAAAGGCCACGGAGAAGTCATGATGTGAAGGGGCGAAGGTGCTGCATGAATTTTATCGCCGTAAACTTGACACTTGTGGCACTTTCGCGCGTAACTAATGCAGTCGCTTTCCATCTCCAGCCAGTAATAACCGAGCCTCATAATCTTCCAAGCCATAGTGAAACTGTTGGCGTGCGTTTCGCAAATTCCTTCATGGACATCTTCAAGTATCTTTCTGGCTTCAACAGTATCCACGCATCTCAGGAGCACTTGATCTTTTCCCTTTTTGTATAGGATGTCCCCATCAAGAACGAATCCCGTCGCTATTCTTCTGATCGTTCTTTTGTCGTTCTCATTTGCTCACTTGGGATATCTTTGATTCTTGACATATTCTAAGATATCATGGAACCATGGTTGCCCATCTGCCTCTTTTTCGATGCTAAAACAATGTGCAGGGGTCTCGTATATGCTCATTTGGAGAGGCATTATTTCCGTTTCTTGGCTTGCTTTGAACATTGAAGCCAAAGTGGCTAGGGCATCAACCAATTGGTTTTCTTCTCGTGGGAAGTAATTAAAGGTTACTTCTTCGAATTCTTTGATCAGCTCTGTCACGAGATCGCGATATTTGACTAACTTCGAGTCTTTCACTTCCCAATGTCCACGGATTTGGTAAATCACCAATGCCGAATCCCCGGATACCTTTAAGATTTTGACGTCTCGTTCAATAGCTGCACGAAGTCCCATGATGCAAGCCTCATATTCCGCTATGTTGTTGGTACAAAAGAAATTTAATCTGGCAGTGAATGGGTAATGATTCCCTTCTGGTGACACTAAGACTGCTCCAATCCCATGCCCCAATGCATTTGATGCCCCATCAAAGCTCATCTTCCATGATTTCTCTTTTGATGACTCACATTCTTTTTCCATAATGCATATCAAGTCTTCATCCGGGAAGTTAAATCTTAATGGCTCGTATTCCTCTGTAGTTCGAGCTGCTAGGAAGTCGGCTATCGCGTTCCCTTTTATCGACTTTTGGTTAACGTAGATGATGTCGTACTCCGATAGTAGGATTTGCCATCGTGCCATTCTTCCTGAGAGTGCAGGTGATTCCATCATGTACTTTATTGGGTCCAATTTTGAAATTAACCACGTCGTATGATACAGCATATATTGTCTGAGCCTTCGAACCACCCAGACCAAAGCACAACAGAATTTTTCAATTGACGGATACTTCACTTCACACCCCGTGAATTTGTTGCTGAGGTAGTAAATCGCCTTTTCTTTTTTCCCTGACTCATCATGTTGCCCCAGTACACAACCCATGGAATTTTCAAACACAGTTAGGTACAATATTAACGGTCTCCCGGGAGTTGGCAGTACTAGCACCGGGGGGCTGGACAAATATTGTTTTATTTTATCAAAAGCCACTTGGCACTCCTCGTTCCATTCTCCAGGATTGTGCTTTCGAAGGAGCCGAAAAATTGGGTCGCACTGGTTGGTAAGTTGAGCGATAAATCGGGCGATGTAGTTCAACCTTCCTAGAAATCCTCTGACTTCCTTTTGTGTCCGTGGAGGTGGTAATTCTTGTATGGCTTTTATCTTGTCTGGATCAACCTCAATACCTCTCTCGCTGATTATGAAGCCCAGTAATTTCCCCGAGGTTGCTCCAAATGTGCACTTGGCCGGATTAAGCTTCAGCTGGAACTTTCTCAGTCTTTCAAACAATTTCCTGAGGTTTCCAACATGCTCTCTTTCTCCTCAAGATTTGGAAATCATATCGTCGACATAGACTTCTATTTCTTTGTGCATCATGTCATGGAACAGTATCACCATTGCCCTCTGATATGTTGCCCCGGCATTCTTTAATTCGAATGGCATCACCTTATAGCAGAATGTCCCCCACATCATCACAAAGGTTGTTTTCTCCATATCCTCGGGAGCCATCTTTATCTGATTATAACCCGAGAATCCATCCATGAAAGAAAATAATGAATGTCTTGCTGTGTTATCTACCAATGTGTCGATGTGTGGCAAGGGAAAATTATCTTTTGGGCTTGCTCGGTTCAGGTCGCGATAATCTACGCACATTCGTACCTTACCGTCTTTCTTTGGTACTGGGACTATATTAGCCACCCATTCTGGATATTTAGAGACTTGTAAGAAGCCAGCATCAAATTGTTTTCTTACTTCTTCTTTTATCTTTAGCAACATTTCAGGCCTCATTCGTCTTAGCTTTTGTTGGATGGGTTTGCATTCTGGCTTCAGTGGGAGCTTATGGACCACTACATCCTCGTTCAAACCTGGCATGTCCTGATACGACCATGCAAACACATCTCTGTACTCATGAAGCAAGGCGATCAAATCATGTTTGGTGTGCTCTGAAATGGAGGTCCCAATTTTCACTTCTTGCCTCTTTTCTTCGTTTCCCAAGTTCACTGCCTCAACAGATTCTTCATGGGGCAGAATCTGTTTATCTTCCTGTTCTATCATTCTCAGTAAGTCCGGGGTTGAGACATAATCTTCAGCATTTTCGTCAACTTTGGATTCTCCTAAACAAACAGCTTGCTCGAAATCAATTTTAGGACTTGTAACGAGATTGTTCACGTCGTCGATATCTGAGCACCTGAAAGGTAAATGGAAAAGAAACTATAGAGGGGCATCGAGGTACTAGAACCTACAAACGCGATACTATGGCATGATATGAGATATATATAAAGACAGGCTATGAAAGGAGGGAATAAATATGAAGCCAATGAGAATGAGAGACCATGACAAAATGCATTTTCATTAATGCTCATTTAAAAGCTAAATAGCCAACATAAACTCTTATAATAGATTCCCCCACAACTTAGGGGCATACAAGAAGTGAGCATTGAGCATTACTTTGGGGAAGACTTAGAAACTACGAGAAGGTCCACGGCAGTCCAGTTATTCAAAACAAATCCAGGGGGCTTGGGCGTATCATTGAAATGTCTTTCTCTGCATCATTCACTCTATCAATGACGTTTATGCTGAAGTTCTGAAGGCCTTTTTCAACCGATAACGACGTGTTTGGTGGATTATCTCTCCCCGGGTATATCATCCCTGCAGATGTAAATGTTTTCGACAAGGGCGGATACGTTATGGGCTCCCATTCCACTTCCCGACCTGAGGCTCTTGCAATCCTCCTTTCTTGCTCTTTCTGTAACTGTTTCCTTCTTTGTCGTATGTCAGGCTTGAATCCTAAACCGCATCGAGCCTTGTGATGTACTGGCTTTAGTGCTCTGGCCATTCCTTGCTGGTACTTTCCCAACCCATTCTTCGCTCGGGCTCCTTTTCCTACAGTCAGCTTGATTCCCATCTTGGTATTCCTCGATAATTTGGGTGCGGGGATTTTATTTCCTTCAACAACGAATGTAGCATTGACAAATTCGAAGGAGCGGAAGGAACATTCTGCTGCATCTTTATTTGCTTCAATGTAGGGCGTGTCAGTAGCGACAGACGCAACAATGTCTTCTTCACCGGCGACCGTGATCAAACGGTTATCCATGACAAACTTGACCTTTTGATGGAGAGATGAAGGAACTACCTCGACAGAATGGATCCAAGGCCTCCCTAAGAGGCAGTTGTACGAAGGTGCGATGTCCATGACCTGGAATTCAACATCATATGTACACGGGCCCACTTCTAGAGGAATCTCGATCTTTCCCATGACCTCTCGTCGCGTCCCATCAAACGCCCTTACCGCGGAATGACAAGGCCTTAGGTAAGACATATCAACCGGCATCCTAGACAGTGTAGCCAAAGGCATGACATTGAGTACAAACCCGTTATCAATGAGCACGTTCGGTATTATATAGCCTTTGCAACCGGTCGTGATGTGCAATGCTTTTACAGAACCTCTACCATTTGGTGGTATTTCGTCATCACTGAAAGAGATGAAATTATCCGCATTCAAGTTGTTCACCCACCTATCAAGCTTTTCGACGGGTACGTTACTTGGCACATACGCTTGGTTTAACACTCTTAATAAAGCGTTTCGATGTGGTTTCGAGTTTAGTAGTAGAGATAACACTGAGATTCTTGCCGGTTGCTTGTTCAATTGCTCCACGATGTTATACTCGCTGTGCTTGATAAACCTTAAAAATTCATGTGCTTCATCCTCATTCATGGGTCTTTTAATTTCCTGTTCGGGTGGAATTTCAGTCTCGACCACCGCCTCATGCATTGGTGCCTTTCCTTTTTGATTCGAGCCAATGGTCTTCTTACTTGGCTCAACCACCTCGGGGGAATAACATCTCCCGCTGCGGGTAAAATGCCCCACCTCGCTAACATTTCCATTCGTAGCCTCGGGCATGGTAATGTTGACATCGTATTTCCAAGGCACTGCCTTGTCATCCTTGTAAGGGAACGGAGTTGGTACTTTGATTATCATCTTTGGTTCGACTTCCTTCTTCTTGGCCTCATAATAAATTACCAGAGGTCGATCAGCACTGTAGGGAATGGCTGGTGGTTGATTATCAGAGGCGCATATTTCCCTTTCCTCGGCCTTGTCTGTTTTATCAAAGATCTTGACCTCATTGTTGTTCATCATGTCTTGGAGTAACTCTTTGAATTCCTCGCAAGACTGGATGTGATGCCCTTCTATGTCATGAAAGACACAAAAACTTTGACCCTCTGTACTTTCCTCCTTGAGACTTTTCTTGAACAAGCCCTTCTCAGTCATTATTTCCCATACTTTCCATAAAGGCGTTCTTATCTTCGAAACGTAACTTTTGGCTCGCCACTTGTCTTCCTGTGTCACCACACTCACGTTCCCTTCAGCATGGTTAGGGAGCGGATTTCCAGCCATACTATTAATACCATCAAATCGTAAAATGCCCGCATCAATAAGACCTTGAACCCTTTTCTTAAAAGCTAGGTAATTTTCTGTAGAATGCCCCTGGTTTCCAGCGTGGTACATGCAACTAGCATTGGGATCGTACCATTTTGGGTATGGAGGTTTCAGGGGTCCCATATAATGTGGGGATATTAATTGTTTTTCTAGTAATTTCGGGCACAGCTCTCCATATGACACAGGAATAGGGGTGAATTGAAGTTTTTCAGGATTGGGTTTTGTTGGTCTTTGTTCATTTTTGGGCTGACTTTGAGCGGGCGTAGTACTTGGCGGGAATATAGTGAATGATTGGTGGCATAGACGGGGTAAGGGGGAGGTGTTTGATAATAAGGGTTTTGAGGAGGAAAATAGAAGTTCAGAGGTGGGCAAAATTGAGGTCGTGGTTGGGTTGGGTATGGATTAGAAGCATAGCGACTTCCAGTCCCCACCATGTGAGTTTCAGGCTCTTTTTTCTTCATGGGTACTGGTCTTTTCGAACTCTCAGGACCTTCTATCTTTCCACTCTTGATGCCATTTTCAATGAGCTCCCCAGACATTACGATATCAGCGAAGTCCTTTGTGGCGTTTCCCACCAGTTTGTCGTAAAATGGCGCTTTCAAGGTGTTGATAAAGAGGACTGTTATCTCACTTTTAGTCAGTGGGGGCTCTATTTGCGTCGAGACGTCCCTCCACCTTTGAGCGTATTGTCTAAACGTCTCTGCTGGCTTCTTTTCCATCATCTGCAGCGTTAGTCGATCGGGCGCCATATCGGAGACATGCTTGTACTGTTCGCAAAATGCAGATGCTAGGTCCTTCCATGATTGGATCCTCTCTCTGCTGAGTTGATTATACCATCGAAGGGCTAATCCGATCAAGCTATCTTGAAAACAATGTATTAACAATTTGTCTTCATTCACATAACCCGCCATCTTCCGACAAAACATGATAAGATGCGCCTTTGGGCATCTTGTTCCATCGTATTTTTCAAAATCTAGCGCTTTGAATTTCGGGGGTAGGACCAGATCAGGTACTAAACTGAGCTCTTTGGTGCTCAGTGCAGAGAAGACTCCAGTACCCTCTACCGCTTTGAGTCTTTCTTCTAGACTCCTATACTTGTCCTCGGCATCATGTTCCTTCGTTCTCAGCTTGGCTATTTCTACCGGATCATCCAAATCTGGAACTATTGGATTAGTGGAATTATCTCTGGAATTCGACGCAAACATACCTTGCCCTAGATGAGCAGGTGGTGCGGGTCGTTGCTCTAGGCCTACCGGTTCCCCTTGAGGGTATCCTCTTTGCGTTGTAGGGACGTGGGGTGGAGTGAATCCTGGGAGATAAAGCGGATCTTGATTAACTCTCGAATGGGGTTATGTAACATCAGGACTTTGTACGGGCCATTTTCCTTTGACCAGAGTTGATATCATCTCCATCATTTTGGTCATTTGATCCTTCTGCTCGAGCAATTCCTCTCGGGACCTTGCCATCAGATCCCTTGCTTCTTGCTGCGACTTGGCTAACTGTTCTTGCAACTCTCTCTGGATTCTTTCCATTCTTTCGATCCTCTCATTGAGTTCGGCGTCCATAGCTCTAGTTCTTAGACGTGTCCTATAGGGATGACGTGATTCCAGATTCGTAGTGTCGCAACTGCGGATTATACGATTTTAGCCTTAGTGAATGATTAAGGTGACATGATACTAATGTATGCAATGCAATGCAAATGTATGCTATGAATGCAAAAAAGGTGTCAACTCTGATTCAATTCCCCATAGAAAACTTTCTTAGAAAACAAAGCTCTTTACATAAGATAGATTACAAGAACAGCCTTGCTCTAACGCCTAAGGCTTTAATCTTCGTCAGTAGGGAAGCTAATTCTCGTCCACGATCCGACCGTGTCTCAAACTGTACGCTCAATGTGTCAGCTTGTATAGCTAGAGTCTGTAAATGCTCGGCTATCTCTCGTATCTGGGTTATAGCCTCCCCCATGAGGTAATCTCTATCTTTGACTTAATTCTGAGAATGGTACAGCTCCATTTCTCTTCGTTCTTCGTTCTCTTTTAGATATCCAATATGATTCTGATAGTTCTGCAGCTCCATTTCTAACTGTTCGGTTTTCTTCTCCATTTCTTCGACTCTACTCAAACGTGCCTTTAATTCTCTTACTGAGTTACGGTTTCGATAATAGTCAAGGGACCTTTCCAACTCCGCCACTCTAGTCTTCAATTCGTTTCTTCTGTTTTGGCCTTCTGACACTTGCTTTTCTAGGATCTCCTTCTGAGCCTTCATTTCTTGAAATTTCCTTTCCCATTGCTCGGTCTTAGCTCTCTCCTCTTGTAACTCTTGTCGCCATTGACTCGAAGTCTTTCCTAGTCTTGCAGTTCTCATTGAGAGACGCATCTTCTTGTAGTCCCCCTTTAGGCTATCCAACTCTTCTTCGGCTTTGCTCTTCCCCTTTTCTATCTTTTCTGCTTCTGATTTCTGTATCTTTACATCCAACTTCAAAAGCATCTTCTCTTCCTCCAACTGCTCAATTTTCTTCTCAAGCTCTGAACTTCGCTTTACAAAATCTTGCTTTATAATTTCTAATTCCGTTGGTATCATTTGCAAGCGTTCCTCTATAGATTTAGCATTATCTGAACTTGGACTTGGGATATTGTCATTGATTCTTTTATTTAGCCACACTTTATACTCAGAAGTCGCCATTTCGCCTACAGTCAACCTCTTCATCCAGTAGGTTTGCTTCCAAGCATTTGCAATTTCCTTAATCTTCTTCTTATAACCTTCTCCTGTATAAGAGAATTTGCTTCGATCCAACCCATGTGTTGCTGGCACGAACTTTCTAGACTGGTATTGTCTTGCTGCTAGCAAAGGGGCATACCCGATGACTCCCCAAATTCCAGGTAGAGGGACCCAATTAAAGTCTCCGCATCTATAAAGGATCTTTCCAGGCACCATCCATAGAGCTCTCCACTCAATGTCTCCCTCCTGAAGATTCTGAAGAATTGTCCTCCATCCTTCTTCCATTATATCTTCTCGTCTTGACACGGCCACTTCCTCTTTTATCGGTGAATAATCCTTATAAAAGGGTCGACAAGAGACTTTATCCATCTTCCAAAAATGCCCATAAAACCATACCATTAATAGCTGTGCGCATCCGATAAACCTTCCTTCTCCCGCTCTTCTGCATGCGTTTAACGATCTGAAAGTCTCTGTAAGAATTGCTGGGACATGTGTAACTTGTTTATCCAATCGATCGAACAAATCCACCGCTGCTTCATCTATGTGTCTTAAGGCTTTTGGGAAGATGACTAGTCCATAGAGGCTTAAGGCGAAAATATCAACCTTCCTCCTCACATCAGGGTGCGTCAAAATCAGATCCCTTAAATTTACCCAAGGAATACATCTCCCTTCACCTTTCTGTTGAATCTTGGCCCAGATCCACTGTTCATTCATTCCCGTAATTTTCATCAACTTCTTCGCCAAGGGAGGGACATAGGCAGGCCTAATATAAACCTTGTCAACTTGCATCTCGGGAATACGAAGTAAAGTGGTGTATTCTTCTATTGTTGGCACCAAATCCACTTTCCAAAAAGTGAAGCAACTGTATGCGGAATTCCAAAACTGGACCATAGCCCGAAACAGGTGTTTATCTATCTTAACATCCAATAAGTGAGAGATATCACCATAACGGTGGCAGAATATCCGTTTAGCTTCATCTTCCCAATGGGTCCAGATATCCCGCAACTCTTGAAGCTCATTTTGTGTCATGCTAAGACGGGTGAAGTTCCCCAGCTCCGACGTATGACCTTCAACTAAGCTATCTCCTTTTTCTAACTGCAACTTTTCTGACCAAGTGCGCACGGCCGTATTGTCCTCTACTTTATCAAGAAAGTCATTTCCCATAGCAAACTTCCTATCTCAGCAACCGAACAGAAATTGACACCTCTACTACATGGGATGTTATGCAAATCAAACAAATCAACACAAGTTAGTATTGCATAATCAAAACAAGCAAAATATCATTAAACGCTTATCTGGGTAACTATTTCGACACTATGCCTAGGGTAGGCTCTAGGGCTTCTATATGGGGTTCGGTTCTACAGAGGGGTACCTGAACCAGCAGATTCCTCGATCCTCACCCATTATAGGCTCATACGGACCGAGTTTGGTTCAGGGGGATACATTTCCCTATGGCCATGCGGAGGTGAAAACCTCACGAAGCACATAGGTACGGATGTATCTCGGAAGCAATCCACTAGCCCATGCGGAGGTGAAAACCTCACGAAGGCTTAGTTTCTTACTCCACTTAAAGGTGTGACCATAATGGTCATGCAATGTAAATGCAAGTATTATGGGACTCAGCAGTGTAGCAGTTATAGCACGAACAAATGCTTTAGGAGAAACATGATTTTTCCATTGAAACAAAAGCAATTTTTCAAGTTCTCAACCAAAAGGACAGAAATCAATCAATTTTACGACCTGACTCTCGAAGTCCCCAGTGGAGTCGCTAAGCTGTCGTAACCATTTTTTGACAAAACAAGAATCGACTTTAAAAATAGGGAGTCGCCACCGATCTTGTTAGGTGTGATCGGATCACCTTTAAAAATATTTTGGTCTTCGAAATTCGAGAAAACGGGTTCGGGAGTCGGTTACGTGCAATGAAAGGTTAGCACCCTTGGAACGCCCAAAATTGGTACCAAATTGATTGATATTGTCCTAATGCTGAAAACTTGAAAAGATTTAAGGTAAAAACAGCATTCGTCAATTTAGGATTGAATCTCAAGATTATCTCGTTTCAAAGGAATAAAAGTGTCATACCCAGCACGTTAGGATATGACCCATTTATACTCTGACACCGAGATCATCTTTGATTTTCAAAACATGTAAAAGAAAGAGGGTACTTGAGTATTCAGTCGAATGAAAAAAATCGACACCCAGCACGTAAGGATGTAATTTTCCGTACTTCTAAACACACAAATATTGCCTCGTTTATAAACATTCAAATAAGTGGTTTGAAAAATGACTTAAAATACTTTTATTGAATCACGAGAAAAAGAAATATTGTACCAAACATGAAAGAATCATACGCAGATACAACACTTATACAAATGGAAAATAACAATATGAACATATAGTTCAATATATATAAGGCCAATAGTCTTACTACCCTTTTTTGAAAATATTAACATTATGAAGAAATAACGAAAGCTAAAAATATAGCTACCTGAAAGCAAATTATACTAAAATATAGCATATTTAAAGGAATAATAATCAAATAATATACATCAAATTAAACATATATATAAATGAAAGGAATAAAAATTGACCTAAAATAACATATATATAATAATAAAGATATATAAAAATAAAGTAAGTAGTACTTAATAAGAAATAAATTATCTACATAGTAAATATACATATATCAAATAATGTAAAATATATCCATAAAATTTTGATATAAATAATATGTAGGTATAACAAGTATACGTGTAGAATTAATGAAAATATCGGGTAAATAACATAAATAATAGCTAAAACAGTTTAAAATATTTTATATTAAATATTAATTAAAGGAATGACTAAAGAGATCGATAAACAAATAAATTAACTAAATGACTTAGGATTATATCGAAAATCAGAGCGAAATTAGAGGGCCAAAAGGCAATAAATCAAAAAGGAAATCTAAAAGGGGTTGAAATACAACGCGCAGAAATTAATAAGGACTAAATCGGGAAATATTTCAGTTAACCAAAACGCTGCATTTGAGTAGGACTATACTGCGACTGAATCAAAGAACGGAGGGACTAAACGCGTAAATATCCCTTTTAACGAAGAAAGGCACGGATCCGGGTCGCCAAGCGGGTCGACCCGTGGATCCCTCCCCTTCTAGACGGTGTCGTTTTGTTTTCCATTTAAAGGCCCAAAAGTCCCCTTGTCTTTCCTTTCTGCCATTGCGTTTTAAAAAAGGGAAAGGAGGGGAGGGTTATATGCTCTGCTAGGGTTCTTTTTTCGAAACCATTTCGCGTCGCCAATCGACTTCCTCGGCCATCTTTTGAAAATCCTTTTTAAATGATGACGGAGAAACCCTTTTTGAGCTCTACTCCAACGACGGCACGGGTCCTCCGACGACACATTTGCGGGTTCCGGTATAGTCTACTTGCTTTTTTGAGTTTTTTTTTTGAAAGCTTTAAAATAATAAAAATATAATACGAAAAGACGAACGATAATAGCAAAGTAAAATCGGAATCAACCTTCGGCTTTTCGATTTCTTTGATCTCTGATATTCGAGGAAAGAGGACGACTACAAGAGCTCTGTTTTGGTTTCTTTCTTGATTTTTTTGATTTCTGAATGCCTGAAAAAGGGTTTATTATTGAATGTTTATTTTCTTTTACTTTATTCTATTTGTTCTGTTTCTACTTTTGATCTCTGGTGCCTCCAAAAAAAAGTCCCCGTTACATTGTTTTTGGGCGGCTTTATAGCCGAAATATACATCTGGTATTATTAATCTATTATTTCGTCCATATTTCTCTGCTTCCTTGTTTCTGTTGCTGCCTGTTTGCTTTGCAGGGCATGGGCAATGGTGCGAACGGTGGAGGTCGAGGCGCCTAGGGAAGCTCCAAGCGTCAGGGACGTGGGCACGGATAACGACGCATGTGGGAAACCGAAACGACGCGTGGCGCGTGGTGGCGAATGATCCATTAGTGCGCATGGTGGACAGACGATGGGTCGGCGGCTAGGGGTGATGACTCCCTAGGGTTTTCTGATTTGGCTTAGTCCTTGGGCCATTGTAATTGGGCTTGGGTTTTTAGAAATTGGGTCTGTGGAATGGGTCATCTGGGTTAGTTGGGTTTGGGGTTTGTAAATGGGCCCTGTAATTTGGACTTGTTTGTTCTAGTTTGGGCTTGTAAAAAAAAACTGTTAAAATGGACTGTTCAGTGTTTTTTGGTTTTATATTTTGGTGTAAATCTGGGTAATTAGTAGGCTTAATGGATATGGACTTTTTTATTTCTTTATTTTTATTTTTGGGGTTTAAAATGGGCTGTTCGGGACCCCGGGTAAAAATGGTTATTACATTTAGATTAGTTTGTAGTAGTTTTTATTGACAAAATTTTAATTTATTCAAAGATTGAGAATGAGCATGATCAACATTTAGGGATTGTATTGCAGAAATTACGAGAAAAACATCTTTGTGGAAAACTTAGCAAATGTGAGTTTTGGTTATCTGAGGTAGCGTACCTTAGGCATATAGTCTTGACAAAAGGTATCTGTGTAGATCTAAAGAAAGTTGAGGCCATTCTAGAATGGAAACAATAGAAATATGTTTTAGAGATCCACAACTTTATGGGATTAGCGGGATATTACCGAAGATTCATTGAAGGATTTTCAAAGATACCTTTGCCCCTGAGTCGACTACTCCAGAAGAATGTACCATTCAAATGGGATGAGTGGCGCCAGGAAAGCTTTCATATGCTTAAGAAACTGTTGATAGAGGCTCTAGTCTTAACACTTCCAGAGTGGAAAAAGAGTTTGTAATATATAGTGATACTTCACATAGTGGTCTTGGTTGTGTTTTAATGCAAGATAGAAAAGCGGTTGTATATGCTTCACGAAAACTAAGACCATATGAACGCAACTAACCGACACATGATTTTGAACTGGCAGCAGTGGTTTTTGCATTAAAAATATGGAGACACAAGTTATATGGTGATAAGTGCTACATCTACACAGATCACAAAAGCTTGAAATATTTTTTCACCCAGAAAGAATTGAACTTGATACGACGTTGTTGGATAGAACTATTAAATGATTACGATTGTGTGATTGATTATCGTCCAGGTAAAGAAAATGTCGTTGCTGATGTTTTAAGGCGAAAATCCCTTGCTTATTTGAAATCATTGTTTGCACAATTAAGTTTTTGTGATGATGGTACATTATTAGCTCAATTAATAGTGAAGTCGTAGTTAATTGAGTAGATTAGAGAGGCTTAGCAAAATGATGATAAGGTGATGAAAAAACAAAGATCAATTGAGCACAATAGCTCAGGAGACTTTGATATTAGAGATAATGGTTGTGTAAGATTTCATGAAAGAATTTATGTGGCAAATAAGGTTGAATTGAAGAATGAGATACTTCAAGAGGCACATAATAGTTATTATGCTATGCATCCAAGAAGTACCAAAATGTATCGAGATTTACGAGAATTGTATTGATGGCTAGGTATGAAGAGAGAGATTACAAAATATGTTACAAAGTGTCTAACTTATCAAAGGGTGAAAGCTGGACATCAACTTCTGATGGGATTACTCCAGCCTATATCGATTCCCGAATGGAAATGGGATAGAATAACTATGGATTTCGTCAGTGGTTTACCTCTCACTTGAAAGAAGCATAACACAATATGGTTATAGTAGATCGATTGACGAAGTCAACTCATTTTCTACCATTAAGAACGAATCAGTCACTAGATAAGCTTACAAAATTATACATAGTTGAGATAGTGAGATTACAGGGTGTACCAAAGTCTATTATTTCTTATTGTGATCCTTGATTTATAACAAGATTTTGGAGGAAGTTACATGAATCACTTGGCACCAGATTGAAATTTAGCACAACTTTTCATCCTTAGACAGATGACCTATTAGAATGTGTGATTCGATTGTTAGAAGATATGTTATGAGCTTGTATTATTGACTTTGATAGTGATTGGGAATGGTATCTACCACTTGCGGAATTTGCATATAACAATAGTTTCCAATCAAGTATCCAGATGGCACCGTATGAAGCTCTATATGGACGTAAACATCGTACTCCTTTGTGTTGGATTGAACTTGGTGAAAAGAAGATGGTTGGCCTAAAATTAATACAAGAAAATAGAAGAAAATGTTCGACTAATTAAAGAAAAATTAAAAGCAACTTTAGATTGGCAGAAGTCATATGCTGATTTAAAAAAAAAAAGAAATTGAATACGAAGTGAGAGATAAAGTATTTCTAAAAGTCTCTCTATGGAAAAAGATTATGAGGTTTGGTCAAAAAGGAAAATTAAGTATGAGATTCATTGGACCATACGATATTATAGAAAGAGTTAGGCCTGTTGCTTATCAGATAGCTTTGCCACCAGAATTAGACTGAATCCATAATGTATTTCATGTATCAATGCTCCGAAGATATAAATCGAATTCATCTCATATAGTGTTAATGGAAAACATTAAGGTACGACCTGACTTATCGTATGAAGAAGAACCGGGGTAGATTTTAGCAAGAGACATAAAAGAGTTGAGAAATAAACAAATTCCTTTGGTAAAAGTATTGTGGAGAAGTCATAACATAGAATAAGCTACTTGGGAACCTGAGGAGACAATGTGATCACAATATCAGCAACTCTTCAGGTAAATTTCAAGGATGAAATTTCTTTAAAGGGGAAGAACATTTAAAATAAAAAGAAGGAAAAGTAAGCTGCTTCAACAATGAAATGTGGCATTTTATATTCGGATCCAACAACTGGATCGGGTATAAGGTGTCACAATATCTATACTTCAATTTTTTTGAAATGATTGGTATAAATTTAAGCTTATGTGATCTAAATTATAATGCCATGATGATAATTATATTGAATTGAGTATTAATGGTAATTAATAATGATAATGACATATTAAACAATGTCAAATAGAGGTAAGGGTATAGTTGGCACGCCATAGGATTAGTATTGATTTCACTGTGTTACTCTCGTATTCCAAAGGGTGGGAGAGTTCTCTTATTCCCTTAGGGTCAAGAATAATACTCTAATTCCCTGAGGGTTGAGTATATTCAATTCCCAAAGGGTCTTGAGCGTATATTGATATAATGATTCGTGTACCTGTCCTTAAACCCAATCTCAATTAATAGGGGCAAAAGAATGAAAACGATATGAGAACATAATTTGAAGTTTATGTGATTGCGTAAGTAATTGATATATGAACAAATTATAATAACTAAACTTGATTATCGATACATGAAAATGATATGTGAATTCCCTAAGGGAGCATCTAAAAGAAATGAGATATTATGTGCATAATGTGAAGATTATGTGGAAATTGTAAGTTGTAACACACTAAGGGTGGCATGGAACAACTATTTGATAAAAATATGTTTATTGTAGATGTTGTAAAATACATTTGATATGATGTACACTTACCATATGAAAATGTTATGTTTTAATTAGCATGGTTGTTTGACCTGTAGGACTCGAGCCCTACATTGTGAACCCATTTGATTTTGAATTAGTGTAAATTTCATTTGTGTAATATGAATTTCATAACTATTTTTTAAATGCATGTAAATTCCATCTTGTACTTAGATTTAATAACTGGATCGAGTGTAGGGTATTACACATACCTTTCTTCTCATTTTTATTTTTTTTTTAAGTTTTATACTTGTTGATGGTGGCTATTGTTTATTTTTTGGGATAGGATTTTGGGTTTTGATTTGTGTTAGGTAACTTAAAGAGAAGGTTGTGGTGACGTTAGATATTGTTAGGGTCACTGAGAGTCCGATTGGGGCTTGAAAACAAGTTATGGGGGCTAATGTAGTTCGGGTTAGTGAGGTATTTAGGGTATTAAAGAGTTGGTCTAAGAGTGACGGTGAAAGTGGTGAAGGACCGAAAGTGGGGAATGGTCTAGGGGCTAGGTTCAATGAGTTTAGGCTGTGGATTTAGGTGTTGGTTTGGTTAGGCGACGAGGGATTTGTTTAGGAGAATGAGATGAGGGTTTGTTTGTATTGAAGGAATATTGAGGTTGAAAATGGCTCTCTCTGATAGGGTGTAGAAGTCAGAGGTTGAAGATGGTGAAGGGATGGTGGTGGTTGAAGGTGATTTGTTGATGTTAACACAATTTTTAGGTTTATTAGTATTTATGTGTGTTTCTAGGTTTATTCAAGTATTGAAGTTTGTTGGCAATTTTTTTTTGAATAAAAGAAAATTAAAGAAGAAAATAATTAGCTATTATGTAATTTTAAATATTTTATTTTTTGAATTTTTAAATTTTTTTAAATTTGTTTTAAAATTGTAAAAAGTTGCTGATGTCATATTAACAAAGTTAACAGACATTAAACTTTTTAATCTATTTTAAGGTAATTTGACAAAGTTCACTAAAAGTTAAAAAAGATAAAAAAATTAATAGAGATTAAAATAACTTTTTATTTTATAAAATTAAACTTTTTTAAAAAAATCTTCCTCGTCAATGAAAACCTTATTCATTAAAAAAGAGAAGTTTTAATTTGATTTATATTATAATTATTGTTGTTAGAGTTTAAATTTAATTAAATCCGTGATATCAATTATGAATAGTTTGAAAATAAAAGCAATAGAAGATAGAAGGGAATTTATCTTGAACCTGAATTTGGGTAGGAAATTACTTTATGCTTTCACTAGAATAACAAAAGTGTCGGAAAGAAAAATATGCTGCCACCTTAAGATAAGAATAATTTTGGCTTCCAACTAACTTTTATCCAAATATAAAATATCCTCCTATACTCTCTACAAATTGCTATCTTTTTTCATTTAGTTCGAAATATTCATTTCAACTTCCATAAATTCTTTGTAAAGACATGCACTTAATTTATAAGATCTTCAAAAGTCATGATTTAATTTCATAAATAAATATAAAATTAAATCTCTAAATTATAGTCTCATTATAATGACAAAAACTTTTAACCTAGAGGTTGACTCAAGTCGCACCTACAATTTTTTAGTTTTATTGATTAAAAGTGAAAAATCTAGTTTACTAAAATTTAACTAATTCTTTTGATTCTTTAATTTTTCAGTTTAACTTATATGATTCAACTTCAGAACAATCAATTGAACCGACCCGTATTGGAAAAATATTTGTAATATATAATTGTTTTCCTAGGATGCAAGATGCCAAGTATGAAGAAGAAGCCATGGCCTAATGTCCTATAAATAGTAATCTTCAACACCAAATAGCATCAAGCAAACAACCACCATAACCCACTATTTATCCAAAAACAATGGCATTCCATTATCCAGTACTAAATAAGAATGATCGCCTTCCTAAAGATTTTACACAAGACTTTTGCATGCTAGACGAATTATATAGTCGGCCACCGCCAGGAAGAGCATCCGTAAACAGGAGAGGTCCTCCTCCTCCTTCACCTTCTCAATATCCTCATGAACTTTCTTATCAGCAGCCATGGATGGGGTTCCGAAACCAGGTATTTTATCATCCGAGACAGCGATATGTTATCACTAGCACTGAGGCTGCTCAAATCTATGGTGGAACCCTTTTAAACGATTTACCCAAGCAAAAAAAACTAACCAAAAGCCAGGCACCTGTTTAGATGATCATATGTTCTACTTGCTATATATTGTATGGGAAGCACCTATTATATCATATCTTTTAGATCATATGTGTATTTAGGAGTTTGCTTCTGCTATTAATAAATAAACAAGTATAGTTCAAGAGTATTGGGTTTTTTCTCTAATATGCAGGGAAATTTATTTAAACTTTCGAGGTTGAGTTAAAAAAATTCAAGAAAAATACCAACGTCAAATTCATTAACTCTTAAAGTTTGTTTATTTATTAAATGAATTTTAAATAAAATAACAATTTTATCCATTATTAATCAATTAATTTTTTATCTTTAATCTTTACATTTAATAATAAAAGTTTAATTAATTATAAAAATATTTTAATTATTATATTATATTGTATGTTAAACCTAATGTATTGATGAATTAAAATGTGTAATTTTTTTAAGTTATATATAGCCACAATTACAATTATAAAAAAGACATCTAAATATTTATAATCAAAGGTAATCATCATAAAGCACAATCAAATCAATAATCAGAATATATCATCATAAGCTTATTAAGAGATAGTGAACCCCTAAATGGGTTAGTATGGTTCTCAATAAGGGTTTTGTCTCTCGACTATAATAAGAATTCGTTTGAAGAGGCGGCAAGTTCATAGGGTGTGAACATTTTGTCAAGTACCTGATAAAGTTAACCCTGCAAATGTGTGTGATCACCCACTAAGAAAATCTCAACATTCACTCTTGGTGGAATTTGAACTCGTGCCTTATAACATATATGATATTTATGGTTAACAATACTATCACTTGAGCTAGAAATGATAATAGTATTTTGTTTCTTCATCTCCTTTATTTTCATTTCTTGTTTAGTATTTTTTATGCAAAGACATGTTAAATTTTTAATTATTTAATTATAATATATCCTTTGACATGAATTTTTTTTATATTTTAATTATTTTTCATTAAATCCTACTTAATAATGAAATTACATAATATAATATAATTAATTCATTAATGTTTAACTAAATTAAATATATTTAAAATATTTAATTCTTGCTGAAGTCAAATGTATGCTACTATCTATAAAAAAAGAGTCCAATGGTTTCTTATCCTGACACGTGGCTCTCTCTTTTCCAACAATTCTTTTGAATTTGGGATGTTTTCGTGCTTTACTTTTTTTTTTTGGTGAAAATAAAAATTACAACTAACTTAGACTAAAACAAAAGGACTTTCTGCAAACAACTGTAATCCTTCTTCTCTACCCAACGCCATTTTGGCCATTTGATCTGCTTCTTTATTGCCATCTCTAGGAATATAATCTAATCTCCAGCTCCTTACTATGTCCAAGAGTTGTGTAATACACCTGACTAAAACCGAACAAGAAGACCTCGAGTTGGAATCTTGAAGAGCTTCAAAGACCTCCAAATTATCCATTTGTATCAAAACTCTTTCACATTGTTTTCCTTGCAGTAGTGATAAACAATCTAAGATACCTCATAGCTCAGCATAAAAAATAAAGCATTTCACCAAACATTTGTTGAAACCAAGAAGCCACTCCCCTCGATCATCTCTCAGGACTCCCCCTGCAGTAGCATATCCAGAATCTATCTTAACCGTACCGCCAGTTTGTAACCTCACCCAGTTATCACCCCATTTAAACTCACCTCTCTTAACTTGCCTTATAGTGGAATTGCCTTTATGAGCGGGTTTATAATGCTTAGCTCAACTAAAAGAATTTTTAATAATTTCTTGTGAGCTCCGTGACACTCTTTGAAAACTAAGAAGGTTGCAGTTATTTCATATTCGCCAAATAACAATCCCATAGAAAGTTGTCCAATCTATCTCCCCAAAAACATACTTCTGACTGTTTTGCAGATTAGATACAAGCCATTCTTGTAGATTCGTAGAAAAGAAATCAGTGTGTCTCTCGACTAGGATTATCTGAGTCCAAACATCTGTAGCCGCACGTCAGTCTCTAATAGCATGAATGACATCCTCTGTTCCTAGTCCACTGATTGGACAATGACCATCTTGCGCAATACCTCTCATTTGCCTCTCCGTTTGTGTGAGCAGTCGTTGCTTGAGAACCAACCAAATAAAGAACTGTACCCTCTGAGGTCTCTGATGTTTCCATGCCAATTTCCACACTTCATATTTCAAACACCATGAATCCTCCTTAAACATCCTGTAGGCACTCTTGATATAGAAAGATCCTGATGTAGTTCCCACCCTAGTTACTGAGTCCGAACCAGCATAAGGCTGTAGGGGAGGAATACTGGTAATTCGCTCAATGATCTCATCAGGTAGCCAAATTTGAAAAAGATCAAGGTTCCACGATCCTTGCTCTGTGACCATTTCCTTGAGAAAGTAGTCAATGTAAATATTGTTTTGAGCTGGAATGAGATTGACAAGAGGTCCAATGTTAGGAATCTAACTGCCCTTCTAACATCTTATACTAGAACCATTTCCTACATAATAGAGTAAATTCTCACGAAGAAAAGGCCATATCATAGATAGTGCTCTCCAAAGAAAAGAGCAGTTACCTTGGTGAATATTATTAGGAATGCCTTTGTCCAGCCTATATATTGAGCAAAATACCTGTACCCATACGTATCAGTTTTAGACAAAATATTATACCACAGCTTTAACATGAATGAAGTACTTTGATCCTTCAACTATCTTAGTCCTAACTCGTCTCTAGCCTTAGGTTAACAAACTGACTGCCAATTGATGAGGGTTATCTTCCTACTTCTTCTGAAACTCCCCTAAATAAATCGTCTGGTAATTTGTTCAACCTCCTTACAAATTCTTTGAGGGATCCTTATGGACTGCAAGAAATAACTAGGAACTGTGAAAAGAACTGACTGTGCTAGCATGACTTTGCCAGCTAGAGAAAGTTGTTTCCCATCCCCACCGCTGAAGTCTAGCTTTCATGGAAAAGCAGAAAACTCAGATATGTACCTAGGTTATGAACCTTGTGGAAACCAAGAATCCAACATAGTAGCGCCCCAAAGTCTTATCGAACCCTTTTGAAAAAAAAGACAATGGGAATTTATCCAATGTCTAGAGAAAGCACATAATTTATCAAGAGTAGATTTGATAAGATTAGCCTATTCCAAATCAGCTTTGCGAAAAATCTCCAGGTCATCTATAAAAAAAATGTAAAAGAGACGGTCCAGTTTTGGACAAGGAAATAGGGACTCAATGACCAGAGTTAATGGAAGAATGACTGACGTGTCCCAATCATTCCATGCATAAAAAAAATAGGTATTGGAGACAAAATATATCCCTGTCTTACACCCCTAACTGGGCTAAATGTGTGGGTTGGAATCCCATTCCATAAAATTTGCATAGTCACATTCGTGATTGTTGACATAATTACCTTTTGAAGAAATTCCAGGATACCTGCTGCTTGAAGGGAAGCTTCAATAAACTTCTATATCACTCTATCATATGTCTTGTCCAAGTCAATTTTGATTGCCATCAATTTCTTTCTTTCGCTTTTACTCCTCATGGAATGGATCACTTCTTGTGCCAAAATGATGTTATCTGTGATACTCCTTCCAGCGATGAAACCTGCTTGTTTTGGGCCAATAATCCTAAGAAAGACCACCTTGAAGGGATTAGTAATGACCTTCATAATCAGCTTATAAAGAATCGAACACAATCTAATCGAGCGGAATTGTGAAAAGCTCTCGGGATTTAAGACCTTAGGGATAAGAACAATCAAAGTATTATTAAGCTCCCTGTCAATAGGATATCCATCAAAAATTGTTTGAACCCATGTACAAATGGTATCACCAATCCTATCCCACTGACTGAAAAAAGAGGGCATGAAATTCGTCACTGCCTGGTGCTTTCAGTGAAGCTATATTGAAAAGTGCATCATTGATCTCTTCATTTGTCACCTATTTACTCAAGAAGAGCATGTCATTGTGGTCTAAAGTAGGAAATGAGCTAGGCGGTAAATTCATCATTTAAGTTGGTTGTTCTCCATATAGTTTTTGGAAAAAATTGATCGCCTCTAATTGAAGCTCCCCTTCATCAAAGATCTAATTATCTTCCTCATATTTCAACACAGAAATTCGATTGTGTTTTCTCCTTAGAATTATGCAAGAATAGAAGAACTTGGTATTTTGGTCCCCAATGTTCAACCAATCACAATGTGCCTTTTGTTTCCATAACAACTCCTCGTGATGAAGAATACATTCTAGTTCCTCCTTAACTTGCAACTCTAATTAACGAGAAGCGATAGAGTCCAAATTATCCAAATCCATTTGAACTTTAGACAGTTTCTATATCAAATGCCTTTTACGGGAACCAATATGATTGTAGATAGACTTATTCCAATCTTTGATGTTCGAGGTCAAGTGTTTGAGTGTCTCAACCATATTACCATTGAACCTCTAATTCTCACTAACAAAATTAGAAAATTCTGGATACTCCACCCAACTTGCTAGAAATTTGAATAGACGCCCACTAGATGAACTCGCCACTGGATTGAGAGCGAATAGTAGTGGCTATAATCTGACTTAAGCCTGGAGAGATGAGAAATAGAACAACTAGGAAAATATCTAATCTAAGAATCATAAATAGTTGTTTGATCAAGTCTCTCAAAAGTTCCACCTCAATACCAAGTGAAAGTAGGACCAGAAAACCCAATTCTAGTAGTTTGGCCCTATTAAGAAAATCCTAAAATAAAGGATAACCAATACCAATTTGACTACCTTCTTTTTTGTTGTTAGATGAAAGTAATGCGTTAAAGTCCCTGATGGCTGCCCAAGGAGTATCCCTAAGGGGTAATATCGAGTAAAGATCTCTTCGAAGCATCCTCATTTTTAGTTTATCAAGACTTCTACAAACAAAAACAATGTGGATAGGGGGTAGATGATTCTCCTTAAGAACCCGGGCACAAATGAATTAGGGATGGCTGCGAATTACCTCAACTATAACCAAGTCTTTCCAACCAACCCAAATACCTCCATAAAACCCAATAGTCTCCACCCTGTGAAAATGTTAAAAACCCAAACTGGCTATAATTTTATCTACTTTGCCTCTACTAACCCTTGTCTCCAATAAACTAACAATGTCAGGCTTATATTCTCTATTATACTCGCGAAAAATCAGGGGAAACTTGATGTTGGCACATCCTTGACAATTCCAAGAAAAAATAGACAAGTCCATAAAATAAAAAAAGATAAAGAAAAGAAGACCCACCTTACTGCCTATTAGGCTTGGACTCCTCCACTTGCTTTCTATTTGAAAGTGATAAATCATTGCCCCCTCACTGTTTAGCTGAGCATTAATTAACTCAACTATAGAATTCATAGAGTCTGATAAAGAAATACGAGCAGTTACGACTAGTTTAAACAAATCCCGCGATCTCTGATAGCTCGGTTAAGCTTTCGTCCAACACAAATTGGACCACCTTTACTGGCCCTATTTTTGTGAACTCAAATTACTGGCTCAATTAGAAAAATCAATCACACTCGAAACACCAACTTTATTTGGATCAGTGTTTTCTTTGAAGGTGGCTATTGAATGGTTATCTAGATTCAACATCGCAAAATCCAAATTAACATTCGTACCACAAGAATCTTCAAAAGTAGAATTGAGGTGTGTAACTGTACCAACCCCTAGGTTTTATTTATGCATATTGGGCATACTATTATAGGCCTTGATTCCAAAATATTACTGGAAGAAGAACATGTGCCTGGGTCCCTTGCTGAAAAATTTTTAGAATGAGAGTAGTTGAAATTAAGTTTCTCGACTATCTCTGGTCCAATATTATTGACAAAACCAATAGCCTGTGTAGGCCTCTTCCTCAAGTCTTAAAATACTGGCCCAATATTGTCACGGCCCATCCCCTCATTTTCACCAGCTCTTATCTCAACCAAAATATCGAGCCCCACTTGGGCCATGGAACCTTTTACAATACCCTGGGATTCCAGCTCTAACTTGGGTGGTTCCTCAGTTGAAGCTTTCAATTTCTTATACTCAAGGGATTCCAGCTACAAAAAAGACTCCAAATGAGGTTACAAAGTGAATCCCTTCAATTCGACTTCCAATTTAGCTTGATCTCTATCTTCTTTATCGTCACTCAACATATCTAGGGCTAAGAGTTGCTCCCACGAATCATCCATCGAGAATGATGATTTTGTCTCATCCATAGTAGAATATTATTCTCCTACACCAGGGTATCTCATAGCTTTGAAAACATTAAAAGTTACATTATAGTCTTGGACTAGCATGGTAAGTTGTCCCTTCTATACATCAATTAATGTTCTTCCAGTTGCTAGGAAAGGTCTTTCCAAAATGACAGAGACTTCTTTATCTTCCTCAAAATCTAAAATAAGAAATTCAGCAGGAAAAATAAATTTATCAACACATACCAAAATATCTTCAGTTTTTCCTTCAGGATGTGCTATTGATCTATCTGCCAGCTGTAGTGTCACTATTGTTGGTCTAACTTCACCAATTTCCAATTTTCTAAATAGAGACATAGGCATCAGATTTATGCTCACTCCCAAATCTCATAAAGTCATACCACAATATGAATTATCGATATTACACGGTATGGTAAAGCTTTCAGGATTTTTCATCTTTGGTGGCAACTTATTTTGCAAGAATGCACTGCACTCCTTAGTTAGAGCCACTATCTCAAAATATCTCAATCGTATCTTCTTATAGTGGATATTGATGATCACTAAACTAACTATAAATACGACTAAGGTAAGAGCACCTATCGAACAATAGTATAGCTATGGTGAGTAGGGAATATCGTATCCACGAGGACTAAAAATACTAGTAATTACTTTTTTTTATTATTTAGGCGACAAATTGGAGTGATTCTGTTTTAATCTAAAATTACTAAACTAATTTAACTAAGAACGCAATAGAAAATGATATGGTAAAATAATCGAATACTAACCAATGAGAGAGACAATACCAGGAAAGAATCCACCTAGATTTCACCTATTATTATGAATCTGAATTAAACGATTTATTCACTTGTGTCTTGATCCGTAAAAATCCCTAAATTATGTTAATATCTCTTTTGAGAGTAAGAACAACTTACTCTAGGTTAATTAATTGAAATCTCTTTCTAATTAAACCCCTATTTTCGCATTAACTCGATTTATAGATTCCCCTATTAGATTTGACTCTAATCTGGTAGATTTATGTCATCCTATTTTTAGGATTGCATGCAACTTTACTCAATTATGCTAGATCTACTCTTAAATAGGGACTTTTGCTCCATTGAAATAATCACATTAAACATGAATTAATATCTCGAAAATAATAAAATAAGAAATAAGCATACATAATTGAGAACAAGTATCAATTATTTATCATGTAAATCAGAAATCAAATAATAAGATTTATTGTAGGTTTCATCCTCCCTAGGTATCTAAGGAATTTAGTTCATAATCCTGAATAGAAACATATCAAAGTTAGGATAACCACAAGACATAAAGAAACTTAATAAAACTTCGAAAGAAATTAAACGGAGATCTTCGATCTTGAGGAAGATCCGCTTCCGAGTTGATTCCGATGGCGTTCTTCGAGTGTTTTCTTTGATCTTCTCTGATTGCCCTCTTAGGTCTTCTTCTAATTGGTATTTACAGACTGTAGAATGCTCAGAAAGCCTAAAAATTGGGTTTTTCCGCGTATTTGGGAAATAGGGTGTGAAATCGACACGAGCTGACACATGGGCGTGTGGCCAGCCCATGGGGAAATGCCAAGGCCGTGTGGATCCTGAAAATAGCTCTATTTGTCTGATTTTGGCATGTTTTTTTGCTCTTTTTGCTCCCAAATGTTCTTCTAAGTATAGAAACACGAATTTAGAGGATTAGGAGTATCAAATTCACTAATTTGCATAATTAATCATCCACAAACGCATTAAGAATGGATTTAAAATATGTTACTTTTATAGCTTATCAAATATCTTTCATGAATTTAACATAATTTGACATCTGTTCCAAATCCTCTACCAATGGAATGTTGATATGTAATTTCTTAAGTACATCTGAGAATTTCTTAAAGTGTACCTCTTATTGTTGCTTTTAGAATCTCTACGAGTAAGGAGGTGGTGGAGGTTTTACCTTAATAGGACAGCTTTTTGGATGTAGTGTTGGTTCTATATCTACCTTGGGTGTTGATTCTTCAGGACTACTCTGCTACAATTGTGCCTCAGTAGGGGTCACAGAAACAAGATCAAGAATATGCGCTATGGGAGATTCAACTTCTGGTTGAACTTCTTTTTGATTATGGACAACAACAGGCTCATCTTTGGATTCAATAACTGCTGGTTCCAACACTTTTTCACTCATCACAGTAACAGTATTACACTAATTTTTTTCTTGTACTTCTGGGATTCTCCGTATCACTCGACAAAGCACATTGGGGTCTATTTCTTAGCTCATTAGCTAATTGTCCCATCTGGTTCTCTAGATTCCTTAAAGTCGTATTGTTTTTAGCCATATATGCTTTCAATAGGTTCTTTAAACTATTTGAAGATTGGACTGGCTGAGGTTTCTACATCTGTTGAAAAAAACCTGGCAAATGATTTGAATGAGAATACATGTAGAAATTACTTAGACCAGTGCCTTGATTGCTCTAAGAGAAATTGGGTTGATTTCTCCATGAAGGATTATAGTGATTCGATTGTGAATCTGGGCCATTCCTATTTTGATGTTGGTTTCTCACATAGTAAATATTCAGGATTGGATGGGCATTTTTCGAATGCGTTACCATTACACAGTAAACACATACGATGTTGTCAAACTGACTTGGTTGCTGACCTGTCATGTTGGTGTTGCAATCACTAACAGAAATATTCTTACGCATGGAAGTCACACTAGATACCTGAGTTGTTAAAGACGTAAGAGCATCAACTTCATAAACTCCTGCCACTCTTCTTCATGTGGCTGCTCGATGAGAAGGCCACTGGTTGTAACACCACAAACCCGTATCCGACGCTGGAGTAGGGTTACAAAATATTACCAACCAATAAAAACATTTAACAACCAATTCAGAAGTAATCATAAGCATATTCTAATTCAATCATAATTATGCAAATTGACCCTAAATTGAGCTTTAAAGTTCCCTTAAGAACACTTTGGGACTAATAGAAATCATTTGATTGCAAAAAAAAAATTGACTACTGGGTTCACACGGCCAAGACACACTCCTGTGTCTAAGGCCGTGTGGGAATTCAAACTAGGAACACATGGCCATGTCCCAGCCCGTGTCCGTGATAAACCATAATTTATACATATATTAACCCATGCTTGGCTTATTTTTGGATGAAATTTCATTAGATTTGATGAATTCGATGCTCCTAAACCTTTAATTTCATGTTTTACACTCATGAGAGCTTAGGGAGTCGAAAAGAACGAGAAATGGGCCAAAAATGGGCAAAATGGGCCTACCTCAGAAATTAACACGGCCTGGACTATCAGACCACACGGTCATGCATTACGAGCAGAATCAAACACATCCTGGACTGTCACACACAGGCAGATCACACGGCCGTGTATGACGGCCAGAATCAAGCACGGCTTAAGGCTATCGAACACGAGCGTGTCACACGGGCGTGTCCCTGCCGAACCCAGGTTTAATTCTATTCTGAAAAGGCTACTTGTGGGCCAAAAAAGGCGTCCCAAAGCCTATATAAACACCTTAGGGGAGGACCTAAGGGGACATGACGGAGTAGGAAGCAGAAAATACTTGAAGACAGCCATTGGACGTAGCTTGGAAGAAGGATCTCCATCAAGACTGAGTATCTCCTATCAATTTCTCTTGAAGTTTTTGGGTTTTCTTATGTTTTGTAGTTTTCATTATTTTAAGATGTTTCCCTTTATTAATATGAACTAAATCCCTTAAATACCTAAAGGGATGAAACCTAAGACGGATCTTATTACTATTTGATTTATAAGATAAATACTTGTTCTTATTCTTAATTGTGAGTTCTTATTCTTGTTTTGATAATTCAGGTTATTGATTCAAGTTGAATGCGCTTATTCAGAGGAGCAAAAGTCCCAGTTGAATGCAATCCTAGATATAGGACGACGTAAATCTAATCAAGGAATCCATAGATCGAGTTAATGCGATAATAGAGGTTTTAATAAGAAAGAGATTTCAATTAATCAACCTAGAGTCAGTTGTTTTTAGTCTTGAAAGAGATATTAACATAAATCAGGGATTTCTACGGATTAAGTCAAGTGAATAAATCATATGAATCAAAAGTAATAAGTGAAGTCTAGGTGGATTCTTCCTTGGGTATTGTCTCTCTAATAAAGTTGTCCAAAAGTATTTTTCCAATTCATTCTCTATTGTGTTCTTAATTAGTTTTAGTTTAAAAGAAATCACTCTAATTCTTAGGCTAGATAATAGAAAGATAGTAATTACTAGTACTCTTGGTCCTTGTGGATACGATATTACCGGTCTTACCATAGCTATACTATTAAACGATAGGTGTGCTTGCCTTTATTGTGATCATAGTTAGTTAAAGACACATCAAGTTTTTGGCATCGTTGCGGGGGACTAAGATATTAGGAACACTAAATTTTTATACTTTAGCCATTTTTATTTTATTGCAATCTATTTTTTTATTTTTCCTTCTCTAACTTTTCTTTCTTTGCTTCTGGCAGGAGTCTCTAGTTTATGACTAGAAGAAACCCGTCAGGACCATTGCTTTACGACAGTGAGATAGGGAGTACCGGGCGCAGAAACCTTAGAAAAATAAGCCGAAGTCTACAGTATATAGAGGAAGAGCAAGAGGACGATACCAATATTATCGAGGAGATGGCTGATAATAATCTGCTACCTCCTATGGTTGCCGCAAATTCGGTGAATCAAAACCCTGCTCCTCGTACTACGTATGGTTATGCTAAGCCTACTTTAACAGGAACTGAATCAAGTATTGTTAGACCTGCTGTTGCTGCAAATAATTTTAAACTGAAATCTAACACTATTCAGATGATTCAGCCGTTTGTTCAGTTTGATGGTTTGCAGGATGAGGATCCAAACAATTGCTTGGCAAATTTTTTGGAATTCTTCCATGCTTTCAAAATTAATGGCATTTCTAATTATGCCATTCGCCTTCAATTGTTCCCCTTATTGTTGAGGAACAAAGTTAAACAGTGGTTGAACTCGTTACCACGAAGGATCAATCACTACAGGGGAACAAATGACCGAAAGAATTTTACTTAAAATATTTTCTGCCGTCTAAAACGACTAAGTTGAGGAATGATATCTCTTCTTTCGTGCAGATGGATTTAGAAACACTATACGATGCATGGGAGAGATACAAGGATCTATTGAGAAGATGCCCTCACCATGAGTTACCATTATGGCTACAGGTTCAAACCTTTTACAATGGTGTGAACCCCTGAACTAGGCAGTTGATTGATGCAGCCACTGGCGGTACACTAAACAATTAAACACCTGAGGCTGCTTATGAATTCATATAAGAGATGTCACTAAACAAATATCAGTGGCAAGTTATGAGGACAAAGCCAACAAAGGCAGCCGGTGTTTTCAACCTCGACGCAGTCACCATGCTATCAAACCAGGTAGAGCTTTTAAATAAAAAGATTGATGGTTTGTATGGTTCTTCGCATGTACATCTAGTGATGCAGTGCGATACAAATGGAGGAGGAATGAACAATACAGAATATCTATCTTACAACCCTAGCATAGAGAATGGGCAGCTAAATTATATGGGTAATAACTAGAAACCTCCAAATAATCCTTACAATAATACTTACAATCCAGGTTGGAGGAACCACCCAAATTTCTCATGGGTAGTCAAGGAAATCAGAGACAACAACCCCTCTTGGTTTCCAACCACCTTACCAGCAAGAGAAAAAGTCGAACCTTGAAGATATATTAGCAAAGTTTATTTCGGTGTCAGAAACTCATTTTTAGAATACGGAAACAACGTTAAAAAATTAGCAAGCATCGATTCAAGGGCTTGAGAATCAAATTGGACAACTGGCTAAGTTAGTTTCTGAAAGGCAACCAGGTAGTTTACCTAGTAACACCGAACCTAACCCAAAAGAGCATGTGAAGGCAGTTACACTAAGGAATGGGAAGGTGTTGGTTGAAACTGAAAAGAAAATGCCACAAGAAACTGATAAGGCAAAGGGTGAGGAAGTAAATGAGAATGTAACACCGGTACTTAAAGAGTATAAACCATTGATCCCATATCCGGAAAAGTTGAAGAAAGACCGCATAGACGCACAATTTGGTAAATTTCTTGAACTTTTTAAACAATTACATACGCAGATGCTGACCTATACAAAATTCTTAAAAGAGCTTTTAACAAATAAAAGGAAGTTTGAAGAGCTATCAACCATTGAGCTTAACGAGGAATGTTCAGCTATTCTCTAAAATAAGCTGCCAATCAAATTGAAAGATCCAGGAAGTTTCACTATTCCCTGTTTAGTTGATAGTTTAAATATTGAGAAAGCATTAGCTAATTTAGGTGCCAGTATTAATTTAGTGCCTTATAAAATGTTCAAGCAGCTTGGTCTTGGGGAACCAAAATCCTCTAGGATGAGTATTCAATTAGCAGATAGATCTATTAAATATCCTAGGGGAATTATTGAAGATGTTTTGGTAAAAGTTGATAAATTCATATTCCCTGTTGATTTTGTTGTGCTTGACATGGATGAGGACGTTAAGGTGCCTTTACTTTTAGGACAACCATTTTTAGCAACTGCTAGGGCCGTTATTGATGTAGGTGATGGTAAACTTGTGCTAAGAGTAGGTGACGAGGAAATTATTTTTAAAATTTATGATGCTATGCGATATTCTAGAGAGCAAGATGATTCATGTTATTTTATCGATGCTATTGATCATTCTATTCAAGATTCTTTTCAGGAAATCATACATAAAGACACGTTGGAATTGTGTCTTGCCCAAGGTGAAGAGGCAGATGACGATACCAATAAGATGTGGGAGATAAAAAATGAGTTAAATTCTAATACTTCTCCCCCAAGACAAAAGAAGTATGAGGGCATTGAAATAAACGACGAACTAAAAAAAAACCTCTATTGAAAAGCCTCCCAAATTGAAATTGAAACAGTTACCAAATCACTTAGAGTATGTATTCCTCGGAGATAATTCTACACTACCGGTAATTATTTCTTTAGAATTGGAACCCAATGAGAAAGACGAGTTACTACAAGTACTAAAAGAGCATAAAAGAGTCATAGCTTGGAAGATTTCTAGCATTAAAGGGATAAGTCCATCGTTTTGCACCCACAAAATTTTGATAGAAGATGAATATAAACCATGTGTGCAACTTCAAAGACAATTAAATCCCAACATGAAGAAAGTTGTTAAAGCTGAGGTAATTAAACTTCTAGATGCTGGAGTTATTTATCCTATTTCTGACAGTACTTGGGTAAGTCCTGTGCAGGTTGTTCCAAAGAAGGGAGGCATGACTGTTGTGAAAAGAATGAATTGATTCCAACAAGAACAGTCATAGGTTGGAGAGTCTGGATTGACTATAGGAAGTTGAACGATGCCACGAGAAAAGATCACTTTCCCTTACCCTTCATTGATGAGATGTTAGAAAGATTATCTGGGCATATGTACTATTGCTTCCTAGATGGACTCTCTAGCTACTTCCAAATCCCAATAGCTCCTGGGGATTAAGAAAAGACAACATTTACATGTCCATATGGTACGTTTTCTTATCGTAGAATGCCTTTTGGATTAGGTAATACTCCTGATACTTTTCAGCGTTGCATGCTAGCCATCTTTGATGAACTTGTGGAAGATATTATGGAGTTATTTATGGACGTCTTTTCAGTATTTGGTAATTCTTTCCACCTTTTCCTTAAAAAACTAAAACAAGTTCTAATGAGATGTAAGGAAACGAACCTTGTGCTTAATTGGGAAAAGTGTCACTTTATGGTTCAAGAAGGGATTGTGTTAGGTCACAAAATTTCTAGTAAAGGGATTGATGTTGATAAAGCAAAAATTGAACCATAGAAAAGTTACCTCCTCCGAGTTCAGTTAAGGCTATTAGAAGCTTTTTAGAACATGCTAGATTTTATAGAAGATTTATTAAGGATTTTTCTAAAATAGCTAAGCCTTTAACGAAATTACTAGAAAAAGATGTGCCCTTCAATTTTGATTAAGAATGTTTAGATGCATTTAATACCCTCAAATATAAATTAATAAATGCTCCAATTATAATTGCACCTGATTGGAATTTACCCTTTGAACTAATGTGTGATGCAAGTGATTTTGCAGTAGGTGCGGTTTTGGGACAGCGAAGAGACAAGCACTTTCAGCCAATTTATTATGCTTACACCACCACAAAAAAAGAGTTGCTACCTGTGGTTTTTGCATTTGATAAATTTAGACAGTATTTGATATTATCTAAAGTTGTCGTTTACACTGACCATTCAGCTCTTCGTTATCTTTTAACTAAATCTGATGCAAAACATCGACTCATAAGATGAATTTTACTCTTACAGGAATTTGATTTGGAAATTAAAGATAAGAAAGGGGCTGAAAATCTTGTGACAGACCATCTTTCTAGGTTTGAAAATCCACATAACAAAGAACTCGATGGGAATGAGATAAATGACTCGTTTCCTGAAGTACAACTCTTGGCTATATCTGACTCTGAGGTACCCTATTTTGCAGATATTGCGAATTACTTAGCTACTAACACCCTACCAAAAGGGTTGACACATCATCAAAAGATGCGATTCTTTGCTGATGTGAAAATACTATTTTTGAGAGGACCCTTTTCTTTTTCGTGTATGTACTGATCAAGTAATCCAGAGATGTGTTACAAAGACAGAAGCGAGCAAAATCTTAGAACATTGCCATTCATGACCAACAGGAGGATATTACAGTGGGACTAGGACAGCACATAAAACGCTCGAATAAGGTTTTTATTGGCCCACTCTGTTCAAGGACGCTAACAGGTATGTTACTTCGTGTGATAGGTGTCAGAGGACAGGTAATATATCCAAACGCGATGAAATGCCTCAAACGTATATGCTATCATGTGAAATATTTGATGCATGGGGCATTGATTTTATGGGTCCTTTCCCTAGCTCATTTGGAAATAAATACATCTTAATAGAGGTTGATTATATGTCAAAATGGGTGGAAGCTCAAGCTTTACCTACTAATGATGCTAGAGTGGTAGTAATATTTCTTTAGAAACTTTTCTCTCGATTTGGAACACCTAGAGCAATTATTAGTGATAGGGGTACTCATTTTTGTAATACTCAATTTAAGAAAATCTTAAAGAAATATGGAGTGCACCACAGAACAGCTACCCCTTATCACCCTCAAACCAGTGGACAAGTTGAAGTAGCCAATCGAGAGCTTAAGCGTATTCTAAAGAAAACCGTAGAATCAAACAGGAAAGATTGGGCATTAAAAGTAGCAGATGCTTTATGGGCTTATATAACCGCTTTTAAAACTCTTATAGGAACACCCCCATACAAACTTGTCTACGGGAAGAGTTGTCATCTACCATTTGAATTAGAGCACAAAGAATTTTGGGCTATAAAATTCTTAAACTATGATCTTAAACTTGCAGGTGAGAAAAGATTGATGTAATTAAATGAGCTAGATGAGTGGCGAGCTAATGCCTACGAGAACTCACATTTATACAAGGAAGCAACAAAGTGACGCCATGATGCTCGTTTAAAGCAACCGAGGCAATTTGAAGCCAGAGATCTTGTTCTACTATACAATTCGAAGCTCAAACTGTTTCCTGGAAAGCTGAAATCAAGATGGTCAGGTCCATTCATAATCAAAACCATTTTTCCCTATGGCACAATTGAGGTAACTCATCTGACTTATGGCACATTCAAGGCAAACGGTCAATGACTTAAACAATATAATGGTGAAGATTTTAGGGATATGAGAGAGGATCTTCAGCTCCATGAACCTTCATATAGAAATGAAAACAAGGTACGTCTAGCTTAAGACTTTAAACAAGCGTTTCTCGGGAGGCAACCTGAGCACTAATCTCATTAATGTCCATAATTTCGATTTTTAGCACCTAACTAAAAACTAACCAAATTAATATGCGCAGGTTTACCTACCTACACAGCCTTGCACATGGGCGTGGCCGTGGTCGTGTGGACACGACGAGTAGGTACATCGACGTGGCAAAGACCGTGCGGGAACAGGACAAAACTTTTCCCCAAAACATGAGCTGCGATAAAATGCCACGACCGTGTGATGCGGTCGTGGTAGGCATTGATTACTGGACACGGGATGCACACGAGCGTGCCTTAAGACCATGGGCGATACTGAGTGAATGACAAGGGCGTGCGACACGCCCGTGCCCATCAGCCGTGGTCAATACTGAGTAAGTGACACAGGCGTGCAACACGCCCGTTCCCAGAAGCCGTGGTTGAAACTAAATAAATTACACGGGCGTGCGACACACCCGTGCATCTAGGCCATGGGCGACACTGATTAACTAACATGGGCGTGTGACCCTCTACATGGCCATGGAAAAAGCGAATGAAGCATCACACGGCCGTGTGATTCAGCCGTGTGACCCAGTACCCCCATGGAACACGAGCGTAGGCCAAGACTCAGACACGTCTTAATTCAAAATTTACGAAACACACGGGCTAAACACAGGGCACACGGACGTGGGACATGACCGTGTGCCCCAATCTCTATTTAAACCCCGACCACTATTCATCTATTCCCAAATTTTCCCCTCAACAAACCCTAGCCGCTCTCTCACCCAACACCCTCTCTACGTTCTGGCCACTGTCGACTTCCCCTTCTCCTTTCGCGCCTTCTCTTTCTCCTCCTTCCCTCATCCCTCTTCCCCTTTCTTCTTTCCCCTTCCCTTTCCACGCGCACCAACCCCGCAGGCCACTCCCGTGTAAGACCACCACACCCGTGTAAGGCCACCATGCCCGTGCGAAACCACCACGTCTGTGCGCCCTCTTCCACCACCCAACTATTCATAATGACTCCCCCACGTGGGAAAAAGGCTGCTGTCCCCGCTTCAAAAAAAAGGAAGGGACTCGGAGCTACCTCCGCGAGCGCATCTGCCGAAGTGCGCCACCCTTTTCTACAGTTTCAGGACTGCAGGAGGAACTTTTTTAGACACTTCACGCACGACCCCTCAGCGTTGGGAGATGCATTGATTGGGCCACCTTGGAGCAGGTGCAACTAGCCGACGCAGTCCGGGCCCTACTGTCTACCATCCCGTGGGGGCACTTTTTCAAGATTGTCGAGCTGATATATCTAGAGCTTACTTTGGAGCTTTGTTCCACCTTCCATCTTCAGGTGGTAATGACAAATTTCAACGACCCCGGCACAATCTAATTTCGCCTTGGAGGCCTCGTACGAGAATTGAGTGTCCCAGAGTTTGGGGTCACCTTGGGACTTTATACCGATGAATTCATGGAGGACGACGACTTTGAGAACCTCCATCGCCACATCCACTACTCCTCTTCGTCCTTTTAGAGGGGCTTAGCCCGCTCCTCGGCTACCTATGACCCCAGTCACTCCAAGGCATCAGCTTTCGCCCCATCCTTGAGGTACTTATACGCCATCTTGGCTCATACTTTGACGGGTAGGTGAGAGAGCACCGGCGTCATCAACACTCACGACGCCTACGTTTTATGGTGCATGGCGCATGGGCACATGTTTGACTTAGCTTACTATATCGCCCTCGCTATTCAGCATTAGACGAAGCAACATAGGAGAGGAATCCTCTCCATTGGCCCCTATGTGACGCTTCTGGCTCGGTACTTTGGCCTGCTCAACACCACAGCTCAGTCCTCCTCACTCACGCTCATTAGGCAGATATCCCAACAGGGCATCGTGACGATGCTTCACATGAGGATGACTGAGCGTCGTTGTGGGTTTGACCCTCCTCGATATTGTCTGCTGAGAGCCACCGATTAGGACAACCCAGAGGACATTACTGATGATATCCCTTCACATAACGAGGAGCCACCTTCCGCGCCACCACCGCCTCACCGACCAGTTCATACGACTGCTTCACCGACTGACATCTCTGAGCACCTCACTCGTTTTGAGCAGTACTATACTCAACAATTTAATGACAATGCTCGATGATTCGATGGCATCGAGGCGACCCTACAACAAATTTGTCAGCATTTTCACAGCTCATCACCACCCTCACCTCGCGATTCATCTGACGATAAGGACCTTTGAGTCCATTTAAATTTTTTCATTTTCTTTTAATTTAATTTTTAAACTATTTCTCTTTATCTTTCTCGTCTTTAATTTATATTAGTATATTTTAATATATTTATATATCTGGCTATTTATTATCGAGTAACCATAACAAAATCCATTAATAAAACCCCCTAAAAATTTACTGATGACTACGCAGTTTCAAAAGGTTCAAGGTGTTATTAAGGAACGAACAAACTACCGAAGTATTCTCCCTCACCTTCACCTCTGCCTAGTTTATCATGCTTATCATTGGATCATTTTCTACAATTTTCACTCCCTAAGGATTTCATCCATAATTCAGGAAGTTTCACCTCCTTCCCTCTCTTATGAATTTCTGCTTACATTGCTATTATCTATCTTTGTACATTGAGGACAATGTACATCTTAAGTGTGGGGAGATTAAGTTTAGTATTAATAGAAAATCCCTAAATTATGTCTTGTTCTTAAGTAATTTTCTCATATTACTAATTAGAATAAAACTTCTATTGATTTATGATTTTCATCGATATGTTTTGAATTAAGTCATAGGTAATTGTGCATTGATGGTTTAAACTTTAAGACATTAGAGAATCAATCATGATAAGTCTATTTTCCGAATTAAAAATTTATTAGGTTATTTCCCTAACTTTAAATGTTACTTTGAAGTTTGAAATTCACAAGGTTGACATCAAAAACTATAAATTTTGTGAGACTTTGAGCCTTTTAGAGCATATACTTTCCTTGCTCGCTTTATTGTTGGCTATGAGTGTGTCAATATTGATTTGTTATTCTAGAACTTGCTTCGATTATGCATATCAAGACCGCACTTTTGATTTAATATACTGAGATGATAAAGGCACCTAGGTTTTAACCCACCTATTCCATTAAAAGCCTACCTTCATAATTAACCCCTAGTGAACCCTTTTGAGCCTAATAAATCGTTTCTTGAATCACCCATTAATACTAACCCAAAACCCAATTTTTGCTTCTCTTTATTAATTTCCCTTTTGTCGAGATTTAATTTGATAAGTTGCCTAACTACTTTCTTTATTTTAGTTGTTAAACTTGAGTTCTTATTTTTTTTTTTTAAAAAAGATGGAAATATATTCATTTGTAGTTCTATGAGCTTAAACAGTTAACTTCACATCTTTAAAAAAAGATCGCGTTATTAGTGATAAGTGATGTAATTATTCAATATTAGTTCACTTTTTCTAGTTAGGTAAATTGTCAATTCAATCTCAATTTCAACCCTCTAATTCAGCCTTTATCCACACCTTTAAACCAAGCCTCATTACAACCCTTTTTAAAGACCTTTTGATTTGTGTATCATCTCATTTTATAGTGGTGGAGATTTGATTTTCATGCAAGCTTATGGTAATAACCTCTCATGTTTGAATTTTGAATGCTTAATTTGAACCTTAAAATACTTTGAGTGATTCGAGTGAATCTTTAGTGAGGATGTCAATTCTTGTCAGTTTTGGATCAAAGGAAATTATTTAGATGAGGGGAAACACCTATGTTTTTGTGCTACATTGTGACTTAGATTGTTTGAATATTTAGGACTCTTTAAATTATCAATGTATGAATTACTTGTGAATTATGACAAGACATTATTGATGAGAATTATGAATTGTGGAAATTTAATTTTAATTGTGAGTTGAGGATTTTGCTTGAGGACAAGCAAACGTTTAAGTGTGGGGATTTTTGATAAACCATAATTTATACATATTTTAACCCCATGCTTGGCTTATTTTTGGATGAAATTTCATTAGATTTGATGAATTCGATGCTCCTAAACCTTTAATTTCATGTTTTACACTCAGGAGAGCTTAGGGAGTCAAAAAGAACGAGAAACGGGCCAAAATGGGGGCAAAATGGGCCTACCTCAGAAATCAACACCGCCTGGATTGTTAGACCACACGGCCGTGCATTATGAGAAGAATCAAACACGGCCTGGACTGTCACACACGGGCAGAATCAAGTACGGCCTAAGGCTATCAAACACGGGCGTGTCCCTGCTGAACCCAAATTTAATTCTATTCGAAAAAGGCTACTTGTGGGCCAAGAAAGGCATCTCAAAGCCTATATAAACTCGCTAGGGGAGGACCTAAGGGGACATGATGGAGTAGAAAGTAGAAAATACTCGAAGACAGCCATTGGACGCAGCTTGGAAGAAGGATCTCCATCAAGACTAAAGATCTCCTATCAATTTCTCTTGAAGTTTTTGGGTTTTCTTATGTTTTGTAGTTTTCCTTATTTTAAGATGTTTCTTTATTAATATGAACTAAATCCCTTAAATACCTAAGGGGATGAAACTAAGATGGATCTTATTACTATTTGATTTATAAGATAAATACTTGTTCTTGTTCTTAATTGTGAGCTCTTATTCTTGTTTTGATAATTTTGGTTATTGATTCAAGTTGAATGTGCTTATTCAGAGGAGCAAAAGTCCCTGTTTAAGAGTAGATCAACACAATTAAGTGGAGTTGAATGCAATCCTAGATATAGGATGACACAAATCTGCCAGATTAGGGTCAAATCTAATAAGGGAATCCATAGATCGAGTAAATGTGACAGTAGGGGTTGTAATTAGAAAGAGATTTCAATTAATCAGCCTAGAGTCAGTTGTTTTTAGTCTTGAAAAAGATATTAACATAAATCAGGGATTTCTACGGATTAAGTCAAGTGAATAAATCATATGAATCAAAAGTAATAAGTGAAGTCTAGGTGGATTCTTCCTTGGGTATTGCCTCTCTCATAAAGATGTCCAAAAGTATTTTTCCAATTCATTCCCTGTCGTGTTCTTAATTAGTTTTAGTTTAAAAGAAATCACTCCAATTCTTAGGCTAGATAATAGAAAGATAGTAATTACTAGTACTCTTGGTCTTTATGGATACGATATTACCGGTCTTACCATAACTATACTATTAAATGATAGGTGCGCTTGCCTTTATTGTGATCATAGTTAGTTAAAGACACATCAGTCTGTGCCCATGTAACACACTGACTTGGGTCACATGGCCATGCTACACGCCTGTGTGCCAGGCTGTGTACCCTTCAAAATGGCCTCGTATGCTCGTGTCCTAGCCGTGTGTCTCACAGGGCCAAGTCACATGTCCGTGTGGATCTAAAATGTTCCAAAATCACTCAATTTATCCTAACATAAAGCTACTTAAGACACCAAGCTTTAAGTTTCATACACATATCAAGCCTTTGGTCAAAACGCATACTTAAATTTAGCTTCAAACATAAACATATACTTATAACTCAATTTACATCACATTCACAAAACAACTAACAACCGAAGACATCCTAGGTACATGCCAATACAAAATTAAATATCACCACACTTGAGATCGGGATTGTTGTTGTTGGATGTTGAGTCGACGATCAAAAGAGAGTACTTAACCTGCGCACGAAAAACAAAATCGCACACTGAGTAAAACTCATTGATATTTCTATAATCCAAACATTTTAAGACATGATATGATATATGAATGCTCAAATTGAATTATATCATCATACTACTATCTAAACATACAATTACAAGATATCTTGACTTTGCCTTGCTTCTCTACGATTTGTATGAGTTGTACTTTCAATTTCACTATGAAATAGTAATGGTCCCGACGGGTTTCTTCTAGTCATAAACTAAAGAAACCTTCCAGAAGCAAATAAAAGAACAATTAGAATGTAAAAATTAAACTAAAAACAAAACAAAATAAAATAAAATAAAATAAAATGGCTAACTTAATAAAAATAGAGTGTTCCTAATATTTTAGTCCCCAACAACGGGGCCAAAAACTTGATGGTCACTAAACTAACTATAAATACGAAAAAGGCAAATGAACCTATTGAACAATAGTAGAGCTATGGTGAGTAGAGAATATCGTATCCACGAGGACTAAAAGTATTAGTAATTACTGTTTTTCTATTATTTAGTTGACAATTTGGAGTGATGTGTTTTAATCTAAATTTACTAAACTAATTTAACTAAGAATGAAATAGAGAATGAATCAATGAAGTAATCGAATATTAACCAATGGGATAGATAATACCCAGAAAAGAATCCACCTAGACTTCACCTATTATTATGAATCTGAACTAAAGGATTTATTCTCTTGTGTCTTGATCCGTGGAAATCCCTAAATTATGTCAATATCTCTTCCGAGAGTAAGAACAACTGACTCTAGGTTGATTAATTAAAATCTCTTTCTAATTAAAACTCATATCGTTGCATTAACTCGATCTATGGATTCCCCTATTAGATTTGACTTTAATTCGGTATATTTATGTCGTCTTATTTCAAGGATTGCATGCAACTCCACTCAATTATGCTAGATCTACTCTTAAACTGTAACACCCCAAACTCAGCCTAGACGTTATGGCTGAATCTAGCGTGTCATATTGAAATGTCTTTCAAAAATTGGACTTGTTGGTAAAACTCGTTTCCAAATTTAAAACCCCTTTAATGTTATTTAACAAACCATCTAGTCAAAACATTTGCCTTATTATCAGTTATTATTATAATAGGTTGATTTAAAATCGCGGAAGCTTTTGGAAAAATCTAATGTTTAACTTTCGTGTCTTTGAAAACAATAATTATTTTGAAAATCTGTCTTCTCCTAAACTAGTAGTTTTAAGTAAATAAGCAAAGCCTAATTAAAAATTTAAACAAACATAAATGGCCTTATTACATAAACAAAACTCAACATAAATTTAAAATTTAAGTAAAGGCAGTGTAAAACAGCTGCAGTAGTGTGGCCACCTCTGAGTTCCTCACAGCACCAAATCGCCTATGGCTGAGGATTACCTGTACAGTAAAAAGGAAAGGGTGAGTTTACGAAAACTCAGTGTGTAATCCCTTACCAGTCAATCTGTATGCAACATGCAATAACAGTCTGGGCCTGAGCCCTATGCAGTAATAGTACAGTGTGGATCTTAGCCCAATACAGTAACAGTGTGGGCCATAGCCCAATACAATAACAGTGTAATAATGCAACTCATTCCAATCCAGCCAACACACCACTCCGTACCACCAACACACCATGTGGGGATAAAATCGACCCACCCAGCCAACACACCAATATTGAATCAAAGCTGCCAGTACAATATTGCAGCAAAGCTGCCAGTGACAGAGTATGTGGCAAAGCCACCAGGACGGTATACTTCATCCATAACAGTATCCCAACCCCATGCAGTATGTCATGTCATAAATCATATGTATATCCAGAATTTCATACTCAATAACAGTCATATATAAATTATGAACACATCAATCAACCTATCCTTATGGTTATAACGGTTATTTCCATCTATTAGGGGTAAAATAGTCATTTCATCCTTTAAGGGTATTTTGGTCATTATACCTACTTTGGGGTCTCGGTGCAGATATCGACCTCTCAGAAGGTCCACAATCGCCTCGAGCGACTTTGGTAACCTAAACGGTCATAACAGTTCAAATGAGCCCAAAGCCCATTATTCGACCCAAATAGGCCCTCACGTTCGTGCGGCCCGTTCAGCCCAAAATTTTCCACGGCTATGTGACCTACACAGCCCAGTCCAGTATATGCCACAAATCGTGGATTTCATTCGTGTGGGCCCACACGGCCCATTTCAGCCCAATATGGCCTAAGCCCATGAGAATGCTCATGGAGGCATCTTACAGTCTATCGCCCACGTTTCGTAGGTTTGGCTTACCACACGAGTGATCGCACGCTCGTATAGTCTCAAACATCGTGTTTTCGGCTTTTCGACTTTTGTCGTTCTATAGTTAAAGTGGGCTCACACGGCCATTTCAGTCCAACGTGGCCCAATATGGCCTAAGCCCATGAGAATGCTCATGGAGGCCTCTTACAGTCTATCGCCCACGTTTCGTGGGTTTGGCTTACCACACGAGTGAGCACACGCTCGTATGGTCTCAAACGTTGTGTTTTCGAATTTCCAAGTTCCACGAGCACCTAACCTAGATTCAAACATGACCCACTATTAGTCCTTTAACCGTTAGGGTAAAACATCCTCTTATTGACACTTAATCCAAAACCACCATCCTTACTTTGCTTGAATGAGGCGACTTTAGTCCTCCAAGACCGCTAACCAGAATTGATCACACGCCTTCAGAGATTATCTGTACCACAACCACCGATCCATTAATCAAGGTAGGCCATATTAGTGGCCTCGATCCACAAATGATTTCCAATAAGACATAATCAGTATACGGCTTAAACTCTAAAAGTGAGATAACCATTACCTTGATTGAACGTTGAGAACGAGAGTTGCGACTATTTCGAAACTACTGACACTCCACCACTCCTCAAGGAAACCCTAGAACTACGACGAGTAACAATCATGAAAGAAAGGAAACAATAGTCGGTAATCAAAAGATGAATAAGAGGGTAATTGATTTTAAAAAGAATAATAGAAGTGAACAGGTTTGATCACAAAGTGAGGAGTATAACGACTTACCGATACTCAGGAACACTTGTAGCACTGGAAAACAAGATACAATGAAGAGAAAGTCGGCGCAGAGAGTGATAACACAAAGGTGATATTCGGGCAAACCACAATCAATAAGGAGAGATATCTCTCAGTCAAAACAAGAAAACTATTTAGAGGTAGAAAATGGATATAGAAGAATCGGACCAAGCCAAATCGATTAAAAGTAGAACCTAGAAGGAAAAAGAAGATAATCCGATTGGAAGGCAAGGGATATTCGGCCAAGAGAGTACAGATTCAGGAAGAGAAGAAGAGAAGAAAGAAAAGGAAGAGTTGCTAAAAAACGACTAACAACTGTTGACCGAAAAGAAGGGACTTTTGTTGGCTAATGCACAGCAACCAAAAATAATTTTGAAAGAACCCAAAAGTCGGTAAATGGGAGGAAAGAAAAGAGAATTTGGTAGATGCTAACTCAATGCCGAAAATGATCAACATTCACCCCTAGCCAAATTCTCAAGGCTTGAGTTCCCCTAAACGGTACAACACCACCTCTCACTCAAACTCTATGATTTTCTCCTAAAATCTCTCCCCTTATCCTCATTGAATCTCTCCATGACCAGTTCAAACTCCATTCAAATTCTATTCAAACTCCCCTTAGCTATGTTTCAGTCCAACTCCACTACCTACACAGCTCAAGCAGCAAAATAAACACTCCATTGTGCAACCCAGGACTTGAACCTTAGACCTCCCAGTTACACAACACGCCACCTTGCCACTAGACTACAAGCTCTTTTTGTGTCATAAAATAAGCACTCTTATATATAAGGCTTATATGCCAGTGTCCAGATTCACTTAAGAGAAAAACTAAAAATTCTGCAAAAGCCAAGATTTGAACCCAGGCTTCTCATACACCACCATACACACCCAAATCACTTAGCCATTACAGCAAACAAACAATTTATGTCATAAAATGCAAAAATTAAAGACTTAAATTTTTGGGGCGTTACAACTCTGCCTTCCTTAATGAAATTTCGACCTCAAAATTTACCTGGTCAGAAAAGATGAGGGTATTGCCGACGCATCGCCTCCTCAGGTTCCTACGTGGCTTCTTCTGAACTGTGATTGCCCCAAAGCACTTTGACAAGTGGAACAGATTTCTTCTTCAGTACTTTAATTTCACGGTCCAATACCTGCACTGGCTCCTCCTCAAAGGTCAGATCTGGCCTAACCCCGATCTCCTCGACTGGTACTATATGTGTGGGATCAAAGCGGTAGCGCCTCAGTATGGAGACGTGGAACACATCGTGAATCCGATCTAATTCTGGAGGCAGCTCAAGCTAATAGGCGACTGGTCCCACACGCTTCAGTATACGGTAAGGCCCAATGAACCTAGGGCTAAGCTTACCCTTCCACCCTAACCTTAGTATCTTTTTTCATAGGGACACCTTAAGAAATACGAAGTCCCCCACAGAATACTCAATCTCTTGGCATTTAAGATCCGCGTAAGACTTCTGCCTATCAGATGCTTCCTTCAACCGGTCTCGAAACAATTTTACCTTTTCTTCGGTATCAGAAAATAACTCTGGCCCCAAAACTCACCGCTCACCCAGCTCAGTCCAACAGGTAGGAGTACGACACCTACGACCATCTAACGCCTCGTGCGGTGCCATTTGAATACTGGATTGATAGCTATTATTATACGTGAACTCTGCTAGCGGCAAATAGTCTCCCCAGTTGCCTCGAAAATCAATTACACAACTTCTTAACATGTCCTCCAATATTTGAATCACCCTCTCTGACTGACCATTTGTCTGAGGATGGAACGCAGTACTGAAGTTCAACCTAGTACCCAAAGCCTCGTGTAATTTCTTCCAGAACCGAGATGTGAATTGAGGGTCTCTGTCAGATATGATGGAAACCGGTACCCCATGCAGTCTCACAATCTCAGCCACATACAACTTTGCCAGCTTTTGTAACGAGTAATCAGTGCAGACTGGTATAAAATGAGCAGATTTAGTCAACCAGTCTACAATAACCCATACCAAATTCTTCTTAGTAGGCGTTAAGGGCAGCCCACTAACAAAATCCATAGTTACCCTCTCCCACTTCCAAAGTGGAATCTTAACTGGCTATAGTAACCCTGAAGGCAGCTGACGCTCAGCCTTAATTTGCTAGCACGTCAAGCACTTATTCAAAAAATCAATAACCTCGCGTTTCAGTCCTGGCCACCAGTACAGCTCACGAAGATATCAGTATAACTTGTTTCCACTAGGGTGCATAGCATATGGACTACTATGTGCATCCTGCAGTATAGATTACCTCAAATCAGAATCCCTTGGTACACAGACTCCCCACGAAAACACAGCACTCCTTTACTATTCAGCCCAAAATCCGAAGTTTCCCCATTCTCAACCTGTCAGAAACGAGGAACTAGTGACTCATCCAACAACTGTTTACCCTTAATTTATTCAGTCCACGTCGTTCTAACTTGTAGTTCAGCCAACAAGCTACCATCATCAAACAAGCTGAGACGAGCAAACATTGCTCTCAAATCAGATACAGCCCTACAGCTCAGTGCGTCAGCTATAACGTTAGCCTTACCACGGTGGTACTCAATCGAGCAATCATAATCCTTAAGCAGCTCTATCCATCTTCGTTGCCTAAGATTCAGCTCTTTCTGAGTGAGGAAGTACTTGAGGCTCTTGTGATCTGTGTAGATAATACATTTCTTACTGTATAAATAGTGCCTCTAAATTTTCAGTGCGAATATCACCACGTTTAACTCCAGGTCATGAATAAGGTAATTCGCCTAGTGAGGCTTAAGCTGACGAGACGCACAAGCAACCACCTTACCCTCCTGCATCAGCACACAACCCAAACCAACGTGTGATGCATCACTATAGACGGTGAATTCTTTCCCAGACTCTGGCTATATCAAGACAAGGGCCTCAGTCAGAACTTTCTTCAGTTTCTCAAAACTTTCTTGCTACTTATCAGTCCAGTTAAACGGTACCCCTTTATGCAGCAACTTAGTCATAGGTGCAGCAATCAAGGAAAACCCCTCAACAAAGCGTCTGTAATACCCTGCTAGACCTAGAAAGCTTCGAATCTCAGATACGGTCTTAGGTTGTTTCCAATCCATTACGGCTTCAATTTTTTGAGGATCAACCCTAATCCCCTCGACAGATATTACGTGACCTAAAAATGTCACTTCTCGCAGCTAGAATAAAAACTTGCTGAACTTAGCGTACATTTGTTTCTCCCTTAAGATTTACAGAACAATTCGGAGATGTGCATCATGTTCAGCCTCGGTTCTCGAATACACTAAGATGTCGTCTATAAATACCACCACGAACTGATCCAGGTAGGCTGGAATACTCAGTTCATCAAGTCTATGAAGGCAACTGGTGCATTCGTCAGCCCAAACGGCATTACTAGGAACTCGTAATGACCATAACGAGTCCTAAACGTAGTTTTATACACATCAGCCTCCTTAACTCTCAGCTGATGGTACCCAGAATGAAGATCTATTTTGGAGAAAACCGAAGCTCCTTGCAGTTGATCAAATAAATCATCTATCCTCGGCAAAGGATACTTATTATTGATAGTCAGTTTATTCAATTGCTGATAATCGATGCACATGCGCATGGACTCATCCTTCTTCTTTACAAACAACACTAGTGCTCCCCATGGAGACACACTAGGTCGAATGAATCCTCGATCCAGCAGTTCTTGAATTTGAGCTTAATACTATAAGGAGTGATGGACACTAGAGCTGTTCCAGGCAGGAGCTTAATACCAAATTCAACTTCGAGGTTCGGAGGCAACCCAAGGAGCTCATCTAGAAATACATCAGAAAAGTCCTTAATTGTTCTGATATCTCCAACAGAAGGACCCTCAAAATCAGATACACCAATATAGGCTAGAAACGCCTCACAACCCTTGCGAACCAGTTTTTCGGCCCTTAATGTAGAGATCACATTAGACAGAAAGTCCATTCGCTCCCTAATCATAGCCACCTCCTCATCATCCGTAGTCTTCAACACCATACACTTAGTAGCACAATCCAAACTTGCACGGTGTTTTACCAGCCAATCCATCCTCAAGATTAGGTCAAATTCACCAAACGGTAGCTCCATCAAATCTGCTGGCAATATAACTCCTTGAACCTCTAGGGGCACATCTCTGAACAACTTGTCTACTCTTACTGACTGTCCTAGTGGACCTAACACAGTCATCTCATTAATAGTACTCTCACACATGATACCCAAGGTGCCAGACACAGTGCATGCAGTGTATGAATGCGTAGACCCTATATCGATCAGAGTAGTGTGAAGTACATTATGAATTAGGAACCTACCGGTTATAACATCTAGAGCGTCACCATCCTCTCGGTGATGAGTAGCATAGATCAGTGCAGGCTGTCTCGCCTCAATGTTACCAACACCTCTGTCTGGCGCTCCACGACCTCGTCCCACACCATTTCTACCACTGGCCTGCCCACGACCTCTCAGTGGCTGCTGACCACCTCTCGCTGGCTGAACATAACCCTGACCTACAGCTTGCATCTGAACAAGCCTCTGGGAACAATTCTTGACTTGATGCTCCATAGACCCACATCTGAAACATGCCCCAATCTCCTACATTCAGCACAGAGTTGTGGTCTTGCAACAAGAACCCCAGCTCGGACTGGCCCACCAAACTTGGCCTTCTTTTTAGGCCTTCCAAAAGCACTTGAGGGCTCTGAATCCCTCTTATATCTGCCCCTATCCTTCTCATGGTTCTGGCGCTAAGAGCGCTTCATGTCCTCGATGTATTTCACCTTTTCTACTAGGACAAAAAAATCTTGTTCCCTTTGCGAAGCTATCAAGACTCGTAACTCATCTTGGAGGCCATCTTCGAATCGCACACAACGTTCATATTCAGTTGCCACTATCCCACGAGCATAGTGACTCAGTCACAGGAATTCTGCCTCATATTCTGCCACAATTTTATTCCCCTGGATCAATCTCAGAAATTCCCTTCTTCGAGCGTCCACATAACTTGCGCTCACATACTTTCCTTGGAATACCGCCTTAAAAAAATCCCATGTTAACTGGTCAGCCTGAGTACCTTCTCTCACGGTAAGCCACCACTGATAGGCCTCGTCTCACAGTAAAAACACTGCACCTTTTAGTGTTTGTTCAGAAGTGCAGTCGAGGTCGTCCATTATTCTCTCTGTGGCTTCCAACCAGTATTCAGCCACATTAGGGGCTACTCCAGAAATATCCCTGAAGATTTCTGCTCCATTCAACCCGAGTCATTCTAAAATTGACCCACGGCCCACAGCACCAGTACTGGTCCCTGCGACCCTTTCCAGAATGCAGAGCATAGCTTGGGATAGTGCATCATCCCTAGCCGCTCGATCGTATGATCCCATCTCAGTCACAGGTGAAGCTGGTGCCTCCCTAGCCTTGATATTGGGCATGTGGCCTGATGCCAAAGACCCAGCCCTAGCATTTCCTCGACCTCTACCGCGGCTTCGTGTACCCCTTCCTCGAGTACCTCTAGTGCTCATATCAAACAACGCATTATTTGTTTACGAAATTTTTATGTAGCAATTTGTAATTCCAGTAATTATTAACAGCTATCTTACGAAAAGTAGTAATCAGAATTTTATTTTCGCAAATCAAGGTCTCCCTATAGTTTCAGTTTACTCTAACTAAAGAGTTTCAGTATAGTCCTACTATCTATAGTAGTCTCTCAGCGTATTTCAATTCACGCGGTCTACAGTATAAAACTTACGGATTCGACGCTGGAGACTCAGTGTGCCACACTTGTAAACCTTCCAAAACACTTCAAGAATAGTTTTCCAGAAATTTCAAATATTTTCAAAACACATTCCACAGCTGAGTTTTGTAACCTGACTCTGATACTACTAAATGTAACACCCCAAACCCGGCCTAGGCATTATGGTCGAATCTAGTGTGTTACATTGAAGTGTCTTTCGAAAATTAGACTTGTTGGTAAAACTCGTTTCCAAATTCAAAACCCCTTTAATGTTATTTAACAAATCATGTAGTCAAAATGTTTGTCTTATTATCAGTTATTGTTAAAATAGGTTGATTTAAAATCACGGAAGCTTTTGGAAAAATCTAATGTTTAACTTTCGTATCTTTGAAAACAGTAATTATTTTGAAAATTTGCCTTCTCCTAAACTAGCAGCTTTAAGTAAATAAGCAAAGCCCAATTAAAAATTTAAACAAACATAAATGGCCTTATTACATAAAAAAACCCAACATAAATTTAAAATTTAAGTAAAAGCAGTGTAAAACAGCTGCAGTAGTGTGGCCACCTCCGAGTCCTTCACAGCACCAAATCACCTATGGTTGAGGATTACCTGTACAGTAAAAAGGAAAGGGTGAGTTTACGAAAACTCAGTGTGTTATCCCCTACCAGTCAGTCCGTATACAACATGCAGTAACAGTCTGGGCCTAAGCCCTATACAGTAACAGTACAGTGTGGGCCTTAGCCCAATACAGTAATAGTGTAATAATGCAACCCATCCCAATCCAGCCAACACACCACTCTGTACCACCAATACACCATGTGGGGATAAAATTGACCCACCCAGCCAACACAACAATATCGCAGCAAAGCTGCCAGTACAGTATCGCAGCAAAGCTACTAGTAGCAGTATTGCAGCAAGGCTACCAATAACAGAATATGTGGCAAAGCCACCAGTATGGTATACTTCCTCCATAACAATATCCCAACCCCATGTAGTATGTCATGTCATAAATCATACGTATATGCAGAATGTCATACTCAGTAACAGACATATATAAACCATTAACACATTAATCAACCTACCCTTAGGGTTATAACGGTCACTTCTATCTATTAGTCATTTCACCCTTTAGGGGTATTTTGGTCATTTTACCTACTTTAGGGTCTCGGTGTAAATATCAACCTATCGGGAGGTCCGCAGTTGCCTCGAGTGACTTCGGTAACCTAAACGGTAATAACAGTACAGTGGGCCCAAAGCCCATTACTCGGCCCAAATGAGCCCGCACGCTCGTGCGACCCGTTCAGCCCAAATTTTTCCACGGCTATGTGACCTACATAGCCCAGTCCAGTATATGCCACAAATCGTGGATTTCATCCGTGTGGGCCCACACGACCCATTTCGGCCCAACGTTGCCCAATAAGGCCTAAGCCCATGAGAGTGCTCATGGAGGCCTCTTACAGTCTATCGCCCACGTTTCGTGGGTTTGGCTTACCACACGAGCGATCGCACGCTCATATGGTCTCAAACGCCGTGTTTTCGGCTTTTTGACTTTTGTCGTTCTATAGTTAAAGTGGGGTGTTTACACACCTGTTTAAGAAACCGCTCCAAGTTCCAAGAGCACCCAACCTAGATTCAAACATGACCCACTGTCAGTCCTTTAACCGTTAGGGTAAAACGTCCTCTTATTGACACTTAATCCAAAACCACCATCCTTACCTTGCTTGAACGAGGCGACTTTAGTCCTCCAAAACCGCGAACCAGAATTGATCACACGCCTTCAAAGATTATCTGTACCACAACCACCGATCCATTAATCAAGGTAGGCCATATAAGTGGCCTCGATCCACAAATGATCTCCAATAAGACATAATCAGTATACGACTTAAACTTTAAAAGTGAGATAACCATTACCTTAATTGAACGCTGAGAACGAGGGTTGCGACTATTTTGAAACTACTGACACTCCACCACTCCTCAAGGAAACCATAGAACCACGATGAGTAATACACCATGAAAGAAAGGAAACAACAATCGGCAATCAAAAGATGAATAACAGGGTAATCGGTTTTAAGAAGATGAATAGAAGCGAACAGATTTGATCACAAAGTGAGAAGTATAACCAGTTACCAATACTCAGGAACACTTGCAGCACTGGAACAACAAGAAGCAATGAAGAGAAAGTCGGTGCAGAGAGTGATAACACAAAGGTGATATTCGGCCAAACCACAATCAATAAGGAGAGATAGCTCTCGATCAAAACAAGAAAAATATTTAGAGGTAGAAGACGGAAAGAGAATAATCAGACCAAGCCAAACCGATTAAAAGTAGAACCTAGAAGGAAAAAGGAGATAAACTGATTGGAAGGCAAGGGATATTCAGCCAAGAGAGTATAGATTCAGGAAGAGAAGAAGAGAGGAAAGAAAAGGAAGAGTTGCTCAAAAACGACTGACAACTATTGACCGAAAAGAAGAGACTTTTGTTGGCTAATGCGCATCAACCAAAAATAATTCCGAATGAACTCAAAAGACAGTAAATGGGAGGAAAGAAAAGAGAATTTGGTAGATGCTAACTCAATGCCGAAAATGACCAACATTCACCCCCCCAGCCGAATTCTCAAGGCTTGAGTTCCTCCAAACGGCATAACACCACCTCTCACTCAAACTTTATGATTTTCTCCTAAAATCTCTTCCCTTATCCCTCCTTGAATCTCTCCATGACCAGTTCAAACTCCATTCAAATTCTATTCAAACTCCCCTTAACTAGGTTTCAGTCCAACTCCACTACTTACACAGCTCAAGTAGCAAAATAAACACTCCATTGTGCAACCTAGGACTTGAACCTTCGACCTCCCAGTTACACAGCACCTTGCCACTAGACTACAAGCTCTTTTTTTGTCATAAAACAAGCACTATTATATATAAGGCTTATATGTCAGTGTCCAGATTCACTTAAGAGCAAAACTAAAAATTTTGAAAAAGCCAAGATTTGAACCTAAGCTTCTCATACACCCCCATACACACCCAAATCACTTAGCCATTACAACAAACAAACAATTTATGTCATAACATGCAAAAATTAAAGACTTAAATTTTTGGGGCGTTACATAAATAGGGACTCTTCCTATTTGAAATAAGCACATTAAACATGAATTAATATCCCGAAAATATTAAAACAAGAAATAAGCATACATAATTGAGAACGAGAATCAAGTATTTATCGCGTAAAATAGAAATTAAATAACAGGATTCATCATAGGTTTCATCATCCCTAAGTAACTAGAGAATTAGTTCATAATCCTGAATGAAAACATCTCAAAGTCAGAATAACCACAAGACATAAAGAAACTCAATAAAACTCTGAAAGAAATTAAAAAGAGATTTTCAATCTTGATGGAGATTCATTTTCGAGTTGATTCCGATGGTGTTCTTTGAGTGTCTTCCTCGTGATTCTGATGGTGTTCTTTGTGTGTTTCATCGATCTTCTCTGACTCCTCCCTTATGTCTTCTTCTAATTGGTATTTATAGACATTAGAATTATCAGAAAGCCTAAAATTTGGGGGGTTTTTTTGCATATTTTGGAAGCAAGGAGGGGAATTGACATGGGTCGGAACATAGGCATGCGTCCAGCCCGTGAAGCTCACATGGGCATGTGTCCAACCCGTGTGGAAATACCCAGGTCGTATGACTCTTGAAAATAGTTCTATTTATCCGATTTGGGCTCGTTTTTCACTCCTTTCACTCCCAAATGCTCTCCTAAGTATATAAACATGAATTTAAAGGATTAGAAGCATCAAATCCACTAATTTGCATAATTAATCATCCAAAAATGCATTAAGAATGAGATTAAAATATGTCACTATTATAGCTTATCAATTAGTGTATTGGAAAGGGTTATATCGCGATGTGAAGTGGTGGATTAGTGAAAGCCCTACTTGTAAAAAATGCAAGGATGATTTATCTGCTTCACCAGGACTCTTATAGCTCCTACCTATACCTACATGAGCTTGGGAATCCATTAGTATGGATTTTGTTGAAGGACTCCCAACTTCGAAGGGAAAGAGTGTGGTTATGGTTGTGGTAGACAAGTTAACAAAATATGGTCACTTTTTGGCTCTCTTTCATCATTTCTCAGCTTTAGATGTACCTCAAGTGTACATGACACAAATTTATAAACTATACGGAATCCCAGAATCTATCATTTCTGACCGAGATAAGGTCTTTGTGAGTAATTTCTGGCAAGAGTTATTTAAACAGTTGGGAACCAAGTTGCATATGTCTACAGCCTACCACCCTCAAAATCGATGGCCAAACAGAGGTGTTGAATCGATGCCTCGAGGGGTATTTACGTTACATGTCAGGAGAAACTCCTAGTGAATGGTTCATTTGGCTACCTTTTGTCAAATGGTGGTGCAACACCACTCACCACTCACCACTCATCCATTCAGACCACTCCTTATGAAGCACTCTATAGTCAAGAGCCCCCACTTCATCTTCCTTACTTAGCAGGAGCCTCACTAGTGGCTGTTGTTGGCAGAAGCCTTCGAAACAGGGAGGTTACCAGGGAACTGCTGCAGTTTCACCTCAAAAGATCTGAAGAGAGAATGAAGCAAATGGCTGACCAAATGAGGTCTAAAAGGGAGTTCACAGTCGGGAATTTAGTTTACCTCAAGCTACAGCCTTATAGACAACATACTATGAGGAATGTTTGAAACCAAAAGTTGTTTCCAAAATATGTTGGCCCTTTTCTAGTGGAAGCTAAGATTGGTATTGTTGCCTACAAACTACTTTTACCACCAGGGTCACGTATTCATCACACCTTCCACGTGTCACAGCTCAAGAAACATATCAGTAAAGCCTCAGTTACATCTAACCTACCCTTAGTTGGCTTCGATGGTGCGTTGAGCAGAGAACCAATAAGGGTCATAGATCGAAGAATGGTTAAGAAGGGAAATAGTGCAGCCATGGAAGTATTAGTAGAATGGGAAAACACCTTTCCAAAAGATGCAACGTGGGAGAACATACAAGAGATCTAGAGAAAATTTCCATCCTTCGATCCTTGAGAACAATGATTTGCTTCAATTGGGGAGCAATTGTTATGGAACGAGCTAACAGTCAGCACTAGGGTTTTGACCAACTTTCAAATTTCTATTTAATTTCGTTAAACTTCTTGTTGGAAATTTTAATTTTCATTAATAAAACAGAGTGTTTTATGGCGTTGGGGAGGGGGTATGTCTTGGTACCAAAACAGTGTGTAGACCAGGGTAAGCCATTACTAAAAACGGTGCGTATTGTCTATTAATACAGCTGTAAAAGAAATGTCAGTTTTTCTTATTTAGCCAACCAACAGTACTGCAGGGTGGTTATGCTTTTAGACAATGAATTTATGAAACAACTCTCTCTCCCTTCCTCTCTTTCTCTCTTCTCTCTTTCTAGCTGTCTTTCCTCTCAAATTTCTGTACGTTATCATATTATCATTTTTATTTAGTTTGACTCATAATTTTTGGGAATTTTCTTTTTCTGATCATCTTTGTTTCATCATTATTAAACAAATGTAAAATATATTTATTTGAGTTTTTACAACCATATGCCTTTTTGCGATTTTTTTTTCTAAATTTTTTTTGTTGGAAGGTGAAATCCAGTCATTAGGATTTAAGACTGAAATTCAGTTAAGAATATAATTTGCTTGATTTTAGTAATTAAGAAAAGTCATGAATATTAAAAATGAATAGATGATAAGTTATTCAAGACTAAATAATATCCCGTCTTACTATCGAATATACTTTAAAGTTGTATTTCTGTAATTAGTGGTTGTTCTTATCCTAATAATTTATTTGTGTTGTTTTGTTTTTGGCATATACCTTCCTTGCTACTCCCAAAATGCCATGATAAGGAAGATTTTAATTGGCATGAAATTTAAAAACTTAGAAATTGATTCTTTTAGTTTCATCTATCTCCCTAGCCAAATTCGTATGTTAGATACAAAATTAAATGAGTTGATTCATAAATACGTATTACATGTCAGCATACATAAAATTTACTTAAGACGTCATTTCAATAAACAGTAACTATATTTTATAAATATTCAAATTTTTATAATGAGAATACATAACAAAATATTCAATACTATTCAATGAGAAATCGATGATAAAAGAATAGATTTGTTTGTTACCATTCAAAATTATGAGATAAAGAGCACTGACATTTGGATAAGTGCATATGAATTGTGTCAAATTGTTATGCGTTTTACGTGCATATATATGTATATATATATATATATATATATATATATATTATTTCCTGCATTCATTATCTATTTAATTCTCCTTTATTTATGTTTTAAGTAGACAAAAGAGACTTTCACCACTTGATTAGAGAAAACAAGTATTAATCTTTATACCCATTATGTTAACGAAGATGTATAAATGGAATCCACCTCTTTTCTCCAATATGTAACCTTTGGAAATTCATGAATGTGGTACTGTTAGAAAGAAAGTGGTATGAGAGAAATTTGTGGTGCAAGAAAGAAAATAGACCGCAAAAAAAAAAAAAAAAAGAGAGAGAAAAAGTTAGACTTAAAGCGAGATTTAGTGTTCTTTTAATGTTTTAAGATTTTAATTTTTCCTCTAAGATACAATAAATCTTAAAACAACAAAAATAAAATGGAAAAATAATAATAGTAAATTTTATATATAAACACATTTTTTTTATTATAAAAAAACAATGTTACTTGGTATGTAACTTTCCAGAAAAATTATGTTTAATCTGAGTCTTTTCTTAAAGTTATTAATTCGAATAAGTTTATTTAGATACAAATAAAAAATAATTATTATAATGTTTCAAGCCCTCATATTTTAACCTTTCACACCTGTAAGTATAACCTAACAGATAACACCTAACAGATACATCGACCAATGAAATAAACATCTAACTCAATTATTAAGAATTTCTATTTAATTTTTTTTATCATTGCAAAACAGGGAATGTATTACAAGGTGATGACATCCAGCAATACCAATACTTTCTCTTCTTGAGTGTGGATACTACAGACAACAAGCCACAAACACGGCCACCCAGACGATGGATGCAATGCTAGATTTTTTACTGTATGTCATTGGAAATATCAAGCCGATGACAACTAGTATTGGAGTGTTGCTTCTGCTTGATTTCTATAAAGGTTTGAAGGGTTCTGTATTTGATGATCTTATGCTTTGTGTTGTGCGGAAGCGTGTAAAAGAGTAAAATTATTGTACTGAAAAATCACACCGAGTTCAATTCCCAGGGAAAAGAGGTGGATCACGAGGATCACTTAAGTACCAAATATTTCCTAGCCAGAATATCCCTCTATCGTAATTTAATAGCACAATAAATAACTACAATCACACTCACAAGATATGAAAAATAAATAATAAAGAGCACCAGAATTTTAACGAGGTTCGGCAAATTTCGCCTACGTCCTCGGGCACTAACAAATATATTTCACTCCAAAAATACAAGTGAAAATTTACAAATAGGGAGAGAGAATAATGCCTTAAGTAGAGAATGGCAGATTGTGGGATGAAGAAAATGAGAAATGGTTAGGCCTATTTATAGTTGAAGTTCAGGGATCAAACTTGCAAAGTACCTATTCAAATAGGGACCAAAATTGCAATTATCCCATTCCAAAAAAAAAAAACTTTGGGTGCCTAACCAACCAAGGCCATTTGCTTCCCACTTACAGCCAACTATCTTTGACTTTTCAAAGATAGAGGCTGCCAATAATCTCCACCTTGAAGATTTGATTAGGATAATCTTATCTTCACACAATTCTTTCTGCCTTTGCCAACAATATTTGATAGTGCCTTCTTCAACTGTTAAACTTGCAGGATATTGATCAAGTTCAAACAATGTTCGAACTTGGTTGCTGTTACCACCTTGGTCATCATATCTGCGGGATTATCTGCAGTCTTAATCTTCTGAAGGCGAATCTTCCCTTTATCAATAATTTCCCGCACAAAATGGAATCGTACGTCGATGTGTTTTGTACGTGCATGATAGACTTGATTCTTTGCTAAATGAATAGCACTTTGACTATCACAATACACGTTAATATGCTCCTGAACCAATCCCAAGGTTTTAACCATACCTTGTAACCAAATAGCTTCCTTTACAGCCTTTGTTATAGCCATGTACTCGGCTTCTGTGGTTGACAACGTAACTGTAGACTGTAGAGTAGACTTCCAACTGATTGGTCCTCCAGCAAGTGTAAACACGTAACCGGTGGTTGATATTCGTTTATCCAAATCACCGGCATAATCAGAATCAACGTACCCAATAACACATTCACCAAGTGTATTATCCTGCTCAAACAGTAATCCAACATCCACGGTCTTTTGAATATACCGTAGAATCCATTTCACAGCTTGCCAATGTCCTTTTCCAGGATTATGCATATACCTGCTCACTGTACTAACTGCCTGTGAAATGTCGGGTCTTGTACACACCATTGCATACATCAAGCTACCCACTGCATTGGAGTACGGAACTTGCAACTTGTATTCTCGTTCCGTATCCGTCGAAGGAGATAGTTGTGCAGAAAGCTTGAAATGAGAAGCCAACGGGGTACTTATAGGTTTTGTCTGCTCGTTCATGCCAAACTGCTGTAGTACCTTCTTCAAATACTGCTTCTAAGACAAGCTAACTCTGCCATGGGCTCTATCTCTACATATTTCCATGCCAAGAATCTTCTTAGCTTTACCAAGATCTTTCATTTCAAACTCGAGATTGAGTTGAGTCTTCAATCTCTCAATCTCAACTTTGCTCTTAGATGCTATTAGCATATCATCAACATATAAGAGCAAGTATATGAAAGTTCCTTCTTGTAGCTTCTGGAAATACACGCAATGGTCAAATTTACTTCTTGTATACCTTTGCCCTTTCATGAACTGATCAAATCGCTTGTACCACTGCCTCGGGGATTGTTTCAAACCATAAAGCGACTTTGTCAGTTTGCAAACCCAATTCTCTTTACCAGCAACCTTGAATCCATCTGGCTGGGTCATATAGATTTCCTCTTCCAACTCACCGTGTAAAAATGCGGTCTTCACATCAAGCTGAACTAGTTCAAGATCATATTGCGCAACCAAGGCTAGCAAAATCCGAATAGACGAATGCTTCACAACTGGAGAAAACACTTCATTGTAGTCTATTCCTTCTTTCTGAGCATAACCCTTTGCTACCAATCTAGCCTTGTACCGAATTTCATTTTTACCAGGAAATCCTTCCTTCTTTGCATATACCCATTTGCATCCAATTGCCTTCTTTCCCTTAGGTAGTGTCATCAACTCCCAAGTCTTATTTTGATGAAGAGACTACATTTCTTCATTCATGGCTTGCTTCCACTTTACACCATCAGGGTTACTTATTGCTTCTGTGTAAGTAGAAGGAGTATCATCATCTGCAATTGGAAGTGCATAGGCCACTATATCATCAAAGCGAGCAGGCTTTCGAATCTCTCTTCTTGGCCTCCTATATGCAATTGAATCTTGTTGCTATAGAAGTTCTTGGGTCGGAACCTCTTCATCATCTGTTCTTTCAATATTAGCTGGATCATTATTAACCTTTTCAAGCTCCACCTGTTGCAAAGTACTACTAGTTTTGTCATCCTTTTGTGAATCCTTTAACATGGTTGATTCATCAAAAGTCACATCTCTGCTAAAGACAATCTTCCTTGTATCATGACACCAGAGACGGTATCCTTTTACTCCACTAGTTATACCCAAGAATAATGCTTTCTTTGCTCTTGGGTCTAACTTCAATTCTTTTACATGATAATATGCAGTGGAACCAAAAACATGTAAAGAATCATAGTCAGTAGCAGATTTACCAGTCCACATCTCCATAGGAGTTTTGCCATTTATTGCAGCTGATGGCAAACGGTTAATTAGATGGCACGCATATGTAACAGCCTCAGCCCAAAATTCCTTGCCCAATCCAGCATTGGACAACATACATCGAACTTTCTCCAGTATAGTTCGATTCATGCGTTCTGCCACCCCATTCTGTTGTGGTGTATCCCAAACAGTGAAGTGTCGTACGATGCCCTCATCTTGACATACTTGTAGAAATGGATCATTTTTGTACTCAGTACCATTGTCTAATCGAAGTCGTTTGACCTTTCGACCAGTCTGAGTTTCCACCATCTTCTTCCATTTCAGAAATGCATCCAATACTTCACTTTTTCTTTTCGTTAGATACACCCATACTTTTCTTGAATAATCATCAACAAAAGTAACAAAATAGTGCATACCTCCCAAAGAAGCCACTTTGGTAGGTCCCCACACATCACTGTGAACATAGTCCAGAATTCCTTTCGTATTGTGAATTGCTGAACCAAACTTTACCCTCGTCTGCTTGCCCAGAACACAATGTTCACAGAATTCCAATTTGCAAGAATTTGCACCTTTCAACAAGCCTTGCTTCGCCAAAGTCTGCAAAGCTTTTTCACCAGCATGTCCCAATCGCATATGCTATAACCTGGTAGCCTCTGAATTTGCATCTTTCACAGAAACTGTTGATGTTGATCCAATAACTGTACTTCCATTTAAAAAGTACAAGTTATTTCTCCTTGTGCCTTTCATCACCATCAAATTCCCAGCTGCTACCTTTAGTAATCCATCTCTCAAAGTGATTTTGAGCCCTTTAGATTCTAAGGCCCCTAATGAGATGAGATTTTTCTTCAAGCTGGGTACGTAGCGAACATCAGTCAAGACTTGGATTGAGCCGTCGTGATTCTTTAATTATATTGTACCTACTCCCATTGTCTTACAAGCACTGTCATTGCCCATAAGAACAACTCCACCTTCTAGTTCTGTAAGACTAGAAAACCAGTCCTTATTAGGACACATATGGTAAGTACATCCCGAATCCAAAATCCATTCATCAGTATGACATGCCATTGCCATGCCAACCAAGCTAAAGTCTGACTCCTCATCATGCTCCACTACACATGCATTAGAAATAGCCTTGCCCTTTTGTAACTTAGGACAATTCTTTTTCCAATGCCCTTTCTCACGACAAAAGGCACACTCATCTTTGGCGGGTCTCCCTTTGGACTTTCCCCTTCTACCAGGTTTGCTGCTGCTTGAACGACCTCTCACTGTTAGGACTTCTGCAGTTGTATCTCTGTGATCTCTTTTATCTTTCTTTCGAGTCTCAGATCTATACAACGCACTGCAGACTGCATCAAATGTGATTGTATCCTTCCCATGAAGCAATGTGGTGGTAAGATGATCATATTCATCAGGAAGGGAATTCAACAACAATAATGCCTTGTCTTCGTCTTCAAATTTCTCATCCAAATTTAGCAAGTCTGCTAAAATTTTATTGAATGAGTTCACATGGTCATTCATCGACATACCGGGTGCATACGTGAATCGAAAAAGTTTCTTTTTCATATAAAGCCTATTTTCAAGGCTTTTCGTTAGAAACTTTTCTTCCAATGTATCCCACAATTTCCTCGCTAATGTCTCCCTCATGACAGAGTACTTCTGCTCTTTGGCCAAACATAGACGGATTGTACCACACGCTTGTCTATTAATCTTGGCCCACTCCTTGTCATCCATCTTGTCAGGTTTTTCTTCAAGGGCTATATCTAGCTCTTGCTGACATAAGACATCCAGGATCTCACATTGCCACATACCAAAATTATTGGTACCATCAAATTTCTCTACTTCAAATTTTGCATTAGTCACCGTAGTCCTTGCTGATGACGATGCCTGTGCCATTTTTCTCCTCAATCCCAACTACTGTATACGTAAACAATGCCGTATACGTAAATAGTGCCGCAAACGATCGTACTCCCCAAGTACGGACCTAGCTCTGGTACCAATTGTTGTGCGGAAGCGTGTAAAAGAGTAAAATTATTGTACTGAAAAATCACACCGAGTTCAATTCCCAGGGAAGAGAGGTGGATCACGAGGATCACTTAAGTACCAAATCTTTCCTAGCCAGAATATCCCTCTATCGTAATTTAATAGCACAATAAATAACTACAATCACACTCACAAGATATGAAAAATAAATAATAAAGAGCACCAGAATTTTAACGAGGTTCGGCAAATTTCGACTACGTCCTCGGGCACTAACAAATATATTTCACTCCAAAAATACAAGTGAAAATTTACAAATAGGGAGAGAGAATAATGCCTTAAGTAGAGAATGGCAAATTGTGGAATGAAGAAAATGAGAAATGGTTAGGCCTATTTATAGTTGAAGTTCAGGGATCAAACTTGCAAAGTACCTATTCAAATAGGGACCAAAATTGCAATTATCCCATTCTAAAAAAAAAAAAAAACTTTGGGTGCCTAACCAACCAAGGCCATTTGCTTCCCACTTACAGCCAACTATCTTTGACTTTTCAAAGATAGTGGCTGCCAATACTTTGTGTACATGTAAATCCATATTTTTAGTATACAGGTATAAACTTTAGAATTTTGTCTCTTAGCTTAAATTACCTATACTCACAAGTGATCACTTAAAATTCAGTTTCTGATGTGATTTCAATTTCTATGTAGCAATCAATTCGATGTGTACACATAGGTTGCAAACTTAGAATCCAATTCTTTTCCCAAATGAGTTGAATTCGTGAAGATTCTCAAAACAATCCCCAACAATTATTTGAACTAGATGTATAAATTCCATTAAATTGCAATACTCATTAAAGGATAAAGTTTTTTTAATCAAATGTAACTAAACAGAATTTTTTCCTGATTAGTTGTTGGGTCTTTATTTTATATATATATTATATGCATATATCACATTCCTAAATGTCAATACAATTTGGCCGGCTCATGTGAACCAAATGTAAAGATTGTGGATGGTAATTTCACATTATCATTCACCCGAGGCAAAACACTTTTATATATCATAGTCTTAAATGTATTTAGTTTTATAGCATAATTAAAATTTCATTATTATAAAAAATATAAACGAATAAACTAAACAGAAATTATATGGATAAATAATAATAATGATATAATTTAAAATTAGCTTAGTAAATAGATTTTAATGTGACATATGAGATTTGCTTTAAACTTGAGGAGATTAGGCGATGGATTAGCTTTAAATTGCCTTGAGTTAGTTTGAACTTTTGAATTAGAGAATTATAAAAAAAATTCTTTAAAGCACTAATTTTAGAAAGCAACTAAACAAAATAAGTAATAAAAGGAAAAGACTCAACGGAGCAAAGTTTTGAGTAAATACTCTAAATTTTGTTAATGAGTTAATAAATGATACAAGATGATTAAATACAAATGAAGTGGGTAGATTTCTACTCAAATGATTGCCTTGGGTTGTGGTCACAACGCAAATTGTGACATGTCAAGATAGACTATGTGGGTTGTGTATCCACTCATAATGGAAATCTCAATATTTGCTCTTGGTGGAATTTGGACTTTGTCCTATAACATATAAAGTATTTATGGATAACTACACTACCACTTGAGTTAACAAGAATAATTATATTTTATTTTTGTTATTTGTTTTACTTTTTGTTTAATAATTTTTATACAAATAAATGTCTTTTATCCAATGCTTTATTTTTATGTTATGAATTTATTTATATATAGATTAAAAGTTAAGGTCTTCTTTAGGTATAAGTCAAAAGGGTAATGGTTAATTAGAATATACAAATAAAAAGATGATGGGCTTATTTAGATGTACAAAAGGTATAAATGCTATTCAATAAAAGCGATAAAGTCTTAAAAGAGTTTCTTTTAGTTGTTTTAAATATTTTTAATTATTCTCAAAAAAGAATTAATCAATTAAATAATATTACCAACACACAAATTGATAACTCCGAAAGCTAATGTAATGATTAATTGAAAATTAATAGTAAAAGGTAAATTGTATTCTAAAGAAGATTCAAGATCTTAAATTGTAACTTTAGGATATTCATTTTTTCCAAAAATAGTTTATATGAATCGTAAAATAATATGATAAAAATAATTTAATTCCAAAAAAATACTGATTATTTGCATATTAACTGTGAATTATCCAAACTACATTACTAAAGGCACCTAACTAATCAGTGTGGTGTTATTCGTGAAAAAGGGAATCTCCAAATTAATATCTTGCTATATAAAAGGTATGGATCACTTCCCAATTTGAATTGGTTTTATCTACCACTTTTGACAGTAAAGATAAGGAAAATAGAAGGTAGAAGGTTCTTATATTTCTCAAGCATATAATCCATACCTGTCAATTATAGATATGATATGATTGAAGGGTACGAAAATTTTAATTAAAATTTCATTCAAATAAATCTTACATAACTTTTGGGATAAATATTAAAATTATATATGAATTATGGTTTAATGTGTAATTGTATATATAAATTTTGATTTTTTTTTATAATTTTATACATGAAATTTTAATTTGATCCAATTCTTATAATTTATTAATACAATTATTGATATACCATTATTTTATATTTATATATTGCATACATAAATAATTATATTTATCTAATATAAAAATAAATTGATTTATTTATTTTTTTAAATGTGTATGATTAAATCAAAATTATAGTTTCCAATATACATTTAAACCATAATTAGAGTTTTACATATATAATAACATCAAATTAAAATTCATATATAAAACTACACATTAAATAAAAGTTGATATTTAATTTTAAAATTTATCCCACATACATATCTAAACACCTTTTGGCCCCTCAACCATACTCTGACATGCACCCTGGCTTAAAACTAACTCATACTCAAAACATTAATCCCATGATCAACAAAGAGAATATAGAGGAAATTCACTAATGAAATGAAAGCCTTGAGGGACCAACTCCACGACTCAGCAATTTAGCTTTGTATATTTTAATTTAATTGCTTTCAGTATAAGTGTATAAATATTTCTGTAACTATCTATCTTTAATTTGATTGCTAAGAATAAGTAAGGTATAAATACTCCACTAAGGATCCCTTCATCCATGCGATACAATCACTTGGCTAAGGATCGTTTGTCCGGGCCACTTGGTTGGCTCTACAAAAGGCATAAATGACCAGGAAAAGAGCCCACCCCCCCCCCCCCTCCCACAATATAGATACCGGCCGGGAGGCATTAGCCCTTAAATGGGTTTAGGTATTTCCCATTTCACTGCAATACTTTAATATATATTCATGTTAATCCAGAAGAATATTGGAATCAAAAGAACAAAAGGGGTTGGGATATAGGAAACCCATCCACCCCTCTCTTTTCTTTTCTGGTATGAAAATATTATTCTTTTCTTACATAATTTTTAAGAATTAAATTAACATCTGCTGCAGTGCACTTTATCCGAAGTTGCATGCAAGCTTCCACTTTCAAACCCGACTTTATTTTTACTATAAACTGGAACCCTTCTAACCATTTTCTCAGCAAAACTAGCAAGAATTGATTTCAGTGGTACTACCAGTAATATTAATGGCATATAATAAGGTTGATTACCTTCAAAAAGTTGCATTAGATGGCTTCACCATTATAGAGGAACGCTTTGGCCGAGGGTCGTCACAAGGTCAGTATCAACGTCGTCGTCATCATCATCATCATGAGAAGCCAGCCCCAAACCAGTATTGCTATCAAGAACCTGATGAGCCTTCCTTCAGAGCCAACCGTCCGCCCAAATATACCAAACAGCGCTACGAAACCTGGTACTTTTTACCTGTACCCCAAGCTCCAAAACGAGAAGGGGCTGTCATTAGCAGCAGCCAGGCTGCTAAAAACTATGGTGGGATACTGTTTAAGGATCATGGCGCCGAAAATGAAACTTATCATTGGGGTTATAATTAGGATTAACTTCGTCGCCTTGGCTAATTCTAATTTTTCTCTTGCTTTTTAGTAAAACGGTACCAGTACTAGAACTAGACTTGGTCCTGCTGATCTGAGAGTAAAAATCTATATCTATCTATCTATATGTATGTATGTGCGTATTTCTTAGTGCTATAGAAGACCTTCTAGCATGTAAAAAGATAAGGATTTGCTTGTGAGGTTTTAAGCTTGTGCTTTAAGTTTAACCTGTGTATCGCTTTATACATTATGAGTTGATTCACAACCACGTCATAGTTAAAGTAGCTTCAGATTCAGACAGTGTTAATTGAAGTTGGGTAAAAGCTTGGAAGATCGACATTGAGATTGTAACATGAAATAATTGAATTAAATTAAAATTTCAAGATAATGTAAAAATATAGTTCATTAATTAGACTAAACAAAGGTAAAAAAAATTTTCTTCAGCCAAAGAAAATTTTATTAATCTCAAACGGAAAACTAACCACAGAATATGGGACAAAACTCGACACCTAAAAACACCAACTTAAAAACAAGCTTCGAGCAATAGCAAGACCCACAAGGACCTCAACACATAATAGAACAGCAACTCAAGGCAACCAAACCCGAAACGACAACAAAAAAACAAGTCTCTCGCTAGCCAAACCAAACAAACTATAAAATCAATCCAGTGAGCGCAAAGCCAATTAGAACTTACCGTCGTATCTCATGCAAGAGACCATAGGAACACCCCCAAGAAACCAACGCGAACATGGGAATCAACTAACTCTAAAACACTGCATGAAGCTCCACTGACAAAACCGTCCCAATCAGGTAAATTCCTTCTAACTCGACTCACCAAAACCAGATAGTATCTGATCACTCTTCTCCAGCAATTTCAAGTCAAAACACCCTCAACCTTAATAATCTACTTTTGAACCAATTCCTTTATCACCTCTTATTCATTACCAATGACACGTAGACCTAGCTTCTTCCCGAGTTCCCATGCCTCCTCAGCCTCTTTCCATAATTTCTTTTTGCGATTCTGGAAATCAGAATCAGATAACGAATCATTTGCAATTTTTCCCTCAGAAGAAATTGGTTTTGAAATCAGATAACCAAGACTTAGTTGTTTTAAATCAAATAACGCAAATAATTGATTCTTTATTAATTTCATTAAATTAAGTTGGTTTAAAAAAAGTGTGAAAAATATAACGTCGGTAATGACAATATATCGCAAAGAAAAAAAGAAATAGAAATAAAAATAAAGAATACACAGATTTTACGTGGAAATCCTTTCGGGAAAACCACGGCAGAGGAGAAGAAAATTCACTATGTCGAATTCGAATCAATTACAAGAGGAATAGACCATGTCTATTTATAGGCTTATAAAGCCATATTCAATAGGAGTGTAGTAAGATTGGAACTCCTTATTCTAATCAATATCAAACAGATAGAGTTTAATAAGGTTTAAAAAACCTTATTTAAAATAAAATAAAAGAAGTGTAATTCTATAGGGATTATTCTTTTATTTTATTTAAATAAGAATTTGGGTCACTTAATTCTAACAATCTCCACCTTGACACGAATTCTCAATGAACAAGTTCTTCATCGCGAACTCTCAATGAACAAGTTCTCCACCTCTTCCATAAAACCCCTTAGGGGTTTAACTTCAACAATGAACACCAACCAAGTCTAAACAATGCTCAAACTTGGTTATAGGAAGTGACTTAGTCATCATATCTGCAAGATTTTCACGAGTACTAATTTTGCTCACAACAATATCACCACGAGCAATAATATCACGAACAAAATGATACCGAACATCAGTGTGTTTCGTTCTCTCATGAAACATTTGATCTTTTGTAAGGAAGATGGCACTCTGACTGTCACAAAATACTGTGTTGATTTGAAGGTCTTCATTGAGCACACTAAAGAGTCCCTTCAACCAAATAGCTTCTTTACAAGCCTCAGTAATCGCCATGTACTCAGCTTCAGTGGTAGACAAAGCGACTGTAGTTTGCAAAGTAGCTTTCCAACTGATTGCACAACTTTCTATTGTAAAGACATAACCAGTAAAAGATCTTCTTTTATCAAGGTCTCCAGCAAAATCAGCATCAACATACCCAATGACTCCATCTCTAGTTCTTCCAAACTGTAAACAAACATCTGTAGTACCTCGTAAGTATCTTAAAATCCACTGAACTGCTTTCCAATGTTCTTTACCGGGATTCGCCATGTATCTGCTAACTGCACTGACTGCATATGATAAATCTGGATGTGAACAAACCATAGCATACATGAGAGATCCCACTGCACTAGAGTATGGAATATGTAACATGTACTCAATCTCATCATTTGATTGTGGAGACAAAGCCGATGAAAGTCTGAAATGGGCTGCTAAAGGAGTACTAACAGGCTTAGCACTCTGCATATTGAACCTGCAAAGAACTTTCTCAATGTACCCCTTTTGACTTAGGTACAATTTACTTTCTTTTCTATCTCTGAGAATCTCCATACCAAGTATCTTCTTTGCTGGTCCCAAATCTTTCATCTCAAATTCTTCACTTAGTTGGGCTTTGACCTTTCTTATCTCTCCTTTATCTTTTGCTGCTATCAACATGTCATCAACATAAAGAAGTAGATACACAAAAGAACCATCACAGTTTTTCTTAAAGTAAACACAGCTGTCAAAACTACTTCTTTTAAAATCATGAGAAGTCATAAAGGAATCAAACCTCTTGTACCACTGTCTTGGTGACTGTTTCAAACCGTAAAGAGACTTTTTCAGCAAGCAAACATAGTCCTCTTTTTCTGAGACTGTTAAACCCTCTGGTTGTTGCATGTAAATATCTTCCTCAAGTTCTCCATGCAAAAATGCAGTTTTTACATCTAACTGCTCAAGCTCCAAATCATGCATGGCCACAATACCAAGCAAAGCTCGAATCGAACTATGATTCACAACTGGGGAGAACACATCTGTGAAGTCCACTCCTAGAATTTGACTGTAACCCTTTGCAACAAGCCTTACTTTATATCTGGATTCTTCAACTCCTGGAGTCCCTTCTTTCTTTTTAAACACCCATTTACAGCGAACAACCTTTTTACCTTTAGGAAGTTTCACAAGATCCCATGTTCTATTTTTGTGGAGTGATTCCATCTCCTCTTGCATAGCACACATCCACTTTTCTGAGTCTTCACAGCTAACCGCCTCAGAATAATTAGACGGCTCTTGGTTTGCATCTATATCTTCAGCCACATTTAAAGCATAAGCAACTAGATCAGCCTCGGCATACTTCTTTGGAGGTTTAATTTCTCTTCTAGTTCTATTTTTGGCAATAGAGTATTGTGGTGAAGAAGCAACTCTATTCTCAATTTTTGTATTGGCTTGAGGAGTTGTCTCTGTATTAATCTGATGCTCCACCTGCTTTTGATTTTCTTTATTGGAAGACTCCTTAAGAGATAAGTTAGGTAGCATAGCAGTTTCATCAAAAATAACATCTCTGCTAATCACAACTTTTCTATTTTCAGGACACCATAACTTATACCCTTTTACGCCAGCTTTATAACCAAGAAAAACACATTTAATAGATCTCGGTTCCAATTTTCCATTATCAACATAAGCATACGCAGGACACCCAAAGATCTTTAAATTAGAATAATTAGCAGGATTACCAGACCATACCTCTTGTGGAGTCTTTTTCTCAATGGCAATGGATGGAGATCGGTTGATCAAAAAACATGTAGTAGAGGCTGCTTCGGCCCAAAACGACTTTGGTAAGTTGGCATTTGACAACATGCATCCAACCTTCTCCATGATCGTTCTGTTCATTCGTTCTGCAACGCCGTTTTGTTGTGGAGTATGACAAACTGTTAAGTGTCTCACGATCCCTTCTGATTTGCACAGTTTATTAAACTCATCAGAACAAAACTCTAAGCCATTGTCTGTGCGGAGGTATTTTATTTGTTTTCCTGTCTATTTTTCAATCATAGTTTTCCAAGACTTAAATGCAGAAAACACATCGCTTTTCTGCTTCAAGAAGAATGCCCAAACTTTTCTAGAAAAATCATCAATAAAAGTTAGCATATAATTAGCTCCACCTCTCGAAAGCACTCTTGATGGCCCCCACAGATCAGAATGAATATACTCCAACGTTCCCTTCGTGTTATGGATTCCTCTGGTGAATCGAACTCTCTTTTGCTTCCCAAAAATGCAGTGCTCACAGAACTTCAGTTTGCAAATTCCTTGCCCATCAAGAAGTCCTCTTTTGCTCAATTCTGCCATGCCATTCTCACTCATATGCCCTAGGTGCATATGCCAAAGTTTAGTAATATCATCATCTGACAAAGAAGAGGAAGCGACAGCTGCATCACCAATAACAGTAAAACCTTGCAAAACATATAACTTGACAGTCTTTCTCTGCCCTTTCATCACAATGAGGGAACCTTTGGAAATCTTCAAAATCCCACTTTCAGCTGTGTATTTGTACCCTTTTGAATCAAGAGTACTCAACGAAATTAAATTTCTCTTCAATTCTGGAACATGCCGTACGTCACTAAGTGTTCTGACAACTCCATCAAACATCTTAACTTTAATTGTTCCAACACCTGCGATTTTACACGAAGCATTATTTCCCATCAAAACAACACCTTCAGACACTGTTTCGTAATTTGTAAACCAATCCCGATTGGGACTCATGTGGAAGGTGCAGTCTGAATCAAGTATCCACTCCTCGCTCTCTTTAGAATTGATGACAGAAGCGACTAGAAGTTCACTATCACTGTAGTCTTCTACAATATCAGGTTCACCGGAATTTTCTGGTTATTTTCCCTTTTGATTCGCAGCCTCCCTTTCAATCTTATTCTGTAGCTTATAACACTTAGATTTAATGTGCCCTTTCTTCTTGTAGAAGTTATAAGTTTTACCTCTGTTTGAAGACTTTGATCTACCCTTAGATTTACCGCGAGGATTCTGATCCTGTGTCCTTCCTCGATCATCATCAGTATTCCGATCTTGTCTCCCACGAACAATGAGACCCTCTCCCTGGGAGTCGGGTTTAACCACAAGATGCTTCATCTTATCATACGAGGTCAAAGAATCATAAACCTCATCAACTGTGAGAGACTCGCGACTATATAAAATCGTGTCTCTAAAGGTTGAATAAGATGGGGGCAACGAACAAAGTAGAATCAACCCTAGATCTTCCTTATCATACTGAACCTCTATGGCCTCCAAGTTTGAGAGAATTTCTTTAAACACTGTTAAGTGTTCGTGCACAGACGCACCTTCCTCTAAACGATGAGCATAAAGACGTTTCTTCATATGCAACTTGCTAGTTAGAGTTTTCGACATACATATTTGTTCTAGCCTCTTCCATAATGCTGCGGCAGTCTTCTCCTTCATCACATCCTGCAAAATTTCGTTAGACAAATGCAGATGTAACTGTGTTAACGCCTTTCGATCCTTGCGCTTCTTATCTTCCTCCGTCAATGTCGAAGGCATCTTATCTACCCCTAGCAGGGCTTCCTCTAAATCCATCTGTGCAAGAACTGCCTGCATCTTTATCTGCCACAACGCAAATCTGGTGTTACGATCCAACAGCGGAATTTCATACTTTAAAGACGCAATTACCGTGATCGAGATGAAAAAAAACCCGGAAGCTCTGATACCACTTTGTGAAAAATATAACATCGGTAATGACAATATATCGCAAAGAAAAAAAGAAATAGAAATAAAAATAAAGAACACACAGATTTTACGTGGAAACCCTTTCGGGAAAAACCACGGGCAGAGGAGAAGAAAATTCACTATGTCGAATTCAAATCAATTACAAGAGGAATAGACCATGTCTATTTATAGGCTTATAAAGCCATATTCAATAGGAGTGTAGTAAGATTGAAACTCCTTATTCTAATCAATATCAAATAGATAGAGTTTAATAAGGTTTAATAAACCTTATTTAAAATAAAATAAAAGAAGTGTAATTCTATAGAGATTCTTCTTTTATTTTATTTAAATAAGAATTGGGGTCACTTAATTCTAATAAAAAGAGAGTTTAATTGAACTCGAGGAATTAAATTAAAATCTTTATTATTCATAAAGGGAAAATATCCAAAAGATGCGCAACTTGAAAGAACTATATATTATTGTCTTCAAAATAATGAGAGATATCCACAAATGAAGTTTTAATATATAAAGTAATAAAAAGTTATAAGTAGTATAATAATATTAATAAATATTAGATTACGGTATATTAATGACTTGGGTAAAAGCATAATGTAAAATTTATATTTTATAAAAACTATATAAAAATCAAGGAGTTGTATTATTTTTTTATTTTTAGTTTTTATTGTTGGAAATAATACCAGTTTTAAAAGTCACATTTAAGTTAAATTACTTTTTTTTTTATCTTTATATATTTTTAACAAGTATATTTATTTTTTATTTTAAAAGTACATTTTTCAATATTTTAAATTTAATTGTTTGTATCATTTTTTATTTAGAAATTAAATTCATTTTTTAAATATATTTTAATATTTATTATTTTAAAATAATATACTATTTAAATATTATTTTAAAATTGAGAGACCATATTAATAAATCCAATAGATTTTAAGGGCCATAGTGATATTACCCCGATTCTAACTTTCGAGTGTGGCAGGGTGCTAGTTCAATATATATATATATATATATATATATATATATATTTTTGCTGGGGTGCTATTTTGGTTATTCTTTTTATCCCTAAGGTAGTATTCATATATTAAAATAAAAATCTAAAAATTTACACTAATTATAATACTTTAATGCTACGTTTGGTTCTCGGTGTAATAACATAAGTAAAAAAAACATATTTAACACAAATGTTCTAAAATAGTTAAACACAAATAAAGAATTAGTTCAAATTGAAACATGTAATTAGAAAAATGAGTAAAAAAATTTATAAAAATTAAGATTTCTTCAAAATAAGCTAAAAATTTTCCTTCTCTTTGCCACAAACAAATCATGAGTGACTAAAAATTATCAATTGTGATTAGTTTATAGTTAATCAAAGACTAAAACATACGAAAAAAAAATATTTCAACCAAATGTATCATAAATACATTCCAAAATTTGAAATACTTACCAACACAAAACTTGGTGAAAGCCACAAATCTTTTTGGTTTTATGTTCTGCTTTGTCTCCTTAACTCCTGAATTGGTCATTTTTAAAGCTTATGTAAAGATTCATCAAAATAGATTTTCAAAAAGGTTCGAAATCCTTTTATATTGTTTTTCACCTAGTGTCAGACAAGACGAATATTGTCAAATTCATTCTTTCTTCACAATTGACATGCTCTATCTCATCATTCACTCTATTTCACTATGATTTAAAATCTTGTAACAAAAATCTCCTGCCCCTTCTATGTACCCCTATATATCCACGTGGATTAATGACATCCCCATATACTAATGAGGAAATGCAGTTAACTCTAACCTGCTCCTATAAAAGCCAAGAGAGAAAAAAGAGAATGGAAGTGGAGCGTTCAATTGAATAAGATGATAGCAACCGTGAAGAAGAGGCGAAGTTGAGGTTCAGTGATAAACAAGGCGGCTTTATTCCTCTCATTCCCAAAACAACTCCGCCAGGGTCATTTTAATCTTTGACAACTCCGCCAGGGTCATTTTAATCTTTGTTTCTTTTTTATTTTTATTTTTCGAGGTTGTGTTTTGGACCAAAATGAAAGTCAAGTTTCAGTCAAACAATAATCACCATTTAAAATTCTGTTTATTTCAGATGTGTTTTTATTTTTATTGTAAACACTGCGTTTTTTCTTTTGTTTAATAATATGGTGCGTTTTGATGGTTGGGACTTCAGGGGATGGTTGTCTAATTTGGAGCAGTTTTTCAAAGAGGAGAATGTGCAGGAACATGCCAAAGTAAGAATGGTTATGCTCTATTTGGAGGGTAAGACATTAAATTGGCATCATTTCTTTTGCCAAAGATAAGGAGGGTTACACCAACTCACTTGGGATACTTATGCCAAAGGCTTACAGGAGAGATTTTGTAACAGTCCGGTTTAAACCCTAATCGAAATAATAGTTTCGGGACCACAATTCTGAGTCAGAAAAATATTTTAATATTATTTTCTGTGTTTATAGTATGTGACTTGACATGTGTGAAATTTCCATGATTTAATTTGATCGTTTGTGTGCTTAATATGCAAAAAAGACTAAATTGCATAAAATGTAAAAGTAGCATGCTATATGTTAAAGTGCTTAATTGCTTTGATTTATTAATTATGATATCCTTATTTGGTAATTTGGCCATTAAACATTAGCATGGACGGTAATGGACATAGTTTATAATGATTTCATATTATTTTATAAAGGATAAAAAGGTAAATGATATATTATTATGAAATAAATAAAACAAATCATAAAAACCACATGCATTTTTCATCTTATTTGGCCGAAACTCAAATAAAAAGAAAGCCATGGATGTTGTTTTAGGGTTGGCACTTTGAAGCTTTGATTTAGGTGTGTAGTTTGCTCGGTTTTTTTATAATTTTTACGTTTTTGAGATCGTTGCTATGTAATCTATCAAACTCATGTCTCAATTTCTGAATTTGATGATGATTTTGTGTTTTTCCATTGTTGAAAGCTTGATGAATCTTGTGTTTGATGATAGAAAATAAATATATGTTGTTAGATTAATAGGTTTTGTATTTGAATTTTTGATGAATTTGAGTAATTTGGGCTAAATTGTGAAAATAATAAATTGAAGGACTAAATTTAATAATGAAATGAGTGGACTTATATGAGCTTAGTGAACATTCGACCAAGATATAGTGTGGTCAAATTTTGAATATTTTGTATTTTGTGAAATAGGGACTAATTTGTGAAAAATGTGAAATGTTAGGGGCAAAAGTGTAATAGCCTATTTATGTGTTTTTGGATGAATTTGATTGAATATGTGATTAAATAAGTTAAATTTGTATTAATTTAGATCAAGAAAAGAGGAAATCGGAATTTGATCGGGGAAAAACTAAAGTTGTCGAATAATCGTTCCGTTTCGTCCGTCATTTTTCAAGGTAAGTTCATAAGTAAATAAATGTCGTTAAATTCGATTGTATATATTTTATTTGTACCAAATTGAATTATTATTTGTATATTTATGTGAATGCCGAATTGGTAAAAGTGTGGAAGAATTGTCTACGAGCTTGAATCGATTGAGTTACGACGTCCGAAAGCCCCGTACGAACCTTAGGAATAGTTAGGATACATATGTCATGGCATAGGATTCCAATATGTGTTTTCGTGTAAGACCACGTCTGGGACATTGGCATCGACATGTGTTTACGTGTAAGACCATATCTGGGACATTGGCATCGTATTTGATTCGTGTAAGACCCTGTCTGGGGCAGTGACTCGATATGTGATTACATGTAAGACCATATCTGGGACGTTGGAATTGTGCGAGATTTCTGACTATCCGAGTATCCTTATTGATTTTGAATGGTTCAACGGGCATTATCGAGTTAAGATCGAATGTGAAAACAAACTAAAAGGTTCAGGTACGTGCTATGTTATATGAATATGAAACTAAGGTAATTATATGTTTGAGATGAATATATGAATTAGACATGGTAAAAGAGAGATTTATATGTGTTTATGAGTATATGTGCATTCGGCCATTGATGTTATAATGTTATTGTATATGTGATAATGTTTGATTTTGCAAGCATAATAAATGTACATTTGGTTAAGGTTTGTTTGATTCGGCTAGTTGATTTAATGTGAATGTTTATTTGATCATTATTTTCTTATGACTTACTAAGCTATGAAAGCTTACTTTGTGTGTGTGTGTTTGTTCATTGTTTTATAGATTATCAAAGCTACGGGAAGCTCGGGGATCATTGAGGATCATCACCACACTATCGAACTATATTTTGGTACCTTTTGAAAATGTACATATTAAAGTATGGCATGTATAGGCTAGAGAAGTTTGATTATGTTTTGAAATGTGTAAATATAGCCATGTGATATGGCTTGTTAATGAATGTGTTTATGGATGAGTTTAGTCTATGCTTTATGATGCAAAAGTTGGAATGTTTTGTTGTGCTCATGAATGGCCAAATGAAATGGTCAATTTCGGTAAGTTATATGATTGATTTGGAAATTGATATGATGAGAAATGCTAAGAATTGAAATGGATTAAAATGATGTATGATTCATATGTTTTTGATGTGAAGTTGGTGCTTTGAATTGGTATGTTTAAGTTGTATAGTGTATGGAAAAGAATGACGATGTTAAGGGTCAAATTGTGCATGATTTGTTATGTTTTTGGCTGCCTTTGAGACATGATTTGAAACTTGTTTGTTGCTTGTAGGTTTGACCCAAATTTTGGGTGGCAAATAAGCCTTACAAATAGCCTATATTTGCGCACACAGTTGAGCACACGGGCGTGTGTCTCAACCGTGTCTCTCAAAGTTGTATTTAGAAGCAAGACAGGAAGCCACACGGGCTGGGCACACGTGCTTGTGACTGGCCATGTGAGCAAGTCAATAACCTCCAGAATTTCACATGGCCTGGCACACGGGCATGTCTTGTGGCCGTGTGGACAAGTCAATATGTATGCCCTATTTTGCCACGGCCTAGACACACATGTGTGTCTAATGCTGTGTGAGGCACACGGCCTGCCCATACGGGCGTGTGACCTTTGTAACTTTGAAAAATGTTTAATTTTTGGAAAAATTTGTATGTGCTCGGTTTAGTCCCGACCCCTTCCTAATGCATGTTTAAGGTCTCGTAGACCTTCTAAAGTGACTCTATGTGTATTTTTTGTTATGGAATGTTTATGATTATTGATGTTATGAAATGTTTGTGTTATGATTTGATATGTCCGGTAATGCCTCTTAACCTCAGTCCGACGACGGATACGGGTTAGGGGTGTTACATTTATATGTATCAGAGCTACGATTTAGTCGATTCCGGCTGTTCCACAACCTTCTCCCCCACCGGTTCCTCCTCAAATACCTGTTAGGCCACAAGTTATTGATCTAGTGCGAATGAATAAGCCACCAGTTGATAACATCAGAAAACACGAGGCCGAAGAATTCAGAGCCACTGTTGATGATGCTGAGCGAGCTGAATTTTGGCTCGATAATGCGATCCGTGTGTTTGATGAACTATCTTGCACCCCTGATGAGTGTATTAAATGTGTTGTATCCTTGCTTCGATATTCCGCGTATCACTAGTGGAATACACTGATACCCGTAGTTCCTAGAGAATGAGTTACCTAGGAGTTCTTTCAGACTGAATTCCATAAGAAATACATCAGTAAGAGATTCATTGATCAAAAGCGTAAAGAATTCCTCAAGTTAAAATACGGTCGTATGATTGTAACAGAATATGAACAGGAATTTGTGAGACTTAGCAGATATGCCTGAGAGTGTGTTTCAACTAAAGCAATTATGTGCAAAGGATTCGAGGATGGGCTGAATGAAATTAAATTACTCGTTGGGATTCTTGAAATAAAAGAGTTTGTTGTACTTGTTGAACGAGCATGCAAAGCTGAAGAGCTCGGGAAAGAGAAAAGAAAAGCTGACTTTGAAGCTAGAGATGCACGTAAGAGATCATCGAGTAAGTCATTCCAATCGACATCAAAGAAATTCAGAGATGACTATAGCCGTTCAAAGACTACTGCGACTTATTCTGGACCGGATCAAGATAGACCACCTGTGAGCTCGAGAGCTACCTCAATAGCTAGTGTTGGTAATATCCGACTGAACCAACCTGAGTGCAAACACTGTGGTAACGACATCCCGACAACTGTAGATTGAATGATTGGGCTTGCTTTAAATGTGGATCAATAGATCACTTCATTCGTGAATGCCCTGAGTTGGTTGAGCAAGACATGAAGCAGAATATGAGGCCGAGTAACACAACATCTCGTGGTAGACTAATGAGGAATACGAATAATGTGAGTGGTAGTCAGAGAGGAACTAAAGACACAGCTGTTAGATTGGAGACTCGTGCACCTGCCAGAGCTTATGCTATTCACGCTCGTGAAGAAGCTTTGTCTCCAGATGTTATTACCGGTACTTTCACTCTCTATGATACTAGTGTTGTTGCATTGATTGATCCTGGTTCGACTCATTCTTATGTATGTGAGACTTTAGTATCTAGTAAGATTTTGCTTGTTGAGTCTACTAAGTTTGTGATTAGAGTATCGAACCCCTTAGGCCAGTGTGTTTTGGTTGATGAAGTATGAAGAATTGTCCATTGATGATTCAAGATTCATGTTTTCCGGCTGATTTGATACTATTTCCATTCGACGAGTTTGATATAATTCTGGGTATGGATTGCTTAACCTTGCACAATGCTATTGTAACTGCAAACAGAAGACTATTGATTTGCGATGTCAGGATGATGAGATTATTCGGATTGAGTCTAATGATCTGAATAGTTTATCGGCAATGATATCTTTGATGTTAGCTCATAAATATGTGAGAAAGGGTTGTGAAGCTTACTTTGCTTATGTGCTCGATTCTAACGTAACCGTAAAGAAGATTGAATCAGTACCAGTTGTGTGTGAGTATCTGAATGTTTTTCTTGAAGAATTCCGGGTTTGCCACCGATCCGAGAGGCAGAGTTTGGTATTGAGTTAGTGTTAGGGACAACTCCGATATTGATAGCTCCGTACAGAATGACACCGGCTGAATTAAAAGAGTTGAAGACTCAGTTGCAAGAATTGACGGATAAAGGCTTTGCACGACCGAGTTTTTCTCCTTGGGGTGCACCGGTTTTGTTTGTGAAAAAGAAAGATGGAACTATGAGAATGTGCATTGATTACCTACAGCTTAATAAGGTGACTATAAAGAATAAATATCCTTTGCCACAGATTGACGACTTATTCAATCAGTTGAAAGGGGCTACTGTGTTTTCTAAGATAGATCTAAGATCGGATTACTATCAGCTACGAGTTAAAGACTCTGATGTGTCGAAGACTGCTTTCTGAACAAGGTACAGACACTATGAGTTTCTGGTTATGCCTTTCGGACTTACTAATGCCCCTGCTGTTTTTATATTTAATGAATCAGATATTTAGACAGTATTTGGATCGATTTGTGGTTGTGTTCATTGATGACATATTGATCTATTCCCGTGATGAATCCGAGCATGCTGAACATCTGAGATTAGTATGTCTTGTTTTGCCAGTGTGGACAAGTCAGTATGTATGCCCTGTTTTGCCACGGCCTAGACACACGGGTGTGTCTAATGCCATGTGAGGCACACGGCCTACCCACATGGGCGTGTGACTTCTGTAACTTTGAAAAATGTTTAATTTTTGGAAAAATTTGCATGTGCTCGGTTTAGTCCCGACCCCTTCCTAATGCATGTTTAAGGTCTCGTAGACCTTCTAAAGGGACTCAATGTGTATTTTTCGTTATGGAATGTTTATGATTATTGATGTTATGAAATTTTTGTGTTATGATTCGATATGTCTAGTAATGCCTCTTAACCTCAGTTCGGCGAAGGATACGGGTTAGGGGTGTTTCAGATTTGGCTCCACTAATTTTTTTGGACCTGATGACTGAACTGGTAACTCTAAGACAATAGAGATCGGTGGACCAATTTCATGATCGATTTGTGAGTATTCTGAACCAACTCCATTTACTTAAGGCCTATGCCTTAAGCAAATTCATGAGCACCATTAAGGAAGAAATAGGTCAATACCTTAGGTTTTTTAAGCCCCAAACACTTGTGGAAGGATACATGTTAGCTAGATAAATAGAAGGCATTGTGCTAAGCACTGTCAAGAAGCCTATGATAGTTGAGGGAAGTGAAGGGTACTCTAAACCACTACTCCCTAATTCTAAACCTCCTAGAATTATTCCAATCTCTGGAGGATCTTCACTAGTTTCTAGTGGTCAAAAAAATTCCTCTTAATGGTCAGCAAACCCCACCAAGTTACCGTCTCAAACTGAAATAGAGGACAGAAGAAACAAAGGTTTATGCTTTTGGTGTGGTTCAAAATTTACACCATGACATAAATGTGTGAAGTCTTAGCTTTATCAGCTTGTTGTACAACCTCAAGTTGACCTAGGGGAGGAAAGTAAGACTCAACCAGTAGAGGAATTTCAAGATTGTCCTAAACAACTAGAAAATATGGATTTAGACACTGGAACCACTACTCTAGTCCTCTCTTTACATGCTTTGCAAGGATATAAGGGCCACAACACAATGAGACTGTCAGCTAAGATTTGGCAAGTTGATGTGATCATCTTAGTGGATTCTGGCAGCACACATAACTTTGTGGACTCTAAAATAGTTAAAAGGGGCAATTTACCAGTTGAGCAAGCAAGCCAAATGAAGATTATGATAGCCAAGAGGGGAAGTTTATGTATTCAGGGGTTGTGTAGAGTTGTTGAGTGGCAGGCACAATGTCACAAATTTGTGACTGATTTCATTGTTCTCTCAGTTAAAGGATGCGATCTGGTGCTAGGAATACAATGGCTCCTTTTTTTAGGATCCATTGTCTGGAATTTTAGGTTTCTTACTAAGAGATTCGAGTATGAGGGCCAAAGCTATTTACTTTAGGGTATTCAATCAGGTAGCTTGCAACTATTCATTGGTTATTAGTTGTCCAAATGTTTGCATATGGTAGCACATGGCCCATGTCCTATATTTTTATCTTCTTATCAGTAGACCAAATTGAATATGTCACCTGCACTTGCTCAGAAAGATTTACAACAACTGCTGATGGAGTACAATGATGTGTTCAGAGTACCAGATGGTCTACCTCTTGCCAGGATACAAGATCATAAAATACCCCTTCAATATAAAGCCAAGGTGGTCAATGTGAGACCCTAAAGGCACCCTTTAATCTAGAAAAATAAAAATTGAGAGGCTCATCCAATAGATGCTACAAGCTGAAATTATAAGGGATAGTAACATCCCTTTCCTTTCACCTATTGTAATGGTCAAGAAGGATGGAAGTTGCCATTTGTGCGTGGACTATCGAAAACTTAATCAACTCATAATTAAAAATAGGTTTTCCATACCTATCATAGAGGAGCTATTAGATGAATTGGGGCAAGCGCTCTTCTTTTCCAAGCTCGACTTAATATCAGGTTATCACTAAATAAGGATGTAGGAAGGTGACATCCTCGAAAAAACTTTTAAAACTCACAAGGGGCATTATGAATTTTTTGTTATGCCTTTTGGCTTAACCAATATCCCATTAAGCTTTCAACCTTTGAAGAATGTTATCTTTAAAAGGATTCTAAGGAGATCGGTTCTAGTGTTCTTTGATGATATATTAGTATACTCCAGTAGTTGGACTAAGCATTTGGTTCACTTGAAGGAGGTGCTACAACTCTTGAGAGACAATAATATATTTGTTAAACAAAGCAAATACACTTTTGGCACTCACCAAATTGAGTACCTTGGCCACATTATATCTACAGGAACAGTGATTATGGATGCTGCAAAAGTAGAGGGAATTTCAAACTGGCCCATTCCTAAATCTATCAAAGAGCTGAGGGGATTTCTTAGCTTATCTAGTTACTACAAGAGATTTATAAGGACCTATGGGGTGATGGCTAAGCCTTTGACCCATTTACTTAAGAAGAACACTCCTTGGAACTGGGCTGAAATTGAACAAACAACTTTTGAATTATTGAAGCAATCAGTTTGTCAGGCACCAATCTTATGTCTACCAAACTTCAAAGAGGAATTATGTATCAACACTAATGCCTGTGGTCAAGGGTTAGAGGTAGCGTTGCATCAAAAGGGCAGGCTAGTGGCATTTTTCAACAAAGGATTGGGAATTAGGCACCAAGCACTTTCCATTTATGACAAAGGATTGCTTGCAGTCCTAATGGCAGTTAAAAAGTGGCATACTTACTTGGTTGAAAGGATATTTCAGATAAGAATAGACTATCAGATTTTGAAGTTTCTAGCTGATCGATAGGCAATAACCCCATTTTAGCAAAGATGGGTAGTTAAAATGTAGGGTATGATTACTATATCATATACAGGATGGGTGCACAAAATCTGGTCATTGATGCATTATCCAGGAAGCCTCAAGAACTTAAGGGACAGTTGTTGTAATGTATTGAAGTATCTCGTGGTTAGATTTATGGGGGAGGGTGGTAAAGTTTGTCTTGGTTGACCCAAAGTTGCAACAATTGTGTCTTGATCTTCGGCAAACAACTTCAAAGGCATCCAAAATATGCTTGGAATGGTCAGGTACTAAAGAGAAAGGGGAGAGCAATTGTAGGCGACAATGCCAACCTTAGGAGGGAACTGTTTGAATATTTTTATAGTGGCTTACTGGGAGGCCACTCTGGTGCTCATGCTACTAGAGCCAAAATATTTAGGCAGTTTTATTGGACGGGTTTATCTAAGGATATAAAAAAATGGGTTTGAGAGTGTTCTGTATGTCAAAAGTACAAAGATGATCTATCAGCTTCTCTTGGTCTTCTACAACCTCTACCCATTCTTACTTGAGCTTGGGCTACTGTTAGCATGGATTTTGTAGAGGGCTTGCCCAATTTTTGAGGAAAAATACTATTTTAGTGATAGTAGACAAACTCACTAAGTATGGGCACTTCTTAGCTCTCTCACATCTCTTCATTGAAATCATCGTGGCCCAAGAGTATCTAATTGTAACACCCCAAACCCGGCCTAAACGCCACGACCGGATCTGGTATGCTACGGGATGAAATGTTAAAACTTCGCTTTGAAGGGATTTGAAATCTCGGTTTGTTTATGCAAGAATTCGTTAAATGAGTGTTATTTGTAGGAAACCTTTGTGGTTTTTTTTTAAAACATATCTTTAACGTTAAACGTGTTTGAAATTCCCATCTCATTACTTATAAAAATTAAGTCTTTGAAAATAAATTTAAAATATAAACATAAACACGTATAAATCGATAACCTAAGCTACAGAGGCCTTATTACATAAATAATCCCAAATTTAAGCTTAAAGAAAAAAACCCGAAATAACTTATAAAAATAAAAGACTTGTTGGCCCCTCGAGTCCGCCTCGGCTCCCATGTCCACGATCTACTGCTCATCTGAAAAGTCAAGAAAATAAAAGGGTGAGTCACCAAGACTCAGTGTGCAAATCTCGAAAACACATTAAAGGCTTGGGCCCACAAACACATTATGGGCCTTAGCCCATCCACAATGGCAACAAAATATTTATATGCAACATGGCCCAACCCAACCTAAAAATCCATCCTCTACACACCAGCCCGTACCAACCAACACACCTCAGGGATTTCTACAATCAACCCACCAACCGCTACACACCATATCGACAGCCATGCTGCCTATTCCTAACAGTCAGGAATAAATTTAACATGGCTTAGCCACCGATCACTATTGTGACTTAACTTTATAATTCGTGGTTTAACCACTGATCACCAAGTACCTTATAAATCATTTGTGGCAGAGCCACCGATCACTACGTGACCTTATCACTTCCCCTTTATCATATCAACCCCATCCCATGCATACATACATGCAGAATCAAAACAATATACTACTTAAAAGTTCACAGTCTATCACATACATCGATACACATAGAGAAGTTTCTATGATTACGTACCTGGCATCCCTTGCCTACCCTTTTTGGGTAATCCGACTGTCTATACAGCCTTTTTCCAGCTTTTAGCCCATAATATATATTTAGTACAAATTACTATACAGCCTTTTTCTGGCTTTTAGCCCATAACATATATTTAGTACGGATTAATTAGTGTGTTAACGATCTACACACCTGATTACCGACAAGACGAGACTTTCTATGTCGACACTATCAGAAGTTGATACGACTGCTATCTATCTAAGGTGTTGTTCCGAAGCTGGTCCACAACCCGGTGGCCAATCCCGTACTGCTGACACCACTCGTTTCTTAAACTTAGGGATTGGGTTTACAGATCCAATCCCCTCATTCGCCTGATCGACATTTGATTCCATTAAAAGACCTTATCAGTTGCTACCATCATATCATATGGTTAAGATCACGATTACGATAGCGAATCTAACGAGAATCTAAAGAGAACCCCTTACCTTGAAATCCCGAAAAGAGAGATATGAGGTTTAGAGGCTAGCGGTTCCGACTTTTAGATCTAAGCGATCTACTTCAATTCCCGAATGTCGCCCAACACGTAAACACAAGAAACCAACAATCCATTAGCCTTTCGGATGTCTTCTAAAAACCGAAAGAGAAAAAGAATAGATCAGTAGAAATCGGCACCTACCTTTACAGGAAATTCGACAACTCCTAGAAGATTTCGGCTTTTGAGAAGATCAAAAAGAAAACATGATCTCAAGAGATCTATAAAGTTTCAGCTTTTGAGAAGGTCAAAAAGAAAAGATGATCTCAAGAGATCTATGAAGTTTCGGCTTTTGAGAAGGTCAAAAAGAAAAGATGATCTCAAGAGATCTGTAAAGTTTCGGCTTTTGAGAAGGATATGATTGAGAGAAAAGAGTAATATTAAACGTAAAAAAGTGATAGGAACGGTATAGGAAAAAGAAGAATTTCGGCAAGGCTAGGGCAGATTCGGCTATGGCAGACAAATGTGAAAAGAAAGAATGCTTAAGGGAGTTTTCGGCTTTTATTCAGAAAAAGGAGGAAAAGAGAGAAGATGAAAACCCTAAATGCCGAAAATAAAGAAGAGAATGGGGGAATAAAACCCTAATTCCAATTTTAATTAAAATAGTTGGGCTTCATGCAACTTGAATTTGGGCCTCCTCAGTTGACGCCACTTCCCTGCTTTTAAGTGGCGCCACTTTGCCACTGGGCCACAAGCCCATTTGTATTTTAAAACACAGATAACATCTTTTAAACCCTATCTTACCAGGCTTTCCACTAGAGTGTCCAAACAGAAAATTCAATTAAGGCCACAACCCTAAGCCCATTCTGGACCCCTAACACTCACATTAAACATAACCACACATTAAATGCATAGCCCCACAATTTTAGGATGTTACACTAATGCAAATTTATAAACTGCATGGCATACCTAAAACAATTGTGTCTGATAAGGACAAAATTTTTGTAAGCAACTTCTAGCAAGAGCTATTCACAAAGTTGGGGACCAAGCTGTACCTATCCATAGCCTACCATCCCGAAACAGATGGTAGACTAAAGTATTAAACAAGTTCTTAGAAGGTTATTTAAGATGTATGATTGGTGACTATCCAGGGGAATGGGTGCAATTGTTGCCTTTAGTAGAATGGTGGTATAACACCACACACAAATCAACTATCCAAAATACTCCATATGAATCCTTATACGACCATGATCCTCCACTACATTTACCATACCTAGTTGGCTCTTCTAATGTAACCTTAGTGGATCGAAGTTTGCAGAACAGGGAATCAATGTGGAAGCTCATTCATTTCCATTTGAAGAGAGATCAAGAAAGGATAAAGTCACTCATTGACAGAAAACAAACTGATCGTGAATTAAGGTTAGGGATTGGGTGTATTTATGGTTACAACCACACACACAACACTCCCTTAGAAGACTGAAAAATCACAAACTCTCTCCTAAATGCTTTGGACCTTTTCTAGTGGAAGCTAAAGTGGGTCAGGTAGCCTACAAGTTAACTCTACCAGTAGAGTCAAGATTTCATTCTACCTTCCACGTATCCCAGCTCAAAAAGCATATTGGCAAGACACCTCACTCACCTGTGTTTCCTATAGTAGGTACAGATAGTGCTCTTAACAAGGAACCATCAAGGATGCTGGAAATAAGAATGGTAAGGAAGGGTAGTGTAACACCCCTTACCCGTATTCGATGCCAGAACAGGGTACGAGGCATTACCGGACTTAAACACAAGCATTCATACAAAACCGAGACATGAATTTCCATTTGGAATTTGAAACTTTGCATTCACATTCATATTGTCCCTATTACGGGCCTACAAGGCTCAAAACATACATTAGGAGTGGTTCGGGACTAAACCGAGAACTTTGGAAACTTTTGGGAAACTTGGAAAATTTTTTTCATGAAAAAGGTCCACACGCTCGTGTGGGTGAAGAGACACGCCCGTGTGGCATATCACACGCCCGTGCTTCAGGCCGTGTCCAAAATATGGGACATTCTATTTATGATGTCATCAACCAAATAAGGTCACACGGCCAAGGCACACACCCGTGTCCTTAGGCCGTGTGGCGAATTAAATTCCAAAAATTAACGGCAGACTTCACACGGCCTGGGTACATGCCCATGTCCTATTGCCATGTCTCTCACACGGCCGAGACGCACGGCCGTGTCTCTTGCCCGTGTGTTTACTATTGAGCATTCTATTTTGCATTAATTAGGGTGTAGGGGATACAAGACCATAACACACGACTATGGGGCAAGCCATGTGTCACACATGGCCTAGGCACACGCCCGTGTGGACAAAATAAGGCTATTTACCAAGCCTTTTTGCCACCCAAACTTGCACCAACCTACACAACATCAAAACCACACCAATCCAAATATATATATATATATATATATATATATGACTTCAAGGCACCTAACATGGCATAACTAAGTGCTTCACCATCATCAAACATCCATAATCACATGCAACACATCATCATTCAACCATCAATAACCATAGGCTATATCATAATGACATTGGCACATGCATGCATATATGAATAGGTTTACAACCAAATAATCATTATCAACCACATCTCATGGCCTTATACAAAATGAATCAAATATCATCATAAGCCAACACATTTGGCTAAACCAATATGACATATAACAAAAAGACCAAGTCCCTATACATGCCATACTCAAAATGTTGAGACTAACTATACCTAAAGGTTCCAATTGATAATGTGATCGAGTCTCTGACGTCCTTTGACCCTCGAGCTAGCTTGACGATACTATAGGAAAATGGAAAAGAAAGGGGAGTAAGCATAAAGCTTAGTAAGTTTGCATGTAAATAATTAACAACATTAACTATGCATTATTATACACATAACATAATCTAACCTATCACAATGTCATCAAGTATTGATCGCTGAAATCAGAGTTTTAAAATTTATAAAGAATGAGATCGATCCTGGAAACTAGCTGTGACAACGATTAAAGGCAAGTGTACCTATCGAACAGTAGTATAGCTTAGGCAAGACTGGATTGTCGAACCCAAAGGAACTAAAAGTACTAATACTAACTTATTTTTATTATTTAGCCTAAAATAAAGTGAAGTTGCTTTAATCTAAATTAACAACTACTAAGCTAAAGACACAAAGACAAAAAGAACGAATTGGGGAATGACTTGAAGAAAAACTTAGTTGATCACGACGATACCCTTAGGAAGAATCCACCTAGACTTCACTTGTTATTTAACACTGAACCATACGATTTATTCACTTAGTTTGATCCGTAGGACTCCCTAACGTATATTAAACCCTCTCTCAAGGTGAATAAAGTCTAACCCTAGGTTAATTAGTGGAACTCTCATTCTCTTATAATAACCCCTTAGAATAGCAGTAAATCGATATATGGACTCCCATATTAGGTTTCACCCTAATCCGGCAAAATCTCGTAACCCTATCTCTAGGCGTTCGATCAACTCCGCTTAATTATGCTAGATCTACTCTTAAGCAGGGTCTATTCCTCCTCCACCTAAGCACACCATATTTGGATTAAGCATGCATAATTAAGAACAAACTAAGTATTTATCATATAATTCAGGAAGAAATAACAAGATTCATCTAGGCTTCATCCCCTTCAGGTATTTGAGGGGTTTAGTTCATAACAAATGAAGAAAACATCTCAAGAGAAAAGATAAAACAAAACATAAAAAATCCCTAAAACTCTCTGAAGGAATTGATGGAGAAAACCGCCGTCTTGAATAGACTTCCGCCTTATTGGGATGGATCAACTGGCTAACTTCGCGCAATTCCCTCAATTCTGATCTTTTCGGCTTGGCTTCTTGGCCTAGCTCGACGCCCGTTTCGGCTTTTGCCGAACTCCCCTTTCAAGTTGCCCCTTTGGGTGTTTATATAGACTTTGAGATGCCTTACTTGGCCCCTAAGTATCCTAATTTAAGTAGAATTCCTACTAGGGTGTTTGTATAGGCTTTGGAATGTGTTTCTTTGCCTCAAAGTATCCTTTCCCGAATGAAATTGCTCTTTCCAGTGACAGGGACATGGCCATGGCACACGCCCGTGTGAATCGTGGCCAGGCCGTGTTCGAACTTTTAATTAGGCACGATCGTGTGGTCTTTGGGCCAGGCCATGTCGATTTCTCTCCTGGCCCAATTTGGTCCGTTTTAAGCCCGTTTGTCGTTCTTTTCATCCTTGGGTGCTTTCCTGAGTATAAAATATGAAAAGAAAGGATTAAGAGCACCTTTTTATATAAATCAATGGATAAATCATCCAAAAGTATGCTAAATGTGAGATTAAAATATGTTACTTTTACTGTTTATCAAATACACCCACACTTAAGCTTTTGCTTGTCCTCAAGCAAAATTCTCAACTTACAATTAAAATGAACTTCCTTGATTCATAACATTCATCAATATTGTTTCATCATAATTCAAAGATAATTCATACATGGATAATTCAAACAATCTAAGTCATAGTTTTTTATAGTATGAAAACATAGGTGTTTCCCCTTACCTGAATAATTATCTCTAATTCAAAATTGACAAGAGTTGACATCCTCACTAAAGATTCACTCAAATCACTCAAAGTGTTTAAGGTTCAAAATTAAGCACTCAATAAGTCGAACATGAAAAGTTAATCCCATAGGCTTGCATGAAAATCAAATCTCCACCACTGTAAAATGAGATGATACTCAAATCGAAAGGTCTTTAACAGGGTTGTAACGGGGCTTAGGTTAAGGGTATGGACAAAGGCCGAATTAGAAGATTAGAATCGAGATTGACCTAACAAATTACCAAACTAGAAATACGAACTAATGATAAGTAATTGCATCAAATGAAAATTTGTAATACTAATATTCTAATACGAGCTTTTTCTTCAAGATTGGATGTAACATCCTTAAATAGGGGCTATTATGGTTGAACTGTTTGCGTGTGTATGGTTTGATTGCGTTATTAATTGAGGGGTTTTAGGGTCTAGGTATAAGCTAAGGGTAGGCCCGAACTATAGGAAAATTTTTGTTTTTAAGCTTTGGTTAAGGGGAGCTGAAGGAGCTGGGGGTTAAGAATATTCCGTGGAAAATTTAAGCACAAGTAAAGCCTTGGTAAAGTGGCAAGGAGGCGCCACTTAGGGCCTTGAGGAGTGACGCCACATGTAGGGAAGGAGAGCTTGGGTTCAAGCTGCAAAAATCGCTTGCTGCTAATTCTTTTTAACGCCAGAGAGGGGAGAGTTGTGCTCAGCTCAAACACTGATGGATAACTATGGAACAAGTCAACAGATTTAAACGGGTGGAGAAGAGAGAATTTAGGAGTTTGAATAATTCAAACTCATTTGAATGGTTGGCCAGGAGAATTTTGTGGAGTTTGCTGAAATTTGAATTGTGGAGGAGGAGTGTTCGGTTAGGGAGCTTGCTAGGTGTGCCGTCCCTCCATAGACAACTTAGGATGACATTTTCGGCTAGTCTAGGCCATAGTGCAATCGGTTGTGAGCTAAAGCCGAAACCTCCCTTAGCTTTGTCGATCTTTTCCTTAATGCACCTGTTTGAAGCAAAAGCCGACAGTTTTTAGGCCTCTGTCGATTTCTCTTTTAGGCAAACTGAATCTTCTTAGAACCATTTGAGACCTCTCTTTTTCTTCTTTGAACCGAAACCCCTTTGGCCGAACCTCTCCAAGGCCGAATCCCTTTCACTACATTCTCTCCTTTCTCTCATATTTGTTCAAAACCGCATCAACATCTCTTCTTCTCAAATCGACAACTTCCTTTTCTCTTCATCCTCTCTTGTGCCAAAACCTTTTTCTCTTCCTCTCATTGCCGAATCAATTTATTTCCATTTCTCTTTTCCATCTCTTCCACCTTCAAAAGCCGACAACCTTGATTGATCCTTTTTCGTTTTTCATCAAAGAACCTTGGCCGAATCTTTTGATTTCTTTTCTTAAGCCATAGCCGAATCACCTTGATCACTCTACCCCATTACCGAAATCTCTTTACTCTCCTCTTCTTGTTCTAACTTTTTGGCCGAATATCAATCAAGGGTAGATCTCTTTGGTCTTCTACTCTAATCGATTTTGGAGTGGGTAAGTGTTCCAGGCCGAATCTCTATTATTTTCTTCTTCTTTTCTCTGTCGACTTACAAAGAACAAAAGCTGAATTTCGGCATTTATCTTGGTTCTCATTCAACTATGAAATCGATTTCACCTAGGATCTTCGGGACTTTGAAGCAGTGGATCGTGGACACCTACTCTCTACCAATCGTTTGTTAGAGATTGTGGTAAGGGTATCTGTCGACTTAGTCTTTTATTATCCATGTGAAAAGGCGAAGGCTATTACATTATGATGTCTAAGATCTTGGCCGATTGTAGGAAAGACGTGTTATCGAGCGTTTCGGGATTTGATTAAAGTGCGAAAGGCAGTAAGGTAAGGATTATGGTTATGCGTTAACCCTTCGGGATTTGCTAGTATAGTCGAATGGCCTCTTTGCTAATGATCTTGGCGTTGCCCGAATGTAGGAAAGGAGGGGATCTAGTGCGTAGATCTTGATCTTCGGGATTCGATAGTCGTGTTAGTAACGAAGTGTGTAACTTACACACTTCATAATCGTTGTAAACTTGCTAATAACCTAAACATGTTAAAAGCTAAAAACTGTGTAGATTTTGATATGATACCCTTATGGGTATGAGCAAGGATTTCGAGTAAGTCCGTTTTTGATGAGAGTATGATACATGATTCCTGATGCTATGATTTGCGTTATGTTCGATATATGTTTAATATTAAAGCATGTTGGCATGATATGTGCATGCATTGCATTATTGTGGGTGATATGAGAGGAGGGGGAAGATTGATATCTGTGACTTCGGGTCACCAGTGGTTTGGCACCACTAGTGGTTTGGTACCACAGTTAATATTTGTGACTTTGGGTCACCAGAGGTTTGGCACCTCATAGCGACTCGTCCCAGTGGCTTCGCACCACAGTGGGTTGGCCCCACATTTGATAAAACGGGATTGTCGCCAGTGATTTGGTATCACAACGTGGGTTGGCCCCACATATGGATTAATCGTGACTTTGGGTCACCAGTGGTTTGGCACCACATTATTATCGATATCAGTGACTTTGGGTCACCAGTGGTTTGGCACCACCAGTGGTTTGGCACCACCAGTGGTTTGGTACCACACGGGGTAGAAAACGGAGTTGCGGATGGCTAGGTTTGGGTACATGATATGTTGCTTGATTATGATTTGTGTAAGCATGTTGAAATAATCGGGAGGGGGATTATGCACTGAGTCTTGGTGACTCACCTTTTCCCTTATCTTTTCAGGTGATTCGTAGATCGCGGATTTAGGAGCCGGGTGGACTCGAGGTGACCATGCGATATTTGCTTTCGGTTTTACATGGACTTTTGACTTGGGTACTTTACTTTATATTTCAGTTTTATTTGGGTTTGTAATAAGGCCATTAGTATTTTTTTTTATGTTGGGTTCTGTTATATCTGCACTAAATTTTCAAATATTGCTAAGTAAACTGCTTAACATGTTTTAAATAACCTGATAATCAAGTTTTCAAAATTATACTACGCAATGAGTTTTCTAAACGTTACCATCGGGTAACAAAACACCTAAGATGATAATTAAGCTAACGTAAATGATTTTCAAATCTAAGTTTTTTCCAAAACTCCAATACAAACGGTTTCGAAATAACTAAGTTTAACTCATTCGAATTTTTTTCGAGATTTCAAAGCAACTTAACGATTTCAACTATACATGCACCGGATTTCTGCAAACACAAAGCAAATAAAGGAGTTTTCAATAAAAACTAACCGGGAACTTGTTTTCTACAAAAATGTTTTACCCTGTGACATACCAGATTCAGTCGTAGCATTTTGACTGAGTTTTGGGGTGTTACAATTATGGTATCAGAGCCAGGTTCAAAAGCTCAACTGTGGGCCCGAGGCCCAAAATGTTTTAAAGTAGGGTTTTAAAAAAGTTTTGTTGGAAATACATGGTTTGGAAAGCATGGCACCGAGTCTCCGGCACCAATCCGCCCAGGTAAGTACCCCTAACTGATATTTGCATATGATTATGAGTATAATGATATATGCTATGAACGATTAGTGATGGTGGACTACCCTAGAGACTGAAACCTATAGGACTTTGGGAACTCGCGAAAACAAAACTCTGTAATAGAAACTGTTCATAGACTGTGCTTTAATAACAGTGGAATAAAAACTGACGCATAAAACTTTTAAATCAGATAAGTTGAGACGTTAGACATGAGCACTTGAGGACGTGGTCGTAACACACGTGGACGCAGTCGAGGTAGGATGGCTGTGTCTGAACCAGTGGGGTCTGGTCAGGGGTCGGAAAATGAGATACCACCACCACCACCAACTGCGGGTGGTGAGTTTCAGGATCAGACGGGGGATGATGCAGTATCACAGGCGATGCTGTGAGTTCTTGAGAGGGTGGCTGGAGCAGGTAGAGGTACGGGAGCTCAGAAATCTGTATCTGAGCGACTCCGAGCCAATGGAGCCGAGGTATTCCGGGGTGTTTCCGGTGTGGCGCCCAATACGGCTGAGTATTGGTTGGAGTCGACGGAGCGTATCATGGATGACTTGGATCTGACTGCTGAGGAGAAATTGAAGGGAATAGTGTCGCTTCTCCGGGATGAATCATACCAGTGGTGGCTCACGGTTCGGGATGGTGCTGCAGTGGATGATCTCACTTGGGATTATTTTAAGGCGGCTTATCAGAAGAAATATATTGGGTCTAGCTACATTGATGCGCAGCGAAAGGCATTTCTGAGACTGGTTCAGGGGAGTAAGTCCGTATCGGAGTACGAGGCAAAATTTTTAAGGTTGAGCCGGTATGCTCGAGGTATCGTGGCGACGGAGCATGAGCGATGTGTCCGGTTTGAGGACGGACTGAGAGACGAGCTGAGATTGCTGATTGCTCCACAGCAGGAGCGAGAGTTTGCTGTGCTGGTAGAAAAGGCTAAGATAGCCGAAGGGGTAAAAGAGTCTGTGAGACAGAATCTGGATAGGAATAGACATAAGAGAGGTTTTGGATCATCTGGATCAGCCGGAAATTCTCAGAAAAAGGCTAGGCATGGTGGGCCGAATCAGTCTGAGAGGCCTGTTGCTGCTAATCAGGGACTAGCGCAGTGTAATCGGTGTGGAAAATCTCATTGGGGAGAATGTTGGACCGGTGGAAAAAAGATGCTTTGAATGTGGATCATTGGATCATCGTGTGAGGGATTGTCCACGTAAGCTAGCTAGGATTCAGTCTGAGGGTCAGGGCCGTGCTCAGTTCAGGAATGAGGGACCGCAACCGCAGAGGGGTCGTGGTTCTGGTAGAGGAGGTAATGGTTCTGGTCGGGACCGTGGAGCACCGGGCAGAGGTGCAGGCAACGCTGAAGCAAGACAGCCTGGATTGGTCTATGCAGCGAGGCGTCGAGAGGAGGGCGACGCACCGAACGTCATAACCGGTACGTTCTTAATCTTTGGATTACCATATACTGCTTTGATAGATGTTGGTTCGACGCATTCGTATGTTGCTAGTAGCATAGTAGAAACCATGAACCTAGACTTTGAGACTACTTCTAGGGAGATGACAGTAATTAGCCCTCTAGGTCACTCTGTAGAAGTAAATAAGCTGTATAGGGATGTACCCCTAGAACTCCAAGGGGTAGTGTTTGTGGCTGATCTGATGGAACTGCCGTTTGGGGAGTTCGATCTGATTCTTGGGATGGACTGGCTGGTGAAATACCAAGCAAGTTTGGATTGCGCGACTAAGCGCATGGTTTTGAAAATAGTTGAGGGTGAAGAAGTGGTGATGATAGGTAATAGAAGAGATTACCTATCCAACATGGTGTTTGCTTTGAAAGCTGAGAAAATGGTCAGGAAGGGTTGTGAGGCATTTTTGGTTCATGTGTGTGCCTTGGAGGCCAAGGAGTCAGCTGTAGAGAATGTCCAAACGGTGAAGGAATTTGTCGACATATTTCCAGAAGAACTTCCAGGTCTGCCTCCGGATCAGGAAGTTGAATTCGGTATAGATTTGTTACTCAGAACTGTGCCAATGTCTATTGCCCCGTACAGGATGGCGCCAAAGGAATTGGTGGAATTGAAGGCACAGATTCAGGAGTTGTTGGACCGGGGTTTTATCCGGCCAAGTGTTTCGCCTTGGGGAGCACCTGTGCTCTTTGTTAAGAAGAAAGATGGTACAATACGGATGTGTATAGACTATCGCCAGTTGAATAAGCTGACGATCAAGAACAAGTATCCGTTGCCGAGGATAGATGACTTGTTTGATCAGCTTAAGGGGCATCGGTTTTCTCGAAGATCGATCTAAGGTCGAGTATCATCAGCTTAAGGTGAAAGAGGCTGATATCCACAAAACGGCGTTTCGCACTCAGTATGGGCACTACGAGTTTCTGGTAATGTCGTTTGGGTTGACTAACGCACCGGCAGCATTCATGGACATGATGAATCGGGTGTTCCAGCCGTACTTGGACCAGTTTGTCGTGGTATTTATAGACGACATATTGGTGTACTCAAGGTCTGAGGAGGATCATGATGTGCACTTGCGAGTAGTTTTGCAAATTTTGAGGGAGAAACAGTTATTTGCTAAATTTAGTAAGTGCGAATTCTGGCTTAGGGAGGTGACTTTCTTGGGGCACGTGGTGTCAGCTGAAGGGGTTAGAGTGGACCCTCAAAAGATTGAGGCAGTGTTGGACTGGAAACCGCCTAAGTCAGTGGCAGAAGTTCGGAGTTTTCTAGGTCTGGCGGGGTATTACCGAAGATTTGTAGAGGGATTTTCTCTGATCGCGGTACCGTTGACCAAATTGCTGAGGAAAGGAGTTCCATTTGTGTGGTCTAAGAAACAACAGGAAAGTTTCGACAAGTTAAAGAAGATTCTGACTGAAGCTCCGATTCTGATTCAGCCTGAGGCAGGAAAGGAATTCACGGTATATTGTGATGCATCGCATACTGGCTTGGGATGTGTGCTGATACAGGAGGGGAAAGTAGTGGCATATGCGTCTCGACAGCTGGGACCGCATGAGGGTAACTATCCGACACAGGACTTGGAATTGGCTGCAATGGTTTTCGCCTTGAAGATATGGAGACACTATTTGTACGGTGAGAAGTCGATAGTCTACACGGACCATAAGAGTCTGAAATACCTTCTGACTCAGAAAGACTTGAATTTGAGACAGCGGAGATGGATTGAGCTGTTGAAGGATTACGACTGCTCAATTGAGTATCATCCGGGCAAGGCTAACGTGGTGGCAGACGCGTTGAGCCGTAAGGTAGTGTCGGACTTGAGAGCGATGTTTGCTCATCTCAGCTTGTATGATGACGGGAGCTTATTAGCGGAATTGCAGGTTAAGCCTACTTGGGTAGAGCAGATTAAAGAGAAACAGTTAGTGGATAAGAGTTTGACTGCTCGGAGGTTGCAAGTTCAGAATGGTGGTTTGGAAGGTTACAGCTTAACCAGTGATGGAGTGTTGTGTTTTCAAGGGAGAGCTTGTATGCCGAAGGACGTCGAGTTAAGGTTGAGGATTCTTCAGGACGCACATAGCAGCCCATACGCTATGCATCCTGGAGGTAGCAAGATGTACCGGGATTTGCGAGAGCAGTTTTGGTGGCCAGGATTGAAACGGGAAGTAACTGAGTGTGTGAGTAAATGCTTGACGTGTCAGCAGGTCAAAGTTGAGCATCAGTTGCCGTCAGGTTTACTTCAGCCGGTGAAGATTCCACAGTGGAAGTGGGAAAGGATCACTATGGACTTTGTTAGTGGACTACCCCTTACGCCTAGTAAGAAGGACTCAGTCTGGGTAATTGTGGGCCGTTTGACTAAGTCAGCTCATTTCATACCGGTAAGGGTTGATTACTCGCTTCAAAAGTTAGCCAAGCTGTATGTGGCAGAGATAGTGAGGTTGCACGGTGTGCCAGTATCGATCATCTCGGATAGGGATCCCAGATTCACGTCGGGGTTCTGGAAAGCATTGCATCAGGCGTTGGGTACGCGGTTGGATTTTAGTACGGCATTTCATCCACAGATAGACGGACAGTCGGAAAGGGTGATACAAATCCTGGAAGATATGCTGAGGGGCTGTGTTTTGGACTTCAGAGGCAGCTGGGAAGAATTTTTACCGTTAGCTGAGTTTGCATACAACAATAGTTACCAGGCAAGCATTAAGATGGCACCATATGAGGCGTTGTATGGTAGGAAGTGTTGTACACCTACATGCTGGACAGAATTGGGTGAGTGTCAGATGTTGGGACCAGAGTTGGTTGCTGAGACCGAGGATAAAGTCAAGTTGATTCAAGCTCGCCTGAAGGAAGCTTCGGATAGGAAGAAGTCATATGCCGATCTTAAGCGAAGGGATATAGAGTTTGCAGTGGGTGACAGGGTTTTCTTGAAGGTCTCGTCGTGGAAGAAAGTGCTGAGATTTGGAAGGAAAGGCAAGCTAAGTCCAAGGTTTATTGGGCCGTATAAGGTGTTGAGACGAGTGGGACCAGTAGCTTATCAGCTCGAGTTGCCAGCGGAGCTGAGTCAGATACATGATGTGTTTCACATCTCCATGCTGAGGCGTTACCGTTCAGATCCATCGCATGTTGTATCAGTGGAGGAAATTGAGGTGAGCCCAGATTTGACCATGGAAGAGGAACCAGTGTAGATTCTAGACCGGGATATGAAGGTGTTGCATAGGAAATCAGTTCCATTGGTGAAGGTGTTATGGCGGAACCATGGCGTGGAAGAAGCTACATGGGAACCAGAGGATGTGATGAGGCAGCAATACCCTCAACTCTTTTTACCAGGTAATTTCAAGGCCGAAATTATTTTAAGGGGATAGAACTGTAACATCCTTAAATAGGGGCTATTATGGTTGAACTGTTTGCGTGTGTATGGTTTGATTGCGTTATTAATTGAGGGGTTTTAGGGTCTAGGTATAAGCTAAGGTAGGCCCGAACTATAGGAAAATTTTTGTTTTTAAGCTTTGGTTAAGGGGAGCTAAAGGAGCTGGGGGTTAAGAATATTCCGTGGTAAATTTAAGCACAAGTAAAGCCTTGGTAAAGTGGCAAGGAGGCGCCACTTAGGGCCTTGAGGAGTGACGCCACATGCAGGGAAGGAGAGCTTGGGTTCGAGCTGCAGAAATCCCTTGCTGCTAATTCTTTTTGACGCCAGAGAGGGGAGAGTTGTGCTCAGCTCAAACACTGATGGATAACTGTGGAACAAGTCAACAGATTTAAACGGGTGGAGAAGAGAGAATTTAGGAGTTTGAATAATTCAAACTCATTTGAATGGTTGGCCAGGAGAATTTTGTGGACTTTGCCGAAATTTGAATTGTGGAGGAGGAGTGTTCGGTTGGGGAGCTTGCTAGGTGTGCCGTTCCTCCATAGACAACTTAGGAGGACATTTTCGGCTAGTCTAGGCCATAGTGCAATCGGTTGTGAGCTAAATCCGAAACCTCCCTTAGCTTTGTCGATCTTTTCCTTAATGCACCTGTTTGAAGCAAAAGCCGACAGTTTTTAGGCCTCTGTCGATTTCTCTTTTAGGCAAACCGAATCTTCTTGGAACCATTTGAGCCCTCTCTTTTTCTTCTTTGAACCGAAACCCCTTTGGCCGAACCTCTCCAAGGCTGAATCCCTTTCACTACATTCTCTTGTTTCTTTCATATTTGTTCAAAACCGCATCAACATCTCTTCTTGTCAAATCGACAACTTCCTTTTCTCTTCATCCTCTCTTGTGCCGAAACCTTTTTCTCTTCCTCTCATTGCCGAATCCATTTATTTCCATTTCTCTTTTCCATCTCTTCCACCTTCAAAAGCAGACAACCTCGATTGATCCTCTTTCGTTTTTCATCAAAGAACCTTGGTCGAATCTTTTGATTTCTTTTCTTAAGCCATAGCCGAATCACCTTGATCACTCTACCCTATTGCTGAAATCTCTTTACTCTCCTCTTCTTGTTCTAACTTTTTGGCCGAATATCAATCAAGGGTAGATCTCTTTGGTCTTCTGCTCTAACCGGTTTTGGAGTGGGTAAGTGTTCTAGGCCGAATCTCTATTATTTTCTTCTTCTTTTCTCTATTGACTTACAAAGAACAAAAGCCGAATTTCGGCATTTATCTTGGTTCTCATTCAACTATGAAATCGGTTTCACCTAGGATCTTCGAGACTTTGAAGCAGTGGATCGTGGACACCTACTCTTTACCAATCGGTTTGTTAGAGATTGTGGTAAGGGCATCTGTCGACTTAGTCTTTTATTATCCATGTGCAAAGCCGAAGGCTATTACATTATGATGTTTAAGATCTTGGCCGATTGTAGGGAAGACGTGTTATCGAGCGTTTCAGGATTTGATTAAAGTGCGAAAGGCAGTAAGGTAAGGATTATGGTTGTGCGTTAACCCTTCGGGATTTGCTAGTATAGCCGAATGGCCTCTTTGCTAATGATCTTGGTGTTGGCCGAATGTAGGAAATGAGGGGATCTAGTGCGTAGATCTTGATCTTTGGGATTCGATAGTCGTGGTAGTAACCAGGTGAGTAACTTACACACTTCATAATCATTGTAAACTTGCTAATAACCTAAACTTGTTAAAAGCTAAAAACTGTGTAGATTTCGATATGATACCTTTATGGGTATGAGCAAGGATTTCGGGTAAGTCCGTTTTTGATGAGAGTATGATACATGATTCCTGATGCTATGATTTGCGTTATGTTCGATATATGTTTAATATTAAAGCATGTTGGCATGATATGTGCATGCATTGCATTATTGTGGGTGATATGATAGGAGGGGGAAGATTGATATCTGTGACTTTGGGTCACTAGTGGTTTGGCACCACCAGTGGTTTGGTACCACAGTTAATATTTGTGACTTTGGGTCACCAGAGGTTTGGCACCTCATAGCGACTCGTCCCAGTGGCTTCGCACCACAGTGGGTTGGCCCCACATTTGATAAAACGGGATTGTCGCCAGTGATTTGGTATCACAACGTGGGTTGGCCCCACATATGGATTAATCGTGACTTTGGGTCACCAGTGGTTTGGCACCATATTATTATCGATATCAGTGACTTTGGGTCACCAGTGGTTTGGCACCACCAGTGGTTTGGTACCACACGGGGTAGAAAACGGAGTTGCGGATGGCTAGGTTTGGGTGCATGATATGTTGCTTGATTATGATTTGTGTAAGCATGTTGAAATAATCGGGAGGGGGATTATGCACTGAGTCTTGGTGACTCACCTTCTCCCTTATCTTTTCAGGTGATTCGTAGATCGCGGATTTAGGAGGGTGGACTCGAGGTGGCCATGCGATATTTGCTTTCAGTTTTACATGGACTTTTGACTTGGGTACTTTACTTTATATTTCGGTTTTATTTGGGTTTGTAATAAGGCCATTAGTATTTTTTTTATGTTGGGTTCTATTATATCTGCTCTAAATTTTCAAATGTTGCTAAGTAAACTGCTTAACATGTTTTAAATAACCTGATAATCAAGTTTTCGAAATTATACTACGCAATGAGTTTTCTAAACGTTACCATCGGGTAACAAAACACCTAAGATGATAATTAAGCTAACGTAAATGATTTTCAAATCTCAGTTTTTCCAAAACTCCAATACAAACGGATTCGAAATAACTAAGTTTAACTCATTCGGATTTTTTTCAGGATTTCAAAGCAACTTAACGATTTCAACTATACATGCACCGAATTTCTGCAAACACAAAGCAAATAAAGGAGTTTTCAATAAAAACTAACCGGGAACTTGTTTTCTACAAAAATGTTTTACCCTGTGACATACCAGATTCGGTCGTAGCGTTTTGACCGGGTTTGGGGTGTTACATTTGAAATTTACATGCATAAGCTCACCTAACTAATAATGAATATACTTCGTTTTTTTTAAAGAACAAATAATTATAATAGGAAGAAGAACTTTTACAACTGAAATATAGAACATAGTTAGGAAACTGTTCAAAATCAAATCTCGACAAAAAGGGTAGTTAAAAGGAATGGTGATAACAAATACAAAGGGTTTTGGGTTAAAATTAGTGGTTGAGTGAATAGAAAGGGTTTAGGATTAGACGGGGTTCACTAGGGGTTAATTATGAAGGTAGGCCTTTTAGTGGTGTAAGTGGGTTAAATCCTGAGTGCATTTATCATCTCTGTATATCAAATCATAGATGTGGTCTCGGCATGTATAATCAAGGCAAGTTCTAGAATAACAGTTCAATGTTGACAAACTTATAATAAAACAATGAACACGAAAAAGAATATATGCTCTAAAAGGCTCAAAAGCTCACAGAAATTATGGGTTTTTTATGTCAACCTCATAAATTTTGAACTTCAAGATATCATTCAGATTCAGGTAGACAACCTAAAAAAAATTCTGAAAAATAGACTTATCATGCTTGATTCCCTAGTATCCTTCAAATTTAATCATCAATGCATAATTATTGTAACATCCCCAAACCCGGCCCACAAGTCCTGACCGAATCTGGTTATGTCACTGCGGAATGACAGTTGCTAAATCTTTGACTTTTGAATAAACATGAATATTTTTGATTATACTTAAAACTTTGTTATTATAAAATAACCCACATTAAAACTTTGGTGGAAAAATACATATACTTTGAATAAAAGATTGCTACAATAAAAATCATTTTCACAAAGCAATTCGAATTAAATAAACCATAGTTTAAGTAATACCAAAATAATAAAATCACTTATGAAATAATTCCAAAAAAAAAAAAAAAATTAAAGCGGCCTTTATTACAACCATTATTTTAATGAAATACTTAATATTTAATATAACTAAAAACATCTCCTTCGGCATGGGCCACCCTGTGTCCTCTCCGATCCCAGTCCATCTCATGAATCACCTGAAATGTTAGGAAAATAATTGGGTGAGTCCACAGACTCAGTGCATAACCACAACACCAAATTTCCCACATGTATGGGCTTGGCCCATACCCATATAGCCATCGAAACAAATCATGCATGAATGCTTTTCAGCCCAACCCACTATCCAACCGTAACACCAACCTTAGCAGACTCCCTGCCTAAGGCCGTGGATAAACCACCACTGATCACATCGTGATCCATAACCTTACCTTGGCAACTCGCTGCACAAGGCCGTGGCTGAGCCACCGATCAACCAAAATGATCTCATCATCAATAACTGTCTACGGTGACGCACATAGCCATCAACCGCCGAGATGGGCACCGAGCCAACACCTCCCTTGAGGTAGCACCCAGCAAGCCCTCAAGCGCTAATGTAGCCTGAGCTAACATTAGACCACGTACAACATGTGTACACTTCTCCCTTCATCGATCAAAACCACCTCCCATGTATGCATGCATAAGTACTACATGTCAGATTATAACAAACATAAAGGTAGGCATCACATGTTAATTATCATATCATAACATATTTACATCACAATATCATAATATCACCACCTACTCACCCGGCATCCGATTATCCAACATAAGCATCAGCAAGCAATTAACTGAGGGAAAATAGTGCGATGATTACGCACCTTCTAGCACAAACAATCAAACCCGAAATGCTACTTAATGCCTCTGTAAAAGCTGACTAAACGAATCCCGAAAAGATCTCCTGCGCTAGGCTCTCCTCCCCTACAAACGGCCTTGGCATCAAATACTTAACCATCTTAGACTTAAACGATATACCAAAAACATAGCTTACCAAAAGCCTTACCACCACTTACCAAACTGACTGCTACGAACGGAGGCTTACCCTAACAATGGTTGCAAATGGAAACCCAACGAGACCTATGCTAACATTCGGCCAAGGTGCTACTATATAAAAGAAAAGGGACGCGGCACAAGGGAGAGGCGTAGATTCGGCTATCAAGAAAATCAAGGAAATGGGTATAATGGGTTCGGCCAAAGAGGTTTTGCAAAGAGGAGAGGAAAGTATGGGGGTGTACTTTCGGTTTAGCAAAATGGAAGAAGAGGGATGGATGGAAGAGTGGGTGGTTCGGCTAAAGGTCCAAAAGAAAAGAAAGAAAAGAATGGCAAAGGAGGTTTCGATTTAGGAGAGTGGAAGAACAATGGAGAAACTTTCGGCAAGAAATCAAGTGGGGAAAAACTAAAAGGTGAGCACCCCTCCCCCTATTTATAATATTCGGCCAAGCTCTCCCCCCAAAGAAAGCAAAAATTCGGCCACTACTCAACTCCCCTTCAAATCCCATATTTTCTTCCTACTTTTCCTCCCTAACACCCATTCAAAAAGTTTGAATGAGTCAAACCTCCACCTAGCCGAATTTCAAAAGCAAAGACCAAGTCTTCTCCATCTTTTAAGTGCCCAAACCGAATCCAACATCTCCCCCTCTCTCACGACGCAAAAACAAACCCAAGATGCTACCTCCGCAGCTCGAACACTGGCCCCTTCCCTTGCACCTGAGACGTCACTTCTCCAAGCTCTTAGTGGCGTCTCCCTTGCCACTCCACCAGCCCATCTTTTGTGCTTAATCCCACAAAAATTTCTCTTAAGACCACATCCGCCAAGTTCCCCTTTTAGCACTTAAAAATATAAAATTTTCCAAAGTCCTCCCCTTTAATCCGAGCATTCCCAACACCTCTCAAACACATCTAAGCATACCCAAAACCTACTAGAACACGAATTATACCCAACCTGCATAGCCCCTAAATCAGGGTGTTACAATTCTACCCTCCTTAAAATAATTTCGTCCTCGAAATTACTTGTCTAGACTAACAGCTCAATTCCTCCCACTACGCTATGGCTGCGCACTCTGATCTTAAAGAGCTAACATGCTTCTAGGCACAGTATCTATCCTACACAAAATTCCACACGTTTTGCGAGCAACAAAACAAACAGCCACCCAAGCGAAGAAAATAACAGAGAATATCCCAAACATAAGATACTTACCCGCTGACACATCAGGCACATCATTATCCTCTCTCCGGCGAACCGCATAAACCAGACCTGGCTGTCTTGCCTCGGTGCTACCACTACCGCGGTCCACTGCTCCACGACCTCGGCCGGAACCATTTCCTCCATGGTTCGGACCACGACCTCTTGCCGCTTGCTGACCACTTCTGCCCAGCTGCACATAATCTTGGCCTTCTGTTCGAGTCCGATTCGGATACTGGGGACAGTCCTTAATCAGATGAGACTTGGACTTGCATCTAAAGCATTCCCGAACCCGATTCCAGCACTCGCCAACATGATACCTTCCGCACTGCGCACACGGACGATCTGGATTTCCGGCGGCTGGCTTAGCAATACGAACAGGAGTCTCAACTCTCGGTCTTTTCTGAACCCTCTCACACACTTCTGGCGATCCAACACTTCTCTTATCATGATTTCTTTCTCTGTTCTGCCTCTCAGCCTTCTTGACTTCCTCGGCTATCCGAGCTTTCTCCACTAAAACGGTGAAGTCTCTTTCCCGTTGCGGAGCAATCAAAACTCGCAGCTCATCTCGTAGCCCATCTTCAAATCTGATGCATCTCTCATAATCAGTCACCACGATGCCCCGAGCATACCGGCTCAGACGTAGGAACTCAGCTTCGTACTCCGCTATCGATTTGCCACCTTGCACCAGATTGAGGAACGCCTTCCTCTGAGCATCCACATAGCTCGCTCCGACATACTTCCCTTCGAACTTGATCTTAAAGTAACCCCAATCCACTCAATTGGCAGGTGCACTTTCCTTAATAGTGAGCCACCATTGGTAGGCCTCATCCCGCAGCAACGAAACAACACCCTTAAGCTTCTCCTCCGTAGTTAAGTCGAGATCATCCATAATCCTTTCCACTGCCTCAAGCCAGTACTCTGCCACGTTTGGAGCTACCCCAGACACTCCTCTGAAGACCTCGGATCCATTCGCCCTAAGCCTTTCGGGCACTGACTTCCTAGTCCCACTGCCCCCACTGGCTCCTGCCACTCGCTCAAGCACCCGCAGCACAGCATGCGATACTGCGTCATCTCCTCCAGTCTGATCCTGCTGTTCAACCTCAACAGTTGGTGGCGGCACATCACTTTCTGACCCATGGCGAGACCCAACTGGTTCTGATACTGACATCCTGCCTCTACCACGTCCACGAGTATTGCAACTACGCCCCCTAGAACTCATATCTAGCGCCTCGATTTAGTCTGCTTAGAAAGTTTTATGCATTAGAAATTCTTGTTTCACTGTTTTATCCACGAGCAATTTTATGAAAAGAAGTTTCCGAGAGTAGTTCTTTCGAGCAATCAAAGTTTCCTTCCTTACCCAGGGGTAATTTCGTCATTTTTCCTAAAGGGGTATTTCAGTAATAACTCAGGGTCAATTTTGAAAATAGTTTTTCCAACTTAAAGATATTTCAAAATTTACAAAATCTCAAGGGTCATCTTGAAAATTTTGTTTTTCAAACAAAGTGTGTTGCAAAATTTCAGAAAGTAGGGTTATTTTTGTAATTTTGGAAATCATGGGCATTTTCGTAAATTCTCCAAATCGAAATATCACAACATTTCACAAAATAAGATTTTCTGATATTTGGTAAAATAAAAATATTTCAGTAAAAGTCGAGAGAAATCTGAAAATTTAGAAACTAAGGGCATTTTGGTAATTTCATCAACCAGGGATATTTTCGTAAATTTCCACAACCAAGGTATCTTGATATTTCGAAACCTCAAAATTTTGGTATTTTGTAAGGTAAGAATCATTTTATCAAAAGTTGAGGGTAGTACGGAAATTTTATAACACAAGGGTATTTTTGTAATTTTGCCACTAGGGGCATTTTGGTAATTTTGTAAATCGAAAAATGTCTCCCAAAATCGAATTTAGGGTTTATAGACCAAAGGGGTAAAGTTGATAATTTTAAAACAGAAGGTTTAAAAACAGCAAGGCTAATTCCCTTTCGGGTTTTAATAACCTGTTTAGCCTATGAACAAGTCCTCTTGGTTAAGGTGAACCGTAGCTACGCACCAGGTAGGATTCGAGTAAAGAGGAGGTGAGTCGCTAGGACTGCTTAAATACCAAGCTCTTACTGAATGCCATTCCTAGACATGCGTACAGTGGTTACCACACCTTAACTCGGCGACTTACTTCACAGGTTTGTTTAAGAGCTTTAAGTTTTATGCAAATGTTTGAGTAGACTAATCCTAGGGTCCAACAGCCTTAATATTCTAATCTATGAGCCCAATCTAAGCCCATAATAGATCACACAAACAAACACTTCAAGAGCTAGAAGTACTTACCTGGTGGACTTCGGGTTGGAGGTACAGGTGCCATGCCAGAATAACCTGAAAACTTTTATAAAAGCCCATTTTTCAAAAAGCCCATTCTGAAAACGTTTTTGGGCCCAAAACCCTCAAAGCCGAGTTTTGAATCGGGCTCTGATACCAATCTGTAACATCCCCAAACCCGGCCCACAAGTCCTGACCGAATCTGGTTATGTCACTGCGGAATGACAGTTGCTAAATCTTTGACTTTTGAATAAACATGAATATTTTTGATTATACTTAAAACTTTGTTATTATAAAATAACCCACATTAAAACTTTGGTGGAAAAATACATATACTTTGAATAAAAGATTGCTACAATAAAAATCATTTTCACAAAGCAATTCGAATTAAATAAACCATAGTTTAAGTAATACCAAAATAATAAAATCACTTATAAAATAATTCCAAAAAAAAAAAAATTAAAGCGGCCTTTATTACAACCATTATTTTAATGAAATACTTAATATTTAATATAACTAAAAACATCTCCTTCGGCATGGGCCACCCTGTGTCCTCTCCGATCCCAGTCCATCTCATGAATCACCTGAAATGTTAGGAAAATAATTGGGTGAGTCCACAGACTCAGTGCATAACCACAACACCAAATTTCCCACACGTATGGGCTTGGCCCATACCCATACAGCCATCGAAACAAATCATGCATGAATGCTTTTCAGCCCAACCCACTATCCAACCGTAACACCAACCTTAGCAGACTCCCTGCCTAAGGCCGTGGATAAACCACCACTGATCACATCGTGATCCATAACCTTACCTTGGCAACTCGCTGCACAAGGCCGTGGCTGAGCCACCGATCAACCAAAATGATCTCATCATCAATAACTATCTACGGTGACGCACATAGCCATCAACCGCCGAGATGGGCACCGAGCCAACACCTCCCTTGAGGTAGCACCCAGCAAACCCTCAAGTGCTAATGTAGCCTGAGCTAACATTAGACCACGTACAACATGTGTACACTTCTCCCTTCATCGATCAAAACCACCTCCCATGTATGCATGCATAAGTACTACATGTCAGATTATAACAAACATAAAGGTAGGCATCACATGTTAATTATCATATCATAACATATTTACATCACAATATCATAATATCACCACCTACTCACCCGGCATCCGATTATCCAACATAAGCATCAGCAAGCAATTAACTGAGGGAAAATAGTGCGATGATTACGCACCTTCTAGCACAAACAATCAAACCCGAAATGCTACTTAATGCCTCTGCAAAAGCTGACTAAACGAATCCCGAAAAGATCTCCTGCGCTAGGCTCTCCTCCCCTACAAACGGCCTTGGCATCAAATACTTAACCATCTTAGACTTAAACGAAATACCAAAAACATAGCTTACCAAAAGCCTTACCACCACTTACCAAACTGACTGCTACGAACGGAGGCTTACCCTAACAATGGTTGCAAATGGAAACCCAACGAGACCTATGCTAACATTCGGCCAAGGTGCTACTATATAAAAGAAAAGGGACGCGGCACAAGGGAGAGGCGTAGATTCGGCTATCAAGAAAATCAAGGAAATGGGTATAATGGGTTCGGCCAAAGAGGTTTTGCAAAGAGGAGAGGAAAGTATGGGGGTGTACTTTCGGTTTAGCAAAATGGAAGAAGAGGGATGGATGGAAGAGTGGGTGGTTCGGCTAAAGGTCCAAAAGAAAAGAAAGAAAAGAATGGCAAAGGAGGTTTCGATTTAGGAGAGTGGAAGAACAATGGAGAAACTTTCGGCAAGAAATCAAGTGGGGAAAAACTAAAAGGTGAGCACCCCTCCCCCTATTTATAATATTCGGCCAAGCTCTCCCCCAAAGAAAGCAAAAATTCGGCCACTACTCAACTCCCCTTCAAATCCCATATTTTCTTCCTACTTTTCCTCCCTAACACCCATTCAAAAAGTTTGAATGAGTCAAACCTCCACCTAGCCGAATTTCAAAAGCAAAGACCAAGTCTTCTCCATCTTTTAAGTGCCCAAACCGAATCCAACATCTCCCCCTCTCTCACGACGCAAAAACAAACCCAAGATGCTACCTCCGCAGCTCGAACACTGGCCCCTTCCCTTGCACCTGAGACGTCACTTCTACAAGCTCTTAGTGGCGTCTCCCTTGCCACTCCACTAGCCCATCTTTTGTGCTTAATCCCACAAAAATTTCTCTTAAGACCACATCCGCCAAGTTCCCCTTTTAGCACTTAAAAAATCTAAAATTTTCCAAAGTCCTCCCCTTTAATCCGAGCATTCCCAACACCTCTCAAACACATCTAAGCATACCCAAAACCTACTAGAACACGAATTATACCCAACCTGCATAGCCCCTAAATCAGGGTGTTACAATTATCAATGACTTAATCCAAAACATATCAATAAAAATCATGAATCAAAGGAATTTTCATTCTAATCATAATATGAGAAACTTACTTTAAGATCAAGGCATAATTCAGGGATTTTCAGATAATACTATAATTAACCCCCCCACACTTAAGATGTACATTATCCTCAATGTACAAAGATAAATAATAGCAATATAATCATAAAATCATAAGATGGGGAGAGAAGTAAAACTTCCTGAATTTTGGATGAAGTCATTGAAAAGAAATCGGATAGGATTAGAGGTGAACGTGGGGAAGCGTCTCGAACTGTTTGAAATTGAATCCTCGAAGTAGCCGTTCTGCTTTTATTGAATCCTAAGCTAAATCTAAATGTCATAAAGAATAAGAAGAAATTAATAAAGAAAATAAAGTAAAAATAAAAATAAAATAAAATAAAATAAAAATAAAAATAAATAATGAAAGACATCTAGAAAAGAAAAGGGAAGAAGGTGGTTTAAATAGAGATGTAGCCCGTGTTTTGGGATTTTGAATTTTTAGCGTGTTCAGGTATCTAGCTACGGCTGTGGGTATAGTGGCACGCCCGTGTCTTTCTTCACACGGTCATTTAAAATGGGCGTGCTCCTCTTGTGTTCGTCAAGTCGGAATGTTGGCATGTTTAGACGGCACGGGCGTGTTCCGCCCGTGTTTGGCAAGTCAGTATGTAGGCATGGTCAGAAGGCATGGCCATGTTTATCCCATGTTTAACAAGTCAGTAACCTCGCACGGGAGGTTGGCACGGGCGTGGGATATTATCGCCGCCCGTGTTTGGGAAAAGAATTTTTTTCTCTGTTGTGCACGGCTACTGGCACGCCCATGGATCGTCCCCTAGCTTCCACACGGCCACGGGCACGCCCGTGTGCAAGGCTGTGTGGTCTGGAAATCTGCTTTCTTGGTTAGTTCGGTGCTAAAGAAGAAGAAGAAAATAAAAAAAAAGAAAAAAATAAAAAATAAAAATGTAAAAATAAATAGGGTTAGTGCTCGAGTTGCCTCCCGAGAAGCACTCGTTTATAGTCTTAAGCTAGACTTTACCTCTCATTCGTATGGTCATGGTGGTTTGATGAGGTGAAAATCCTTTCTCATGGGATCAATTTGGTTGTGGATATATAGTTTAAGTCGAGTAATGTTTACCTCAAAAGTGTTGAATTTAAGATTGCTTACCTCGACTTTGCTGTATAGGAAGACATTAAGTACATCAAAAGTGATTTCTTTGTTTGTCTTGAGGTCTGAATTGGTGATTCAAGGGTCGTCCTTATTAAACAATACTTGATCCCCTATTTTGAAGTGATTTGTTGTTCCTATCAACTCGTCTGGGGTTTCCTTTGGTTTCACTTCGTGTGGTTCGGTTCTTTTTTAAATTGTGTTGTCGACTCTTCTAGTTTGTTGACCATAAGGCTTCGTTCCCCATCTAATTCTTCTTTGTTGGCACAAGGTCTAAGATCTAGCTCAGCTAGGTGATTTCATGATGATTCCTGTAAAGAAGGTTGAACCAAATGGTTATCAATAAAATTAACGTTCGTACCTTTATTACTCGATGTCCTAGTTGGATCAAGAGCTTGAAGAGTGATTGTTTCATCGTCTACACGAAGTGTGAGTTCACCGAATTCTTCCTCTGTGTGGTCTTTCTTTATTGCATCGAGATATGGCACACGAGGTTGGTATTCTGTAATTGTCGGTTTTGGTATATCATGGCACACCTCAACCTTACCCTCACTTACCACATGTTCTTCCCTTGTGTTTGGTACGTCTAACCCTTCACTATCGTAAATGGCTTGATTTTGCTCTCTCGGGCCAGTTTCAGTATTACTTGGTAGACGTCCTTGCAGTCGTTCTGCCATTAGCTTTGTGAGTTGTTCGACTGCATTAGTGGCTTCCTTGACTGACTTAATAAGTTCCCGGACTTGGTTCTCGTTGCTTTTAAGTGTTTTCTCAGTATCTTGGAAGCGGTTTTCTGTGGCTGCCATGAATTTTTTCAGCATTGCTTCAATATTCGACTCCTCTTCTTGTTGGTGAGGTGGTTGTTGAAAATATGGATGAAGTTCCGGTCTTTCGCTATTTTGATCATCCCACGAGAAATTGGGATGGTACCTCCAACCTGCATTATAAGTGTCATTATAAAAATTATTTTGTGGTCTAGAATAGTTACCCATATAATGGACTTGTTCGTTCTCCATGTCATATCCGTAGGGTGGGTACTCAGGATTCACCACGCCTCCTGAATCATATTGTATTTCTGGGTGTACCTGCTTGAGACTATTCAAACCATCAATCTTTTTATTCATCATCTCTAACTGATTAGATAACTTGGTGACCATGTTGAGGTTGAAAACACTGGTTGCTTTAGTAAGAATTGTCCCCATGCCTTGCCACTGATAATTATTCAGTGTCATCTTTTCCATAGACTAAACTTTTCTGCCAAAAGCAAAATAGAGGAAAAATTAGCAAAGTAAAAATAAATAAAAATAAAAAAATGATAATGAAAATAAATTGCAATAAAAAAATGGCTAAAGTAATAAAAATTAAGCTTTCTTAATATTTTAGTTCCCCGACAACGGCGCCAAAAACTTTATCGCTAAAATTAGAGTTTTAAAATTTATAAAGAATGAGATCGAACCTGGAAACTAACTCTGACAACGATTAAAGGCAAGTGTACCTATCGAACAGTAGTATAGCTTAGGCAAGACCGGATTGTCGAACCCAAAGGAACTAAAACTATTAATACTAACTTTCTTTTTATTATTTAGCCTAAAATAATGTGAAGTTGCTTTAATCTAAATTAACGACTACTAAGCTAAAGACACAAAGAAAAAAAGAACGAATTGGGAAATGACTTGAAGAAAAACTCAGTTGATCACGACGATACCCTTAGGAAGAATCCACCTAGACTTCACTTGTTATTTAACACTGAACCATACGATTTATTCACTTAGTTTGATCTGTAGGACTCCCTAACGTATATTAAACCCTCTCTCGAGGCGAATAACGTCTAACCCTAGGTTAATTAGTGGAACTCTCATTCTCTTATAATAACCCCCTAGAATAGCAGTAAATCGATCTATGGACTCCCATATTAGGTTTCACCCTAATCCGGCAATATCTCGTAACCCTATCTCTAGGCGTTCGATCAACTCCGCTTAATTATGCTAGATCTACTCTTAAGTAGGGTCTATTCCTCCTCCACCTAAGCACACCAGATTTGGATTAAGCATGCATAATTAAGCACAAACTAAGTATTTATCATATCATTCAGGAACAAATAACAAGATTCATCTAGGCTTCATCCCCTTCAGGTATCTGAGGGGTTTAGTTGATAACAAATAAAGAAAACATCTCAAGAGAAAAGATAAAGCAAAACATAAGAAATCCCTAAAACTCCCTGAAGGAATTGATCGAGAAATCTGCCGTCTTGAATAGAATTCTGGCTTCTTGGGATGGATCAACTGGCTAACTTCGAGTAATTCCCTCAATTCTGATCTTTTCGTCTTGGCTTCTTGGCCTAGCTCGACACCCGTTTCAGCTTTTGCCGAACTCCCCTTTCAAGTTGCCCCTTTGGGTGTTTATATATACTTTGAGATGCCTTACTTGGCCCTTAAGTATCCTAATTTAAGTAGAATTCCTACTAGGGTGTTTGAATAGGCTTTGGAATGTGTTTCTTTGCCTCCAAGTATCCTTTCCCGAATGAAATTACTCTTCCCAGCGACAGGGACACGGCCATGGCACACGCCCGTGTGAATCGTGGTCAGGCTGTGTTCGGACTTTTAATGAGGCACGGCCATGTAGTCTTTGGGCCAGGCCGTGTCGATTTCTCTCTTGGCCCAATTTGGTCCGTTTTAAGCCCGTTTCTCTTTCTTTTCATCCTTCAGTGCTTTCCTGAGTATAAAATATGAAAAGAAAGGATTAAGAGCACCTTTTTACATAAATCAAGGGATAAATCATCCAAAAGTATGTTAAATGTGAGATTTAATATGTTACTTTTACGGTTTATCAAGTATCATAGATACATTTTAAATCATGTCATTTACATAATGTACAATAAAACTCGTGATCATGATTTATTCATTCACTTCTTACCAAGGTCTCATCGATTTATAATATCAATATTTATGAGCTTTGTGTACATACCTGTACCCTTTCAACATGATCATACCTTGTCATCTCGTTGACATAATCTTTGGATTACCCATTGAACCACTTGGAATACTAAAGGATACTCGGGAATAACATACACATAGAATCATACCAATGCCATATCCCAGATATAGTCTTACATGGGATAACATATTGATACCTGTAGCCTAGCTATGGTCTTACAAGATTCTCATAACGATGCCATGTCCCATACATGGTCTTACACAAAATCTCGTAACGATGCCATATCCTAGATATGGTCTTACACATAAGTTCATAACCTTAACGTCATGACATTTCTATCCTAACTATTCCTAAGGTTCAACCGGGATTTCGAGTTCTCAAATATTCATCGAAACGTCATCGAGTAAACATTAATCAAGTCCACAAATACAGTTACACAATTCGTGCAATATTAAAGCATTAAATACCTAATAATGTAATGTTGCATTATTTACACACGAACTTACCTAGGTACAAAATATGGCTAACTAATTCGATTTAGTCCACAACTTTGTTCTTTCCCTGGTCTAGGTCCGGGCTTCGATTTTTTATCTATAATGGCAAATTTAGCTCATTTAATTATCACATTGTTGAAATCAGTCCAAAAACCATACTTTGGCAAAATTATAGTTTTGCCCCTAGACTTTCACATATTCACAAATTAGTCCTAGGCTCGTAAAATGAAATGTGTCCATTTTCTTTGTTACCTAAGCCTAGCCGAACCTAACACATGCTCATAACAGCCCACATTTTCCTTCAAATCAGATTTTTACTACTCATTTTACAACTTTTACAAAAAAAAAGGTCCTTTTTAAGTGTTTTCATCAAAAATCACTTAATAAAAGATGTTTATTACACATCAAACTTTCATAATCTACCATGAAACATCAAAACACATGAATGTTATACATGGGTAAATTTTAAAACATGAACCATAGCTCAAATAAATGGTAGAAATAGCTAGATCGGTTGATAACAACTTCAAAAATGTAAAGTACATTAAAAATGGGGCTAGGATGTACTTACTATCAAGCTTGAAAAGTGAAGAAACCCTAGCTATGGAGAGCTTCAAAGTTTCGGACCTAGGTTGAAGAAGATGAGCAAATTTTGCTTCATTTTTCCCTTTTTAATCTTTTATTAACCAAATAACCAAAATGCCCTTTTTACTAAACTTTAAAACTTTACCTACTCATGCCCATTTTTGTCCATAAAAATAGAAGTTGGGAAAATTGCTATTTAAGGACCTCTAATTAATAATCCAAAGCTATTTCATCTTAAAGCTTCTAGTATCTAATATTTTGCAACTTTTGCAATTTAGTCCAAAAAGTCAAATCGGACATTTATTCACAAAATTTCTTCATGAAACTTTCACACAATCATGCAAACATGTCATGGACCTCAAAAAAATCATAAAACAAATAATTATACTTTGGATTTGTGGCCTCGAAACCACTATTCCAAATAGACCCAAAATCAGGATGTTACAACTCTCCCCCCATAGGGATTTTCGTCCCTGAAAATCTTACCGGTGAAAAGGTTTGGGTATTGTTTTCTCATGGCTTCCTCGGTTTACCATGTAGCCTCTTCAACCCCATGTCTTTTCCATAATACTTTCACAAGGGCTATACTTTTATTCCTCAATTTTTTGACTTCCCGAGCCAAAATCTTAAGCGGCTCTTCGCCATAAGTCATATCCGGTCGAATCTCAACCTCTGTCGATGAAAACGCATGCGAAGGGTCTGATCGGCAACGGCGTAACATAGACACATGGAATAAATCATGGATCTTTAAATAATCTCATACGGTCTAATAAAGTGTGGACTTAATTTGCCTTTCCGGCCAAACCTCAAAACTTTCTTCCACGGAGATACTTTCAAGAATACCTTATCACCGACCTGAAACTCGATCTCTTTTTGTTTCAAATCTACGTAGGATTTCTGTCTATCCGAAACGGATTTCAAACAATCACGTATTATATTTACCTTTTTTTCAGTTTCTCTAACTAAATCAATTTCATGAATTTGATTCTCTCTGAGTTCGGTCCAATACAATGGTGTTCGACACTTACGACCGTACAATGCCTTATATGGTTCCATTTTCAATATCGATTGAAAACTGTTGTTGTAGGAAAATTCCACCAACGGTAAATACTTTTCCCAACTACCTTGGAACTCAAGAATACAACACCACAGCATATCTTCAAGAATTTGAATTACTCGTTCAGATTGACCGTTAGTTTGTAGATGGAAAGCGGTACTAAAGTTCAATTTCGTACCCAATGCTTCTTGTAACTTTTTCCAAAAACGCGAAGTGAACCTTGGATCTCTATCTGATATAATCAAAAAATGCACTCCGTGCAATTTCACAATTTCAGAAATATACAATTCGACTAGCTTATCAAGTAAGTAGTCAGTACGTAACGAAATAAAATGAGCTGATTTCGTAAGCCTATCAACAACAACCCAAACGACATCTTTCTTTTTCGATGTCAAGGGCAAACCAGTCACAAAGTCCATAGTAATTCTGTCCCATTTCCACTCGGGAACCATCCCAGGCTGAAGTAAACCCGAAGGTACTTAATGTAACAACCCGTTTTTAGGTCAAATCAGAATAGTGGTTTTGGGACCACAAACCCGAGGCTAAAATATTTATTTTATTATTTTATTAAAGTTTACAGCATGATAGAATTATTATGTGAAAGTTTCGTAAAGAAATTTACTGTTTGAATGCTTAATTCGGTAAAAAGGACTACATCGCGTAAATCATAAAACTTGTGTTCTATTAGCGAAAAGTGTCAAATAGCTATAGATGTAACATCCCCAAACCCGGCCCATTCACTACGACCGAATCTGGTTATGTTAGTGCGGAAAAGTCGGTGGAAAATCTATTTAACTTAGAAAAATTTAAAACTTGCTAACTTTTGAAAAATCCATGTTTATTTAAACCTATGATTAAAACTTTGTTATTAAAATATACTCATACTAAAAGATTAATATATACAAGCCAAATTGAATAAGTAGGTTGGAAAAATATAATCATCTTCACATAGTGTTTCAAATTCTTCAAACCATAATAAATACTAATAAAATAATAAAATAATAACAAAAATAAATAAGAGTCAAAAGGCCTTTATTACATATTCTATTTAAACCCAAATACTTAAAGTAAGCCTAAAACATTTAATCTCTTCTTCTGCATGGGCCACCATGTGTCCACTCCAACCCGGTCCGATCGACATGTCACCTGCGATGCTTAAAAATAATTGGGTGAGTCATAATGACTCAGTGTGTAAGTTAACCACTGAAATCCACCCACATGCTAGCCACATAATATCCCATCTATCAAATGCAACAAGTAATGTATATTCATTTTAACAATTACCACAATCTGGGCTTGGCCCACATTCAAATCATACTCAAATACTGGGCTAGGCCCATTCCTCAATAAACCACATATCAACTGGGCTTGGCCCATCTCCACGTATGTTCCCAAAACATACCTATCCACATGTCATATTGGGCTTAGCCCATTACCATATCTTTTCATAAATGAAATAATGCAATCATGAAACCCAACCCAAGCCTAGGGTCCATCCGCTACACACCCCCTTATCCAGCCTACCACACACCAGGGGACTATAGAGTCACCCTCTCCTTTTCCCTCCAAAAAGGCAACCAATGCCATCCACGATGTAGCATATAGCTAACATCCAACCACGATGGAGCACACAGCAATCCATCAAGCCACGATATGGCATAAGCCGATATCAATCAAGGTAACCACGCGAACTAAATCGCAAAGATCCACAACGCGACCTCAGTCAGCGCCAATCCACGATGTAGCATAAAGCTGACATCAACCACGTACTCGAAGTACACCCGTACCTTCTTTTCATAACCCACCCATGCTCATGCCACATAAAATATAATCGTGATAATGCATGCACATGCTTATTAATATCCATAAACATACTCATAAACAAATAATCACATTGCAACAGGTCCGATACTAACCTGATCATCGATATACTCCTTAAGGGTACCATTTTCACATTTAATTGTACTTATTAGCATCATACAACATAAGCAGATATATTCAAATCCCGGAAACAATGGTTTAACTACACACCTTATAACCTGGAGCTCTAAACCCTCGATCCCGACGCTATCGACTAGCGAGACTACCGCTATCTGCCTATAGCTATCTCCTGCCGCTGGCCCACACCCCGGTGGCCAATCCCGAACTGCTGAAACCGCTCTTTTCTTGAACTTCGGAATAGAGACCTTCCCTTGCCTACTCTGATTGGTTGTGGCCTCCATAAAAAAACTTAATCAGGTAAACAGGTTAACCCCCAAAACACCACTTAAGCATTTAACCTTAATAAATATCCTTACCACCACTGGATCAAACTGACTGCTACAAACGGAGGCTTGGCCAACCACTAAAACCCCAGAGTATCTCAGTCACGGAACCCGAAAAGATCTCAGTTAACATTCGACCCAAGTGCTATCAAGTTGAGAGAAAGAAATTCGGCAAAGGGGTGATGGATGTAGATTCGGCTATTAATTAAATCAAGGGGTAGGGAACATTGGTTTCAGCCAAAGAGAGGAGAAAGAAAGGTGTGGGGTGTACTTTCGGTTTTGAAGTGAAAAGGAAGGGAAATAGGGAGAGTGAAGGGTTCGGCCACTTGGAAAAAAATGTGAGAGAAGAAGAACAACAAGCTTTAGAGAAAAAGGTTTCGGCAACCAAGGAAATGGGGAACAAAATTCGGCAAGGGAGAGAAGGCAGATGGTGAATGAATAATCAGCACCTCCCCCCTATTTATACTAAAAGGCCAAGCTCCAACCCCCCAAAAATAATCCTCAAAATTCTCCTAAAATACCTCCCTTCCACCCATTCAAAAAGTTTGAATGAGTCAAACTTTTACCTAGCCAAATTCAAAAAAAAAAAATTGACCAAGTCTTCTCCACCTTTTAAGCCTTTCAAACCGTCCATCCACCCCACCAAGATGACGCAAAAACAATGCCCATCTGCTGCTCTTGCGAATCGAACCTGAGCCCCTTCCCCCCTGCAAATGGCGTCACACACACAAGGCCTTAGTGGCGCCTATCCTGCCACTCCACCAGCTCCTTTCTTGTGACATAAACTCCCAAATAATTCTCTTAAGACACCCCTCGCCCAGCTCCCCTTTTTAGCCCCTAAAACTAAAAATTTTCTAAGGCAACCTACCACCACCTAGGGTTCTCAGGACTCCTAAAACTTACCCAACCACACACTAGAGTGTGCCAACACCCGAGCTAAGCACCAAATGCCTAACCCCTAAAACCAGGGTGTTACAATTCTACCCTCCTTAAAATAATTTCGTCCCCGAAATTACTTGTCTAAACTAACAGTCCAATTCCTCCCGCTACGCTATGGCTGCGCACTCTGATCTTAAAGAGCTAACATACTTCCCAATCATAGTCTCTAAGTTCGCACTCAAAATTCAAAGCAACTCAGAAAAGAGCTATTCCCACAAGCAAGCAAAGCATTTAAAGCATGCACCAAAGCAGAGGAGCTTACTCGATATCACCTCCTTGGTTGATTCTGACTGGAACCATTCCCTCCATGGCTTGAACCATGACCCCTCGTTGATCGAGGACAGTTCTTAACCAGATGTGCCTTAGATCCGCACCGAAAGCATGTTTTACTATTCCCCCAACACTCTCCTGTGTGAGGTCTTCCACATCGAGCACAGAGACAATTCCGATTCTCAGCAACTGGCACGGGTGTATGTACCGTATTCCCAACTCTCGGTCTTTTCTGAGCATCTCCAAACGATGCTGACCATCCAACACTTCTCTTATTCTCGTTCCTATTCTTTCCTCGGTTTTCCCTTACCGTCCTCTTAACTTCTTCGGCTATACGAGCTTTCTCCACTAGCACTGCGAAGTCTCTTTCCCTCTGCGGAGCGATCAGCACTCGAAGTTCATCTCGCAATCCGTCTTCAAATCGGACGCACCTCTCATAGTCAGTGGCCACAATTCCCTTAGCATACTGACTTAGCCGTACAAATTCTGCTTCGTATTCCGCTATCGACTTATTTCCTTGCACCAGATTTAGAAACGCCTTTCTTTGCGCATCTAAGTAGCTTGCTCCAACGTATTTTCCTTCAAACTTTTCCTTAAAGTAATCCCAATCCAATCGATCTGCCGGTACACCTTGTTTGACAGTGAGCCACCATCGATAAGCCTCGTCCCGAAGTAGCGAAACAGCACCTTTCAACTTTTCCTCTGGGGCACAATCCAAGTCGTCCATAATTCTCTCGACTCCTTCTAGCCAATACTCCGCTACGTTCGGAGCCGTTCCCGACACTCCTCTAAAAACTTCAGCCCCGTTTGACCTAAGTCTCTCGGACACTGACTTCCGAGCTCCATTTCCCCTACTAGCTCTTGCCACTTACTGAAGCACGCGTAACATAGCCTGCGACACTGCGTCCTCTTCACTTATCGGATCTTGTTCCTCTATATCCACTGCTGGCGGCACTTCGCTTTCTGACCCATAGCCAGACCCTACTGGTTCCGAAGCTGTCATTCTACCTCTACCGCGTCCCCTAGAACTCATCTCTAGCGCTTCGATTTAATCTGTTTAGAAAGTTTTATGAATTAGAAATTATTGTTTCACTGTTTTATTCACGAGCAATTTTATGCAATGAAGGTTCCGAGAGTAGTTCTTTCGAGCAATCAAGTTTCCTTTTCCTACCCAGGGGTAATTTCGTCATTTTTCCTAAAGAGATATTTCGGTAATAACTCAGGGTCAATTTTGAAAATAGTTTTTCCAACTTAGAGATTTTTTCAAAATTTGCAAAGCTCAAGAGTCATCTTGAAAATTTTGTCTCTCAAACAAAGTGTGTTGCAAAAATTTCAGAAAGTAGGGTCATTTTCGTAATTTTGGAAATCATGGGCATTTTCGTAAATTCTCAAAATCGAGATATCACAACACTTTACAAAATAGAATTTTCTGATATTTAGTAAAGTAAGAATATTTCAGTAGAAGTTGAGAGAAATTTGAAAATTTAGAAACCAAGGGCATTTCGGTAATTTTGTCAACCAGGGGTATTTTCGTAAATTTCCACAAATCAGAGTATCCTAATATTTTAAAAACTCGGATTTTATTATTTTGCAAGGTAAAGAGCATTTTATCAAAATTTGAGGGTAGTACAGTAATTTTGCAATACAGGGGCATTTTGGTAATTTTGCCACTAAGGGCATTTTGGTAATTTTGTAAATCGAAAGAAAAACGTCCTTCAAAATCAGATTTAAGGTTTCACAAACCAGAGGGGTAAATTTGAAAATTTAAAAACAGGGAATTTAGAAAACAGCAAGGCTAATTCCCTTTCGGGTTTTAATAACCGGTTTAGCCTATGAACAAGTCCTCTTGGTTAAGGTGAACCGTAGCTACGCACCAGGTAGGATTCGAGTAAAGAGGAGGTGAGTCGCTAGGACTGCTTAAATACCAAGCTCTTACTGAATGCCACTCCTAGACATGCGTACAGTGGTTACCACACCTTAACTCGGCGACTTACTTCACAGGTTTGTTTAATAACCTTAAGTTTTATGCATATCTTTGGGTAAACTAATCCTAGGGTCCAATAGCCTTAATATTCTAATCTACGAGCCCACTCTAAGCCCATAATAGATCACACCAACAAATCATTTTAAAAGCTAGAAGTACTTACCTGGTGGACTTCGGGTCGGAGGTACAGGTGCCATGCCAGTATAACCTGAAAACTTTTTATAGAAGCCCATTTTTCAAAAAGTCCATTTTGAAAACTGTTTCGGGCCCAAAAACCCTCAAAGCCGAGTTTTGAACTTGGCTCTGATACCAAACTGTAACATCCCCAAACCCGGCCCATTCACTACGACCGAATCTGGTTATGTTAGTGCGGAAAAGTCGGTGGAAAATCTATTTAACTTAGATAAATTTAAAACTTGCTAACTTTTGAAAAATCCATGTTTATTTAAACCTATGATTAAAACTTTGTTATTAAAATATACTCATACTAAAAGATTAATATATACAAGCCAAATTGAATAAGTAGGTTGGAAAAATATAATCATCTTCACATAGTGTTTCAAATTCTTCAAACCATAATAAATACTAATAAAATAATAAAATAATAACAAAAATAAATAAGAGTCAAAAGGCCTTTATTACATATTCTATTTAAACCCAAATACTTAAAGTAAGCCTAAAACATTTAATCTCTTCTTCTGCATGGGCCACCATGTGTCCACTCCAACCCGGTCCGATCGACATGTCACCTGCGATGCTTAAAAATAATTGGGTGAGTCATAATGACTCAGTGTGTAAGTTAACCACTGAAATCCACCCACATGCTAGCCACATAATATCCCATCTATCAAATGCAACAAGTAATGTATATTCATTTTAACAATTACCACAATCTGGGCTTGGCCCACATTCAAATCATACTCAAATACTGGGCTAGGCCCATTCCTCAATAAACCACATATCAACTGGGCTTGGCCCATCTCCACGTATGTTCCCAAAACATACCTATCCACATGTCATATTGGGCTTAGCCCATTACCATATCTTTTCATAAATGAAATAATGCAATCATGAAACCCAACCCAAGCCTAGGGTCCATCCGCTACACACCCCCTTATCCAGCCTACCACACACCAGGGGACTATCGAGTCACCCTCTCCTTTTCCCTCCAAAAAGGCAACCAATGCCATCCACGATGTAGCATATAGCTAACATCCAACCACGATTGAGCACACAGCAATCCATCAAGCCACGATATGGCATAAGCCGATATCAATCAAGGTAACCACGCGAACTAAATCGCAAAGATCCACAACGCGACCTCAGTCAGTGCCAATCCACGATGTAGCACAAAGCTGACATCAACCACGTACTCGAAGTACACCCGTACCTTCTTTTCATAACCCACCCATGCTCATGCCACATAAAATATAATCGTGATAATGCATGCACATGCTTATTAATATCCATAAACATACTCATAAACAAATAATCACATTGCAACAGGTCCGATACTAACCTGATCATCGCTATACTCCTTAAGGGTACCATTTTCACATTTAATTGTACTTATTAGCATCATACAACATAAGCAGATATATTCAAATCCCGGAAACAATGGTTTAACTACACACCTTATAACCTGGAGCTCTAAACCCTCGATCCCGACGCTATCGACTAGCGAGACTACCGCTATCTGCCTATAGCTATCTCCTGCTGCTGGCCCACACCCCGGTGGCCAATCTCGAACTGCTGAAACCGCTCTTTTCTTGAACTTCGGAATAGAGACCTTCCCTTGCCTACTCTGACTGGTTGTGGCCTCCATAAAAAAACTTAATCAGGTAAACAGGTTAACCCCCAAAACACCACTTAAGCATTTAACCTTAATAAATATCCTTACCACCACTGGATCAAACTGACTGCTACAAACGGAGGCTTGGCCAACCACTAAAACCCCAGAGTATCTCAGTCACGGAACCCGAAAAGATCTAAATTAACATTCGGCCCAAGTGCTATCAAGTTGAGAGAAAGAAATTCGGCAAAGGGGTGATGGATGTAGATTCGGCTATTAATTAAATCAAGGGGTAGGGAACATTGGTTTTAGCCAAAGAGAGGAGAAAGAAAGGTGTGGGGTGTACTTTCGGTTTTGAAGTGAAAAGGAAGGGAAATAGGGAGAGTGAAGGGTTCGGCCACTTGGAAAAAAATGTGAGAGAAGAAGAACAACAAGCTTTAGAGAAAAAGGTTTCGGCAACCAAGGAAATGGGGAACAAAATTCGGCAAGGGAGAGAAGGCAGATGGTGAATGAATAATCAGCACCTCCCCCCCTATTTATACTAAAAGGCCAAGCTCCAACCCCCCAAAAATAATCCTCAAAATTCTCCTAAAATACCTCCCTTCCACCCATTCAAAAAGTTTGAATGAGTCAAACTTTTACCTAGCCAAATTCAAAAAAAAAAATTGACCAAGTCTTCTCCACCTTTTAAGCCTTTCAAACCGTCCATCCACCCCACCAAGATGACGCAAAAACAATGCCCATCTGCTGCTCTTGCGAATCGAACCTGAGCCCCTTCCCCCCTGCAAATGGCGTCACACACACAAGGCCTTAGTGGCGCCTATCCTGCCACTCCACCAGCTCCTTTCTTGTGACATAAACTCCCAAATAATTCTCTTAAGACACCCCTCGCCCAGCTCCCCTTTTTAGCCCCTAAAACTAAAAATTTTCTAAGGCAACCTACCACCACCTAGGGTTCTCAGGACTCCTAAAACTTACCCAACCACACACTAGAGTGTGCCAACACCCGAGCTAAGCACCAAATGCCTAACCCCTAAAACCAGGGTGTTACAATAGAACATTAAAGTAAAGGTCCTTAAGTGGTAAATAGACCATTTATGGTTAGTGGATGATGATAGCATGTCAATTGGTGTAATTTCTAATATTTTTAATGTTAAAATGGTAAATGGTTAATAAATGTTATAATAAACAAAACCAAAATTCATTTTATATTATCATCATCTTCTTTAGCCAAATCTGGCAAGAAGAAAAGAAGAAATTCTAGATTTTCTATTCGGCACTTGCAAGATTAATTTGGTAAGTGTTTTGACTCAGTTTTCAATGATTTCTATGTTTTTTAAATCATTGCTTTCTATTCTAGCTAGCCCGTACCCTGAATTTTGTAATTTTTGAAGATTTAACATGTTTCCATTGTTGAATACTTGAGTTCTTTGATGTTTAATGATAGATTATTAAAGCTTGATGATAGTTAAACTAGTTTTGTAAAGTGATTTTTGACAAAAATGCAAAATAGGGATTAATTTGTAGAAATGTAAAATGTGGTGGTTAAAAGTGTGAAATAATGAAAGATATGGGCTGCTAGGAGTCTCTATGAAATTTGGATAGACATGGGTAGGTACTAAATTGCATGAATTTACAATTTCATGTGATAAGGACTAAATTGTAAAAATTAAAAAGTATATGGGCAAATGTGTAAATTTGCCAAAATATGAATTATGGGCTAAATTGAATAGATTGAATGCTGAATGTATTGAATTTGATAATATATAGATCAAGTTAAGCCGAGATCGAGTTTAGATCGGGGAAAATGAAAGATCGACGTATAGCCGATAGTTTTTATCCGAGCAATATGAGGTAAGTTTGTATAATTAGAATTAAACTTTTATATATTTGTAAATATTTGAAATGAATGTTTGTGATTGAGTAATTGATATACTTGAAATACAAATACCTTATTGATATAGTTTAATGGTTACCAAGCCCCATTTGAACTGTAAGAATTCATAAGATACGATTGGCATGTCACTAGGGTTACCGTTTTGGTCGAGCTCCTACATTTTTTACGGACTCACCGTAACTCGTATGAGCTTACCCATATATTAGCTCGTAAGAGCTTACTATTTTCAGCTCATTGGAGCTTACCGTTTTAGCTCGTATAAGCTTACTGTTCAGCTCGATAGAGCTTACCGTTTCAGCTCAATTGAGCTTACCGTTTTAGCTCAGTTGAGCTTACTGTTCATCAGCTCAGTAAGAGCTTACCGATCATAGCTCGAAAGAGCATAAATGATAATGAATTGACAGATTACTGATGTTTATCACCCGAGTATCCTTTGGAGTTCTAATAGGTTCAACGGGCATAAATTCTGTTTATACGGATGAGTACTGTTACTGAATGAATTATTGATTATATGATTGAGAATGAAATGTTGGATGCAATATATAGATAGTATTGAATTGTGATAATAGATGATTTCATGTATTAATATGACTAACCTATGGATGAATGGTTGTGATAGGCATTTGGAAATTTTATGGAGTTTACCTTATATTATTTGTATTGAATTGGTAAGTTTAATTCTAAATTATACGGGTTTATTAAGCTATCAAGCTTACTCTGTTTCTTTTTCTATGTATTATAGAGGTTCGTTAGCTCGTTCATTTCAGACAAGTCGGAGTTACACATCATATTATCCAATTGTCGATTGGTACTTTTGAACTTGTGGATATATGTAAATATGGCATGTATAGGCTAGTTTAAATGGTGATAGTTATGGGTACTTAAGAATTATGTTTTTGGTATATTTTGTGTATAAGTTAAGCCATGTGATTTGGCTTATTTTAGTACTATATTTTGGTTGTGTATAAGTATGCAATTATGGTATGTTTTGGGCAAGGAATTGATGGAATGAAAATGTGCAAAAGGTGTCTTCTTTTGTAGGTTATATATGAATGGATTATGCATGATATTTATTAGGTAATTTAATACTCAATTGAGTAGGTATATTATGTGTATGAAATGTTATAGAATGACTGCCAATTTGATTATAAAATATGGTCATTTATGCTTGTAAATGCTTGTATGTATAGGGTGGCAAATGGCTTTGCAAATAGCCTATTTTTCTCCACATGGGCGTGTGTCTCAGTTGTGTGCGACACACGGTCTTGTTGAATGATCGTGTGTCCTCTGGTGTTGAAATGGAATTGAAGTCAGTATGCTCCAGACGGCCTCACACACGGGCGTGTGACCAGCCGTGTGGTACAAGTCAGTATACCCACTATATGGCACATGGCCTAGCACACGGGCATGTGACTTGGCCGTGTTGATAAGTCAGTATACCCTACAGTTTTGGCACGAACTTATACACGGGCATGTGTGGCTATTTCCAAAGGTACACGGGCAAGACACACGGGCGTATGGTTAGCCGTGTGACCCAAGTCAATATCCCCTCCATTTTTCACACAGGCGTGTCCTCGACCGTGTGACACAAGTCAATATGTATGCCATATTTTAACACGGTCTAAGACACGACCATGTCTACTAGCCGTGTGACGTACACGATCATTTCACACGGGCGTCTGATACTTGAAATGTTGAAAATTTTCTAACTTTCCAAAATTTTAATATGTTACCGATTTAGTCCCGAATGCATAATTTAAGCTTTATTTGTTTGATTTAAGTACATATTGAATGTGAATGAATGATATTTACTGAAATAAGATGATATTTGATAAATGATTGTTCTGAACTGAGTTACTAGTCTGGTAATGCCTCTTAACCTATTCCGGCGACGGTTACGGGTTAGGGGTGTTACATTTATTGGTATTAGAGCTATGATTTAGTTGATTTTAGGACTAACGTAGTGTATGTGATTCTAGCTATATATGACATATATAAACTGTAATAGTGTGATGACTCCTGATGTTTTCAAATGTGTTTTTATATAGTAATGGATCCCAAACGAGTTGTAACAGATGATGTAGAAAGTAACGCGCCAGCTCCCGCTCAAGGGACTACGCCTACTAAATCTAGACCCGTGTCTAGTAGTCACGGGGGTGAGGCTAAAAAAGCCTTCTTTCAAATAATGAAAGAGTGGTTCACACAGTACATTTGTACGAACCTGACTATTTAGGAACCTCCACCCCTACCTTTTCCCCAACCGATCCCTGTAGTTCCTCAAGGTATTGATCCTTTGCAATTAAATAAACCACCTATCGATAAGACGCAGAAACATAGAGTTGATGAATTCAGAGCCACTGTTAATGATGACCCTGAGAGAGCTGAGTTTTGGCTTGAGAACACGATTCGGGTATTCGACGAATTATCTTGCACACTTGAAGAATCTTTAAAGTGTGTAGTATCACTGTTGAGAGACACCGCGTATTAGTGGTGGAATACCTTGATATCCGTAGTTCCGTGGGAAAGAGTTACTTGGGAGTTCTTTCAAGTTGACTTTAGAAAGAAATACATCAGCCAAAGATTCATTGATCAGAAAAGAAAAGAATTCCTTGAACTAAAGCAGGGTCGTATGTCGGTCACAAAATATGAGAGAGAGTTTGTACGACTCAGCAAATATGCCCGTGAATGTGTATCTTTTGAAGCTATAATGTGTAAAAGATTCGAGGATGGATTGAATGAAGAAATCAGAGTGTTAGTTGGAATTCTTGAGCTGAAAGGGTTTGTTGTTTTATTTGACCGAGCTTGTAAAGCTAAAGAGCTTTGCAAAGGGAAAAGAAAAGCCAATTCTGAGGCTACAGATTCTAGAAAGAGATTTGCGGGCAAATCACATCAGTCAGCATCAAAGAAATCTAAAGAATATCATCCTCGTTCAACGACTTCTGCAAGAATTTCAGTTAGAGATAGAGATATAAGACATTTCAGTTCTAAACCTCAGGCGACATCTGTTGCCAGTGTGGGAAGTGTTAGAAATGCTGGACTTGAATGTAAACACTGCAATAAGAAACATTATGGTGAATGTAGATTAGTGAGCAGAGCTTGCTTTAAATGTGGATCTCTTGGTCATTATCTCCGGGACTGTCCAGAAAAGTTTACAGCTAAAAGAGAACAACCAAGGAAAGTAAGTAACACGGCTACTAGAGGGAGACCACCCTGAAATACTGGAAATATGAGTGGTAACCGAGGTGCTACGAGAGATTCAACTGTGAGATTTGAGGCACGAGCACCTGCTAGAGCTTATGCTATCCGTGCATGGGAGGAGGCATCATTGCCAGATGTTATTACTGGTACTTTTTCTCTTTTTGATACTGATATAGTTGCGTTGATAGATCCTGGATCAACTCATTCATATATCTCTATGAACTTAGTATTTAAAAAGAGTTTACATGTTGAGTCTATAGAGTTTGTAATTAAAGTATCGAACCCTATAGGCAAGTCTGTTTTAGTTGATAAAATTTGTAAGAATTGCCCTTTGATGATTTGGGGTTACTGTTTTCGGGCTGACTTGATGCTTCCACCGTTTGATGAGTTTGATGTGATTCTTGGTATGGACTGGTTGACTATGCACGATGTGGTTGTGAATTGTAGACAGAAGACTATCAAATTGAAATATCAAAATGGTGAGATTTTTCGGATTAAGTCTGATGATTCGAATGAATTACATACTGTGATATCGTCTATGTTAGCTCAGAAATATATGAAAAAGGGCTCTGATGCATATTTTGCATACGTACTGGATACAAAGGTGTCTGAATCAAAGATTGAATTTATACCTGTTGTTTATGAGTGTTCGGATGTATTTTCAGAAGAATTACCGGGCTTGCCACCGATCAGAGAAGTTGAATTTGGTATTGAATTAGTACTGGGAACAACACCGATATCGATAGCTCTATACAGAATGGCTCCAACAGAATTAAAAGAATTGAAAGCTCTGTTGTAAGAATTGACAAACAGAGGTTTTGCACGACTGAGTTATTCTCCCTAGGGTGCACCAGTATCATTTGTGAAAACAAAAGATGGCACGATGAGATTGTGTATCGACTACAGACAACTGAATAAAGTGACTATAAAGAATAAATATCCTCTACCACGGATTGATGATTTATTTGATCAGTTGAAAGGGCTATAGTATTTTCAAAGATTGATTTGAGATCAGGTTACTATTAGTTGTGAGTTAAAGAGTCGGATGTATCGAAGACCGCATTCAGAACAAAGTATGGACATTATAAATTCCTTGTTATGCCTTTCGGTTTAACAAATGCTCCTGCCATTTTTATGGACTTGCTGAATCGAATATTCAGACCGTATTTAGACAGATTTGTTGTTGTATTCATTGATGGCATTCTGATTTATTCATGAGATGAATCCGAGCATACCGAGCACTTGAGAATTATGTTACAAACTCTACGTGATAAGTAGTTATTTGCAAAATTCCGTAAATGTGAGTTTTGGCTCAAAAAGGTTGGGTTTTTGGGGCATATTGTTTCAGCTGACGGTATTAGAGTTGATCCAAGTAAAATTTCTGCTATTGTTGATTAGAAACCTCTGAGAAATGTGTTTGAAGTCCGTAGTTTTCTGGGCTTAGTGGAATATTACCGAAGATTCATGAAAGGATTCTCGATGATTGTGACACCGATGACACGACTTCTTCAAAAAGACGTAAAGTTCGAATGGTCAGGAAAATGCCAGTAGAGTTTCGAACAGTTGAAAGTACTGTTAACTAAAGCACCAGTATTGGTTCTACCGGAATCGGGGAAGGAATTTGTGATTTATAGCGACACGTCATTAAATGGTTTGGGATGTGTTTTGATGTAAGATGGAAAAGTTATATCTTATGCTTCTCGACAATTGAAATTGCATGAAAAGAATTATCTGACGCTCGACCTTGAGTTCGCTGTAAATGTGTTCGCATTAAAAATTTGGCGACACTACTTATACGGTGAGAAATGTCACATTTATACGGATCAAAAAAGCTTGAAATATCTGATGTCACAGAAAGACTTCAACCTACGACAGAGAAGATGGCTCGAGCTACTAAAAGATTATGAATTTGTGATTGGTTATCACCTGGGAAAAGCTAATGCTGTTGCTGATGCCTTGATCCAAAAATCTTTGTTTGCATTACGAGCAATGAACACCCAGTTGATGATTTGTGATGATGGGTCTATTTTAGCTGAATTAAAAGCTAAACCGGCACTTCTTCAACAAATTTGTGAAGCTCAAAAAGATGATACTGATTTACAAGCTAAACGAATTCAATGTGAGTCTAGTTCTGATTCAGAATTTCATATTGGAACTGATGACTGTTTAATGTTTCGAAATATAATTTGTGTACTGAGAAATTCAGAACTCATTCAAAAGATTTTGCACGAAGCACACCATAGCTGCTTATCTGTTCATTCGAGAAGTACCAAGATGTATAATGATCTGAAACAACTGTATTGGTGGTCGGGTATGAAACGAGATATATCGGAGTTTGTATCAAAATGTGTGATTTGTCAGCAAGTAAAAGCTGAACATCAAGTACCATCGGGATTACTACAGCCTATGATGATTCTTGAGTGGAAATAGGATATAATTACAATGGATTTTGTGTCGGGATTGCCTATAACTCCGAAAAAGAAAGACGCTATCTGGGTTGTCATTGATCGACTAACGAAATCTGCTCATTCCATACCAGTATGTACATATTACTCACTTGATAGATTACTGAGTTGTACATTTCTGAAATTGTTCGGTTACACTGAGTGCCACTATCTATTATTTCTGATAGGGATCCGAGATTTACATCGTGATTCTGGAAGAAATTGCAAGAAGCTTTGGGAAGCAAGTTGAATTTCAATATTGATTTTCACCCTCAGACTGACGGTCAGACCGAGAGAGTTATTCAGATTCTCGAAGACATGTTGAGATGTTGTATTTTAGAGTTTGAGGGCAGTTGGGAAAAATACTTACCATTGATTGAATTCGCGTATAATAACAGTTTCCAAACGAGTATAAGGATGGGACCGTATGAAACTTTATATGGTCGCAAATGTCAAACTCCGCTATACTAGACTGAATTGAGTGAGAAAAAGATTCATGGGGTTGAATTGATCAGAGAAACTGAAGAAAGAGTGAAAACGATACGCGACAGTTTAAAAGTAGCTTCAGATCGACAGAAATCCTACGTGAATTTGAAATGTGGAGAAACTGAATTTCAAGTCCGGGACTGGGTGTTTCTAAAAGTGTCACCGTGGAAAAGGGTTTTTTGATTCGGCCGTAAAGGAAAGTTAAGTCTGCGATTCATCGGGTCGTATGAGATAGTTGAAAGAATAGGGCCTGTAGCATATCGACTAGCTTTACCGTCAGAACTTGAAAAAGATCCATAATGTTTTTCATGTTCCTATGCTACGTCGATATAGATTCGATCCGTCACACGTGATTTCTCTATCGGTAGATGTTGAGATACAAGCTGATTTAACGTATAGTGAAGAACCAATCAGGATTCTAGCCTGTGAGGTCAAAGAGTTGAGAAATAAACGCATAACCCTAGTAAAGTTTCTCTGGCATAAAAACAGGATTGAGGAAGCCACGTGGGAACTTGAGGAAGCTATGCGAAAACAGTACCCTAACCTATTTACCGGTAAGATTTTCGGGGACGAAAATCCCTATAGGGGGAGAGTTGTAACAACCCGTTTTTTGGTCAAATCAAAATAGTGGTTTTAGGACCACAAACCCGAGGATAAAATATTTATTTTATTATTTTACTGAATTTTTACAGTATGATAGAATTATTATGTGAAAGTTTTGTAAAAAAATTACTGTTTGAATGCTTAATTCAATAAAAGGGACTAAATCGCGTAAAGCGTAAAACTTGTGTTCTATTACCTGAAAGTGTCAAATAGCTATAGAACATTAAAGTAAAGGTCCTTAAGTGGTACATAGACCATTTATGGTTAGTGGATGTTGATAGCATGGCAATTGGTGTAATTTTTAATATTTTTTAAGGTTGAAATGATAAATGGTTAATAAATGTTATAATAAACAAAACCAAATTTCATTTTATATTATCATCATCTTCTTTAGCCGAATTTGGCAAGAAGAAAAGAAGAAATTCTAGGTTTTCTATTTGGCACTTGCAAGATTAATTTGGTAAGTGTTTTTAACTTAGTTTTTAATGATTTCTACGTTTTTGAGATTGTTGCTTTGTATTCTAGCTAGCCCGTACCCTAGATTTTGTAATTTTTGAAGATTTAACATGTTTCCATTGTTGAATATTTGAGTTCTTTGATGTTTAATGATAGATTATGGAATCTTGATGATAGTTAAACTAGTTTTGTAAAGTGATTTTTGACAAAAATGCAAAATAAGGATTAATTTGTAAAAATGTAAAATGTGGTGGTTAAAAGTGTAAAATAATGAAAGATATGGGCTTCTAGGAGTCTCTATGGAATTCGGCTAGACATGGGTAGGTACTAAATTACATGAATTGTCAATTTTATGTGATAAGAACTAAATTGTAAAAATTGAAAAGTATAGGGGCAAATGTGTAAATTTGTCAAAATATGAATTATGGACTAAATTGGATAGATTGAATGCTGAATGTATTGAATTTGATAATATATAGATCAAGATAAGCTGAGATCGAGTTTAGATCGGGGAAAAGGAAAGATCGACGAATAATCGATAGTTTTTATCCGAGCAATACGAGGTTAGTTCGTATAATTAGAATCAAACTTTTATATATTTGTAAATATTTGAAATGAATGTTTGTGATTGAGTAATTGATATACTTGAAATACAAATACCTTATTGATATAGTTGAATTGTTACCAAGCCCCGTTTGAACTGTATGAGTTCATAGGACACGAGTGACATGTCACTAGGGTTACCGTTTTGGTCGAGCTCCTGTATTTGTTGCGGACTCACCACAGGTCGTATGAGCTTACTGATATATTAGCTCGTAAGAGCTTACTGTTTTCAGCTCATTGGAGCTTACTATTTTAGCTTATATGAGCTTACTGTTCAGCTTGATAGAGCTTACCGTTTCAGCTCAATAGAGCTTACTGTTCATCAGCTCAGGAGGAGCTTACCGATCATAGCTCAAAAGAGCATAATTGATAATGAATTGACTAATTACTTATGTTTATCACTCGAGTATCCTTTGAATTTCTAATAGGTTCAATGGGCATAAATTCTATTTATACGGATGAGTACTGTTACTGAATGAATTATTGATTATATGATTGAGAATGAAATGTTGGATGCAATATATATGGAGTATTGAATTGTAATAATAGATGATTTCATGTAGCAATATGACTAACCTATGGATGAATGGTTGTGATAGGCATTTGTAAATTTATGGAGTTTACCTTATATTATTTGTATTGAATTGGTAAGTTTAATTCTAAATTATACGGGCTTACTAAGCTATCAAGCTTACTCTATTTCTTTTTCTATGTTTTATAGAGGTTTGTTAGCTCGCTTGTTTCGGACAAGTCGGAGTTACACATCACACTATCCAATTGCCGATTGGTACTTTTAAACTTGTGGATATATGTAAATATGGCATGTATAGGCTAGTTTAAATGGTGATAGTTATGGGTACTTAAGAATTATGTTTTTGGTATATTTTGTGTATAAGTTAAGCCATGTGATTTGGCTTGTTTTAGTACTATATTTTGGTTGTGTATAAGTATGCAATTATGGTATGTCTTGGGCAAGGAATTGATGGAATGAAAATGTGCAAAAGATGTCTTGTTATGTAGTTGATATATGAATGGATTATGCATGATATTTATTAGGTAATTTAATACTTAATTGAATTGGTATATTATGTGTATGAAATGTCATAGAATGATTGCCAATTGGGTTATGAAATGTGGTCACTTATGCTTGTGAATGCTTGTGTGTATAGGGTGACAAATGGCTTTGCAAATAGCCTATTTTTGTCCACACGGGCAGATACACGGGCGGGTGTCTCAGCCGTGTGCGACACACGGTCTTGTTGCACGGCCATGTGTCCCCTGGTGTTGAAAATGGAATTGAATTCAGTATGCTCCCCACGGCCTCACACACGAGCGTGTGACCGGCCGTGTGGTTCAAGTTAGTATACCCCCTATATGGCACACGGCCTAGTACACGGGCGTGTGACTTGGCCGTGTTGATTAGTCAGTAGACCCTACAGTTTTGGCACTGCTTGATACACGGGCGTGCGTGGCCATTTTGAAGGGCACACGGGCGTGTGGTTGGCTGTGTGACCCAAGTCAATATGCTCTAGTTTTCACATGGCTTGTCCTCGTCCGTGTGACAAGTCAGTATGTATGCCCTGTTTCCACAAGGTCTAAGACACGAGCGTCTCTACTAGCCGGCTGAGGCACACGGTCTATTCACATAGGTGTGTGATTCTTGAAATGCTGTAAATTTTCTAAGTTTCCAAAATTTTAATATGTTACCGATTTAGTCCCAAATGCATGATTTAAGCTTTATATGTTTGATTTAAGTACATATTGAATGTGAATGAATGATATTTACTGAAATATGATGATATTTGATAAATGATTGTTCTGAACTGAGTTACTAGTCTGGTAATGCCTCTTAACCTATTCTGGCGACGGTTACGGGTTAGGAGTGATCTACTTGATGTTCGGCTTTCACTTGCTGACAAACCAAGCATATCGGTACAAACTCCAAAATGTCTCTTTTCATTACCGTCCACCAATACATTTTTTTCAAGTCATTATACATCTTCGTACTGCCTGGATGAACAGATAAACATCCACTATGTGCTTCATGCAAAATTTTCCGAATAAGCTCATCATCTCTCGGTACATAGACCCTATCTCGAAACATCAAACATCCATCAGAACTAATCTGAAAGTCCGATTCAAGACCCGACCCACACTGAACTCTCTTGTCTTACAAATCACTGTCACTTTTCTGAGCTTCATAAATCTCTTGAAGAAACATCGGTCTAGCTCTCAACTCAGCTAGAATAGAACCATCATCTGATAAAGCCAACCGTGTATTCATAGCCCTCAATGCAAACAAGGATTTCCTACTCAAGGCATCGGAGACCACATTCTCCTTTCCCAGGTGATAATCAATAACTAGCTCATAATATTTTATCAACTCTAGCCATCTCCGTTGCCTTAGGTTCAAATCCTTTTGAATCATCAAGTATTTTAGACTTTTATGATCAGTATACACACGACATTTCTCACCATACAGATGATGTCTCCAAATCTTCAACGCAAACACAATGGTAGCCAATTCCAAATCGTGTGTCGGATAATTCTTCTCATGCGGTTTCAGCTGCCTCAAGGCATAAGCTATCGCATTGCCTTCTTGCATAAGTACACAACCCAATCCATTCAAGGATGCATCACTATAAACCATAATTTCTTTTCCCGGTTTAGGTTAGTACAACTGGAGCCTCAGCCAACAATGCCTTTAGTTTCTCAAAACTCTGTTGGCACTTTTCTGCCATTCGAACTTGACATTTTTCTATAACAATTTTTTCATTGGAGTAGCAATCATGAAAAACCCTTTAACAAATTGTCTGTAATAACCGGCTAAGCCTAGAAAGCTTCTAACCTCGGATATATTCCTTGGCGGTTTCCAATCAACAATTGCTAAAATCTTGCTCAGGTCAACTCGAATACCATCACCCGAAACAATGTGCCCCAAAAATCTGACTTCTCGAAGCCAAAACTCACTTTTACTAAACTTAGCATACAACTATTTATCTCTTAAAGTTTGCAAAACCATTCTCAAGTGCTCTGCATGCTCGGTCTCATCACGAGAATAAATCAATATATCATCAATAAAAACAACAAATTTATCCAAGTACGGTCAGAAAATACGGTTCATCAAATCCATAAATACAGCAGGAGCATTCGTTAAACCAAAAGGCATAACCAAAAATTCATACTGACCATACCTCGTCCGAAAAGTAGTTTTCGGCACATCCCAGTCTTTAACTCTCAACTGGTAGTAATCGAACCTCAAGTCAATCTTGGAAAACACTGTGGCTTCCCTCAATTGGTCAAACAAATCATCTATTCTCGGAAAAGGATACTTATTATTTATGGTCACCTTATTGAGCTGTCAGTAGCCAACGCAAAGCCTCATAGATCCATCTTTCTTTTTCACAAATAATACCGGTGCACCCCACGGAGAAAAACTAGGTCTCGCAAAACCTTTATTCGTCAATTCTTGCAACTGAGCTTTTAACTCCTTTAATTCGGTCGGAGCCATTTTGTACAGAGCAATCGAAATAGGTGCAGTACCAGGAACTAACTCAATACCAAATTCAACTTCTCTAATTGGAGGCAATCCCGACAATTCTTCTGAAAACACATCTGGATACTCACATACTACCAGCATTGTAACACCCCAAACCCGGCCCATACGCCACGGCCGAATTTAGAATGCCACTGCGGAAAACGTTTGAAAAGATTTTAACTTAAAAGTAAAAACATAAAAATTTGTTGTCTTTACTAAAACATTGTATAATTAAAATTCCAAATAAATTTAAGTTGTTACAAATTCTTCGATTTAAAAAAACTCTAACATATCTTCTGCATAAATAAAACATAATAAAAATCCTTAAATACTTAAAGTGGCCCTTATTACAATAAATAACCTTTCATAAATAAAATGTGTAAAACAAATAAAATATCTTCTGCATGGGCCGCCTCGTATCCACTCCAACCCGGTCCAAGCTTTATGCATCACCTGTGATGTTGGTAAAAATTTGGGTGAGTAATACAGACTCAGTGTGTAATTAGTCCACTGAATCCCACCCACATGTGGGCTTAGCCCACAACCACATATCATGTCACAATTCAGATAGTAAGGCAACTTATTCACATCATTTCCACAATTGGGCCTTGGCCCATATAATCACTTAATTTCACATATTGGGCTTGGCCCATTTCCACATCGATCCACATTTCACACATGATTATGCAAAGTAAATGCACCCAACCCAGCCTAGAGTCCATCCGTTACACCTACCTTGGCAGACCTGCTGCCCAAGGCCGTGGCTAATCCACCGATCAACTAAGTGATCCCACATATCTTACCTTGGCAGACCTGCTGCCCAAGGCCGTGGCTAAGCCACCGATCACCTAAGTGACCCCACATGTCCATATCCACGAGGTGACTCGAGGTCGTCCTCAATCCACGGTGATGCACACAGCTATCATCCGCCGAGATGTGGCACCTAGCCAACACCTCCCTTGATGAAGCACATAGCTAACATCAAGCGCCAATGTAGCACAAGGCTAACATCAGACCACGTACATAAATGTACACCCTGTCCTTCGATAGTCACATTCACATCCCATCCCATGCACATGCAACATATGATAATGTCATAACATAATAAAATAGTGCATGCACTTGCTATTCGGCACACAATCATATTCTCATTGGCATATTCACATTCTTAATAATTAACACTGACCTGCTTTCCGATATACCCCTTAAGGGTATCCATTCATAATCGCCCCTGCACATATTACCATTTACACAATACATACAACATAACATAAACCCGAAAAACAGTGGGTTAATCACACACCTTACTATTAGCAAAATCCCTAGCTACTTGAATTTAACATGATCCCGGAACGTGGTTTTTCCTCCTCCCTTAATGTCGATTTGGTCTTCTACCAAATCCCGAAATACTTGCTTGCTCCTTGAGACTGTCGAAATTCTTGATGATCAAAACCCGAGAGATCTCCTTTAAAGCTCCTTAATGTCGGCTACAAACAAAAGGCACACATAACATGGCTTACGAATATTCGGCTAACCCAAAACCAAGGCCTTAACACTTGATTCGGCACACCAACAGAAATAGAACCCAAACCGATTACTAGGATAGAAAATACTTACCACTACTCAAGCACCATCAGAGAAACGGCTTCTAGGTCCCAAAGAGAAAGAGTTTCGACACTAAATGGTGAAGAGAGAAAACGTAACAATGGAGAGGGTTTAATGCTTAGAGTATTCGGCTATGGTGTTTCCAAATGAAGATGTAATATTCGACAATGGCAACCTTAAGGGAGATTTCGGTTTAAGCAAAATAAAAGAAAAGAAAGAGATGTGAAAGAATGAAGAAAATACATGCACAAATGGTTCTAACTTATGAAAGAAAAGGGTGAGGTTTAAGAGAGAATGGAACAAATTTTGTCAAAAGAAAATGGCCAAAATGGCACTTTGATGGCATTAGGATTTTGGCACCACACTAGAGAAGGAAAAGAAAACCTGAAAATAAACACCTAAACTCCTTAAGAGAAATTCGGCTACTCCCCTCTACCCACAAAAACCGAAATGATCTAAAAAGATATTTCCTTGGCCGGCCAACTCACATACTCATCACAAATCCCCTATTTTCCTCTTTAATTCCTCCTAATCACTTTCAAAATTAAGCCAACCCCCCTAGTCCATGAAACCGTCCACATACATGGACAAGTTGGCCATTAAAAAGTTTCCAAAAACCTCATCCCTTAATCCATGCCTTTTGTCCCCTTATCATACCATATTTTCTTGATTCCATACCTTAAGTTAATCACTTGCCTTTTTCCCTTAGTCTACTATCCATAAAAGAAAATAGTCCAACCTTACCTTAATTAGAGTTTGACCAACACATGCCATACACATGCAAAAATAAAAGTCACCTTATTGCCATCCATGAGATTCGAACCTAAGACCATTAATACACTCCACACTCCACTTGCCACTTTACCAATTGACTCCTTGTGATTAGCTCCCCTTCTAAGACTAAAAATCTAATATTTTTCTAAAGCATTCCCTTACATTCTAAAATTTTAAAAACCCTTAAAACATATCCAAACACACACTAAGCCCACTATCACTTGAATTATGCATAAACGCATAACCCCTAAATCTAGGATATTACAAGCATTGATTCAATTTTCAACTCAGAATCTTTTGTATTCAACACAAAAGCAAGATAAGCTTCACAATCCTTTCTTATACATTTTCGAGCAGTCGTAGAAGAAATCACTACAGGCAAGCTATTCGATTCATCTGATTCAATCCGAAGAATATCACCACTTTCACATTTCAACTCAAAAATTTTCTTCCACAATTTACTACCACATCATGAATGGTCAACCAATCCATACCAAGAATTACATCAAATTTATCAAACGGAAAAAACATAAGATTAGCCGGATGACCTCTAATCATCAAAGGACAATTCCTACATACTTTGTCAACTAACACATACTTGCCTAGAGGGTTGGACACTTTTATCACAAATTCTGTAGACTCAATCGGCATATTCATACTAGATATCGATTTCATACATACATACAAATGGGTAGATCCCGAATCAATCAAAGCAATAACAGAAGTATCATAAAGAGAAAAAGTACCCGTAATCACATCAGGAGATGAAGCCTCTTCGCAAGCGTGAATGGAATAAGTCCTCGCAGGTGCTCTACCTTCGGGCCTCACAGCTAGATCTCTAGGTGCACTCTTGCTACTCGTTCCATTTCCCGAATTTCTCTGTGGCCTCCCTCTAGGAGTAGTATTACCTGATCTTGCACTCTGAAATTTTTCTTTTTCAACCATCTCAGGGCAATCTCTAATGAAGTGATCTTGAGAACCACACTTGAAACAAGTTTGATCATTTACCTGACACTCACCGAGGTGACGTCTACCGCAATGTGGACATTCAGGTCTACTAGGTTGAGCATTACCCACACTCGCTATTAAAATAGTCCGAGCCTTATGACCCGAATACAGTTTCCCATGGTTTCTGTTTGAAAACCTAACTGAAGCACTGGATCAAGTATTAAATTCTCTCAGTTTCTTAGATAAGGACTGAAATGACTTTCCCATATGTCTTTTCTTCGAATCTCAAGACTCAAACTTAGCTTTTCTTTTCTCTTTAGCCAACTCCTCAGCCTTACAAGTTCTCTTTACAAGAACAACGAATTCTTCCAGTTCGAGAATGCCAACCAATAATCGGATGTCTTCGTTCAGCCCATCTTCAAATCTTTTACACATGATGGCTTCAATCGAAACACAGACTCGAGCGTATTTGCTCAGTCTCACAAACTCACGCTCATATTCCATTACCATCATTCGGCCCTATTTTGACTCAAAAAACTCCTTTCTCTTCTGATCAATAAACCTCTGGCTAATATACTTCTTACGAAACTCTTCTTGGAAAAATTCCCAATTAACTCTCTCCCTTGGTGCAACCGACACAAGGTTGTTCCACCACTGATAAGTCGAGTCTCTCAGAAGTGACACAACACATTTCATACATTCCTCGGGTGTGCATGTTAACTCATTAAATACCCTGATGGTATTCTCGAGCCAGAACTCTGCCCTTTCGGGATCATCATCTATACTAGCTTGGAACTCTTCGGCTCCTTGCTTTCGAATCTTATCCACTGGAGGCCTATTCAATCTCATAAAATCCATACCTTGGGGGTGCTACAGGAACATGTTGAGGAAAAGGTGGAGGTGGAGGGGGTTGAGCATTCAGGTTCGTTCAAACGAACTCCGTATACCTGGCATTCATCACATGGAGAAGGGCTTCCCTAGCCTTTTCTCCTCCTCCTTGACTCACAGTTATGGGTCTACTTTCAACTGGCGCTTCCCCTTGAGCAAGAGCCGGCGCATTACTTTCTACATCATCAGCTTCAGCTCGATTGGGATCCATTACAATATGAAAATACAATTTAAAAGGTCAGGAGTTGTCACACTATCATAATTCATTTATGGCATGTATAGCTAGACTCGTGCACACGCTACGTTAGTCCAAGAATAGACTAAATCGTATTGTCCCTATTACGGGCCTACGAGGCCCAAAACATACATTAGGAGTGGTTTGGGACTAAACCGAGAACTTTGGAAACTTTCGAGAAACTTGGAAAAAATTTTATGAAAAAGGTCCACACGTCCGTGTGGGTGAAGTGACACGCCCATGTGGCATATCACACACCCATGCTTCGGGCCGTGTCTAAAATAGGGGACATTCTGTTTATGACATCATCAAACAAATAAGGTCACACAGCCAAGGCACATGCCCGTGTCCTTAGGTCGTGTGGCAAATTAAATTCCAAAAATTAACTGCAGATTTCACACGACCTGGGCACATGCCCATGTCCTATGGTCGTGTCTCTCACACAGCCGAGACACACGGCTATGTCTCGTGCCTATGTGTTTACCACTGGGCATTCTGTTTTGCATTAATTAGGGTGCGGGGGACACACGACCATAACACGTCTATGGGGCAAGCCATGTGTCAAATACGGCCTAGGCACACGTCCATGTGTCTACCTGTGTGGACAAAATAAAGCTATTTACCAAGCCTTTTTGCCACCCATACTTGCACCAACCTACACAACATCAAAATAACACCAATCCAAATATATATATGACTTCAAGGCACCTATTATGGCATAACTAAGTGCTTCACCATCATCAAACATCCATAATCACATGCAATACATCATCATTCAGCCATCAATAACCATAGGCTATATCATAATGGCATTCGCACTTGCATGCATATATAAATAGGTTTACAACCAAATAATCATTATGAGCCACATCTCATGGCCTTATATAAAATGAATCAAATATCATCATAAGCCAACACATTTGGCTAAACTAGTATGACATATAACAAAAAGACCAAGTCCCTATACATGCCATACTCAAAATGTTGAGACTAACTATACCCAAAAGTTCCAATTGATAGTGTGATCGAGTCTCCGACGTCCTACGACCCCCGAGCTAGCTTGGCAATACTATAAGAAAATAGAAAACAAAGGGGAGTAAGCATAAAGCTTAGTAAGTTTTCATGTAAATAATTAACAACATTAACTATGCATTATTGTACACATAACATAATATAATCTATCACAATGTCATCAAGTATCATAGATACATTTTAAATCGTACCATTTACATAATGTACAATAAAACTCGTGATCATGATTTATTCATTCACTTCTTACCAAGGTCTCATCGATTTATAATCTCAATATTTATGAGCTTTGTGTACATACCTGTACCCTTTCAACATGATCATACCTTGTCATCTCGTTGACATAATCTTTGGATTACCCGTTGAACCACTTGGAATATTAAAGGATACTCGAGAATAACATACACATAGAATCATACCAATGCCATATCCCAGATATGGTCTTACATGGGATCATATATCGATGCCTATAGCCCAGCTATGGTCTTACACAATTCTCATAATGATGCCATGTCCCAGACATGGTCTTACACGAAATCTCGTAACAATGCCATATCCCAGATTTGGTCTTACACGTAAACTCATAACGCTAATGTCATGACATTTGTATCCTAACTATTCCAAATGTTCAATCGGGATTTTGAGGTATCAAATCTTCGTCGAATCGTCATTGAGTCAACATTAATCAAGTCCACAAAGACAATTACACAATTTATGCAATATTAAATCATTAAAAACCTAATAATGTAATGTTGCATTATTTACACACGAATTTACCTCAGTACAAAATATGGCTAACTAATTCAATTTATTCCACAACTCTGTTCTTTCCCTGGTCTAGGTCCGAACTCCGTTTTTCTTGATCTATAATAGAAAATTTAGCTCATTTAATTATCACATTGTTAAAATCAGTCCAACAACCATACTTTGGCAAAATTATAGTTTTGCCCTTAGACTTTTACATATTTGCAAATTCCCTAGGCTCGTAAAATGAAATGTGTCCATTTTCTTTGTTACCCAAGCCTAGCTGAACCTAACACGTGCTCGTAACAACCCCATTTTCCTTCAAATTAGATTTTTACTACTCATTTTACAAATTTTACAAAAAAGGTCCTTTTTAGGTGTTTTCATCAAAAATCACTTAGTAAAAGATGTTTATTACACATCAAACTTTCATAATCTACCATGAAACATCAAAACACATGCATGTCACACATGGGTAAATTTTTAAACATGAACCCTAGCTCAAATAAATGGTAGAAATAGCTAGATCGATTGATAACAACTTCAAAAATGTAAAGAACATTAGAAACGAGGCTAGGATGTGTTTACTATCAAGCTTGAAAAGTGACCAAAATGCCATTTTTACTAAACTTTAAAATTTTACCTACTCATGCTCATTTTTGTCCATAAAAATAGAAATTGGGCAAATTGCTATTTAAAGACCTCTAATTAATAATCCAAAGTTATTTCATACTTAAAGCTTCTAGAATCTCATATTTTGTAACTTTTGCAATTTAGTCCAAAAAGTCAAATTGGACATTTATTCACAAAATTTCTTCATGAAACTTTCACCCAATCATGCAAACGTGTAATGGAACTCAAAACAATCATAAAACAAATATTTATACTTTGGATTTGTGGTCTCGAAACCACTATTCTGACTAGACCCAAAATCAGGATGTTACAGGTAGCCATGCTGTGACTGAAGTCCTTATCGAATGGGTCAATACATTTCCTGAGGACATAACTTGGGAGAATATACAAGACTTGCAGTAGTAGTATCCCAATTTCAATTCTTAAGGACAAGGATCCAATTCGTGAGGTGAGCAATTATTATGGACCAAAATGAAAGTCAAGTTTCAGTCAAACAACAATCACCATTTAAAATTTTGTTTATTTCAGTTGTGTTTTTATTTTCCTTGTAAATGCTTCATTTTTAATTTTGTTTAATAATATGATGCGTTTTGGGTTAGGATGCCAAGGGTACAAGGACCGTTTAATGAAATAGTGTGTTTTGTCTTGTTATGACAACTGTTATGATCCGTTTTCCTCTTTTTAGCCACCAATCAGGTAGAGAAAGTGGTTATGAAAATTAGAATTGGTTTTTCTCTTACTCTCTATCTTCTTCTTTCTCATGCTATCAATCTCTCTCTCCCCTTCTTTTGTTCTTATCATTTTTTTTTTCTTAAGTTTTTCAACTGTATCAGGTTGAATGATTTTAGTCAATGGGTGTTTGTTGATTGATGTTTTTATGTATTATCTATTAATGGGTTTTTCAATTTTAGATTAAGGATTATATAATTTGGAATTTTTAACTAAATCAATTTTGTTTATTGTGTCTTGCAATTTACCAATCATTTATTTACAAATCCACTGGCATTTCCCCATTGTTGCAAAAACCTAGAAGCTTTTACCTCTCTTCTTGTTGATTCCAAATTTGGGTTTCATCTTTTGAAGAGAAAAAGGTGATGGTTTTCGATAATTATATTATTGGCGCATTCTTGGTTTCCTTTTGGCTTCATTTTTCTTGACATCTCGCAATTCAACAACAACAGGAGGAAAATAAAATTCAAGAAAGGTTGTTCTAGCAAATTTAAGATCATCCTTTCAGCATCTTTGCAGGCTTTTTTTGTTGTTGTTGTTCCGGAAATGATGGCAATCATGACAGCATAAATTGTTTTTGGTTAAATTGAATGGTTGGTAAGGCAAAGTTGGCGATTGATGTTGGCTCTTTTGTTTATTTTCAATTTTTAAGCCATGGAATTTGATGGGTATAAGACGGTTAATGTTAAAGGTATTGTGGCATCTTTTGTGTTTTAGTTTTGTTTATCAAGTTTGGTATGCAATTGTTTAGGTGTGTAACGATCCAATTTTTTTTTTTTTGATGGAAAATATGATTTCAAAACTCAATTTTCGTAAATTGAGTTTGTGAGATTATTATAGAAGGATTTGTGAAGTTAGTATGAGAATATATTAATGAATGATCGAGTAATTAAATGGAAAAAAATTGTTAATTATAATTCGAACACTAAATTGTAAAAGTATAATTGCTATTAAATTTTAATTTGAAAAATGCTTGAGGACCCAATTAGTAATTAACCAAAAGGACCAAATGGTTATTTAACCATAGTTACTTATGAGATAGTGGAATATGATGATATCCATCTAATTTTCATAATTATAATTATGAATATATATGTCTTAAATTAGTAAATTAAGTAAGATTAATTAGGCTAATTAGAATGTTAATCAACGCATAAATAGGAGTGTGAGTGGAGAGATGAAACATTCATCATCTTCACCAACTTGTGCCATCCGAAGAAGAAAAAAGATAGGAAATTTTCGTTTGCTTCTTTTACAATTTGGTCCAAAATCCTTAAGGTATTTAAGTTTTGTTTTTTGAAATTTTTATAGATTTGTGATCAAAGATTGATTAAGTTAGCTCATGTATTAAATTTTTAAATTATTAAGTTGATTAAATTAAATTTGGCTCGAGTTAGAGTCTAGTCTCCAATTAAATTTCAAGTTCGAAATTGGGAAATTATTTTTCTTTAGGATTTGAGGTTGGGGTTAGGGTCTGGGAAGGAAACTCTGCCGCTCCCCACATTGTTTCCATCCTTAGAAACAATGGGATTCTAGTTTGAACATGAGCATCATGAATCAATCTACCATCACAAGTACAATGGATTTTGTAATGTAGTTCTTATATTATAATAAATAAATATAATTTGATCTTTTTTTAATCATGATACTCATTTTATTTTTATTTAGGGTAAACTACACCAATAGTCACTCAACTTTGGGGTACCTGACAAAACAGTCACATTGGTTTCATTTCAGTCACTCAACTTTAGAAAAATGACAAAACAATCACTAACGTCATCAAAAAGTGACAAAACAATCATTGATTAACATTTTCCATTAGTGTCTTAACGGAACCGCTGATGTGGCAAGTTAATTAACTAATGCGGCCAATTAACTTGCCACGTTGGTGAAGCAACTGAAGGGTCAAGGTTTTGGGTGGGTTTAGGGAAAAAACTGAAGGGTTATGATGGTTTAGGGAAAAAATAAACACTGATTGTGATTAAAGGGACGAAGAAAAGAAAATCGATTTGGGAAAAATTGATTGCGATTTGGGTTGGTTTGGGTTAGAAATTGATTCGAGAATCGATTAACAAGGTTGATATAGGGTTAGAATATTGATTTGGTAATTTATTAATAGGGTCTAGGGTTAGAAATTGATTGGTCTTTTCCATTTGGGGAGAAAAAAGACAAAACCAGAAACCTATTAGTGTTTTTGGTTTTCAGTGACAATGGTCAATAGAAGAGACGCTACTAATGTAATGGGTAAGTTTTTGTATTTAGCTTTTTATTTTTTGGATTTAGGGTTATTTTTATTTTGTTTTAATTTTGATTTTAATTTTGGATTTAGGGTTATTTTGATTTTGGTTTCATTTGTTATTAATTTGCATGACAAATTTTGATTTCATTTTTTATTCATATAGGGTTTAGGGTCTGGTTATTAAAGTGAATAACAGATACTGTGTATGGTATGCCATGTGCTTGATGTTTATTGTTTGTATCAAACTGATGTTTATTGTTTGTATCTGACATTTTTGTATCCTAGCTGCTATATTGTATGAATGACAGTATCAATTTTGTTATTTACATTCTTTATTGTATTGGTTATTGTCTGCCATTGCCTAGGTTTAGGGTTAAAGTGTTTGGTTATTGTCAGCCATGTGCATGACAAAAATGGTTATGTTTGTCTTAAATTATTTTCGTATTGGTTATTGTCTGACAGAAATGGTTAAAGTGTTTGCCTATGTTGTATTAAATGGTTTGGTTGTTATCTGCCTTTATTGATGAGTTATTTGTTTGGCAGGTTTAATTGATGACAATTTTAATGAGAGTGAAGAAGAAATGCCTGATTTTGACGTGTCTGGTAGTGATGTGTCTGGTAGTGATGTGTCTGTTAGTTATGTGTCTGGTAGTGATATGTCTAATAGAATAAGGGTTAATTTAGATGGTTTAAACATGGATTGTATAGAAGTAGGTGAACTGTGTGATAGTGATGATTTTGGGAAGTTAGATAGTGCACATGAATCTAACTCAGATGGCCAAAATTGGCCTAAGTTCAACCTAGACAATTAAATTAGTAATCCTAGACTTAAGGTTGGAATGTTATTTAATTCCAAAAACAGTCTAAAAGAAACTGTCAGGCAGTATGGTAGGTTGAATAGTTATTTTATTAAGTTTCCTAAAAATGATCCAAAAAGGTTAAAGGCAGTCTGCAGCGAAAAATGTTCTTGGTTCATATATTTAACACCCCAAACCCAACCTAGAAGTTTAGACTGAATCCAAGATACTACATTGATCACCAAAGTGATTGTAGGAGAATTTAACAAAAACCAGTCGTTCAAAATTTCATTTCTGAATATATTTATCTCAAAACAAACCAAAACGTTTAATCGTTTAAAAATACCGTTCGCAAATGTAACAAAACATAATGTATGAACCAAGTTTAAAGCAGTAATGGAACCACAATATTATAAATCTTTACAGTTCAAAACCAAATGTAAAAACTAGAAAACAAAAACTGCTCAATTGCTGTTCACAAGCCTGTCCGATACCTCCGCGTACTGAGTCCAACTATAGAATCCAGAACTGTACCTGAAAGGAAAACAGAAGAGGGGGTGAGCTACACGAGCTTAGTGTGAGATTAAACCATCTAAACTACAAAATCAGAAGTAGAGAACTAGAAGCAGTTCAGAACCAGAACATACTTACAGACAGATAACAGTTAAGCTAGTTCGCCCAACATCAAGCACACCTAATCTCACGTGCTATTCAAATATAATAGCAACAGTTTACAAGTCAGTCACACTATCACAATAACAATTCAGTCAGACATTTATAGAGAAAGTCTACAGAAATCGTATAGGTACACGTGCCTTTCAGTCAATCAGTAACACATTCAGTCATATTATCACGTTCAGCCAAACTGATCAATCAGACATTTCAGTTGAATAGTACAGTCACATTCAGTCACATAGATTCATTCAGATGCATATGAGTGCAAATGAGTTATAAAATAACCCACCCATCCATCCAACACACCATCTCCGTCCAACCCTACACTTACTGTGGGGATTTAATCAACCTACCCATCCTTGCACTCCGAGTATGTAACAGCCTGGTTTAGACCCTAGTCGGAACAATGGTTTCGGGTCTACAAATCTGAGGTTAGAAAAATATTTTAATATTTTTTTGGCTTTTACAATATGTGATTGAGCATATGTGAAAGTTCTGTGTGAAAATTTTATCGATTGTGTGCTTAATTAGCAAAAAAGACTTAATCGCATAAAATGTAAAAGTTGTGTGCTGATTGTTAAAGTGTCTATTTGGCATGGCTTATTAAATGGGAAGTCCTTATGTGGTAATTAGCCCTTTGGTAGTGGAGATGGACATAAATGGCCATTAAATGAATGAAATAAAAATGTTTTAACAAAGGGGAAAATAGTAAACTATGTATTAAGTTAATATTAATAAAACAAACATGAAGTTAGTGGCATTTTTTATCATCCTATTCCACTGAAAATTGAAATAAAAAGACCAAGGGTTTGAGCTTTTAACATTCGACCATAGTCTAAGCTTTCAATCGGGTATGTTTTTTTGATCCGTTTTTGACAATTTCTACGTTTTTGTGATCGTTGCTTTGTGCTTTAGCTAGCCCATGCTTTAATTTTAAAATTTGATCATGATTTTGAGATATGCCATTGATGAATGCTTGAGCTTTGTGAGAGTTGATAATGAAATATGAAATATATGTAAAAGATTAACATGTTTTGTCTTTGAGTTTTTGGTAAAATTGAGTAATTTGGACTAAATTGTGAAAATAATATTTTGAGGGACTAAAATGTGAAATAAATGAAATATATGGGCTTGTATGAGACTAAGGAGAATTTGGCCTAAGCATGGGTAGTAAAATTTTGTGTATTTTGTGAATTAGGGACTAAAGTGTCGAAATGTGAAAATATGAGGGCAATTTTGTAAAATGCCCTAAATATGTGTGTTTGGACTAAATTGAATGAATTGGTGATTGGATGAGTTAAATTTGAATATGTATAGACCAAGAAAGGAGAGATTCGGATCGAGATCGAGGCAAAGACAAAGTACTCAATTGATCGGCTAGTTTCGGTATTTCTACGTCCGAGGTAAGTTCGGATATAATACAAGTTGTTAAATTTATATCCATGTGATGAGAAATGACTGATTGTATAGTTAATGAGAAGTAGCAATGTTATATATGACATTGATCAATGAGGCATTAAGTGTGCGATATTAGAAATGAGACAGATGTGATTAGCACTGTGTGTGCGAAACAATAGAAGCTTCGGCTTATTGATTTGGCACTACATGTGCGATACCGAGATAAGTTCGATTTAAAGTGCAGGCATTAAGTGTGCGATGACAAATATGCTTCAGCTACGAAATTGGCACTAAGTGAGCGATTAAACCAATGAATAACAAAAGTTGATCGAAATGTAATATCGAGCATTGAGTAGCATGGATGGTGAATAACTATGTGTTGGCTAAGGTATGTATTGAACCTTTGTGGTTGATGAAATGGTGTATGGAATTATGAATGGTTGAGTGAGTAAATTAGCTATGGATGATATGGTATAAGTATTTGTGAGTTAATCTATGTGATGAATTATCTTTGTCTATTGTAGTTGTGTTAATGAACTAAAATGTATTATATTACGAACTTACCAAGCTCTTAAGCTTACTGTGTGATGTGTTTCTCTATTTTACAGTGTCTTTAAAGCTTGCTCGGATTCGGGAATCGTCAACGACTCAATCACACTATCAGCTAACTATTTTGGTACTTTTGAAAGATGTGTATATTTGAATATGGCATGTATAGGCTAGTTAATGTGGCATGTTTTGAGTTGTATAAACCTTGCCATGTGATATGGCTTGGAATTTGAATGTTGTTGGTTTATACTTGAAGCTATATATGTAAATGATGAAGGTGGTATGAAGTAGTGAGTGATGAATATGGTATGTTTCCTGCTTAAATTGGTTGTTGATAATGATGGATTAAATGAGGAATTATGATATGAATTACATGATGCTTGTTTTATATGTTTTGGGATGTACATTTGATACTTTGGATAGACTTATTTGAGATGATATTGAGTATGGAAATAGATGATGTTGATGATGATTATTTGGTGCATATATTGGTATGTTTTGGTTGTCAATTGAGGTATAAATGCATGAGATTTGAAGCTTGTAGGTGATTTCAAAGTGTGCATGGCAATTTGGCCTTGAAAATGGCCTATAATTGCCCACACTGTTGAGCACACGAGCGTGTGGCTCGACAGTGTCATTCGAATTTGTAATTTGATTCAAGTCAGACTCGACCACGGGGTGGACACACGGACGTGTGACTGGCCGTGTGGTGCAAGTCAATGTCGACCACAGGTGAGGCACATGGGCGTGTCTCATGCAGTGTGAACAAGTCAGTATGTATGCCCTGTTTTTCCACGGCTTGGACGCACGAGCGTGTCCGAGGACGTGTGAGGCACACGGCCTACCCACACGGACGTGTGACCTCTGTAACTTAGAAAAATGTTAAAATTTCAAAAATTTTCGTATGAGTTTGGTTTAGTCCCGACCCCTTTCTAACACGTATTTAAGGTCTCGTAGACCTCATTAAGGGACTATATGATTGTAAATTATGTTGTTTAAATGACTTTGTGTTGAAAATGATATAGAATGTTTGGAATTGATTAGTAATGCCTCTTAACCTAAGTCCGGCGATGGTTACGGGTTAGGGGTGTTACAGAGTAGGACCTCGAAAAGCCCATCCAACCTTATACTCCATAGGATGTTATCACGGGTTGCCCAGCAACGATGATTATCAGCATTGTCCTCGACCCTCAGGGAATTGGGACTGCCGTCGACCCTCCGAGAATTGGGGCTAACAGTGTGTAGATAAACTACTAGTCTCATATATTACGCAGAAAAGCTAGCGTATAAGCTGTACTGTGCAATACGGTAAACCACGGTATAGAAATGCAGTATGAATTGCCAAATCAGATAGTGGTACGTAGCGTAGCTAACATACATGCGGTACAGTGCAATACGGTAATCCGCTATACCAATGAGTTGTAGTAAAACTTCCAGATCGCAAATCTTCCTTCTCTTCAAAATCCCAACCCAAAATACTTTATATGCAGATGTATGTATGCAGATGTATGAATGCAGATGCACCAATTCAGAATATAATTTCAGGCAGTCATTCAGAAGCACTCACTTGTAGTCAGTCAATCAGTTATAGAAACATGCACACTTATGCACTCAGATTCAGTACCTAGCATAGCACACATTCACTTACAAGCAGTACATAATTTGAAGTCACAACGGAATTGTATTCACCCTTAGTAAGCTTAGTCGAGGGGTTGGAACACATAGACTCCTAAAGGCATTCGATTTGCCCTAAAATCAGAATTTGGCGAGTTAGGGCCACACGCCCGTGTAAGGGGTGGCACACGCCTGTGTGGTGCAGGGACACGGTCGTGTGATCAAGCCGTGTAACTCACTATCCGATTTTGATAAAATTAAGTACAGGACAGACACGACAGTGTGTTTCGAAATACACTCCTATGTGGGATCCCTAAATCCCCAAATCAGTCACATGGCCGTGTGGTCAGGCCGTGTAACTCACTGTCCGATTTTGATAAAATTAAGTGCAGGGCAGACACGACCGTGTGAAGATCTCACATGCCCATGTGCCCATCAGACACGGCCGTGCGTTCTAAAACACACTCCCTTGTGGGATCCCTAAATCCCCAAATCAGTCACACGGCCGTGTGGCTCTAAATCTCTAAAACACTAATTCCCAAACTCACACGCCCGTGTGCCTAAAGGACACGGCCGTGTGAATTTCGATAAAATCCCCAAATCGGCCACATGGGCGTATGGCAGTAGGGAAGGGTACGAAACAACCCAAAATCAGCCCTGAAAATGCCGTTTTGGCCACCAGAATCGTCCCTAACCTTTTCCCTATCAAAGTATACCGGAAAGTGGAGATTTCTCATCACTTCCATCTACTAAAACTCAAAATTATCGGTTTGACATTAACTCAAGAAAACCTGAATCATAAGTTTGCAAAAACCATTAAGAAAATTTAAAAAAATAAAAATGTAGTTACAGTTCTAATCCCACACCTGATTGCAACGACGGAGAAGACGACAGAGGAGCGGAAATCGTCGATGCCAAAACCAATACCGAACTTTGAGTATTTTTATGAAGCGAGAAGTAAAGAAAAGAAAAAAAAAGAAAAACGGAGAGGGAAAGTGGGAAACGTGAAAAGAAATAAAATTAAGGTAAACCCCGACAAAATAATCCCCAAAATAAAATAAAAATAAAATAATAGCTTACACGGTTAAGTTACCAAAATAAAGCTGAATAATTATTTTAAAACCTAAAATAAATCTACCACTCAAGATACACACACAACGCCTCGAACCCAGAACCTCAAGGTAAGCTAACACTCATTTAACCACCAGACCAGTAGACCCATTCTTGTCACTTAATTGCACAATTAAACAAATATGTGCAATCTCCCCACTGTCCTTATGCTCAAAGATCAAGACTTCTAGGCCTAAAATTCGGGACGTTACAATATAGGCCTCTAGACTAAACCCTAATGGCCCTATTGACTAGACTTGGAAAATTAGGAGTTCAAACCCTAACCATACTTGCTCTAAAGTCTATAAAAATAAGAATGTAACCTCAGTTTGGATAGGTCAACATTATAAAGAAAAATTCATTTTTGATCCTAATTATATTCTGTGAAATCATTGCAACAAGATGTCTAAAGAGATTTCTATTGCGTAGTCTCACTAACCAAATGTAGGAGGGCTAAACTTAGGGCATTGGAATTAATTAATGGAGCTCATAAGGATCAATATGAGAATATTTATGAGTATTTGTTGGAGCTTAGGTCTCAAAATGAGGGAACAACATCAATCTGTTATCTGGATAACAGGTTATTTCAAAGGATGTATGTCTGTCTGCAAGTATGCAAAGATGGCTATAGGGTTGGTTATAGGAGGATAATAGATTTAGATGGATGTTTCTTGAAGGGCTACTATGGTGGCTATTGTAATGTCCCTAAACCGAGTCTAGTAGTTTCGGGTTTATTTTTTGGGTTCCGAGTGTGAAACTAGGAAGTTATGGTTTTCTAGTACTTTTTAATTTAATTTAGGGAGTTAGTTTCATCTAAAATCGATTAAAAAACTAATCCGAAAAAATAAAAATATTTTTGGAAAATTAATTTTAAAGTAATTAAAAAATTATAAGTGAAAATAAGTAATTTGGGTCAAAAAGAATTTTAAAATAATTTTTATTGGGGGTTAATTTGAGTTAAATTTAAATATTAATTAAATGGGATTTATTGTAAAACAAGGGAAAATTTAGAGTATTTATTTGGAAAATCAACCTTAAAATTCAGAATTTTGGAGGGAAAGGATTAAATGGTAAAACAAAGGAAATGTGGAAGTGGCCATTAGGCAAATTTTCCAATTTTTAAATTCTGGTGGGTTGTTTCAGTTTTAAAAACAATGCATCTAGAATACTTTTCGCACCATTTACATCATATTAGAGAGCTATAAATTTTGTTTTCTTTGCATGATTTTAAATATCTATCATCAGAGAATAAATCCAATTAATTTCCTTCTCAAAATTCTCTCTCAATTCACCCAAAATTATACTCAAAAGTAGCCAAAAATATTTTGAAATTTCTCAAGCTTCTTAAATCAAGATTTTCAATAAACGAATTTAGACTGAATCAAAGGTAGTCTTCAATCCTAAACTTGTTTTTATGAAGATTAGAAACATTTTTATATGATTTGAGAGTCAATTAAAGGAATTTTTTTATCAATGTCATCTTCTTTAAAAGGTTAAGGTGCTTTAATGGTGGATCTTGATTTTTGAGAGGAAATCCACAAATCAATGGATGTTCCAAATCAAAATGGATCTATTAGAAGATTTTTGGTTTTATTTATCAAGATTAAACATGATTTGTGAGGTAATTTGAAGAAATCAGAATTTCATCATCTTTTTGAATTAATTTTCCTGATTTTTGTGAAATTGATGCTTAGTTTATGTGTAATTAGTTTAGTATTGATGTTTGAAAGTGATTAGGAGGTTTGGAGAGGTCAATTTTGTAAGGAATCGAGTTTTCGACTTGATATTACAAATTCGGTAAGGTATCTTTGTGAGTGAATTTTTATTAGCATAGTTAATAAAAAATTGTATTTAATATAGCTTTGGAAAGGTGATAATGTCTACTTTACCTCTGTTGAAGCTCCGAATCTTGAAGAGGACTGAGATAACCGGAATTGAAGCTCAAAATTGCCTAGTTGATCACTTGTTGTGATAGAATAAAATTGTGTGGTGAGTTTTTCTAAGGGCAATTTGCTAAATTGACCTTCAATTATGTTTAATTAGTAGCTTAATTAATAATTTCAATTAATTAATTATGGTTGAATGGCTAATTTTACAAGATTGATATTATATGTGCACAAATTGAATTTGCATTGAAAAAAAAAGGTAAGTGGGTTTTTGGGTGGTGTTGTGCTATTTAAATAAATTAATTTTAAGGATGATTTTAAGCATGTATACTGAAATTTTTTATCATGATATGTTGATGTTTCAATTGGTAACTGGATATGGAAAATTGATGAATGAGTTGCTTGATTTAATTGGATGCTAAATGGCTATGTTACAAGTTATATAATCAATTTGTCATATTAATTGAGCATAATAATGACTGATTTGTATGCTATATTTGACTGAGTATATTGACAACTTGTATGGTGGATCCATCGGATATAGTTGGCATAGCATAGGATTTGTGGGTACTCACCTTTGTTTGTGACATTGTGAGCATACGGTTCTCGGTGGATTTTGTTTGGAGTGGATAAGGGAGTGTTGAGCATGAGTCTCCACTCAATGGGTTATTTGAGGCGCTATAAGGGAGCGTGTGCTTCGAACCGCTCAACTCGATAGACTGTATTTGATATCTGTGGGAGTTCAGAGATCTATTTATCTGATGTATGATCACCCAATTAAGCTATGAAAAGTGTATGCCAATGTATTCATGTGTGATTTTTGCTATATGAATTGATGATTGAAAGCCATGAATGATTGATTTTTGGTATTGAAAATGCTTATGAAAATTAAATTGACATGTTTAATTATTTTTGGCTGACAATTGGTGAATGATTGGTTGTGAATTAAGCATGAATTGGATGTTAATTTACTTGTTGTTTTGATTAACATTCACTGAGCCTTTTAAAGCTCACACCTTCACATTTGTATAGATAATCGTCGGGATTGAGGAGCTAAGGAGCCGAGCAAGAGGGTTCCAAGAGATTTAGGCTTGGTAGAGACTTTATTACGCATTTTAGAGACTGTAGTTGGGCATTCTGGAACTCTGGGGAATTAGTTTGATTTTGGTTGTAAATGGACATTGGACATTGGAAATTTATTTTAGATGGTTTTAGATTAATTTTGAGGCATGCTTGAGTTTAATTATTTATTGATTTACGATATATTGTTGCTTGATAACACGGTGATTGATAACACAGTGTGTGAAGCATGAAGTTTATAATAATGATTTTTTGATTGAAGCTTCCATGGAGTGGTTTACTAGCGACTAAGGTATGCCACTTATTCTATTTAATCGGTGTTTGATGTGCATGAAATTAATTGCCTATTTCTAATTAATTGAGGCTTAATTGATGTAAGTAAATTCAATTGAAGTTGTGTCTATATGTATGTTAGTTAATCCTAGTTAAATCGGGTTAAATTGGCCATTTAATTATGCAAAATCGAGTTTTAGAATGAGCCTTTTGCAAAAATAGGTGCAGTGGTTTTCATATAGGCGTGTGAAGGGTTGCACATGGGCTTGTGGGTAAGTGGCATGAGCATGTGGAAACTAAAGTTATCACACACGGGCGTGTGTGATCTACTAAAATGTTTTTCACGACATTGACATGGGCATTTAGTGGCACATGGTCTGGGGGACACGGCCGTGTGGGTTTTTAGGGTTTGAATCTTTATATTTTTAATTTGGTATTCTAATTTGTTTATGTTACAATTTAGTCCTAAAAATTGATTAGTCTAATTAGAGCCCTAGATGATAAGGAAACTTAGTCAAAATTTTAGGATTAGTCTCATAATGGGTAAAAATTGATAGAAACACACTTAATTTGTAAATTGTAATAGGTCCTAATAGTTGGTATTTATTATAATTTAGTCCCTAATAGTAAAAATTGAATTAGACATAGCAAATGAATTCAATTGAAGCTAAAATTTTTAGGCTTGCATAATTTTGACTAAAAAAAGGTTGGTAAACATTTATATCTAAAATCAGATTAGTTTTACTGTATGTGTTAAAATGACAAAAATGCCCTTAGGTTAAATTACTTAGGAAAATTTTAAAATTGGCTCATAATTTGCTTCCGCATTAATAAATAACTTATATTTAGATAAGATTGAGGTGTTATAAGGTCAGGGTATATCTTGGGTGGTCGTTAGCCGTTAGGTGGCTAATGTAACACTTCAAATTCAGTTCGGTCCGTTTCGATCGGGTTTGGGGTGTCACAGATACTTACTTGCAACTATTAGGATAGATGCAAATAATGACATCAATCCTATTGCAGATGCTGCTGTCAAAAGTGAAAACCAAGCATCATAGCTCTGGTTCTTGGAGTTGCTTGCACTAGACTTGGAAATTGTGAGCTCATACCAGATATCTTTCATGTCTGACAAACAAAAGGTAAAACTATATTTGTTCATCTTGTTTTATATTGTTTTTTGTTTAGGGTTTAGGGTTTTTCAAAGAATTAAACTGTATTTGTTCTATTTGTAGGGACATTTAGAAGCAATATATATATTGCTTCCTAATGCAGAAACAATATACTATGTTAGATACCTACATGCCAATTTTAAGAAGGCTGGTTTTCGAACAAAGAAATTAAAAGATTTTCTTTGGAAAGCTACTAGAGCAAGCACTCCAAAGGATTTTGAAGATGTCATGGTTGAACTAAAGAATACCAATCAGCAAGCTTATGATTGGTTGAAGGAAAAGAACCCTACTCACTGGTCAAGGTCCCACTTCTCAATTAGGACCCAGTCTAACATGTTGGTGAATAATCTATTTGAACGCTTTAACAAGGTAAACCTCTATTTTTTTATGTTTCTTACTAATCATTAGCAATTCACTAATCCTTTATGTTGCTTACTGGTAGGTGCTACTGGAAGCAACAGGGAAACCTATTCTGATCATGATAGAAACAATAAGGACCAATATTATCTTGCTGATTATCAAGAAGAAAGAAGAAGCTAAAAAATGGAAAGGAATGTTGTGTCAAAAGATCAGGAAAAAGCTGAAAAAGCTGAATGTCAATATCAAAGATTCATTGAAGTAAGGTTAACCTTTTTAATCTTTATGGTGCCTTTATTTTGCCTTTATGTTGCTGGTCACATGCTGTTTTAGTGAGTGTTTTTTAATATCCATGCAATTTTTTTTAATCTATCTGTGTATGATTGTTTGTGGGGCTGGTCGCATGCTGTTTGCTATTTTTTTATATACATCCAGTGACTTTTTTTAGGGGTGTGTGTGTGTATGATTGTTGGTGGGGTAGGCCACATGCTGTTGACTATTTTTTAATATATATGCAGTGACTATTTTTAGCGCTGTGTGTGTATGATTATTGGTGGGGCTGGTCACATGACTGTTTTAGTGACTATTTTTTAATATTGTTTTGGTAATTGTTTTTTAGTTCTGTCTCATCACATGCTGGTTGGGACAGGTACCAGGTTGAATGTGGTCTAGGTAGATAGAATGTGGTTTAGATAGTCAGCATGTGGTGTGTAACACCCCTAACCCGTATCCGTCGCCGAAACAGGGTCATGAGGCATTACCAAAGTTTATAGAACATTTTTAGATAAATCGAGTCAAATACTATTCATTTCCCGAGATTAGTCTTAATGTTTGTTAAATGGACCCCTGAGGCCCAAAACAGGCATTAGAATCGATTCGGAACTAATCGGGATCTCGGAGAAATTTTCTGCAAACTTCTAAAATTTTTTTACTTATAGGAATCACACATCTGTGTGGGCAAAATAAGGCTATTTTCCAAACCCTATTTCTCACCCATTTCATCCAAAACCTACACAAAACTTTCCCAATACCAACAAACCAATTCAAGCATGATTTATAAGCCAATTTCAAACATTTAACATGGTATGTATACTTACAATCTTAACTCATATCTTACCTTTCCATAACATACATGGTTAAATCTAATTAAACCAAAATGTACCAAGCATACATGTATAACCATAATTTAGTTTATAAACATACCAAAATCAAGTCATTACTAGCCATTCCAATGGCTAGATTACATTCATCCAATTCATTATTAACATTGATACTAGTAGTCTATACATGCCATTATACCAAAATAAAAGTATCTTTGTATACCAAAATGAGTAGGTTGATAGTGTGATGATGCTCCGATTTATCTCGAACCTTCCCCAGCTTCCGAGCACTATAAATCATAGATAATAAAGCCTAGTAAGCATTTAATGCTTCGTAAGTTCATGTAACCAGGAACTAACTTACCAAGTGTTTCCAATAAATTTAATCAAACATGCATGCATTCAAGCAAATAATTCATTTTCCTATCACATACTACTTCATCATCGAAGTTAGTCAAGCAATTAGACATAATATCATCACATAGATGAGCTCATTGTAACACCCCAAACCCGGCCTGGACGTTATAGCCGAATATGGGGGTGTCACATGATAGTGCTTTAGAAAACTTAACTATGTTAAAACCAATTTTAGGTATCTTTGGCTATCGTCAAAATGTCTCGTTTATTTATTTATTATCCAGTTTCAAAACCTTATACATTACGAAAGCTTTTTAAAAGTAATTTGCAAATTCGTGTGTTTTTAATAAACATTTGTTTACTTTGAAAACTCGAGTCTTGTCCTACTACTAGCAGTTCATAAAACAATAATCTCAAATTTAAGTGAAAATCCATAAAGGCATTATTACATGAAATTTACCCAAAAATAACCAAATCATAATTAAAAACCAACCATAAAACAAATATCCAAAATTGTTGTCACCGCTGAGTCCTCCGCTGCATTGATCCGTCTACTGCTGGGGATTACCTAAACAGATTAAACAGAAGAGGGTGAGTTTTCGCAAACTTAGGTGTAATCCCCCACAGAAAACATACATACAGAATATCAGATAACAGACATATATTCACAGTTTGGGTCTGAGCCCATTACAGAAACGATGTGGACTTTAGCCCACTCAGATACAGAAACAGACGTATTATAGGGCCTTGGCCCATCCCAGACAGAATATGTAGAAAACAGAGTCCTACCTACCAGCCTCTACACACCGACTCTGTCCAACCCTACACACCATGTGGTGATAAAAACAACCCACCCAGCCCTACATACCATGTTGTGCCGAATGCGGCACATAATCAGATATTTGCAGCTGAGCTGCCAGATAACAAGCTTAAGAGCCTTTCAGATACTTCCTCCAATCATAATCAACCCACTCGATGCAATGCAACATACAAGAATGGCATGCAATTATGCAATTAGAACTCATACATATATATTCAGATTAGCATACATGCTTAGTACAGAAATCAGACAGACAGATCATTCATATAGGGGTCTAAGTATCGCTTACCGACCATACGGTAGGTCCAAAGTCGACTTGGGCTCGTGGATTACATGAGCTCACACGGCCGGGCTCGTGGATCACACGATCTAGCCTAGAATCCCATACGCCCGTGTGGTTCACTCGTGTGGGCCCACACGCCCGTGTGTATCACATGGCCTCGCCCAGTCGTCACACGACCTTGTCGTTCGCACACGGCCTGACTCGTCGATCACACGACCTACCACACTGGCGACCACATGCTCGTGTGGCATTGACAGAAAGGTTTTCAGCTTTCACTGAAACCTCGTTTTCTGCGTTTTCGGGTACACACCTGGTATCAAATCGATACTAACGCAATCCCTAGCAATCCCGAACCTATAATTGACATGATAACGCCCTTATTCAGTAACATCTTCCAACTATAATAGAAAAATTTCAACGACTAAAATCTCACAACAATTAACAACATTATCGGAACTTACCGGAGATGATCAGAACCTTTAACGCTTAACTCACGATTGAGAGCGATATTCAATCCCTTGATTAACTCCTGAGTACCAAAAGAAAAATCCCGTTTTAGGAAGAACACAGAACATTTGGAAAAGCAAAATCCCGACTTACCGAAATCGATCCCTACAACTGAATAGCGGTCTTCCGAACTCGAAAGTAAGAACAAAACGAAAGCAAAAAACTAACATCAATGAATGGAAAGGGGCGACAGCAAGGGTTTTGGAGGAGAAGAGAAAAACTAAAATTTTGTTTTTTGTTGGGGAGAGGGAAACTGACCAGATTTTTTGATATCCCCCCTATCGTCTCCCCAAATCTCTCCTTACTATCAGCTTTTTAGTCCAACACAAACAGCTACACGGCAGTGGCAGCAAAAATACACCTCTTGCCTGCACAAGGATTCGAACTCCCAACCTCCAACAACCTCAACACTCCACTTAGCCACTAGACCAGCGGGCCCATTCTGTCAATTACTTGCACATTTTATCTTATAAGCCTATTAACCAATGTTTGGGCTTTATTCATAAAAATACCCAAATTCACCCAAGTTAAGACTTGCACTTAGGACCTCCCACACACCCCTAGAACACATATCCACTGAACCAGACACTCAAACATGTCAAAATTACCAAAAGCCGAAATTAAGAAAAACCGGGGCGTTACACTCATCATGTCATAATTTATACTTGCTTATAATTCCATACCACATGTACATTTTCAAGAGAAATTCATTCAAACCCATTAACCATTTTCAGGTTTTGCCCGTTGAATTTATTGCTCTTGTATGGCACACTTAAAGTGTACGTAACTCTCGCTCTACCCTTTTTAAATCATTTGGACAATTCGTATGCTTTGATGCTTACACAGAGCTACGGTAGTCCACAACATATGCGGAATACTACTAATCCTCGATGCTCACACAGAGCTACGATAGTTCGCAACTTATGCGGAATACTACCAATAACTGTACTCCTGGAACTTTATCTCATAATCTCCGAGAGACTTATCAAGATTACTCATCCTAGCTAAATCCTGTCTGCAGCATATGCAGAATCACCTTTACAATATTCCATCGAATTTCCTTCATTCAACCTAGACTTATCCCTTTTCTCATGTCATAATGAACATACAATCATATTTTATATATATTAAATATTCAACTAACATTCATATCACATAATCATACAATCCAAACATTTCAAGAATCAATATTAAGTTACACGAACTTACCTCGATACTTGTTTGTATACAAAAGTCCACTAATTCAGGACTTTTTCCTTTCCTCGATCTAGCTTCGTATTTGAGTTTTCTGGATCTAAATAAATAAGTTTAATCATTAATTTAATACATTTCATATTCATTTAGACTCAATTTACACTCTAGGCAAAATTACTATTTTGCCCTTAAATATTTCATTAATTTAAATTTCGTCCCTTGGCTCGAAAAATAAAATTCATGCAATCTAATCCTAGTTTCAAGCCTAGCCAAAATTTCCATCATTTACAGCATTTATGTTTCACAAAATTCAGAATTTTTCTTTGAATTTCACAAGTTTTCAATTTAGTCCCTATTACACAAAACTTTTAACTTATTCTTCAATTTAATCCTTTACCCAATTCTAACTTGAAATTCTATTAATTCAACCCCTAATTCATCAATTAATTCAACATAAACCATGTCCAAAAATCTACTAACTATCAAAATTTCAACACATACTAAGTAGTATTTTGTTCTAGGATCATAAAAACTCAAAAATTACAAGAAAATGAGCTAAATTGACTTACCAATTTAAGTTTGAACCCTTGAAATCCCTATTTTTCCTTCCCTTGTTCTTTCTTTTTTCTTTCTTTCTTTCGCCTGTTTCGTTTTACTATTCTGTTTATGTTCTTTTTCATTTGCTTTGTTTTATATTTAATGATAATAATATATTATAATAATATAATATAATATATAATATAATATAATATTATTCTTTATCATTGAGTAATAATAAAAAATATATAAAATCTAATAAAAATCTATAATTTTATTAGTTATGCCACCTCAACCTTTTTAATTGGCATAATTGCCTATTTGGTCCTTTTAACTTTCTTTAATTTATAATTAAACTTTCACCCTTTATGCAATTTAGCCCTTTTTCATAATTACTCCTAATTAAGTCAAATTCACCTAATCAAAACCTAATTAACTACACAACTAACTTCGTAAATATTTATTAAAAATATTTATAAATCCGATTTACCGGAACGGAGTCCCGGAAATGCACTTTTTTTGTCCTTTTTAATCAATTTACTAGAAAACCAATAAAATTTTCTTATCAAAATTTTCATGCCACCTTTCTATCATAATATAGACCATGCCATAATATTAAAATAATTTTCTTTTTAGCTCGGATTTGTGCTCACGAAATCACTATTCTGATTTCACTGAAATTGGGTCGTTACAACTCTGCCCCTTAAGAATTTTCATCCTCGAAAATCTTACCAGTAAAAAGGTTTGGGTATTGTTTCCTCATTGCCTCCACTGGCTTCAATTTCGTATCGTTGCCAAAGAACTTTCACTAGAGCTACCTTTTTGTTTCTCAATTCTTTTGTCTCCCGTGCCAAGATCTTAATCGGTTCTTCACTATAAATCATATCGGGTTGAAGCTCAATCTCTGTCGGAGAAATAACATGTGAAGGATCTGACCGATACCGCCGTAACATAAACACATGGAAAACATTAGGAATTTTATCAAGTTCTAGCGGTAATTCCAACTGATAAGCAACATGTCCAATTCTCTCAATGATTTCATATGGCCCAATGAATCATGGACTCAATATACCTTTACGACCAAATCGAATGACTTTCTTCCAAGGTGATACTTTCAAGAATACCTTGTCACCGACCTGAAATTCAATCTCCTTTTGTTTAAGATCGGCATAGGACTTTTGACAATCTGAGGCTGCTTTCAAACTGTCACAGATCATCTTTACTTTCTTTTCGGTTTCCCGAACCAAATCAACTCCATGTACCTTTTTCTCTCTAAGCTCTGTCCAATACAATGGTATTCTGCATTTACGACCATACAGAGCCTCATACAGTGCCAATTTAATACTGGACTGATAGCTGTTATTATAAGCAAATTCATTCAAAGGCAAATATCTTTCCAGTTACCTTCAAATTCTAACACACAACATTGGAGAATATCCTCTAATACCTGAATTACATGTTCTGACTGACCATCAGTCTGAGGATGGAATTTGGTACTAAAATGCAATTGAGTTCCCAGAGCTTTTTGCAATTTATCCCAGAAATGAGATGTGAACTAGGGATCTCTATCCTATATAATAGAAACTGGCACTCCTTGTAACCTGACAATCTCGGATACATACAATTTAGCCAATTTATCTAAGGAAAAATCCATACGTATCGGTATAAAATGTGCTGACTTTGTTAATCGGTCAAGAATTACCCAAATAGCATCTTTCTTCCTCAGAGACAAAGGTAATCTCGACACAAAGTCCATTGTAATCCTTTCCTATTTCCATTTCGGTATCGCAATTGGCTGTAGTAATCCTGAAGGTACCTGATGTTCAACTTTAACTTGCTGACATATCAAACATCTTGATACAAACTCAAAAATGTCACGTTTCATTCCCGACCACCAATACATCATTTTCATATCATTATACATTTTATTACTCTCCAGATGTATAGACATAGTACCACTATAAGCCTCATGCAAAATCTTCTGTATAAGCTCTGAATTCTTCGGTACAAATACTCTACCTCTGAATAATAAACAATCATCAGATTTAATTAGATATTCTGAATCTACCCGGTTCACATTGCACCCGTTTAGCTTGTAATTCATCGTCATTTTTCTGAGCTTCACAGATTTGTGTAGAAACATTGATTTAACTTTCAATTCAGCTATAAGTGTACTGATCGTGTCCAAGCTAACTATGACAACGAATAAGGGAAGCGCACCTATCGTTTGGTAGTATAGCTATAGCAAGACCGAAAATATTGTATCCTCAAGGACCAAGAGTACTAGTAATTACTATCTTTCTATTATTTAGCCTAAGAATTAAGGGAATTGGTGTTTAATCTAAAACTAACTAACTACTAAGCTAAAGATGCTAAGACATAGAGAATGAATTGCAGAAATACTTTTGGGAAAAACAATTGATTAAGAAAATACCCGAGGAAGAATCCACCTAGACTTCATTCGTTATTTAACTCTGAACTAGATGATTTATTCACTTCACTTGATCCATATGATTTCATAATTTATATTAATACCTCTCTCGAGGCTACTAACGTTTAACCCTAGGTTGATTTTCGTCGTCCTATCTCTAGGAGTGCGATCAACTTCACTTAATTATGCTAGATCTACTCTGAAACAGAGACTTTTGCTCCACTGCCTAAGCACATCAATACTTGGATCAATATCCTGAAATATCAAAGCAAGAATTAAGAACACGTAATTAAGAACAAATCAAGTATTTATCATATAGTTCAGAAAACAATAACAAGATCCGTCTTAGGTTTCATCCCCCTCAGGTATTTGAGGGGTTTAGTTCATGTTTATAAAAGAATACATCTCAGAAGAAAGTATAAAACAAAAAATAAGAAAAACCCTAAAACCCCCTGAAGGAAATTGAAGGGAAGATCTTCCGTCTTAAGTATGATTTCGGCTTCTTGAGATGGATCAACTGGCTGTCTTCGAGTAAATCCCACAATTCGACCCTCTCTGGCTTCGCTCCTCCGCCTCTTCCTTTTTAGGTCATACTTAGGGTGTTCATATAGGCTTTCAGAATGTCTTTCTTTGCCCCTAAATAACCTAATCTGAAAGGAATTAAAACGAGTCACGGTAGGGACACGCTCGTGTGGCACGGCCGTGTGAATCGAGCCCAGGCCGTGTTCGGGTTTGCTAAAGAGGTACAGCCGTGTGGTTATCTCTAGGTCGTGTGGACTTATTACTTTGGCCCATTTTTTCCTTTTTGGCCCGTTTCTCGTTCTTTTCATCCTCCGATGCTCTCCTAAGTATAAAACATGAAATTAAAGGATTATGAGCATCAAATTCCACAATTCAGGGGATAAATCATAAATGTGGGATTAAAATATGAACATATTACGGTTTATCAAATACCCCCACACTTAAGCATTTGCTTGTCCTCAAGCAAAATTCTCAACTCACAATTAAAATGAACTTCCTTAATTCATAATATTCATCAATAGTATTTCATCATAATTCATTGGTAATTTATACATAGATAATTTAACCAAAAGGGTTCTAAATATTCAAACAATCAAAGTCATAGTTTTTATAGTACGAAAACATAGGTGTTTCCCCTTACCTAAATAATTACCTTTAATTCGAAATCGACAAGGGTTGACATCCTCACTAAAGATTCACTCAAATAACTCAAAGTGTTTAAGGTTTAAAATTAAGCACTCAAAAGTCGAACATGAATAGTTAATCCCATAAGCTTGCATGAAAATCAAATCTCCACCACTATAGAATGAAATGATACACAGATCAAAAAGTCTTTTAAGGGTTGCAACGGGGCTTTGGTTAAAGGTGTGGATAAAAGTTGAATTAAAGGGTTAGAATTGAGATTGAATTGACAAATTACCTAACTAGAAAGATGAACTAAGACTCGAATAATTACATCAATTAAAATTTCATAACACGAGCTTCTTCTCAAGATGTGGAATTTAAACATATAATTAACATAGAACTAATAATGAATATACTTCGATTTTTTTAAGAACAAATCAAGTAGTAATGAAGAATTTAACAACTGAAATGGAAATCATAGTTTAAGCTAAATAATCCGTTCAAATCAGATCTCGACAGAATAGGGGTCAAATTAATTAAAGGGATTTCAACAAAAGGTTTTTGGTTAATGTTGAGGGTAAATCAATGAAAGGTTTGTTAGGATCAAAGGGGTTTACTAAGGGTTAAACATGAAGGTAGGCTTTTTGGGAGTAAGTGGGTTAAAACCTAGGTGCCTTTATCATTTCAGTATATCAAATCAATGATGTGGTCTTGACATGTATAATCGAAGCAAGTTCTAGAATAACAAATCAATGTTGACACACTCATAATCAATAAAGTGATCAAGAAAAGAATGTGTGCTCTAAAAGGTTCAAAATCTCACAAAAATTATGGGTTTTTGATATCAACTTTGTAAATTTCAAACTTCAAGGTAATAATTAGATTCAGGTAGACAACCTATCAAATTTTTAATTCTGAAAATAGACTCATCATGCTTGATTCTCTAGTCTCCTAATGTTTAAATCATCACTGCACAATTATCAATGATTTAATCCAAAACATATCAATAAAAATCATGAATCAAAGGAAATTTCATTCTAATAGTAACATGAGAAAATTACTTAAGAACAAGACATAATTCAGGGATTTGAGAATAATGCAAAAAGTTATGAACTTTTCAAAATAACATTCACCCCCTACACTTAAGATGTACATTGCCCTCAATGTACAAAGATATATAGCATGAAACCATAAGAGATAGCGAGAAGTAGGACTCAAATGTCCTTGGCTTGGCGAATCAATGAAGAGGCCGGCATGAACTCATGTAGATCGGTCTTGCACGGGGAGATTTTGGTAGGATCCTTTCGTTTCTTTGACATGGGGATGGTGGTAAGTATGGTGAAGGAGGAAGAAAAATTATGGTGGCTAGGGTTGAGAGAAAATGTTCAGTGAAAAAGATGAATAGTGAAGGGTTTATATAGAAATAGTGGTATACGGGAGTGTCGCACGCCCGTGTAACTCTTTTTCAGCCCGTGTGCTTTGAATATTAAGGTTTTGGCACGCCTGGTTTTGTGGCCCACGTCCGTGTGCTATGGACGTGTTGTCCCGCCTGGCAGTGTTGCACGTTCGTGCTGAGCTTCGTTCGCTTCTCCCACACCCGTGTCCTTATTGCCCACACCCGTATTAATTCAACAAGTTTGACCATAATTTCTAGGCACACGCTCGTGTCGTTTTAACAGTATCGACCCTAGTCCAGAGGCACGCCCATGTCATTCTTACCCACGCCTGTGTGCCTTACGCAGTTTCATCCACGGCCGTATCGCACGGTCTCCGCAATGTCGATATGCTTACTCGTGGTGTCCACACAGCCACAGCCACGCCCGTGTGCAAGGCCGTGTGGCGGTGCAACCTACACTTAAAACATAAATAAAGGTAAAAGCAAACTAATTAGTATGGTTAGAGCTTAGGTTGCCCCCCGAGAAGCGCTCGTTTAAAGTCTTAAGCTAAACTTACCTCTCAATCGCCCATTCATGGCGGTTTGAGGAGTTGAAACTCCTCACCTCTGCTATTAGTTCTACGATTAATATATAGTTCGAGTCGAGTAGTGTTTACCTTAAAAGTGCCGAACTTGGGATTAGTTACCTCGTCTGTTCCGTGTGGGAAGATATCCAGTACCTCAAAAGGGATTTCTTCGTTTGTATCAAGGTCTAAAGTGGCGATCCGAGGATCTGTTATCCAATAGTACCTGATCTCCGATCGTAAATTGGTTTGGCTCATCCTTAAGTTTGACATGGTTTTGCTTTGGTTCTGCTTCGTGCGTTGCTAATTTCTCCTTGAAATGTGTCTTCCACTTGTCTAGTTCATCGATCTGAAGCATTCGTTTCTCATGAGTTATTTCCTTTTTGGCATGAGGTCTAGGGTCTGACTCAGTTGTGTAGTTCCGTGGTGCTTCCTGAAAAGAAGGTTTAACCGAATGGTCATTAACAAAATTTATTTTCTCACCTTGATTACTCGATGTCCTGGCCGAGTCAAGAGCCTGAAGAGTGATTGTCTCATCACCTACACGAAGTATGAGTTCACCTGTACCAACATCAATTTTAGTCCTAGCAGTTGCTAAGAATGGTCTTCCTAAAATTAAAGGGATATTATTGTCCTTATCCATGTCTAAAATGACAAAGTCTACGGGAAATATGAATTTATCAATTTTCACGAGTACATCTTCAATTATACCCCTAGGAATTCAAATTGTTTTATCAGCTAATTGAATGCTCATCCTATTTTGTTTAGGCTTCCTTAGACCTAGCTGTTTTAAAATTTTATAAGGCATAACATTGATGCTTGCCCCTAAATCGGCTAAAGCATTATCAACAGATAAACTACCAATTAAGCAAGGAATTGTAAAACTCCCTGGATCTTTTAATTTTCGTGGTAGTTTATTTTGCAACATTGCTGAGCACACTGCGTTTAGTTCCACATGCGAATCTTCGTCCAACTTCTGTTTGTTTGTCAAAGGCTATTTTAAAATTTTGCTTGAATCTGGCATCTGCGAAAGGGCTTCAAGAAACGGTAAGTTCATATGTAATTTTTTTAGAAGTTTAAGAAATTTACCGAATTGTTCATCGGTGTTGTCTTTCTTCATCGCATTGGGGTATGGCACACAAGGTTGGTACTCTTTGATTACCGGTTTTGGTTTATCATGGCTTACCTCATCCTTACCTTCCTCTACCACATTCTATTGCCTCAATTTTGGTTCATCTAACCCTTCACTATCGTAAGTCGTTATCACTTGAAGTTGCTCCTTCGGGTTAGTTTCAGTGTTGCTTGGCAGGCTTCCTTGTGATTGTTCAGAGAACTGCTTAGCAAGTTGCCCTAATTGGTTCTCGATCCCCTGAATCGATGCTTGTTGATTTTTGAGTGCCATCTTGGTGTTTTGGAAATGGGTTTCTAACACCGCGATAAATTTTGTTAGCATCTCCTCAAGGTTCGGCTTTTTCTCTTGTGGGTAGGGTTGCTGTTGGAAGCCTGGAAGGGGTTGTTGTCTCTGATTTCCATAACCATCCCATGAGAAATTGGGGTGGTTCCTCCAACCTGGATTATAAGTATTACTATATGGGTTATTTTGAGGTCTAGAATTATTACCCATATAGTTAACTTGTTCATTTTCAGCGCTCGGGTTGTAAGGAGGATATTTTGTATTGCTCATCCCTCCTCTATTCGTATCGCACTGTATAACTGGATATACCTGTGAAGAACCACATAAACCATCAATCTTTTTATTTAACATCTCTATCTGATTTGATAGCATGTTACTGTGTCGAGGTTGAAAACACTGGCGGCTTTTGTTGGCCTTGTCCTCGTGACTTGCCACTGATAGTTATTCAGTGACATCTCTTCAAATGAATTCGTAGGCAGCCTCAAGTGTTTTGTTATTCAGGGTTCTGCCGGTGGCTGAATCAATCAACTGTCTGGTTGAGGGGTTTACACCGTTGTAAAAGGTTTGAACCTATAGCCACAAGGGTTAACCATGGTGAGGGCATCTTCTCAATAAATCCTTGTATCTCTTCCATGCATCGTAAAGTGTCTCTAAATCCATCTGCACAAAAGAAGAGATATCATTTCTCAACTTTGCCATTTTAGCCGGCAGAAAATATTTTAACATAAATTTTTCGGTCAGTTGTTCCCATGTAGTGATTGATCCTCTTGGTAACGAGTTCAGCCACTGTTTAGCTTTGTTCCTCAACGAAAAGGGAAACAACCGAAGGTGAATGGCATCGTCAGAAACGCCGTATATTTTGAAGGTGTCGCAAATTTCCAGGAAATTTTCCAAGTGAATTTTTGGATCATCATGTGAATATTTGGATCATCATCCTGCAAACCTTCAAACTGAACAAATTGTTGTATCATCTGAATTGTGTTAGGTTTCAGTTCAAAATTATTTGCAGCAATAGCAGGTCTAACAACACTTGACTCAGTTCTTGTTAAATTAGGCTTAGCATAATCATACATAGTTCGAGGAGCATGGTTTTCGGCCACCACCAGAGGTAGCGGATTATTATCAGCCATTTCTTCGGTAATATTAGTTTTGTCTTCTTGCTCTTTCTGTATGTATTGTAGGCTTCTTCTTATTTCTCTTCTGTTTCTGCGAACGGTACCTTCTATATCGCTGTCAAAAATCAAGGGTCTCGACGGGTTCCTTCTAATCATAAACTAGAAAAACCTATCAGAAGTAAAGAAAAGAAAAGAAAAATCAAAAAAGTAAAAATAAGAGAATAAATTGCAAATAAATAAAACATAATGACTAAAGTAGTAAAAATCATGTGCTCCTAATATCTTAGTCCCCAGCAACGGCGCCAAAAACTTGATCGTATCCAAGCTAACTATGACAACGAATAAGGCAAGCGCACCTATCGTTTGGTAGTATAGCTATGGCAAGACCGAAAATATCGTATCCTCAAGGACCAAGATTACTAGTAATTACTATCTTTCTATTATTTAGCCTAAGAATTAAGGGAATTGGTGTTTAATCTAAAACTAACTAACTACTAAGCTAAAGATGCTAAGACACAGAGAATGAATTGGGGAAATACTTTTGGGAAAACCAATTGATTAAGACAATACCCGAGGAAGAATCCACCTGGACTTCACTCGTTATTTAACTCTGATCCAAACGATTTATTTACTTGACTTGATCCATAGGATTCCCTAATTTATATTAATACCTCTCTCGAGGCTACTAACGTCTAACCCTAGGTTGATTAATTGAAATCTCTTTCTAATTAAAACCCCTAGTGTTGCATTAACTCGATCTATGGACACCCATATTAGGTTTGACCCTAATCCGGAAGATTTTCTTCGTCCTATCTCAAGGAGTGCGATCAACTCCGCTTAATTATGCTAGATCTACTCTTAAACAGGGACTTTTGCTCCACTGCCTAAGCACATCAATACTTGAATCAATCTCCTGAAATATCAAAGCAGGAATTAAGAACAAATAATTAAGAACAAATCAAGTATTTATCATATAGTTGTAACACCCAAACCCGGTCAAAACACTACGACCGAATCTGGCATGTCACAGGGAAAAATCGTTTTTGGAAAAACAAGTTGTTGACTTAATTTGTAAAGAAAACTTTTCACTTTATGGAAACCGAAGTTGAGTTAGGTAAATTGCAAAAAAAAAAAAATCACTTCAAAATTTGTTTTAGAGAGTATCGAGCTGACTTGTTGTTGATATATGTTTGTTAATACCCGACGGTAGAAATTTTGGAAAAACCCCAAAATTTTATTAAAGTTGTGAAAACGTTCATTTTATAGTTTCTTTCCTTTTACTCATGCTTTAATGTCCAACGCAATTCACAGGTATTTATCAAATTAAATAATCCCAAAATTAAAACTTAGATGGCCTCATTACATAACTGAAAACCAAAATTTAAAGCAAAGTAAAACGAAATTTAACCATTAAAATAAAACCAACTATTGAGCATGGCCACCTCGAGTCCATTCCGGCTCCATATCCGCGATCTAGGGATTATCTGCAAAATGTAAAGGAAGGGGCGAGTCACCGAGACTCAGTGTGTAATTCCCCATCCCGAAGATAACAAACCCTTACACAGTTCCATAAGCAAATATGTATGTCATGCAACCCAAACCTAACCATCCAAAACTCCCAATTCTACCCCGTGTGGTACCAAACCACTGGTGGTGCCAAACCACTGGTGACCGAAGTCACAAATAAACATATTTGGTACCAAACCACTGGTGACCGTAGTCACAAATAATCATATGTGGGGCCAACCCACTTTGTGGTACCAAACCACTGGTGACAATCCCTTTTAATATAGTATGTGGGGCCAACCCACTGTGGTACCAAACCACTGGGACGAGTCACAAAGATAAATATATGTGGTACCAAACCACTGGTGGTGCCAAACCACTGAGACTTAGTCACAAAATAATGAGAAGTGGGGCCAACCCACTGTGTGGTACCAAACCACTGGTGACAGTCTAATAATCATATCTTCCCCCTCCTCTCATCATACCCATCTTATGATCATGCGTTTCCATACATTATTATCATGCTTAACATTTAACAACATAATGTAACATGGCATATACAGATTTAACAGAAGCAATTAACATTAACCACCAACATGAACTTACCCGGAGTCCTCGTTTTTACCCACAAAGGTAACTTATTGTTTTTTACAGTTATTCCGGCTTTTGACAATCATACAAAATATTAACATATTGCATATGAAGTGTGTATGAGTTACACACCTGATTACTCGCAACACGATACTATCTACGTCGACACTGTCGTTAATCGACACTACCACTATCTGTCTACTCTCCTCTTCAGATGCCGGTCCACACCTAGGTGGCCAATCGCGAACCGCAGATACAGCCCTCTTCTTGAACTTAGGGGCTGGGGTCTCAGATCGAACCCCTACTATCGCTTGATCAGCCTTCGAGTCCATGAACACACCTTAGTCACTAACTCAGACTAAAGCAGAGAAAACGAATAAAAAGAGATTAACGATTAAGGCTAAGGCCCTTACCTAGATTGAGAACTCTCGAAGCTCGAGATCTAATCCACCGATCTAATAGATCCCGAGAGTCCAAACGAAAACGTCACTTCCCTCCTACATTCGGCAAACAACACCATTAGGCCAAATAGCCATTTGGCTTTGGCATAAATCCCGGAAGAGATAACGCAAGAAGATAATCCCCCTTACCATTAATACCCTTCAACCACCAAACAGATGCCGAAGAGATGCGAAAACGAGCCACTGACCCACAAGAGATGAAAGAGAATGGATAAGCACCCAAGGAGGGTTCGGCCAAAAGAACACAAGAACAATAAAGGAAGAACAGAGAAAAAGCAATGAGATCTTACCAGACTAAGGGTTGAGATTCGGCTATGAGCAAAGAAAGTATGGTCTTCGGCTTTTAACGATTGAAAGAAGATTTAAATCAAGGTAGTGAGAATCAAGGGGTTTCGGCTAACAATGTGCTTTGAGAATAATAACAAGATAGAGAAAAGAGATGAGTGATGATTCGGCTTTGGGAAAAGATGGAAAAGAAAATGAAACAAAATGGGTGGAGTGGATTCGGCTAGCACAACAAAAAGAAACAGAAAACAAGAAAACAAGAAAGGGGTTTCGACTTTTAAGATTAAAGAGAAGAGAAAAGATTTAGGCCCCAAATGGTCTTCTAATTTTCGGCTATGGTCAAGAGATGAGAAAGGAGTTGAAACACCAAGTGATTTTCGGCACAAGAGAGGATGAAAGAAAAGATAAAGCAAAAAGTGAGGCACACACACCAAATGCCGAAAATATTACCCAAGGCAAACCCAAATTCGGCACACCCCTTCCCACACTCCAAAACCGAATGCTCACACCCCCTACCACCATTCAAATTTCGGCTAACACACTCCCCGAACTCGATCCCTTTTTTTTCTCCTTGCTTTTCTCTTAACAATCCATTCAAACAAGTTTGAACACTTCAAACTCCTAACATTTCTCTCATCCACTCACTCAAATCTGTTGACTTCTTCAGTCCTCATCCCTCAGAGTCCATCTTGAGTACAACTTCCCCCTGGTCTTGGCATCAAAAATAACAAGTAGAAAGGGGATCTTCACAGCTCAAACCAAGGCTCCCTTACTCAGCTGAGGCGTCACTTCCTTGGGCCTTAAGTGGCGCCTCCTTGCCACTTTTCCAAGGCACTTCTTGTGTCAAAACTTTCCATCAACTACCCTTATCACCTAGCTCAACCGCTCCCCTCTTCCAAAAGCCTAAAACACAAATTTCAAAGAAACTCTGGCTTATCCCCGGCTCATGCCTAGACCCTAAAATAGCCTAAACTAGCATCACATTCATACTATCTACATGCAAACAGGTAAAATGCAAAGACCCCATTCTAAGGATGTTACAGTTCTACCCCCTTAAAAATAATTTCGGCCTCGAAATTACCTGGTCAAAAGAGTTGAGGATATTGCTGCCGCATCACATCCTCTGACTCCCACGTGGCCTCTTCTGTACCGTGATTCCGCCATAACACCTTTACCAAAGGAACTGATTTCCTACACAAGACCTTGACATCCCGATCCAGGATCTGCACTGGTTCCTCGTCAAAAGACAAATCCGGGCTCACTTTAATCTCCTCCACTGGCACAACATGCGACGGATCTGAACGATAGCGTCTAAGCATGGAAACATGAAACACGTCATGGATCTGACTCAATTCCGCTGGTAACTCGAGTTGATAAGCTACTGGTCCTACACGCTTCAACACCTTATAAAGCCCGATAAACCTAGGGCTTAGCTGGCCCTTCCGACCAAATCTCAGCACTTTCTTCCATGGCGACACCTTTAAGAAAACTTTGTCACCCACTGCAAACTCTATATCCTTTCGCTTGAGATCGGCATAAGACTTCTGCCTATCCGAAGCTTCTTTCAGACGGCCTCGAATTAGCTTAACCTTGCCCTCTGTTTCAGCAACCAACTCTGGACCCAACAGCTGACGCTCACCCAACTCTGTCCAACACGTAGGGGTTCGACACTTTCGCCCATATAGTGCTTCATACGGTGCCATCTGAATAGTTGTCTGGTAACTATTATTGTATGCGAACTCTGCCAACAGTAGAAATTCTTCCCAACTACCTTTAAAATCCAAGACACAACCCCTCAACATATCTTCTAAAATCTGGATTACCCTCTCTAACCGCCCATCTGACTGCAGATGAAACGCCGTACTGAAATCCAACCTTGTACCTAATGCCTGATGCAAAGCTTTCCAAAATCTTAACGTGAATCTAGGGTTCCTATCCGAGATAATCGACACTGGCACTCCATGTAGTCTCATAATTTTTGCCACATACAACTTAGCCAACCTTTGAAGTGAATAATCAACCCGAATCGGTATGAAATGAGCCGATTTTGTCAAACGGTCCATAATCACCCAAACCGAATCCTTTTTAGTAGGCGTGAGGGGTAACCCACTGACGAAATCCATCGTAATCCTTTCCTACTTCCACTGCGGAATCTTTATCGGCTGCAACAGACCCGAAGGTAACTGATGTTCAGCTTTGACTTGTTGACACGTCAGACACTTACTCACAAATTCCGTTACTTCTCGCTTCAGACCCGGCCACCAAAACTGCTCCCGCAAATCTCAGTACATCTTACTACCTCCAGGATGCATAGCGTACGGACTGCTATGTGCCTCCTGAAGAATCTTCTGCTTCAACTCCACATCCTTCGGCATGCAAACCTTCCCTTGGAAACACAGCACACCCTCACTGTTCAAGCTATACCCCTCCAATCCACCAATCTGCACTTGCAAACGTCGAACGCTTAAAACTTCATCTTCCAATTACTTTTCCTTAACCTGGTTTACCCATGTCGGCTTCACTTGCAATTTCGCTAGCAGACTTCCATCATCTAACAAACTAAGGTGGGAAAACATTGCTCTTAAGTCTGACACCACCTTACGGCTCAATGCGTCTGCCACCACATTGGCTTTCCCCGGATGATACTCAATCGAGCAGTCGTAGTCCTTTAACAACTCGATCCACCTTTGCTGCCTCAAATTCAACTCCTTCTGAGTAAGAAGGTATTTCAAACTCTTGTGATCCGTGTAGACTATAGACTTCTCCCCATACAAGTAATGTCTCCAAATCTTCAAGGCGAAAACTACTGCAGCCAATTCCAAGTCATGCGCCGGATAATTCACTTCGTGAGGTCTCAGTTGACGAGAAGCATACGCCACTACTTTCCCCTCTTGCATCAGCACACATCCTAACCCGGTATGCGACGCATCACAATAAACCGTAAATTCTTTCCCTGCTTCAGGCTGAATCAGAACCGGAGCTTCTGTCAGAATCTTCTTTAACTTCTCAAAACTTTCTTGTTGCTTGTCCGACCACACAAACGGAATCCCTTTCCTTAACAACTTTGTTAACGGTGCTGCAATCAAAGAGAACCCTTCCACGAACCTTCTGTAATACCCTGCCAAACCCAGAAAACTCTGAATCTCGACTACAGACTTAGGTGGTTTCCAATCCAATACCGCTTCAATCTTCCGAGGGTCCACCCTAATCCCCTCAGCTGACACCACATGACCCAAGAAAGTTACTTCCTTTAGCCAAAACTCGCACTTACTAAACTTTACGAATAGCTGTTTCTCCCTCAGAATCTGCAGAACCACACGGAGATGCTCATCATGCTCTTCCTCAGACCTCGAGTACACCAGGATATCATCTATAAATACTACAACAAACTGATCCAAATACGGCTGAAACACCCGATTCATCATATCCATAAATGCTGTCGGCGCGTTGGTCAATCCAAACGGCATTACCAAAAACTCGTAGTGACTATAATGAGTGCGAAACGCCGTCTTATGAATATCGGCCTCCTTTACCTTAAGCTGGTGGTACCCCGACCTCAAATCAATCTTAGAGAAAACCGACGCTCCCTTAAGTTGATCGAATAGGTCGTCTATCCTCGGCAACGGATACTTGTTCTTAATCGTCAATTTATTTAGCTGACGGTAATCTATACACATCCACATTGTTCTGTCTTTCCACTTAACATAAAGCACAGGTGCTTCCCAAGGTGATACACTCGGCCGAATAAAACCTCGATCCAGCAACTCCTGAATCTGCGCTTCTAACTCCACTAACTCCTTTGGCGCCATTCTATATGGGGCAATAGACACTGGCGCGATTCCCGGTAGCAGATCTATACCAAACTCATCTTCGCGATCCAGAGGCAGTCCCGGGAGCTCTTCTGGAAACACATCAATAAATTCTTTCACTTTCGGACATCCCCCACAATTGGTTCCTTGGCCTCCAATGCACAAACATGAACCATGAATGCCTCACACCCCTTCCTCACCATTTTCTCGGCCTTCAAAGCGGATACCACATTGGATAGGTAATTCCTTCTATCACCTATCATCACCACATCTTCACCCTCGACAGATCTCAACACCATGTGCTTAGCCGCACAGTCCAAACTTGCCTGATATCTCACTAGCCAGTCCATCCCTAGGATCAAATCGAACTCCCCGAATGGCAGTTCCATCAGATCAGCCAGAAACACCACCCCTTGAAGTTCTAGGGGTACATCCCTATACAGTTTGCATACTTCTACCGAGTGACCTAGAGGGCTAACTACAGTCATCTCCCTAGAAGAAACCTCATAGGCTAAGTTCAAAGTTCCCACTATACTACTAGCAACATACGAGTGCGTCGAACCAACATCAATTAAAGAAGTATACGGCAAACCAAAAATTAAGAACGTACCGGTTATGACGTCCGGTGCGTCGCCTTCCTCTCGACGCCTCGCAGCATAGACCAACCCAGGCTATCTTGCATCCATATTCCCAGCACTTTTGCCCGGTGCTCCACGGCCTCGACCAGAACCATTACCTCCTCTGACCAAACCACGACCCCTCTGTGGTTGCTGTCCACCGTTTCTGAACTGAGCATGCCCCTGACCCTTAGACTGCATCCTAGCTTGCTTTCGTAGACAATCCCTTACTCGGTGATCCATCGACCCACACTCGAAACACCCTCTGCCACCTATCTAACACTCCCCCCAATGAGACTTCCCACATCGAGCACACCGTGGTGGCCATTGAGTAGTAGCGGAATACCGTGCAGCTTCACTCGGTCCATCAAATCTAACCTTCTTCTGAGAATTTCCAGCAGACCCTGATGGCCCAAAACTCCTCTTGTTCCTATTTTTATCCAGGTTCTGTTTTGTGGACACCTTCACCCCCTTGGCTATTTTGGCCTTCTCCACAAGAACAACAAATTCCCTCTCTCGCTGTGGAGCGATCAACAACCTTAGCTCATCTCTCAGCCTGTCCTCAAATCTAACACAGCGCTCGTGTTCTGTAGCCACGATACCCCGAGCATAACGGCTCAACCTTAAGAATTCCGCCTCATACTCAGATACTAACTTACTCCCCTAGACCAGATTCAAAAACGCCTTATGTTGAGCATCTATATAACTGGACCCGACGTATTTCCTTTGATAAGCCGCCTTAAAGAAATCCCAAGTGACATCATCGGCTGTCGCACCATCCCTGACCGTGAGCCACCACTGATAGGACTCATCCCGAAGAAGAGATACTATTCCCTTCAACTTCTCCTCGATCGAAAAGTCTAAATCGTCAATTATACGCTCAGTCGCCTCTAACCAGTACTCCGCTTTATTGGGAGCCACGCCAGAAACACCCCGGAATACTTCTGCTCCATTAGCTCGGAATCGTTCAGACACAGATTTCCGAGCCCTCGTACCCCCACCTGCTCCAGCAACTCTCTCCAGAACCCGCAGCATCGCTTGAGACACCGCGTCGTCACCACCCGTCTGATCCTGAAACTCAGTGCCCATAGCTGGCGGTGGTGGTACCTCATTCTCTGACCCATGACCAGACCCTACCGGTTCAGACACAGTCATCCTACCCCTACCACGTCCACGCGTATTACGACCTCGTCCTCGAATGCTCATGACTAACGTTCCCCATTTAATCAAATTAAGGAATTTTATGAGTTAGCTTTCTTCCACTGATTATTACGGAACAGTCTTATGAACATCTTATTACAGTAGTTGTTCTCGCAAGTTCATACAATCCTATGGGCTTCAGTCTCTAAAGTGGATTCCTACTACTAGCATTCATATCACATTTATTTAAACCATGCAATCAACAGTTAGGGGACTTACCGTTGCGGATTGGTGCCGGAGACTCAGGTGCCATGCTTTTCCCAAAATATACATTTTCCATCAAAATCCTCTTACAACCCTTGTTTTGAAAACATTTTGGGCCTTATACCCACAACCGAGTGCTTGAACCAAGCTCTGATACCATAATTGTAACACCCCAAACTCGGTCAAAACGCTACGACTGAATCTAGCATATCACCGGGAAAAATCGTTTTTCGAAAAACAAGTTGTTGACTTAATTTGTAAAGAAAACTTTTCACTTTATGGAAACCGAAGTTGAGTTAGGTAAATTGCAAAAGAAAATCACTTCAAAATTTGTTTTAGAGAGTATCGAGCTGACTTGTTGTTGATATATGTTTGTTAATACCCGACGGTAGAAATTTTGGAAAAACCCCGAAATTTTATTAAAGTTGTGAAAACGTTCATTTTATAGTTTCTTTCCTTTTAATCATGCTTTAATATCCAACGCAATTCACAGGTATTTATCAAATTAAATAATCCCAAAATAAAAACTTAGATGGACTTATTACATAACTGAAAACCAAATTTTAAAGCAAAGTAAAACCGAAACTTAACCATTAAAATAAAACCAACTATTGAGCATGGCCACCTCGAGTCCATTCCGGCTCCATATCCGCGATCTAGGGATTATCTGCAAAATGTAAAGGAAGGGGTGAGTCACTGAGACTCAGTGTGTAATTCCCCATCCCGAAGATAACAAACCCTTACACAGTTCCATAAGCAAATATGTATGTCATGCAACCCAAACCTAACCATCCAAAACTCCCAATTCTACCCCGTGTGGTACCAAACCACTAATGGTGCCAAACCACTGGTGACCGAAGTCACAAATAAACATATTTGGTACCAAACCACTGGTGACTGTAGTCATATGTGGGGCCAACCCACTTTGTGGTACCAAACCACTGGTGACAATCCCTTTTAATATAGTATGTGCGGCCAACCCACTGTGGTACCAAACCACTGGGACGAGTCACAAAGATAAATATATGTGGTACCAAACCACTGGTGGTGCCAAACCACTGAGACTTAGTCACAAAATAATGAGAAGTGGGGCCAACCCACTGTGTGGTACCAAACCACTGGTGACAGTCTAATAATCATATCTTCCCCCTCCTCTCATCATACCCATCTTATAATCATGCGTTTCCATACATTATTATCATGCTTAACATTTAACAACATAATGTAACATGGCATATACAGATTTAACAGAAGCAATTAACATTAACCACCAACATGAACTTACTCGGAGTCCTCGCTTTTACCCACAAGGGTAACTTATCATTTTCTACAGTTATTCCGGCTTTTGACAATCATACAAAATATTAACATATTGCATATGAAGTGTGTAAGAGTTACACACCTGATTACTCGCAACACGATACTATCTACGTCGACACTGTCGTTAATCGACACTACCGCTATCTGTTTACTCTCCTGTTTAGATGCCGGTCCACACCCAGGTGGCCAATCGCGAGCCGCAGATACAACCCTCTTCTTGAACTTAGGGGCTGGGGTCTCAGATCCAACCCCTACTATCGCTTGATTAGCCTTCGAGTCCATGAACACACCTTAGTCACTAACTCAGATTAAAGCAGAGAAAACGAATCAAAAGAGATTAACAATTAAGGCTAAGGCCCTTACCTAGACCGACAACTCTCGAAGCTCGAGATCTAATCCACCGATCTAATAGATCCCGAGAGTCCAAACGAAAACGTCACTTCCCTCCTACATTCGGCAAACAACACCATTAGGCCAAATAGCCATTTGGCTTTGGCATAAATCCCGGAAGAGATAATGCAAGAAGATAATCCCCCTTACCTTAATACCCTTCAACCACCAAACAGATGCCGAAGAGACGCGAAAACGAGCCACTGACCCACAAGAGACAAAAGAGAACGGATAAGCACCCAAGGAGGGTTCGGCCAAAAGAACACAAGAACAATAAAGGAGGAAAAGAGAAAAAGCAACGAGATCTTACCAGACTAAGGGTTGAGATTCGGCTATGAGCAAAGAAAGTATGGTCTTCAGCTTTTAGTGATTGAAAGAAGATTTAAATCAAGGTATTGAGAATCAAGGGGTTTCGGCTAACAAGGTGTTTTGAGAATAATAACAAGATGGAGAGAAGAGATGAGTGATGATTCAGCTTTGGGAAAAGATGGAAAAGAAAATGGAGCAAAATAGGTGGAGTGGATTCGGCTAGCACAACAAAAAGAAATAGAAAAGAAGAAAACAAGAAAGGGGTTTCAGCTTTTAAGATTAAAGAGAAGAGAAAAGATTTAGGCCCCAAATGGTCTTCTAATTTTCGGCTATGGTCAAGAGATGAGAAAGGAGTTGAAACACCAAGTGATTTTCGGCACAAGAGAGGATGAAAGAAAAGCTAAAGCAAAAAGTGAGGCACACACACCAAATGCCGAAAATATTACCCAAGGTAAACCCAAATTCGGCACACCCCTTCCCACACTCCAAAACCGAATGCTCACACCCCCTACCACCATTCAAATTTCGGCTAACACACTCCCCCAACTTGATCCCTTCTTTTTCTCCTTGCTTTTCTCTTGATCATCCATTCAAACAAGTTTGAACACTTCAAACTCCTAACATTTCTCTCAACCACTCACTCAAATCTGTTGACTTCTTCAATTCTCATCCCTCAGAGTCCATCCTGAGCACAACTTCCCCCTGGTCTTGACGTCAGAAATAACAAGCAGAAAGGGGATCTTCGCAGCTCGAACCAAGGCTCCCTTACTCACCTGAGGCGTCACTTTCTTGGGCCTTAAGTGGCGCCTCCTTGCCACTTTTCCAAGGCACTTCTTGTGTCAAAACTTGCCATCAACAACCCTTATCACCTAGCTCAACCGCTCCCCTCTTCCAGAAGCCTAAAACGCAAATTTCAAAGAAACTCTGGCCTATCCTCGTCTCATGCCTAGACCCTAAAATAGCCTAAACTAGCATCACATTCATACTATCTACATGCAAACAGGTAAAATGCAAAGACCCCATTCTAAGGATGTTACAATAGTTTAGAAAACAATAACAAGATCCGTCTTAGGTTTGATCCCCCTTAGATATTTGAGGGGTTTAGTTCATGTTTATAAAAGAATACATCTCAGAAGAAAGTATAAAGCAAAACATAAAAAAAACCCTAAAACCCCCTGAAGGAAATTGAAGGGAAGATCTTCCATCTTGAGTATGATTCCGGCTTCTTGAGATGGATCAACTGGCTGTCTTCGAGTATGTAACACCCCAAACCTGGCCTAGACGTTATGACCAGATTTGGCATGTCACATAAAAGGGTTGTTTAAAAACTGCGTTCTCGTTAAAAACTTCGTATTCTTTTTGAAATTTCGTGTTTTATTGTTTAGTGAGATTCAAATCTTCTTTTATGGTTATATTGTAAAAATGTTAATAATGTTATTCGTGAAGACTTTGTTTATAATAGAAATCAGATCTAGTAATTTGCGGAAATGTGATATTTTGAAAAATAGTTCATGATGTTTTAAGAAAACCCGGGGTTTAATCATCTATAGTTTGTGTATAATTGAAATGAAAATTTAAAAGAAAAATTAAAGTCCAATGGCCTTATTACAAAATATTAAACCCAAATTAAATTAAATTTAATATAGAGCAAAATGAAAGTTACTAAAGTTCATGCGAAGTATTCCAATGTATGGCCACTATAGAGTCCTCCGCTGCGCCAAATCCTCTAATGCTGGGGATCACCTACAAGGTTAAAGTAGAGGGGTGAGTTACGAGAACTCAGTGTGTAATCCCCTAAACGGTCATTAACTGGGCCCAAGCCCAAACGGAAGCAGACTGGGCCGAAGCCCATACAGAAACAGACTGGGCCTTAACCTTATAAACATGATAGTGCAAACAATGTAATGCAGCCCAACCTAATAATCCATCTGCTACACACCCCCGTACCAGCCCAACACACCTGTGGGGACCAAGTCAACCCACCCAGCCCAACACACCAATATGGCAGACAAGCTGCTCATCACAGAATTTGTGGCGGAGCCACCAGAATAATAGAATATACGTGGCATAGCCACCAGACAGAGTTGTGGCAGAGCCACCAAACTAACACTTCCTCCGATCATCAATCCCACCCCATGCAACATATCATAAATGCAATGCAACATACTTATAACAGTGTAAATAAAGCATATACATAATAACCAACCATAGTCAGGGGTATAATGGTAATTTACGCTCCAGGGGTATTTCAGTAATTTCGCATTTAACGACCTTTCCGAAGGCCTACTGTCGCCTCGAGCGACACGAGACCCTTTTTGGGTCACTATAGAACTATTGGGCCTAAAATAAATTTTAGGCCCAAACGGGCCCACACGCTCGTGTGGCCCAAAACGCATGGTTTCGATTTCAATTTTGCATATTTTGCATTCGAACTTATCATTTGACAATTTTCTAACAGTTTTGCCCAAGTGGGCCGGATAGCCCATTAGGCCCATTTGGCCCATTTCGGCTCGATCAGACCCGCTACATCCTCAGTTTTACGAGAGTGCTCATGACACTCCCAACGACTTACCGTCGTTATTAGTAATTCGATTTACCACTACGAGCATTCGCATGCTCAAGTGGTCACAGATGTCGATTTTTCGGCTTTTTGGCTTTCGGCCGAATCACAGAACATTGCAAGCATACTTTCGGAGGGGTGTGAGATTACACACCTGTTTGGAATTTGGACCACGTTACTCTCCGAAGCACCTAAGAACACATTTGGCTATCAGTTACTCTCATCACTGGTAATGCATAACCAAAGCTTGAGTCTAAAATAATCACTAACTTCACTTACCACAAAGAGATTCCCTTCGATACACCAAAACAGCTCAGTTCTACCCCTTATCTGACACCAACGAGTTCCTAACACAATTGATGTACAAAAACAAATGGAGTTACCAATCAACCACATTCGGTCAATAGAGAAAAACCCACAGTAACAATTAGCACTGCTTACCCTTAGTTTCGGCAAGAACAGGTTCTTGAACAATCAGAAGTTGAACCTTCACACCCTTCAGAGATGATAATCAACTGGAAAGAAGAAGAAGAAATTAGCTTCGGCTTGGCCAAAAAGAGAACAATAGACGAAGTATTAGGGGAGAATAGATTCGGTTCTACCACAAACAAAAGGTTAAGGTAGTAAGTGTTCAGCTTATGCTTTGAATGGAGAAGGAAAACAATAAGAAAGAAAGGTATAGTGCATTCGGCCAATGGAGAAAGATAGTGTAAAGAGAAAAGAAGAGAGAAAAACACAATGGCAACGTAGTCTTACCTGTTCGACCACTACCAAGAGACAGAAATAATGAAGTAAAAAGAATACCCGGCACTTGACAAGAGCAAACCAATGAGATAGAAGATTCAAGAAGAAAAGTGCACGACTGGTCAATTTCCAATAGATTCGGCCAAGTCCAAAAGAGAGCAAAGTAAAAAAGAGAGAAAAAAATGCCAACAAGGAAGAACCCGAAATGCTTGAGTAGAAAGAAAGAAGAAAAAAAATGCCAAAAGTGCAAAGAGAAGCTTAGAGAGACTAAAGAAATTCGGCAATACTCTACACTAGCCGAAAGTGCCCATACCCCACCCCTTAGACATTTTTCCTTTCCCTCAACACTCCCACATTTGGCCAAACACTCCCCACACAATCCACTTCCCTGATTTTCTCTTACATTTCCTCTCCTCCTTCCATTCAAACCATTTGACCAAGTCCTCTCTCTCTCCTGCAGAGTTCTAATCCAACTCCACCTCTTCTCCTCCCATAGCATAAAATAAAAACCCACATATGCTGTTTGTGGGGTTCGAACACCATCCCACTTTGCTTCCCTATTGACCCCATCACCACTAGGCCACCTTGCTCCTTATGTTAGCAAACACATTTAGTTAAACTTAAGTCCTGCTTCTGCTAGCTCTCCCCACTAGAGTGCCCAAAAACCAAAATTTCACCAGGGCTTGGGCTCGAACCCGAGCCTCCCTAGGACCTCCAAACACACCCAAACAACCCGCAGAGCAACCATAACATGCATTTACACAAATATCACAGACCCCTAAATTTAGGATGTTACAGAGTAAATCCCACAATTCGGCCCTCTCTGGCTTCGCTCCTCGGCCTCTTCCTTTTTAGGTCATACTTAGGGTGTTTATAGAGGCTTTTGAAATGTCTTTCTTTACCCCTAAGTAACCTAATCTGAATGGAATTAAAACGAGTCACGATAGGGACACGCTCGTGTGAATCAAGCCCAGGCCGTGTTCGGGTTTGCTAAAGAGGCACGACCGTGTGGTTATCTCCAGGTCGTGTGGACTTCTTACTTTGGCCCATTTTCTCCGTTTTTGGCCCGTTTCTCATTCTTTTCATCCTCCGATGTTCTCCTAAGTATAAAACATGAAATTAAAGGATTAGAAGCATCAAATTCCACAATTCAGGGGATAAATCATCCAAAAGTATGCTAAATGTGGGATTAAAATATGAACATATTACGGTTTATCATGTACCATCATTAGACAATGACAACTGAGTATTCATAGCTCGTAAAGCAAACAGAGATTTTCGGCTTAAAGCATCAACAACTACATTAGCCTTACCCGGATGATAGTTAATAACCAAATCATAATCCTTTAGCAATTCAAGCCACCAACGCTGTCTCAAGTTCAAGTCTTTCTGTGTCATCAAATACTTTAAACTTTTATGATCAGTATAGATATGACATTTTTCACCATACAAGTAGTGTCGCCATATTTTAAGTGCAAACACAATAACTGCTAATTCAAGATCATGTACCGGGTAATTCTTTTCATGTGGATTTTGTTATCTTGAAGCATAGGCTATTACTTTACCTGCTTGCATCAAAACACAACCTAAACCATTTAATGAAGCATCACTATAAATAACAAATTCCTTACCCGATTCAGGCTGTACTAGAACAGGTGCTTTCGTCAACAGATCTTTCAATCTGTCAAAACTCAGCTGGCATTCATCAGTCCACTCAAACTTTACATCTCTCTGCAATAGACGTGTCATCGGGGAAGCTATCATAGAAAATCTTTGTACAAATCTCCGATAATATCCAGCTAATCCCAAAAAACTTCTGACTTCGGTTACATTCTTTGGTGGCTTCCAATTGACGATAGCTGAAATTTTACTCAGATCAACCCTAATACCCTCAGCAAACACAATATGCCTAAGAAAACCGAATTCCTAAAGCCAAAACTCACATCTACTAAACTTGGCATACAATTGCTTTTCACGTAGGGTTTGCAGTACAATTCTCAAGTGATCAGCATGCTCATTTTAATCTTAGGAATAAACTGAAATATCATCAATAAACACTACCAAGAACCTATCTAAATACGGTCTGAATATTCTGTTCATCAGATACATAAACACAGAAGGTGCATCAGTCAACCCAAATGGCATCACAAGAAACTCATAGTGCCCATACCTAGTTTTCAAAGCTATTTTTGGAACATCAGACTCTTTTACCCGTAATTGATAATAACCCGACCGAAGATCAATATTTGAAAATACAGTGGCACCTTTCAGTTGTTCAAACAAGTCATCAATCCTATGCAATGGGTACTTATTCTTTATTGTGACTTTGTTGAGATGTCTGTAGTCAATACACAATCTCAAAGATCTATCTTTCTTCTTTACAAACAAAATTGGAGCACCCCAAGGTGAGTGGCTAGGTCAAACAAAACCCTTGTCAGTGAGTTCTTGTAACTGTGCTTTTATCTCTTTTAATTCAGTAGAAGCCATTCTGTAATGTGCTATAGATATTGGAGTAGTTCCCGGAATAAGATTTATAAAGAATTCTATCTCTCTTTTCGGTGGTAACCCAGGTAACTCTTCTGGAAACACATTAGGAAATTCACATACGATTGGCACTGATTGAATCTTTGACTCAGATACTTTAGTGTCCAACACATATGCAAGATAAGCATCACACCTTTTTCTAACATACCTCTGTGCTGACATAGTTGAAATCACATTAGATAAACCCTTTATCTTATCAGATTGAACACGAAGCAATTCATCATTCTGACATTTTAACTCAATGTGCTTTTGCTTACAGTTTACCACTGCATCATGTTGGGTTAGCCAATCCATTCCCAAAATCACATCAAATTCATCAAAAGGCATCAAGTCAGCCAGAAAACAATAACCTTTAACCATCAGTAATGATGTCCGTTGCAGAAGCATCCTCTCTAGCACGAATGGCATATGTCCTTACCAGTGCTCTCGCTTCTGATTTAACTGTTGAATCATTTGTAGCTCCTCGACTACCACTGACATTTCTAGGATATCGGGGTGGTCTACCTCTAGAAGTAGGATTAGTTGGCTTTGAAATCTGTTCTATTTCTTTTTGAACTATTTCTAGACAATCCTTGAGGAAATGATCGAGAGAACCACATTTATAGCAGAAAATTTTCTTCATACGACATTCCCCAAACTAGAATCTATTACAATACTAGCATCTCGGTTTAGGGTTACCGACACTTCCTACACTAGTCATATATGGAGTAGAAGATCTCGAATTAAAGTGTTAGGAGCCTTGTCCCTTTCTAGAATACCTCATGGCTGAGGTGGAATGATAATAATACTTCTTTGACTTCTTCAAAACAGAAGATTGCGACCTCCTCATAGGTCTTTTACTAAAATTTCGGGCTTCTCTTTCAACTTGTTTCTTTTCTTTACTCAATTCTTCTGCTTTGTATGCCTGATCAGCCAATGCTACAAATTCCCTGATTTCTAGAATTCCAATCAACAGCTTAATATCTTCATTCAGCCCTTCTTCAAATCGTTTACACATGTCAGCCTCAGTCAGAACCCACTCTCTAGCATATTTACTCAACCGAACAAGTTCTTTTTTTGTACTTAGACACGTCATATTTTCCTGTTTGAGCTCAAGAAATTCTTTCCTTTTATGATCGAGGAATCTCTGACTAATATATTTCTTTCGGAACTCTATCTGAAAAAGTTCCCAAGTAACATCTTCTTTCGGTACCATAGAAATTTTAGTATTCCACTAATGATAAGTCGTTATCTTTTAACAATGACACAACACATTTTAGACACTCAGCTGGGGTACAAGATAATTCATTTAAAACCCGGATGGTATTATCTAACCAAAACTCAGCCCTTTCTGGATCATCTTCAACTGCTGCCCTGAATTTTTCTACCCCATATTTTCAAATTTTATCTACAGGAGCTTTACTAGTACCTGGTGGTATCTCGGGAATCGACTATAGAGGAGCAGGTGGGGGAGCTTGTTGTACAGTAGGATTAGTTCTCAAATACTGATTAAACCACTCGTTCATTGTTTGAAATAAGGCTTGTTTTTTCTCCTCACCTCAGCTCTCATATACGGGCCTTCTAATTCTACTACTAGACTCTTCTCTTTGTACTGAAGCCGGAGCATGGCTCTCAGCTTCCTCGGATTTAGCTCAATTAGATGACGTTATTATAAGAAAAACACTGTTAAAATGATTAGGAGATACCACACTATCGTAAATAATATAATGGCATGTATAGCTAATCCCTTACTCGCTACATTAGTCCGAGAATCAACTAAACTTTAGCTCTGATACCAACAAATGTAACACCCCTAACCCGTATCCATCACTGAAATAGGGTCATGAGGCATTACTAGAGTTTACAGAACATTTTCAGATAAATCGAGTCAAACACTATTCATTTCCCGAGATTAGTCTTAACGTCTTTTAAATAGACCCTCGAGGCCCAAAATAGGCATTAGAATCGATTCAGAACTAATCGGGATCTCAAAGAAATTTTCTGCAAACTTTTAAAATTTTCTTACTTATAGGAGTCACACATCTGTGTGGGCAAAATAATGCTATTTTCCAAGCCCTATTTCTCACCCATTACATCCAAAACCTGCACAAAACTTTCCCAATACCAACTAACCAATTCAAGCATGATTTACAAGCCAATTTCAGACATTTAACATGATATGTATACTTACAATCTTAACTCATATCTTACCTTTCCATAACATACATGATTAAATCTAATTAACCCAAAATGTACCAAGCATACATGTATAACCATAATTTACTTTATAAACATACCAAAATCTAGTCATTACTAGCGATTCCAATGGCTAGATTACATTCATCCAATTCATTATTAACATTGATACTAGTAGTCTATACATGCCATTATACCAAAATAAAAATATTTTTGTATACCAAAATGAGTAGGTTGATAGTGTGATGATGCTCCGATTTATCTCCAACCTTCTCGAGCTTCCGAGCGCTATAAAACATAGACAATAAAACTTAGTATGCATTTAATGCTTCGTAAGTTCATGTAACTAGAAACTAACTTACCAAGTGTTTCCAATAAATTTAATCAAACATGCATGCATTCAAGCAAATAATTCATTGTCCTATCACATACAACTTCATCATCAAAGCTAGTCAAGCAATTACACATAATATCATTACATAGATGAGCTTATCATGTCATAATTTATATTTGCCTATAATTCGATACCACATGTACATTTTCAAGAGAAATTCATTCAAACCCATTAACCATTTCCAAGTTTTGCCCCTTTGAATTTATCAGAGTACCGATGGATACTCTTGTATAGTACACTTAAAGTGTACTAACTCTCGTGCTACCTTTTTTAAACCATTTAGGCAATTTGTATGCTTCGATGCTCACACAGAGCTATAGTATTCCACAACATATGCAAAATACTACCAGTCCTCGATGCTCACACAGAGATACAGTAGTCCGCAACTTATGTGGAATACTACCAATCACAATACTCTTGGAACTTTTGTAATGCCCTAATTTTCCGTTAATTTCGGCTTTTTAATTTTAAGACATAAATACCTATCTGCTCTAGTGGTTGAGTGATTTGGGTGTGTCTGAGAGGTCCCAAGTTTAAGTCTCAACTTGGTATTTTTATGAACTAAGCCCTAGCTCTGTTCAGTAGGCTTTTAATTAATTGTTAGGGAAATTATATCAGAATGGACCTGCTGGTCTGGTGGTTAAACGGAGTGTTAAGTTGTTGGAGGTCTGGGGTTTGAATCCTTGTGCGACCAAGAGGAATTATTTTTGCTGCTAGTGGCGTGTAGGAGTTTGAGTTTTAGTTAAATGCTGATAGTGGGAGTTGGGGGGAAAATCTGATAGGATTTGTTTTTGTTTTGAAAATAATTTTTCATCAAAAATTTCCCTCTCTCTATCGTTCCATCTCCTCATTTGCTGCCGAATTTTTCCCCTTTGCACTTGATTCCAATCGTTTTCTTTTTATCGTTTAGTATCCGCGATCCTCTACTTCTGTTCTTTGTGTCTTGGTAAGTACTATATTTTAGTTTTGATTGGATTAATGGATCTCTACTTATGGGGGTTTTGATTGATGATTAGGAGATAACTAGAGGGTTGGAGATCGTTAATTAACGAGCTAAGTGCACGAAACCCCGATTGTTCGATTAAAGGTAACATTTTTGTGAGTTCGCGTTCGATCATCTCGTGCGTTTTTTATTGAGTATAGCTTTAAGTGGCTAAAATGGTGTTCTAATGATCGAATATAGGTGCTGGAGTGCTTGGGAGTCGTTTTAGCTTCAATCGGAACCAGGTGTGTACCTGGAAACGCAGAAAACAAGGTTTCAGCAAAAGCCAAAAACCATTCTGTCGACACCACCCGGGCGTGTGGTCATCCGTATAGTAGGCTGTGTGCAAGACTGTTAGTCACCACACAGCCGTGTGATCGACGAGAGTGTGACTGCTGGGCAAGGTCGTATGCGACACACGGGCTCGACCAATTGGGTCGTGTGGGCCATACGAGCATATGGGCCCACACAGGTAGGCCACATGGGCATGTGAGCCCATTTTTCTAGAAAGCTCTGTAAGGTTACACGGGTCGCCCAAGTCGAATGTGGACCTACCATAGGGTCGGTAAGGAATGCTTATACCCCTAAATTAATGATCTGACTGTTTGATTTCTGTACTAAGCATGTATGTTGATCTGAATGTATGAACTATTACCTGCATATTGGCATGACATTTATGTATGTTGCATTGCATCGGGGTGGGATTGATGATATTCGGAGGAAGTATCTGAAAGGCTTTTAAGCCTGCTATCTGGCAGCTCAACTGTAAATATTCTGATTATGTGCCTCGTTCGATGTAACATGGTGTGTAGGGTTGGGTGGGTTGATTTTATCCCCACATGGTGTGTTGGTTTGGACGTAGTTGGTGTGTAGAGGCTGGTGGGTAGGACTCTGTTTTCTGCATATTCTGTCTGAAATAAGCTAAGGCCCTGAAATATGTCTGAATCTGTATCTGAGTGGGCTATGGTCCACACCGTTTCTGTAATGGGCTCAGACCCGAATTGTGAATTGATGTCTCTTATCTAATATTTCTGTGTGTGTATGTTTTCTATGAGGATTACACACTGAGTTTGTGAAAACTCACCCCTTCTCTATTTAATCTATTCAGGTAATCCCCAGTAGTAGACAGATCGATGCAGCGGAGGACTTGACGGTGACCATGGTTCTGGACATTTTAATTATGGATTTATTTTTCATTAAGGTTTGATTAAAACTGGGTAATTTTTATGTAATAAGGCCTTTACATATTTTGTTTTAAATTTGGAATTTATGATGTAGTGGTACTGCGGTTAGAAATAGGAAAACTCAAGTTTTCAAAGTAAGCAAAGGTTTAATTAAAATACATACGAATTCGCAAATTATTTTTAAAAGCTTCCGCGAATGTATAATGTTTCGAAACTGGATAATAAATAAATAAACGACACGTTTTGACGATAGCCTAAGATACCTAAAACTGGTTTTAATGTAGTTACGTTTTCTAAAGCACTATCTTGTGACCCCGCCAGATTCGGCCATAACGTCCAGGCCGGGTTTGGGGTGTTACATTTAGTGGTATCAAAGACAGATTGCAAAACTCGGCTGTGGATTTGGGTTTTAAATTGGTTTTTCTGAAACGATTTTTAAGTGATTCGAAATATTTTTGAACGGAGTATGTGATACACCGAGTCTCCGGCGCCGATCCTGTAAGTGTTCTTAATTCTGTTTAAATTTTTCTAAAATACTATTTGCATGCTTGAAACAACCTTAGGTAGTATACTGTACTGAAAACACTTTGGGTAGTGTAAACTGAAAACTGTAGCGAAACTGAAAATCATGATAAAAACTGCGATTCGCAATAACGAACTCTGAACTTCTGGTACTATTCTGCATGAAACATCTGTTAACAAATATTGGAACTGTAACTAATGCATAAAACTGTTAATACATATAACTTCTGAAATTACGATGAGTGCTCGAGGTTTCCGTGGATGTGGTACTAGAGGCTGTGGTAGAGGCTGTAGGGGGCTCGAGCTGGGTCCTTCGCATCTGAGAATCTGCCCAATCCGGATACAAGCGAGACGCCAATCTCACCTGCTATAAAGACTAGGTCTCATGATCATGAGGCTGGGGATGACGCACTATCTCGAGCCATGCTACGGATTTTGGAGAGGGTCGCTGGACCCAACACTGGATCTGGGGGCCGTGGGTCGGTTACGGAATGACTTCAGTCCAACAGGGTTGAATTATTCAGCGGTGTCACTGGAGTCGCCCCTAACGTGGCTGAATACTGGATGGAGGCTACGGAGAGAATTATGAATGATCTGGATTTCACTATTGAGTAGAAGCTTAAGGGGGTTGTTTCCCTGCTTCGCGACGAGGCTTACCAGTGGTGGCTGACTGTTAAAGAGGGCACTTAGCCCGACCGTCTGACTTTGGACTACTTTAAGACGACTTTCTAGAGCAAGTATGTGGAAGCTAGCTACATTGATGCTAGGAGGTGAGAGTTCCTTAATCTCACTCAAGGGGATCGCTTTGTGGCCGAGTATGAGGTCGAGTTCCTGAGATTGAGCCGGTATGCCTGGGGCATGGTGGCGACTGAATATGAGCGATGCATCTATTTTGAGGATGGACACAGGGATAGTTTACGGGTTCTGATAGTGGAATGAGTGGGTTAAATCCTAGGTACCTTTATCATCTCTGTATATCAAATCATAAGTGTGGTCTTAACATGTATAATCGAGGCAAGTTCTAGAATAACAGTTCAAAGTTGACACACTCATAATCAAAAGGTGAGCATGAAAAAGAATATATGCTCTATAAGGCTCAAAATCTCACAAAAATTATGTGTGTTTTGACATCAATCTCATAGATTTCAAATTTTAAAGCAATATTCAAATTTAGGTTAACAACCTAGCAAAAGTTTTAATTATTGAAAAATAGACTTATGCTTGATTCTATAGTATCTTAAATTTTAATCATCAATGCATAATTATTAATGACTTAATCTAAAACATGTCAATAAGAATCATAAATCATCAGAAATTTCATCTTAATTAGTAATATGAAAAAATTACTTAAAAACAAGACTAAATTCAGGGATTTGAGAATAATGAAAAAAGTTTGGCCAAATATGAGAATAATGCAAAAAGTTAGGCACTTTTTTTTTCAAATAAATATTCACGCCCCCACACTTAAGCTGTACATTACCCTCAATGTACAAGACTGATAATGACAGTTAATGTGCAACATCAAAAGAGAGGGGAGCAAGTGTACTCCCTGAATTATGTATGAGTTCCTTGGAGGATGGTAGAGAATACGTGGCGTCAGGTGACTTTATTGGATTTCTCCTAGTTATATGTTTGTGTATGTGGAGTGTGCAATTTTATTCTGCAAAGTCACTTAGTTAAAAATCTTGGTGGCATAATGGATATGTGTTAGGTATACTCGAATAGTTAGATAGCCAATGATAGAAGTTTGCAAATAAATAAAAGTTCAAATTAAAGTAAAAACTAAAAATAAAGAAAATAAAGTTAAAAATAATAATTTAAGGGGTTTCAGAAGTCTTCATCATCAGTCAGGTCCTGTGGTGGTGCTGGTGACGAGATATGGAGGTGTTGGCATATTTGTTGAAGGGTAGCCTCTATCCCGTCAAAGGGCCGAGTGTTTTCAGCAAAATACAGCTCGAACTAGTTGAGCCGTGTAGAGATATCTACTAATGATGGTGCTTCACGGGATGGTCGCTGGCTCAGAATTAGTGCCTCCTGTGATGGTGGTGGGACATCATTAGTAATGTCCACGGCCTCCCCCTCATCTGTGGGTGTCACTAATCGGTACTGAGGGGGGTCGGTCTCTCGACAGTGTTTGATCATTCTCATGTGTAGCATCGTCTGGATGCCCTGAGGTACCATATGACCGATCAGTGTAAGTGAGGAAATCTGAGCCTCGGTGTGGAGGAGGCCAAAGTATCGAGCCAGCCTTGCGATATATGGCCCCATTGATAGAATCCTCTTCCTGTGTGCCTCTATTTGATGCTGGATTGCACACGCCAGGTCAAAAATATGCCCTTTTAACATGAACGTTAGGTAGTAGACATCGTGCTTGTTGACCACACCGGTGTTCTCACGTCTTCCTATGATGGTGTGAGCGAGAATGGAGTGAAGATATCGTAGGTGTGGGAGAAGGGTTGTCGCCTTAGAGCGACTGGAGTCGTAGATGCTTGTGGTGGGGCCTAGATTTTGCCAGCAGTTGAGCGGAGTGCAATGGAGTTGACGGTTTAATCCGGAGAGTGGATTTTCCTCTATGAATTCCGGTGTATAAAGTCCGAGTGCTGAGCCGAATTGCGGTACGCTCAGTCGATGTACCGTGCCTCCTAAATGGAATTGGACTATTCCTGGGTCGTCGAACTCTGCCATCACTGTCTGTAATGTGAAGGTGGTGCAGAACTCTAATGTGAGCTCCAAGTAAGTGGGATCAATGATTGAGAAGAACTGTTCCCACAGATCGATTGAGATTAAGGCTCGAATATCGGTTGCAAACCCGACTTGTTCTAGCGCATTCCAATCGATGTACCTACCGGTGCCTAAAGGTCTATCTCGAATTGTCTTGTAGCGCTCTTTTTGAGTTGCTTGAGAGAATCGGAGGAATGGGGGTGATAAACCGTAATTGTAACATATTTTAAGCCCACATTTAGTATGCTTTTGGATGATTTAAGCCTTGAATTGTAATATTCGAGATTTAGGGCTTGTGCATTTTTGCATAATTGTATGTGGTAGCATGCCTGTGTGTATTTTGAATCTGTCTTGTGGATTTTGAGAACTTTAGAGTGTAGGTAAGTGCCTTAGGAAATATTAGATTTTAAGTCTTAAAGGGGGGGAGCTAAGCAAAAGAGGCCTTAAGAAAATTTATAGGGGAAATTGGACATAAGAATTGGCTTGTTAAAGTGGCAAGGAGGCGCCACTTAAAGCCTTAAGCAGTGACGCCACAAGCAGTGTGAAAGGGCCTAGGTTCGAGTAGCAAGGGAAGAAAATGGGAGTTTTTATTTTGCAGCAAGGGGAAGCAGAGGTGGACGGCATTGGGAGACTGGGTGGATGAGCTTTAGATGTGGTCAAATCCCTTTTAAAATTCGGCTAAGGTAGGAGGATAATTGTTGATTTATTTAATTTATTTTGAATGGGTAGAGAAGAGAGAAAATAGGAGAAAAAGGAGGAAGCTGATAAGGGAAGGAGAGTTGGCCGGCCAAGGGACACTTTGGATGTCAATATTTGGTCATAGGAAAGGGGGGGAAAAACCGAATGTGCATAGTAGAGTTTAGGCATTTTTCTTGTGTACTTTTCCTCCCTAGTTATCTTCTTCTTTTCTCTTTTATTTTGTCAAAGCCGAAAACACAAGTAAGTCTAGCCGATTTGATCATAGCACTAAAAGCCGAAATATCCCTTATGCTAGCCGAATCTTTAGTTATCACCATTGCCGAATTGCTCAACCTTTCTCTCCTTCTTTTCACAATTTTCCAAAAGCCGAAAGTAAGTTCTTCCTAGACCATAGCTGATTGTTCATTAAACTCCAAAGGTCGAAACCAATTGTTCAACATCTAGCCTACTTAGTCGAATATCTCTGTGGGTTCAAGCAAGGGTGCAGTCGATTTCTGTAGTAAGGGTAAGAATCAACTGTCGTCTTTTTCCTTTCTTTCTTTTAGATTAGCCGAAAGTTGGAATCTAATCTCTTTTACTGTTCTTTGGCTGAAACTATGAAGGGGTTTCGGGATTTGGTTGTTGTCGACTATAAGGAGGAGTTCTTCGGGATTTTAAGATCCAAGGTAAGTCATGTGTGGTATTCGGCCAAGGGCCATTTTCATAGATCTTGTGCAATAGGCTGACCTTAACATGTACTATGTAGGATTTCGACATCTTCATAGCCAAGTGACTATTTTCGGGATTTAGAATCGCAAGGTAAGAAGGTATTAATATTCGGCCAAGGCCATATTAAGTATTAGTGGCTAGCCGATTCTGACATTGATTTTTAGGGAGGAGTATAAGTTGTTTTGGTAGACTTTCGGGATTCAGGGAATACGATAGTAACCAGGTGTGTAGCCCTACACTAATTCTTGATAGATTTATGGTATTGTTTGCTAAATGTATGTGTTAATGGAGATATGAAAATGTGGCTAAAGGTACCATTCAATGGTACAGAGTATTCAGGTACGTTGACCTTCAATACCATGTTATAATATTATGAATATTGAAAATGACACACATGTGAATTCGTATGAATATGGGATAAGGAATATGGCATGATTTCTATATGTTTTGTATGAATGCATGGGCATATGGGTGATTATGAAAAGGGGAAGTGATCTGGTGGTTTTTACCACAATATCTGGTGACTCATGTCATATAATCTGAATATGGTGACTTATGTCACATTATCTGGTGGCTATGCCACAATTTATAAGGGCGATGAGCAAGTCGTCTGCAGCGACTGCCTTCGATGGTGTGTAGCGGATGGAGGGTCGATTTAGTAATCCCCACGGTGTGATTGATAGGTATGGGTGATGTGTAGAGGATGGTTATTTAGGTTTGGGTTTGGGATTTGCATCATTGCTTATATTCGTTATATATATGAATTGATATACATAAATCGTTTGGGAGTTTTGTGTTGGTTGCTATACACTGAGTCCGTTTGACTCACCCTTCGTGGGCTAACATTTTGCAGGTGACACTCAGTAATTGGACCGGGTCAGCAGGAACTTAGTGGTGGCCATGCTCAGCTCAGTGATATTTTACTTTGAGACTATATATTTAAGTTTTGGATTTATTTCGGGTTTTGCTTGATGTAATAAGGCCATTACTTTTAAACTATTTTATGCATGCATCTTATTTGTTTTTATTACGATACTACTATTATTATCAAACAAAAGGCTAAATAACTTTTCTTTAAAATAAATGCTAAATATTTTGACACCCATACACCAACGATTTCCAATTTAATGGTAAACTCTAAAAACTTGGCAATTCTTTTAACTTATAGTTTTGAAGTATGAAACCCACGTTTTAATAACATCTAGACTTCAAGAATAACACTGTTTTCAATTTGATCACAACACAAATCGATTTTTCTTAAAACCACCCAAATTTTCCAAATTGACAAACAAGTTTCTGAAATATTTTACTCAAGGAACATACCAGATTCGGTCGAGGCTTGTGGGCCGGGTTTGGGGTGTTTCAATTTGGTATCAGAACCTAGTTTTAAACTCTCGGCCTTGGGTTTAAAGCCCACAACGTTTTCAAAATTTAGCCCAAATAAGTTTTTGTAATTAAGCAGGTTTTCTGGCATGGCACCTAAGTCTCTGACCCGAAGTCCACCAGGTAAGTACCCCTAACTGTTGTATGATTTGTACTATTGTATGATCTGTATGTGGGTATTATGGGATCGTAGATTAGTACACTAGAAAGTTATTGAACCCTAGGATTAGTCTACTCCAACACAGAATCACATAAAATTTAAAGCCTAATCAAACAAACCTGTGAGTGAGTCGCTGAGTTAGGGTGTGGCAACAATCGTGCGCATGTCTAGGATTGGATTCGGTGGGAGCTTGGTATTTAAGTAGTCCTAATGACTCACCTCCTCTCTACTTGAATCCTACCTGGTGCATAGTGACGGTTCACCCTAACCAAGAGGACTTATTCACGGGCTAAATTCAATAACTAAAACCCGAAAGGGACCAGCTACACTGTTTTATAAGAACCTTAGTTTTAAAATTACCAAATTACCCCTTTGATTTGTAAAATCCATTTTAGACTTTGGAAAATTTTCCGAAATATTCCCGATTTACAAAATTACTCAAATACCCTTGGTTTACAAAATTATCCAAATACCCTTGGATTATAAAATCACCATACTACCCTCGATTTCTACCAAGATATCCTTATTTTACAAAAATACCAAAACCCCTAATTTGCAAAATATCAAGATATCCCGATTTGGAAAATTACCAAAATACCCCTATAGGACAAATTATGAAAATACCCCTGGGATTGAAACGGACGAAAATGCTTGAGGGTGAATGTGTGTAGTTGATACTATCGAATGAATGTGTTTTCCAAGAATTAGGATAGAGGACTTGAAATGAAAACTCTGAAATGATCGAAAGAACTACTACTAAACTTCTTTACATAAAACTTCCTCGTGGGTAATCAGTGGAACAAGAACTAATGCATAAAACTTTTTAATCAGATTAGATCGCAATCGTAGACATGAGTTCTAGGGGACGTGGTCGTAACGTGCGAGGGCGTGGTAGAGGCAGAATGGCCGTATCGGAACCCGTCAGGTCTGGTCAAGGGTCCGAGAACGAGGTACCACCACCACCAGCTGCTGAGGTTGAACATCAGGATCAGACGGGGGATGATGCAGTATCGCAGGCGATGCTGCGGGTTCTTGAGAGGGTGGCTGGAGTAGGTGGAGGTATGGGAGCTTGGAAATCTGTACCCGAGCGACTCCGAGCCAATGGAGCTGAGGTACTCCGTGGTGTATCCGGTGTGGCGCCCAATACGGCTGAGTATTGGTTGGAGGCGACGGAGCGAATTATGGATGAGCTGGATCTGACTGCTGAGGAGAAACTGAAAGGAATAGTGTCGCTTCTTCGTGATGAGTCATACCAATGGTGGCTCACAGTTCGGGATAGTGCTACAGCGGAGGATCTCACTTGGGAATATTTCAAAGCGGCGTATCAGAAAAAGTATGTTGGGACTAGCTATATTGATGCGCAGAGGAAGGCATTTCTGAGGCTGGTTCAGGGGAATAAGTCCGTAGCGGAGTACGAGGTGGAATTCTTGAGGTTGAGCCGATATGCTCGAGGAATCGTGGCTATAGAGCATGAGCGATGTGTCCGGTTTGAGGACGGACTGAGGGACGACCTGAGATTGTTGATAGCTCCACAGCAAGAGCGGGAGTTTACCGTGTTGGTGGAGAAGGCTAAGGTAGCCGAAGGAGTTAAGGAATCCGTGAGACAGAATACGGATCAGAATAGGCAAAAGAGAGGTTTTGGATCATCGGGGTCATCTGGGAATGTTCAAAAGAGACATAGAGTTGATGGGCCGCGAGGGCAGCAGGCTGTTGCAGGAGGGCAGTACCGTACTTGTGCTCAGTGTGGAAAGATGCATCTAGGAGAGTGTTGGAAGAAGACAGGGGGATGTTTTAAGTGTGAGTCCAAGGATCACATGATTAGGGACTGTCCTATGAAGACAGACGGGAGTCGACCAGCGGGTCAGGGTTTTAATCAGGCTGGAAGGGGTGGACAGCAGCCACCGCGGGGTCGTGGTCCGATTGGCAGAGGTAATGGTTCTGGAAGAGGACGAGGAACACCTGGCAGAGGTGTTGGTAATACAGAGGCAAGACAGCCGGGTCTGGTGTATGCGGTTCGCCGGAGGGAAGATGGGGACGCACCGGACGTCATAAATGGTATGTTCCTAATAGCTGACAAGCCTTACTTTGCTTTAATTGATGTTGGCTCGACCCACTCTAATGTTGCATGTAGAGTAGTTGAAACGCTAGGTGTAGCATCTGAACTGTCTGATAGGGAGATGACTGTAGTAAGCCCGTTAGGTCAAACTGTTGTGGTGAATAAGATATTTCGGAATGTACCTCTAGAGATTCAGGGAGTAGTATTTCCTGCTGACTTGATGGAACTACCTTTCGAAGAATTTGATCTCATTCTTGGCATGGATTGGCTAGTGGAACATCGAGCTAAGTTGGATTGCGCAGCTAAGCGAATGGAGTTAAGGACCCCAGAGGATGAGGAGATAAGTATGATAGGAGAAAGAAGAAACTATTTGTCTAACGTAGTCTCCGCGTTAAAGGCTGATAAGATGGTTCGAAAAGGGTGTAAGGCCTTTTTGACCTTCGTTAGTGCGTTGGATGCAAAAGAAGAGGGAGTTAGTGGAGTTAGAACGGTAAGGGAATTTGTGGATGTTTTTCCGGAGGAGTTGCCTGGGATACCCCGGACAGTGAGGTGGAGTTCGGAATTGACCTGCTACCGGGGACAGCTCCTGTGTCAATTGCTCCGTATAGAATGGCACCAAAGGAGTTGGTTGAGCTCAAGGCTCAAATCCAAGAGTTGCTTGATCATGGGTTTATCCGACCCAGTGTGTCTCCGTGGGGAGCACCGATCTTGTTTGTGAAGAAGAAGGACGGAACTATGCGCATGTGCATAGATTATCGCCAGTTGAATAAGCTGACCATCAAGAACAAGTATCCTTTGCCAAGGATAGACGACTTGTTCGATCAGCTTAAGGGGGCTGCGGTTTTCTCAAAGATAGATTTACGGTCTGGGTATCATCAGCTCAAGGTGAAGGAAGTGGATATCCATAAGACAGCTTTTCGGACAAGGTACGGGCATTATGAGTTCTTAGTAATGCCGTTCAGATTGACGAACGCCCCAGCTGCGTTCATAGATATGATGAACCGGGTTTTTCAACCTTACCTGGATCGGTTCGTCGTTATGTTCATCGACGACATCCTAGTGTATTCCAAGTCTAAGGAAGAACATGATGAGCATCTCCGGGTAGTGCTGCAAGTGTTAAGGGAGAAGAAGTTGTATGCCAAATTCAGCAAGTGTGAATTTTGGCTTAAGGAGGTAGCATTTTTAGGGCATGTAGTGTCTGCAGAAGGGATAAGGGTGGATCCTCGGAAGATTGAAGCAGTGTTGGATTGGAAACCACCTAAGTCTGTGGCGGAGGTTCGTAGTTTCTTGGGGTTAGCAGGCTACTACAGAAGGTTCGTAGAAGGGTTTTCATTAATAGCTGCACCTCTGACGAAGTTGTTGAGAAAGGAAGTACCTTTCGTATGGACAGATAAGCAACAGGAGAGCTTTGAGAAGCTTAAGAAGGTTTTGATTGAAGCTCCGGTTTTGATTCAGCCGGAGGCAAGGAAGGATTTTGTGGTGTACTGTGACGCTTCTCATACAGGTTTGGGATGCGTATTGATGCAAGACGGGAAAGTGGTCGCTTATGCGTCACGACAATTAAGGCCACATGAGGTTAACTACCCAACGCATGATTTGGAATTGGCGGCGGTGGTCTTTGCTCTTAAGGTTTGGAGGCACTATTTATATGGAGAAAAGTCAGTGATCTACACAGACCACAAGAGCCTTAAGTATCTGCTGACTCAGAAAGAGCTGAACCTGAGACAGCGAAGGTGGGTGGAGTTATTGAAGGACTACGATTGTTCTACACCCGGGCAAGGTGAATGTAGTGGCAGATGCCCTAAGTCGGAAAGTAGTGTCGGATCTGAGGGCGATGTTTGCACATCTTAGCCTGTATGATGATGGAAGTTTGTTAGCAGAGTTGCAAGTTAAGCCGACGTGGTTGAATGAGGTGAAAGAGAGTCAGTTGGTGGATGATGATTTAAGTGCTAAGCTACGGCAAGTGCAGAACGGGGAGTTAGAGGATTATGGTGTTGACAGCGATGGAGTATTGTGTTTCAAGGGTAAAGTCTGTATGCCTAAGGATAAGGAGTTAAGGCAAAGAATTCTTCAGGAATCGCATAGTAGCCCTTATGCTATGCATCCTAGAGGTAGTAAGTTGTACAGAGATTTAAGGGAACAGTTTTGATGGCCTGGTCTTAAGCAGGAAGTTACGGAATTTGTAGGGAAGTGCTTAACGTGTCAGCAAGTCAAGGCTGAACACCAAGTTCCGTCAGGATTGCTTCAACCGATAAAGATTCCGCAATGGAAGTGGGAGAGAATCACCATGGACTTCGTTAGTGGGCTTCCCCTTACACCTACTAAGAAGGACTCGGTTTGGGTGATAGTGGATCGTTTGACGAAGTCTGCACATTTCATTCCAGTGCGGGTTGATTATTCGTTGCAAAAGTTGGCGAAGTTGTATGTGGCAGAAATTGTAAGGTTGCATGGAGTGCCGATGTCGATTATTTCGGAGGGATCCAAGGTTTACGTCTCGATTTTGGAAAGCACTACATCAGGCTCTGGGCACCAGATTAGACTTCAGTACGACATTTCATCCACAGTCGGACGGGCAGTCTGAGAGGGTAATCCAAGTGTTAGAGGATATGTTGAGAGGCTGTGTGATAGACTTCAGAGGAAGTTGGGAAGAATATTTGCCTTTAGTGGAGTTTGCGTATAATAACAGCTATCAAGCCAGTATCCGGATGGCACCGTATGAAGCGCTGTATGGACGGAAGTGTCGCACTCCTACGTGTTGGACCGAATTAGGGGAACGTTAAGTTTTGGGTCTAGAGATTGTGGCAGAATCCTAAGAGAAGGTTAAGGTAATTCGAGCACGGCTGAAGGAAGCATCTGATAGGCAAAAGTCGTACGCAAATCTTAAGCGAAAGGAAACAGAGTTTGCTGTGGGAGATCAGGTGTTTCTAAAAGTTTAGCCTTGGAAGAAGGTGATGAGATTTGGTCGCAAAGGGAAGTTAAGTCCTAGGTTTATAGGACCTTATCGGGTTATGAAGCGAGTTGGACCAGTGGCATACCAGTTAGAGTTGCCTCTGAAGTTGAAGTAGATGCACGATGTATTCCATGTTTCTATGCTACGTCGATACCGATCGGATCCATCTCACGTAGTGCCGGTTGAAGAGGTGGAGTTAAGGCCAGATTTGTCCTACGAGGAGGAGCCGATTCAGATTTTGGAGCGAGATGTGAAGATGTTGCAGAGGAAATCAGTTCCTCCAGTCAAAGTATTATGGCATAATCATGGTTCGGAAGAAGCTTCTTGGGAGCCGGAAGAAGCAATGCGACAGCAATACCCTCACTTATTTTTGCCAGGTAATTTCGAGGTCGAAATTATTTTAAGGGGGGTAGAACTGTAATATCCGGGATTTAGCGCTTGCGCATTTTTGCATAATTGTATGTGGTAGCATGCCTGTGTGTATTTTGAATGTGTCTTGTAGATTTTAAGTCTTAAAGGGGGGAGTTAAGCAAAAGAGGCCTTAAGAAAATTTATAGGGGAAATTGGACATAAGAATTGGCTTGTTAAAGTGGCAAGGAGGCGCCACTTAAAGCCTTAAGCAGTGACGCCACAAGCAGTGTGAAAGGGCCTAGGTTCGAGCAGCAAGGGAAGCAAATGAGAGTTTTTATTTTGCAGCAAGGGGAAGCAGAGGTGGACGGCATTGGGAGACTAGGTGGATGAGCTTCAGATATGGTCAAATTCTTTTTAAAATTCGGCTAAGGTAGGAGGATAATTGTTGATTTATTTAATTTATTTTGAATGGGTAGAGAAGAGAGAAAATAGGAGAAAAAGGAGGAAGCTGATAAGGGAAGGAGAGTTGGCCGGCCAAGGGACACTTTGGTTGTCAATATTCAGTCATGGGAAAGGGGGGGAAAAACCGAATGTGCATAGTAGAGTTTAGGCATTTTTCTTGTGCACTTTTCCTCCCTAGTTATCTTCTTCTTTTCTCTTTTATTTTGTCAAAGCCGAAAACACAAGTAAGTCTAGCCGATTTTATCATAGCACTAAAAGCCGAAATATCCCTTGTGCTAGCCGAATCTTTAGTTATCACCATTGCCGAATTGCTCAACCTTTCTCTCCTTCTTTTCACAATTTTCCAAAAGCCGAAAGTAAGTTCTTCCTAGACCATAGCCGATTGTTCATTAAACTCCAAAGGCCGAAACCAATTGATCAACATCTAGCCTACTTAGCCGAATATCTCTATGGGTTCAAGCAAGGGTGCAGTTGATTTCTGTAGTAAGGGTAAGAATCAACTGTCGTCTTTTTCCTTTCTTTCTTTTAGATTAGCCGAAAGTTGGAATCTAATCTCTTTTACTGTTCTTTGGCCGAAACTATGAAAGGGTTTCGGGATTTGGTTGTTGTCGACTATAAGAAGGAGTTCTTCGGGATTTTAAGATCCAAGGTAAGTCATGTGTGGTATTCGGCCAAGGGCCATTTTCATAGATCTTGTGCAATAGGCTGACCTTAACATGTACCATGTAGGATTTCGACATCTTCATAGCCAAGTGACTACTTTCGGGATTTAGAATCGCAAGGTAAGAAGGTATTAATATTCGGCCAAGGCCATATTAAGTATTAGTGGCTAGCCGATTCTGACTTTGATTTTTAGGGAGGAGTATAAGCTGTTTCGGTAGACTTTCGGGATTCAGGGAATACGATAGTAACCAGGTGTGTAGCCCTACACTAATTCTTGATATATTTATGGTATTGTTTGCTATATGTATGTGTTAATGGAGATATGAAAATGTGGCTAAAGGTACCATTCAATGGTACAGAGTATTCAGGTACGTTGACCTTCAATACCATGTTATAATATTATGAATATTGAAAATGACACACATGTGAATTCGTATGAATATGGGATAAGGAATATGGCATGATTTCTGTATGTTTTGTATGAATGCATGGGCATATGGGTGATTATGAAAAGGGTAAGTGATCTGGTGGTTTTTACCACAATATCTGGTGACTCATGTCACAGAATCTGAATGTGGCGACTTATGTCACATATTGTTATCTAGTGACTCTGTCACATTATCTGGTGGCTATGCCACAATTTATAAGGGCGATGAGCAAGTCGTCTGCAGCGACTGCCTTCGATGGTGTGTAGCGGATGGAGGGTCGATTTAGTAATCCCCACGGTGTGATTGGCAGGTACGGGTGATGTGTAGAGGATGGTTATTTAGGTTTGGGTTTGGGATTTGCATCATTGCTTATATTCGTTATATATATGAATTGATATGCATAAATCATTTGGGAGTTTTGTGTTGGTTGCTATACACTGAGTCTGTTTGACTCACCCTTCGTGGGCTAACATTTTGCAGGTGACACTCAGTAATTGGACCGGGTCAGCAGGAACTTAGTGGTGGCCATGCTCAGCTCAGTGATATTTTATTTTGAGACTATATATTTAAGTTTTGGATTTATTTCGGGTTTTGCTTGATGTAATAAGGCCATTACTTTTAAACTGTTTTATGCATGCATCTTATTTGTTTTTATTACGATACTACTATTATTATCAAACAAAAGGCTAAATAACTTTTCTTTAAAATAAATGCTAAATATTTTGTCACCCATACACCAATGATTTCCAATTTAATGGTAAACTCTAAAAACTCGGCAATTCTTTTAACTTATAGTTTTGAAGTATGAAACCCACGTTTTAATAACATCTAGACTTCAAGAATAACACTATTTTCAGTTTGATCACAACACAAATCGATTTTTCTTAAAACCACCCAAATTTTCCAAATTGACAAACAAGTTTCTGAAATATTTTACTCAAGGAACATACCAGATTCGGTCGAGGCTCGTGGGCCGGGTTTGGGGTGTTTCATGAATTGTGTAATTTGGTGCTCTTAATCCTTTGTTTTCATGTTTTATACACATGAGAGCACCGGATAATGAAAAGAACGAAAAATGGGCCCAAAACGGAGTAAATGGGCCATATCACGAAATCGACACGGCCTGGCCCAAAGTCCACACGACCGTGCCTTGTCAAGCCTCCAGAAGACGGCCTTAACCTCGATTTACACGGTCGTGCATCAACTTGGAAATTCAAATACGACCTGAAGTTGAAGCCACACGGGCGTGTGACATGGCCGTGTCCCTGTCCTGGCAATGAACAATTTCATTCGGGTTTGGATACTTTAGGGAAAAGAAACACATTCCAAGAGCCTATAAATATCCCCTAAGTGCAACCTTTGAGGGGGCATCAAAGCTAGGCCAAAGAGCCAAGCCGAAAAGGTCAGAGTTAAGGGAATCACTCGAAGATAGCCAGTTGATCCATCCCAAGAAGCCGGAGTTATACTCAAGACGACAGATTTCTCCTTCAATTCCTTCAGGGAGTTTTAGGGATTTCTTATGCTTTGTTTTATCTTTTCTCTTAAGATGTTTTCTTTATTTGTCATGAACTAAATCCCTCAGATACCTGAAGGGGATGAAACCTAGATGAATTTTGTTATTTGATTTCTGAATTATATGATAATTACTTAGTTTGTTCTTAATTATGTTGCTTATCCAAATCTGATATGCTTAGGTGGAGGAGGAATAGACCCTGCCTAAGAGTAGATCTAACATAATTAAGCGGATTTGATCGAACGCCTAGAGATAGGGTTACGAGATTTTGCCAGATTAGGGTGAAACCTAATATGGGAGTCCATTAATCGATTTACTGCTATTCTAGGGGGTTATTATAAGTGAACGAGAGTTCCACTAATTAACCTAGGGTTAGACGTTATTCGCCTCGAGAGAGGGTTTAATATACGTTAGGGAGTCTTACGGATGAAGCTAAGTAAAGAAATCATATGGTTCAGGGTTAGATAAAAAGAGAAGTCTAGGTGGATTCTTCCTGAGGGTATCGTCGTAATCAACTGAGTTTTTCTTCAAGTTATTTTCCGATTTGTTCTTTTTGTCTTGTGTCTTTAAGCTTAGTAGACGTTAATTTAGATTAAAGCAACTTCACTTTGTTTTTAAGGCTAATTAATAAAAAGAAAGTTAGTATTAGTACTTTTAGTTCCTTTGGGTTCGACAATCCGATCTTGCCTAATCTATACTACTATTCGATAGGTACACTTGCCTTTAATCGTTGTCAGAGTTAGTTTCCAGGTTCGATCACATTCATTATAAATTTTAAAGCTCTGATTTCAGCGGTCAAGTTTTTGGCGCCGTTGCCAGGGAACTAAAATATTAAGAACGCTCTATTTTTATTACTTTAGCCATTTTTTGTTTTAGTTTTTTTTTAGGTCAAATTTTAACTTTTGCTGACTTTTCTTACTTTCTTTCTTTTCCTAGCAGGTACCTCTAGTTTATGACTAGAAGGAACCCAAAAGGACCTTTGGTATACGAGAGTGAAATCGAAGTGATAAACCGTAATTGCAACATATTTTAACCCACATTTAATATGCTTTTCGATTATTTATTCCTTGATTTATATAAAAAGGTGCTTGTAATCCTTTCTTTTCATGTCTTATACCCAGGAAAGCACCCGAGGATGAAAAGAACTCAAAACAGGCCCAAAACAAAGTAAATGGGCCTTAGTACGAAATTGACACGGCCTGGCCCAAAGCCCACACGGCCGTGCCTCAACGATCACCTAGAGCACGGCCTCAACTCCGCCTCGCACGGTCGTGCCTCAAATTAAAAGTCTGAACACGGTTTGAACGCAATCCACACGGGCATGTGCCATGGCCGTGCCTCTGTCACTGGAAAGAGTAATTTCAGTCAGAAAAGGATACTTAGGGAGAAAGAATCGCATTCCAAGAGCCTATATATATCCCCTAAGTGCCACCTTTGAAAAGGCATCAAAGCTAGGCCAAGGAGCCAAGCCGAGAAGGTCAGAGTTAGGGAATAACGCGAGGATAGCCAGTTGATCCATCCCAAGAAGCCGGAGTTATACTCAAGAAGGCAGAATTCTCCTTCAATTCCTTCAAGGGGTTTTAGGAATTTCTTATGTTTTGTTTTATCTTTTCTCTTGCGATGTTTTCTTTATTCATTATGAACTAAACCCCTCAGATACCTGAAGGGGATGAAACCTAGACGAATCTTGTTATTTGGTTTTTAAGTTATATGATGAATTACTTAGTTTGTTCTTAATTATGTTGCTTAATCCAAATCTAATGTGCTTAGATGGAGGAGGAATAGACCCTGCCTAAGAGTAGGTCTAAAATAATTAAGCGGAGTTGATCGAACGCCTAGAGATAGGGTTACGAGATTTTGCCAGATTAGGGTGAAACCTAATATGGGAGTCCATTGATCGATTTACTGCTATCCTAGGGGGTTATTATAAGCGAACGAGAGTTCCACTAATTAACTTAGGGTTAGACGTCATTCGCCTCGAGAGAGGGTTTAATATAGGTTAGGGAGTCCTACGGATCAAGCTAAGTAAAGGAAACCTATAATTTAGGGTTAGATAACAAGAGAAGTCTAGGTGGATTCTTCCTGAGGGTATCATCGTGATCAATTGAGTTCTCTTCAAGTTATTTTCCAAATCGTCCTTTTTGTCTTTGTGTCCTTACTTTAGTTCTTGTCAATTTAGTTTAAAAGTAACTTCACTCCGTTTTTAAGGCTAAATAATAAAAAGAAAGTTAGTATTAGTACTTTTAGTTCCTTTGGGTTCGATAATCCGGTCTTGCCTAAGCTGTACTACTGTTCGGTAGGTATACTTGCCTTTAATCGTTGTCAGAGTTAGTCTCCAGGTTCGATCATTCTTTTATAAATTTTAAAGCTCTGATTTCAGCGATCAAGTTTTTGGCGCCGTTGCCGGGGAACTAAAATATTAAGAAAACTCTATTTTTATTACTTTAGCCATAATTTTTATTTTTCTCAATTTATTTTTGTTTTTATTTCTATTTTTACTTTTTACTGAAATTTACTTTCTTTCTTTTCCTAGCAGGTACCTCTAGTTTATGACTAGAAGGAACCCAAAAGGACCTTTGGTATACGACAATGAAATCGAAGCCACCGCTCGCAGGAATCATCGAGAAACCAGGCGAGCCTTAGATTACACAGAAATAGAGGAAGAAGGCAGATCCAATCCTACTGAAGGGATGGATGAAAACAACCCACCACCACGCGATGTGGGGGAGAATAATGCTCCACGTACAATGTTTGATTATGCGAAACCGCATTTAACAGGAGCAGAATCGAGTATTGTTAGGCCTGCTATATCTGCTAACAATTTTGAATTAAAGTCTAACACAATACAAATGATTCAACAGTTTGTTCAATTTGATGGTTTGCAGGATGAAGATCCAAACATGCATATAGCTAATTTTTTAGAATTCTGTAATACCTTCAAAATAAATGGCGTTTCGATGATGCCATACGTCTTAGGTTATTTCCTTTTTCATTAAGAAATAAAGCTAAACAGTGGTTAAACTCGTTACAACGAGGGTCAATCACTACATGGGATCAAATGATCGAAAGGTTTTTAATGAAATATTTTCCACCGACCAAAACGGCTAAATTACGGAATGATATCTCTTTTTTTGTGCAGATGGATTTAGAGACGCTATACGATGCATGGGAGAGATTTAAGGATCTCTTGAGGAGGTGCCCACACCATGGCTTACCCTTGTAGCTACAAGTCCAAATCTTCTATAACGGTGTAAACCCCTCAACGAGGCAACTGATTGATTCAGCCGCCGGTGGAACCCTGAACAAAAAAACTCCAGAAGCAGCCTACGAGTTCATTGAGGAGATGTCACTAAATAATTATCAATGGCAGGCTTCAAGAACCAAACCAACAAAATCAGCAGGAGTTTTCAACATCGATGCAGTGACCATGCTATCAACACAGCTAGAGATGATGAATAAAAAGCTTGATAGTTTGTGTTCTTCGCAGGTACATCCAGTCATGCAGTGCGACGCAAGTGGAACCGTGGCGAATCCTGAGTACCCACCCTACCAACCAGAAGTAGAGAGTGACCAGATGAACTATGTAGGTAATAATTTTCGATCCAATAATAATCCTTATAGTAACACTTACAATCCAGGTTGGAGGAACCACCCAAATTTTTCGTGGAGAGGTCTAGGAAATCAAAGTCAACAACCTCCTCAAAATTTCCAAAATCAGCCTTATCCACAATAGAAGAAAGCAACCTATGAAGAGGTGCTAACAAAATCAGCAAACACAGAAAAACGCCTACAAGACATCGAGAGAACCCTTAATGATCAACAAGCGTCAATTGAAAAACTTACTAAGTTATGTGGGGAACTCACTAAGACGGTTGGATTACTTACTAAGATGATCTGTGCAATACAAGCAGAAATTTTTCAAAGGAACAGAACAGGTAAAAGCAGTCACACTAAGAAGTAGAAAGGAATTAGGTGACCCAAAGAAACAAACCCCAAACGAAGATAACAAGGCAAGCGATGAGGGGATTGAGGATGTAACTCCAGTACACAATGAGAACAAACCACCAATCCCATATCCAGCAAAGTTAAAAAAGGAACGACTTGATGCCCAATACGGTAAGTTTCTTGAACTTTTTAAACAAATACATATTAACTTACCTTTTCTTGAAGCCATTTCACAGATGCCGAAGTATGCAAAATTCTTAAAGGAACTCCTGACGAATAAACGAAAACTTGAAGAACTGTCAACGGTGGAAATTAATGAAGAGTGCTCAGCCATCCTCCAAAATAAGCTACCAACCAAATTAAAAGACCCGGGAAGTTTTACTATCCCTTGTTTAATTGGTAGCTTGAACATTAAGAAAGGATTAGCTGATCTAGGTGCCAGTATAAATTTAATGTCTTACAAAATGTTTAAACAATTAGATCTTGGGGAACCAACACCCACTAGGATGAGTATTCAGTTAGCAGATAGATCCATTAAATATCCTAGGGGAGTTATCGAAGATGTCTTGGTAAAAATTGATAAATTTATTTTCCCTGTTGATTTTGTTGTGTTAGACATGGATGAAGACATTAATGTTCCTTTAATCCTAGGGCGTCCTTTTTTAGCCACTGCTAGAGCTCTTATTGATGTAGGTGATGGTAAACTTCCTCTAAGGATAGGTGATGAAGAAATCATTTTTCAAATTTATGATGCCATGCGATATTCTAAAGAACAAGATGATTCCTGCTATTTTGTTGATACTACTGACCATATCATTCAAAATTCATTACAGGAAATCATACATGACGACACGATGGAACTGTGCCTGACTCAAGAAGAGGGGGAAGAAGACGAAGACGATGATTTGAATCTGAATACATCATCATCCAGACAAATGAAAGAAGAAAGCATTGAAAATGATGATGAAAAAAAAACAGAAACCCTTCATCGAAGAGCCACCCAAATTGGAATTAAAACAGTTACCAAAACACTTAGAATACGCATTCCTCGGGGACAATTTTACGCTACCAATAATCATCTCTTCAGAATTAGAACCCGAGGAAAAAGAGGAGCTAATAAAAGTACTAAGAGAACACAATAAAGCCATAGCTTGGAAAATTTCTGACATCAAGGGAATAAGCCATGCGTTCTGCACCCACAAAATTTTAATGGAAGAAGAATACAAGCCGTGTGTGCAACCCCAGAGACAGTTAAACCCCAACATGAAAGAAGTGGTCAAAGTTGAGGTAATTAAACTTCTAGATGCAGGAATAATTTATCCTATTTCTGACAGCACTTGGGTGAGTCCTGTGCAGATAGTTCCAAAGAAAGGAGGAATAACGGTAGTACCCAATTAAAAGAATGAGTTAATTCCCACAAGATCAGTTACAGGTTGGAGAGTCTGTATAGACTATAGAAAGTTGAATGATGCCACCAGAAAAGATCACTTCCCTTTGCCCTTCATAGATCAAATGTTCGAAATATTATCCGGGCATATGTACTACTGCTTCTTGGACGGACTCTCCGGCTACTTCCAAATCCCCATAGCTCCTGAAGATCAAGAGAAGACGACATTTACATGCCCATATGGTATGTTTGCTTATCGTAGAATGCCTTTTGGATTATGTAATGCTCCTGCTACTTTTCAGCGTTGCATGTTGGCAATCTATGACGAACTCGTGGAAGACATCATGGAGGTATTTATGGATGATTTCTCAATATTCGATAATTCTTTCCATCTTTGCCTTAAAAATTTAAAACGAGTTCGAACGAGATGTGAGGAAACAAACCTTGTTTTGAATTGGGAAAAATGTCACTTTATGGTTAGAGAAGGAATTGTGTTGGGGCATAAGATTTCTAGTAAAAGGATTGAGGTAGATAAAGCAAAAGTTGAAACCATAGAAAAACTACCTCCCCCTAGTTCTGTTAAGGCTATTAGAAGCTTTTTAGGACATGTAGGGTTCTATAGAAGATTTATTAAGGATTTTTCTAAAATAGCTAAGCCTTTGACAAAATTACTAGAAAAAGATGTTCCTTTTAATTTCAATCAGGAATGTTTAGATGCATTTAATATCCTTAAGGATAAATTAATAAATGTGCCAATTATAATTACACCTGATTGAAACTTACCTTTTGAACTAATGTGTGATGCAAGTGATTTCGCAGTAGGTGCAGTTTTGGGACAACGAAGAGACAAGCATTTTCAGCCAATTTACTACGCTAGCAGAACATTAACACCCGCACAAGAAAGCTACACCACCACAGAAAAAGAATTGTGAGCTGTAGTTTTTGCTTTTGTTAAGTTTAGACAATATTTAATATTGTCTAAAGTTGTCGTTTACACTGACCATTCAGCTCTTCGTTATCTTTTAAACAAACCTGATGCAAAACCCAAACTCATACAAGGGATTTTACTTTTACAGGAATCTGACTTGGAAATACAAGATAAGAAGGGAGCCGAGAATCTTGCAGCAGATCACCTTTCTAGACTTGAAAATCCACACAACAAAGAGCTCGACGAAAGTAAAATAAATGATTCGTTTCCCGAAGAACAACTCTTTTCTATATCACATTCTGAGGTACCATGGTTCACAAATATTGCGAATTATTTAGCAGCTAACGTCTTGCCAAGAAAATTAACACATCACCAAAAGAAGCGATTCTTTGCTGATGTGAAAAATTATTTTTGGGAAGATCCCTTTCTTTTCTGCATATGTGCAGATCAGGTAATTTGAAGATGTGTTAGAAAGACAGAAGCAAGCAAAATCTTGGAGCATTGCCATTCTGGACTGTCAGGAGGACACTACAGTGGGATTAAGACAGCACACAAAATACTCGAATCAGGTTTTTATTGGCCCACCCTATTTAAAGATGCCAACAAGTATGTTACCTCATGTGATAGATGTCAAAGAATAGGTAATATTTCTAAACGTGATGAAATGCCTCAAACATATATGTTATCATGTGAAATATTTGATGTATGGGGTATTGATTTCATGGGACCATTCCTGAGTTCGTTTGGAAACAAGTACATTCTAGTAGCAGTTGATTACATGTCAAAATGGGTAGAAGCGGAAGCTTTACCTACCAATGATGCTAGGGTAGTAGTCAAGTTTCTCAAGAAACTGTTTTCCCGATTTGGCACACCAAGAGCCATCATTAGTGATAGGGGTACTCATTTCTGTAATACTCAATTTGAAAAAGTCCTAAAAAATTATGGAGTATACCACAGGACAGCCACCCTATATCATCTTCAAACCAGTGGGCAAGTTGAGGTAGCAAACTGAGAACTTAAGCGCATTCTAGAAAAAACGGTTGAATCAAATAGAAAAGATTGGGCAGTTAAAGTGGATGATGCTTTATGGGCCTATAGAACAGCTTTTAAAACACCTCTAGGGACATCCCCTTACAAACTTGTATACGGGAAAAGCTGTCATCTACCATTTGAATTAGAACACAAAGCTTTTTGGGCAATAAAATTTTTGAATTCTGACCTCAAAATTGCAGGAAAGTGAAGAATGATGCAGATGAACGAGCTGGACGAATGGAGAACGGAAGCCTATGAGAACTCAAAACTATACAAGGAAATAACAAAGCGACGCCACGATGTCGTCTCAAGAGTTCAAAACAATTCGAAGTAGGAGACCTGGTCCTACTATACAACTCAAGGCTTAAACTATTCCCGGGAAAGCTGAAATCAAGATGGTTAGGCCCATTTATGATCAAAACAATTTTACCATATGGCACCATCGAGGTAACTCATCCTACTAAAGGCACATTCAAGGTAAATGGTCACCAACTTAAAATTTATAATGGTACAGATTTTGGAGATATGAGAGAGGAGCTTATGCTCCATGAGCCTTCTTTTAGAACCGAAAACAGGGGAAGTCTAGCTTAAGACTATAAACAAGCGCTTTTTGGGAGGCAACCTGAGCCCTAACCCACTAACATTATATTTTCATTTTCTAAACACCACACTAAAATGGTCGAAAAAAAGTGCATTTTTTTCAACACGGCCTTGAACACGGGAGTGTCCATGGCCGTGTGCAAGACAAGGGACCAACCACGGGTGTGCCAAGAGCCGTGCCCAAACAGGGAAAAATTTCTATCGATTAACACAGGTTGCAATACCAGACCACGCCTGTACCATTTAAGCATGCAAGGTCACTGACTTATCGAGCACGGGAATCACACGCCCGTGTGTCACAACCCTGCGAAGCTACTGACTTGCACACCACGGGCAAAACACGGCCGTGCGAAGATACTGACTTGCCACACACGGGCCAGACACGCCCATGCATCCTCACCGTGCCAACACACTGATCTATCGAGCACGGGCGTGCCCAATAGACACACAGCCGTGCTAAGAAACCTGAACGCGTCTAATCCTGAAAATCACGAAAAACACGGGCGATTTCAAATTGACACGGGCGTGGTGATGGACCGTGTCCCCTCCCCTATAAATAAAACTTAACCGTCATCCCCCCCAAAACCTAACCCTAAATTTAGTTTTAGACTCCCTTCTCCCCAAATCCGGCCGCACAACCATCTCTCTCCAGCCAAAACCGCCTCCCCTCACCGTTTTCCTCCAAAAACCACCCAAAACCATCCACACGCCCGCACCACAGCCATGTAACCAAGCACCACGCCCACGCCACCGTCGTGTTCGTGCAGCAGAGCCCTCACCACCATCGTGCTCCGCCCGTGTTGATCGTATCACACCATCCCTAGTTCCTTTTTCTTGACTAATTCTTTGATAAACATTATAGCATTCTTGTTCTTGTTTATTTTCAGACTTTGTTTTATTTTAGTTTTAAAAAGCATATTTTTTTAGGAAATTTGTTTTAGTCCCCATAATATTGGTTGTTAGATTTTATAACCATTCTATTCCTGAATATAAAGCTCATGAAATTGATACATTGCTCTGCCCACTATTGCTCGAGAAAATTTTTCCAGCGAATTAACATGCTCACAATCATAAATTTTCAAATTCTTTTTGCCTTAGTGTGGTATATGATGGCTGTGATATTGATGAAGCTTGAAACTACTTTATGTTTGATTACAAATTTCAGGTACCATGTCAACATCTCGAATCAAACGAGCAGCCCCAAGCAAGAAAAGAAAAGGGCCCGGATCATCCTCCGTAAGTGCCTCTACCAAGCTTCGACACCCATTCCTCAGAATCCCTCAAGCAACTCAGGACAAACGGTACAAAGCAATCCGGGGTAGACCCCTAGGCACCGGTAGGCGCATCAACTGGAACGCAATACAGCAAGTTGGGCTCACAACCGATATTAAAGCACTACTCGTAACCGACCCGTGGGGGAACTTCTTCTCAATCGACGAGCCCACATATTTGAAGCTCACATTAGAATTCTGCAACACCTTCACATTGCAACCGGTGACGACTCAGTTCGACGACCCGGGTGCTATCCAATTCCGTCTAGGGGGCCCAGTGCATCGATTAAGTGTACCTCAATTCGGCGCGGCTCTCGGGCTTTACACGCTGGAATTCATAGAAGAAAACCCACTTGCCGAATTAAATCGAGAGCTCCACTGCACTCCACTCAAAAGCTGGCAAAATCTACGCCCCACTACAAGCCACTACGACCCCAGTCGCTCTAAGGCGACGACACTTCCCCCAGCCCTAAGGTATATGCATGCCATTCTCGCGTACAACATCACAGGTCGCAGAGGGAGCACCAGCGTCGTAAACAAGCAAGACGTTTACCTCCTATCATGCATGTCCGAAGGACATGTCTTCGACTTGGCATATTTTATCGCGTGAGCGATTCAACATCAGATAGAGCCACACAGGAAGGGGATTTTGTCAATGGGGCCATACATTACGAGATTAGCTCGACACTTCAACCTCCTCAACACCGACAATGGTACCTTAAGGCATCCAGACGATGCTACACATGAGGATGATCAAACAACGTCAAGGGACCAACCCTCCTCAGTATAAACTAAAGACACCCACAAACGAGGGGGAGGACGAGGACATTCCTGACGATGTCCCACCACCATCAGAGGAGGCACCAAATCCGAGCCAGTATCCATACCGAGCAGCAACATCATTAGCAGACATCTCTGCACGACTCGATCAGTTCGAGCTGCATTTCGCTGAAAACGCTAGGCGCTTCGATGGGTTAGAGGCGACGCTTCAATAAATATGCCAGCACCTCCACATTTCATCATCAGCACCACCACTGGATCCAACCAATGATGAGGACTTCTGAGTCCTTTTTAATTTGTTATCTTACATTATATTTTCTTTATTTTAATTTTTTCTTTTATGTTGTTTTTAATTCGAACTTTTCTTATTGCAAACTTTCACCATTGGCTATCTAACTATTCAAGCAGTCCTAACCACATATCTATTACATCATCGATAACTAGTGATTTTGCAGAATAAAATACACACTCCACATACACAAACGCACAACTAGGAGAAATAAAAAAAGTCACCTGATGTCACACACTTCCACATCCTCCAAGGATCTCATCCGTAAATCCAGGAAGTAACACTTTCCCTCTTATCATTTGAATGATCACTAATTATCATTATTTATCTTTGTACATTGAGGACAATGTACATCTTAAGTGTGGGGGTAAAAGTGGAATAACAGTGCAAAAATTTTTTTCATTATTCTCAAATCCCTGATTTAGTCTTGTTTTTATGCAAAGTTGTCATATTACTAATTAGGATGAAATTTCTAATGATTTGTGATTTTTATTAACATGTTTTAGAATAAGTCATAGTTAATTGTACATTGATGATTAAATTTAAAAAATACTAGAAAATTAAGCTTGATAAGTCTCTCTTTCAAGAATTAAAATTTTGCTCTGGCTGTTGACCTAAATTTGAATACTACTTTGAAATTTGAAATTTACAAGGATGATGTCAAAATACCCATGATTTTTGTGAGATTTTGAACCTTATAAAGCATACATTCTTTTTCGTGCTCATTCTTTGATTATGAGTGTGTCTACCATGAACTGTTATTCTAGAACTTGCCTCGTTTATGCATGTCGAGACCAAACTTTTTGAGTTGATATTACAGAAGTGATAAAGGCACCTAGGTTTTAACGTACTTACACCACTAAATAGCCTACCCTTAACAAATAACCCCTAGTGAACCCCGTTGATCCTAACAATCCTTTTTATTGACTCACCTACTAATATTAACCCAAAGCCTCTTTATTATCACCCTTTGTTTTGACTACCCCTAAATCGAGAATTGAGTTGATCAAGTTACCTAAGTTTATGATTCTAGCAGTTAAATCGATCTTGTATTATTTAGTTTGTTCCTAAAAAAAATCAAAGTATTCAAATTTTAGTAGTATGAAAAGGGAGCTTACACAATCAAAATCTATTCTCAAAAGAGAAGCTCGTATTAGTAGGTTTATTACTTTTAAGTTGATGATATTTCAGTATGTTTAAGTAGGTACACATCAATTCAATCTCGATTCTAACCCTCTAATTTTGGCCTGTAACCACACCTTTAACCCTAGCCCCGTTACAACCCTAACAAAGACCTTTTGATCTGTTTATCATCTCATATTACAGTGGTAGAGATTTGATTTTCAAGCAAGCCTATGGGATTAACTTTTCAGGTACGACTTATGAGCGATCTTCTCCTGAATCTTAAACACTTTAGGGTGATTTGAGGGAATCCTTAGTGAGGACATCAATCCTTGTCGGCTTTGAATTGAAAAGATAGTTATTTAAATAAGGGGAGACACCTATGTTTTCGAAAGTACAAACTTATGACTTATCTCGTTTAATTCTTTAGGATTCTTTAAATTGAATTATCCATGTATGAATTATCTATGAATTATGATAAGGCATTGTTGATAAGAATTGTAGATCATGGAAAGTTTGTTTTAATTGTAAGTTGAGAATTTTTCTTGAGGACAAGCAAAAGCTTAAGTGTGGGGGTATTTGATAAACCGTAATTGCAACATATTTTAACCCACATTTAATATGCTTTTTGATGATTTATTCCTTGATTTATATAAAAAGGTGCTTGTAATCCTTTCTTTTCATGTCTTATACCCAGGAAAGCACCCGAAGATGAAAAGAACTCAAAACGGGCCCAAAACAAAGTAAATGGGCCTTAGTACGAAATTGACACGGCCTGGCCCAAAGCCCACACGGCCGTGCCTCAACGATCACCTTGAGCACAGCCTCAACTCTGCCTCGCACGGCCGTGCCTCAAATTAAAAGTCTGAACACGGTTTGAACGTGATACACACGGACGTGTGCCATGGCCGTGCCTCTGTCACTGGAAAGAGTAATTTCAGTCGGAAAATGATACTTAAGGAGAAAGAATCGCATTCCAAGATCCTATATATATCCCCTAAGTGCCACCTTTGAAAAGGCATCAAAGCTAGGCCAAGGAGCCAAGCCGAGAAGGTTAGAGTTAGGGAATAACGCGAGGATAGCCAGTTGATCCATCCCAAGAAGCCAGAGTTATACTCAAGACAGCAGAATTCTCCTTCAATTCCTTCAGGGGGTTTTAGGAATTTCTTATGTTTTGTTTTATCTTTTCTCTTGCGATGTTTTCTTTATTCATTATGAACTAAACCCCTCAAATACCTGAAGGGGATTACTATAAGCGAACGAGAGTTCCACTAATTAACTTAGGGTTAGACATTATTCACCTCGAGAGAGGGTTTAATATATGTACGGAGTCCTACGAATCAAGCTAAGTAAAGGAATCGTATAATTCAGGGTTAGATAACAAGAGAAGTCTAGGTGGATTCTTCCTGAGGGTATCATCGTGATCAATTGAGTTCTCTTCAAGTTATTTTCCAAATCGTCCTTTTTGTCTTTGTGTCCTTAGTTTAGTTCAAATCGTCCTTTTTGTCTTTGTGTCCTTAGTTTAGTTCTTGTCAATTTAGTTTAAAAGTAACTTCACTCCATTTTTAAGGCTAAATAATAAAAAGAAAGTTAGTATTAGTACTTTTATTTCCTTTGGGTTCGATAATCCAGTCTTGCCTAAGCTATACTACTGTTCGATAGGTACACTTGCCTTTAATCGTTGTCAGAGTTAGTCTCTAGGTTCGATCATTTTTTCATAAATTTTAAAGCTCTGATTTCAGCGATCACGAAGCTACCGCTCGCAGGAATCATCGAGAAACCAGGCGAGCCTAAGATTACACAGACATAGAGGAAGAAGGCAGATCCAATCCTACTGAAGGGATGGACGACAATAACCCACCACCACGAGATGTAGGGGAATGCAATGCTCCACGCACAATGTTTGATTATACGAAACCGCATTTAACAGGAGCAGAATCGAGTATTGTTAGGCCTGCTATAGCTGCTAATAATTTTGAATTAAAGCCTAACACAATACAAATGATTCAACAGTTTGTTCAATTTCATGGTTTGCAGGACGAAGATCCAAATGCTCATATAGCTAACTTTTTAGAGTTCTGTGATACCTTTAAAATAAATGGCATTTCTGATGATGCCATACGCCTTTGATTATTCCCTTTCTCATTAAGGAATAAAGCCAAACAGTGGTTAAACTCGTTACCACGAGGGTCAACCACTACATGGGAACAAATGACCAAAAAGTTTTTATTGAAATATTTCCCACCGGCCAAAACGGCTAAATTACGGAATGATATCTCTTCTTTTGTGCAGATGGATCTAGAAACATTATACGACGCATGGGAGAGGTACAAGGATCTCTTGAGGAGGTGTCCACACCTTGGTCTACCCTTGTGGCTACAAGTCCAAACATTCTACAATAGTATAAACCCCTCAATGAGGGAACTAATTGATTCAGCCGCCGGTGGAACCCTGAACAACAAAACTCCAGAAGCGGCCTACGAGTTCATTGAGGAAATGTCACTGAATAATTATCAGTGGCAAGCTAATAGGACGAAACCGACAAAATCAGTCGAAGTTTTCAACATCGATGCATTGACAATGCTATCAACATAGATGGAGACGATGAATAAAAAGATTGATAGTTTGTGTTCTTCACAGGCACATCCAGTCATGCAGTGCGACATAGGTGGAACCTTGGCGAATCCTGAGTACCCACCTCACCAACCGGAAGCAGAGAACGAATAAATGAACTATATAGGTAACAATTTTAGATCTAATAATAATCCTTATAGTAACACTTACAATCCAGGTTGGAGGAACCACCCAAATTTTTCATGGGGAGGACAAGGAAACCAAGGAAATCAAAGACAACAACCTCCTCAAAACTTCCAAAATCAGCCCTATCCACAAGAGAAGAAACCAACCCTCGAGGAGATGCTGACAAAATTTTCGGCAGACATCGAAAAACGTTTCCAGGAAACTGAAAGAACAATCAAAAGCAACGAGAGCCGAATCATGGAAATTATTAAGTCAGTCAAGGAATTCACTCATGCAGTCGAACAACTTGCAAAGCTAATGTCTGAATGACCGCAAGGGCGTCTACCTAGTAACACGGAGATTAATCTTAAGGAGCAAATTCAAGCCATCACAGCTCAGGACAGTAAAAGGTTAGATGAACCCAATCCAATACCAGAAAACAAGGTAGACGAAGGTAAAATAGAGGTAACACAAGAAAAGCCAAAACTGATAATCAAAGAGTACCAACCTCGCATACCTTATCCCAAAGCAATAAAAGGAAACGATTCAGAAGAACAGTTCGATAAGTTTCTCAAACTCTTAAAGAAATTACATATAAACTTACCTCTTCTTGAAGCTCTTTTTCAGATGCTAGACTCGAGGAAATTTTTAAGGCAGCTCTTGGCAAACAAACGCAAAATAGATGAAGAGCACCACGTGGAGTTGAACACAACATGCTCGGCAATGTTACAAAATAGACTACCACAAAAGCTAAAAGATCCAGGGAGTTTCACAATTCCTTGTTTAATTGGTAGTTTAACTATTGATATGCATTAGCTGATTTAGGGGCAAGCATAAATGTCATGCCTTATACATTGTTTAAACGATTAGGTCTAGGGAAGCCCAAGCAAACTAGAATGAGAATTCAATTAGCTGATAAAACTGTTAGATTTCCTAAGGGCATTATTGAAGATGTTCTTGTAAAAATTGATAAATTTGTTTTCCCAGTAGGCTTTGCTGTTTTAGACATGGATGAGGATAATTCAATCCCCCTAATCCTAGGAAGATCCTTCTTAGCAACCACCAAGAATAAAATTGATGTTGCCATAGAAGAACTTATACTTCGTGTAGGTAATGAATCAATCAGTCTTCAAGCTCTTGACTCGGCCAGGACAACAATCGATGAAGGTAAGAAAGTCGCTTCAAATGATAATCAAATTGTACAACTTTCATCGCAGGAAACATCATAGGGACACAAACCTAAGCCAACTCATAGACTCCAAATCAACAAAGAGGAATTACACGAGTAACAAAGCCTTAGGGTCGACAAATTAGAAGAGCAGAAGACACACGTCAAAGAAAAACCGGAACCACACGAAGTAAAACTGGAGGAACCACCAGAAGAACTCGTAGGAACATCAAATCACTTCAAAATAAGAGACCAGGTACTGTCAAACAAAGTCGACCTGCACATCACCACAACAGACCTGAAGGCAAAGGGAGAAATACCTCTTAAGGTACACGACATCTACCCCCACAGAACAGTCGAGGTAAGCAATCCCACATTCAGTACTTTAAAGGTAAACGCTCCTCGACTTAAACTTTGTCAAGAAAATAGAACCGTAAGCATGAGGGAAGATATTCAAACCTTTAAACCTCCCTGATTCCTTTTAAAGGAAAGTCTAGCTTAAGACTATAAACGAGTGCTTCTCGGGAGGCAACTCGAGCACTAACACTATTTCCACTCAAATTTATTGTCAGTTTCTTCATTTCCCTTCCTTCCTTTCTTTTAAATTAACCAAAACTGCAGAATTTCAAGGTCACACGGCCTTACACATGGCCGTGTCCGTGGCCGTGTGGACCACCGAAATCTTCGTACTGACATAGCAGAGGCCGTGCAAACCAGTTCAACCACTCCTCGACGTCACGAATCCAACCACTCTCCCCTACGAGCACCCACAGAACGGCACGATCGTGCCCCACGACCGTGTGAAGCTACTGACTTGCCAAGCACGGGCGCACCACGCCCATGCTTCCCAACCGTGCCTACATACTAACTTCTGCAACACGGGCGTGGTTGGCAGCACCACGAGCATGGCGAATCAACACAACGGGACATACGGTCGTGCGAGGCGGCTGTGTAATTCGACACGCCCTTGGTACATGGGCGTGGGCACGTACTAGATTTGGGGCCTCTATTTAAACATCACCCCACCCTCTCCCCATTCTCCTCCTTCACTCTCCACCCTTCCTCTTCCACACTCCTCTCAGATTTATCTATCTAACAAGTCTCTCAACCACTTGAGCCACACAAGAAACCATGCCGAAAAAACGGAAGAAGGCCAACCACAGTCTCCCCAAAGGAAACCTTCAACATGAGTTCATGCCGGCAGCTTCTTTCACTCACCAAGCTAAGGGTCTTTGAGACCAATTAGTTTTTCTTTTTCTTTTCTCTTTTGCTTCAATTTCCTCCTCTTTGACAATCTTATGCTTAGTTTAGTTTAACTTATTTTAGTTTCTTAGTGTCAGGTTTTCCAGGCTACTAGGGAATCACACCGACCACCACGATAACCACGCCACTTCCGCCACCGCCATCACCTCCACAGCCATAGAGGTCACACCCACCTTGTGAACCATCCTTTAATAAGGATTCTTCGGTCCATTCTTCTATTCTTTTATTTTCATTTTCCTTCTTAGTCTCCTTTCCTTTTTCTTTCTTATTATTAATTATATATTTAGGTTATTTTCAATGTGTCTTGATAATCCCTGGCTAATCCTCTACGAGCTCCCCAATTTCTTCATCTAGCACAGGTTCGTCACCCAGACCAACCTCTTCTGGGAACTCATCCATAATTCAGGGAGTACACCTTCCCCTTCTCTTTTGATTTATCCCATAAATGTTATAACTATCTTTATACATTAAGGGCAATGTACATCTTAAGTGTGGGGGTGAATATTTATCTAATAAAAGGGCCTAACTTTCTGCATTATCCGACCAAACTTTTTTCATTATTCTCAAATCCTTGAATTTAGTCTTGTTTTTAAGTAAATTTTGCATATTACTAATTAAGGATGAAATTTCTGATGATTTATGATTCTTATTGACATGTTTTAGATTAAGTCAGGGATAATTATGCATTGATGATTAAATTTTAAGATAATAGAGAATCAAGCATGATAAGTCTATTTTTCTAAATAAAAATTTTTGCTAGGTTGTTAACCTAATTTTGAATATTGCTTTGAAGTTTGAAATTCATGAGATTGATATCAAATACCCATAATTTTTGTGAGATTTTGAACCTTACAAGAGCATATACTCTTTTTCGTGCTCACCTTTTGATTATGTGTGTGTCAACTTTGAACTGTTATTCTAGAACTTGCCTCGTTTATACATGTTGAGACCACATTCATGATTTGATATAAAGAGATGATAAAGGCACCTAGGACTTAACCCACTCACTCCACTAAAAAGCCTACTTTCATAAATTAACCCCTAGTGAACCCCGTTTATCCTAACACCCCTTTTTATTGATTCACCCATTAATAACCCAAAAACCCCTTTGTATTTGTTATCACCATTCCTTTCTAACTACCCTTTGATCGAGATATGATTTGATTAGTTAACGAATTATAGTATGCTATAAGCTGAATTCATCATTAATTACTTAGTTTGTTCTAAAAAAAATTCGAAGTTTATCCAATATTAGTGGTGAGCTTATCCAATTAAAGTTTATATTCCAAAAGAAAAGCTCTTATTATTAGGATTATTATTATCAGTTGATGTAAATATTATTTCAGTATTCATTAAGTAGGTACTTATCAATTCAATCTCGATTCTAACCTTCTAATTTCAGCCTTTATCCCCACCTTAACCCTAGCCCTGTTACAACCCTAACAAAGACCTTTTCATCTGTTTATCGTCTCATTTTACAGTGGTGGAGATTTGATTTTCAGGCAAGCCTATGGGATTAAATTTTCAGGTTCGACGTACGAGTGCTTCTTTTTATAAACCTTAAACACTTTTGAGTGATTTGAGTGAATCTATAGTGAGGATGTCAACTCTTGTCAATTTCGAATCAAAGGTAATATTTCAGATAAAGGGGAAACACCTACGTTTTCAATCACAAATGAATGACTTATCATTGATTGAATATTTAGGACTCTTTGAATTGAATTATCCATGTATAAATTATATATGAATTATGATAAGACATTGTTGATAGGAATTGTGAATTATGGAAAGTTCGTTGTAATTGTAAGTTGAGAATTTTGCTTGAGGACAAGCAAAAGCTTAAGTGTGGGGGTATTTGATAAACCGTAATTGTAACATATTTTAAGCCCACATTTAGTATGCTTTTGGATGATTTAAGCCTTGAATTGTGTAATTTGGTGCTCTTAATCCTTTGTTTTCATGTTTTATACACAAGAGAGCACCGGATGATGAAAAGAACGAAAAATAGGCCCAAAACAGAGTAAAGGGCCATATCACGAAATTGACACGGCCTGGCTCAAAGTCCACACGGCCTTGCCTTGTCAAGCCTCCAGAACACAGCCTCAACCCCAATTTACACGGCCGTGCATCAACTTAGAAACCCGAACACGGCCTGAAGTCGAAGCCACACGGGCGTGTGACATGGCCGTGTCCCTGTCGTGGCAATAAACAATTTCATTTGGATTTGGATACTTTAGGGCAAAGAAACACGTTCCAAGCGCCTATAAATATCCCCTAAGTGCCACCTTTGAGGGGGCGTCAAAGCTAGGCCAAAGAGCCAAGCCGGAAAGGTCAGAGTTAAGGGAATCACTCGAAGATAGCCAGTTGATCCATCCCAAGAAGCCGGAGTTATACTCAAGACGGCAGATTTCTCCTTCAATTCCTTCAGGGGGTTTTAGGGATTTCTTATGTTTTGTTTTATCTTTTCTCTTGAGATGTTTTCTTTATTTGTCATGAACTAAATCCTTCAGATACCTGAAGGGGACGAAACCTAGATGAATTTTGTTATTTGATTTCTGAATTATATGATAATTACTTAGTTTGTTCTTAATTATGTTGCTTATCCAAATCTGATGTGCTTAGGTGCAGGAGGAATAGACGTTGCCTAAGAGTAGATCTAACATAATTAAGCGTAGTTGATCGAACGCCTAGAGATAGGGTTACGAGATTTTGCTGGATTAGGGTGAAACCTAATATGGAAGTCCATTGATCGATTTACTGCTATTCTAGGGGGTTATTATAAGCGAACGAGAGTTCCACTAATTAACCTAGGGTTAGACGTTATTCGCCCCGAGAGAGGGTTTAATATACGTTAGGGAGTCTTACGGATCAAGCTAAGTAAAGAAATCATATGGTTCAGGGTTAGATAACAAGAGAAGTCTAGGTGGATTCTTCCTGAGGGTATCGTCGTAATCAACTGAGTTTTTCTTCAAGTTATTTTCCAGTTCGTTCTTTTTGTCTTGTGTCTTTAAGCTTAGTAGTCGTTAATTTAGATTAAAGCAACTTTACTTTGTTTTTAAGGCTAATTAATAAAAAGAAAGTTAGTATTAGTACTTTTAGTTCCTTTGGGTTCTACAATCCGGTCTTGTCTAAGCTATACTACTGTTCGATAGGTACACTTGCCTTTAATCGTTGTCAGAGTTAGTTTCCAGGTTCGATCACATTCATTATAAATTTTAAACTCTGATTTCAGCGATCAGGGTGTCGAAGCTCGGAAGAGGCACTTGCGAAGGATGATCTGGGCCCCTTTCTTTTCTTGCTTGGGGTTGCTATGGATCGTTTGGGTCGTGAAGTTGACATGGTACCTGAAAAATAATTAAATATAAAGCAAGTTTCTTAACAACAATATAGCCAATGTAATTCGTACTAAATTAAGCAAAATGGTAATCAGTGTAGTGATTCTTTCAAGCAAAGAAGTATATTAAAGATGCAAAAGTTTATTCCTAAAATGAAGTCAATCAGCACCCAATTCATCAGAGATTTTTACTAAGTATTCATGAGTTTTTGATAGAAATCTCTAAATATAAATCATGCTTAATACTAAACAAGAGTGAAAAGAAAAATGGCATAATATTTATCAAGTTTTTAGTCAATAGATTGAAGTAGTGAAGGGAACCAGGGGTTGTGATTTTCTGAGATGATCAGGCACGGGCAGAGCACGGCGGTGGTACGGGTTTCTACAGAACGAACACGGCGGTGGCAGGGGCGTGGTGCTCGGTAGCACGGCTGTGGTGCGGGTGTGTGAGCGGTTTTTGGATTGTTTTTTGAAGAGAAATGGCAAGGGGAGGCGGTTTTAGGTGGAGGCGGATGTAGGTGCGGCTGGATTTGGGGAAAGGGTGTTAAAATCTGATTTTAGGTTTAGGTTTTGGGGAAGAGACGGTTAAATTTTGTTATATAGGGGAAGGGGCATGGTCAATCGCCACGCCCGTGTGAATTTTGAATAGCTCGTGCTTTTCACGATTTCTGGATTTTGGGCTCATTCAGGGTTTCTGGCACGGCCGTGGTTATATGGGCACGCCCGTGTTCGACAAGTCAGTATGTTGGCACGATGGGGTCACACGGGCGTGTATAGCCCGTGCTTGGCAAATCAGTAACTTCGCACGGTCGTTGAGCACAGCTGTGTTTGGCCTGTGGGGTATAAGTCAGTAGCTTCACACGGTTATGAAGCACGGGCGTGTTCAACCCGTGGTCGACAAGTCAGTGACCTCACACGAGTAGCTAGCACGGACGTGGTTTGGTATCGCAGCCCGTGTTGAAGAAAGAAATTTTTCCCTGTTTGTGCACGGCTACCGGCACGCCCGTGGCTCATCCCCTCTCTTGCACACGGTCGTTGGCACGCCCGTATGCAATGCCGTGTTTAAGAACCTGCACTTCTATTTGACTAATCTTTAGTGTGGAGTTAGAAATGAAAATAAAATGTTAGTGAGTTAGTGCTCGGGTTGCCTCTCGAGAAAGCGCTTGTTTATAGTCTTAAGCTAGACTTTCCCTGTTTTCGGTTCTAAAAGAAGGTTCATGGAGCAGAAGCTCCTCTCTTATTTCTCCAAAATCTGCACCATTATAAATTTTGAGTCGGTGACCATTTACCTTGAATGTGCCTTTAGTGGGATGAGTTACCTCGATTGTGCCATATGGGAAAATTGTTTTGATCATGAATGGACTTGACCATCTTGATTTCAGCTTTCCCAGAAATAATTTAAGCCTCGAGTTGTATAGTAGGACCCTACTTCGAATTGTTTTGATCTCTTGAGACAAGCATCATGGCGTCACTTTGTTGCTTCCTTGTATAGTTTTGAATTCTAGTAGGCTTCAGTTCTCCATTCGTCCAGCTCGTTCATCTGCATCATTCTTTTCTTTCCTGCAACCTTAAGATCAGAATTCAAAAACTTTATTGCCCAAAAAGCTTTGTGTTCTAATTCGAATGGTAGATGACAACTTTTCCCGTATACAAGTTTGTATGGGGATGTCCCTAGAGGTGTTTTAAATGATGTTCTATAGGCCCATAAAGCATCATCTACTTTTAATGCCTAATCTTTTCTATTTGACTTAACCGTTTTTTCTAGGATACGCTTAAGTTCTCGGTTTGCTACCTCAACTTGCCCACTGGTTTGAGGGTGATATGGGGTGGCTATCCTGTGGTATACTCCATATTTCTTTAGAACTTTTTCAAATTGAGTATTACAGAAATGAGTACCCCTATCGCTAATGATGGCTCTAGGTGTCCCAAATCGGGAAAACAGTTTCTTGAGAAACTTAACTACTACCCTGGCATCATTGGTAGGTAAAGCTTCTGCTTCTACCCATTTTGACATGTAATCAACTGCCACTAGGATGTACTTGTTTCCAAACGAGCTAGGGAATGGTCCCATAAAATCAATACCCCATACATCAAATATTTCACATGACAACATATATGTTTGAGGCATTTCATCCCGTTTAGAAATGTTACCTATTCTTTGGCATCTATCACATGAGGTAACATACCTGTTGGCATCTTTAAATAGAGTGGGCCAATAAAAACCTGATTTGAGTGTTTTGTGTGCTGTCTTAATACCACTGTAGTGTCCTCCTGAAGGTCCTGAATGGCAATGTTCTAGGATTTTGCTTGCTTCTGCCTTTGTAACGCATCTTCGAATTACCTGATCTGCACATATGCGGAAAAGAAAAGGATCTTCCCAAAAATAATTTTTCACATCAGCAAAGAATCGCTTCCTTTGGTGTTGTGTTAATTTTTTTGGCAAGATGTTAGCTGCTAAATAATTCGCAATATTTGCAAACCATGGTAACTCAGAATGTGTTATAGAAAAGAGTTGTTTTTCAGGAAACAAATCGTTTATTTCACTTTCACTGAGCTCTTTGGTATGTGGTCTTTCAAGTCTAGAAAGGTGATCCGCTGCAAGATTCTCAGCTCCCTTCTTATCTTGTATTTCCAAGTCAAATTCCTGTAAGAGTAAAATCCATCGTATGAGTCTGGGTTTTGCATCAGGTTTGTTTAAAAGATAACGAAGAGCTGAATGGTCAGTGTAAACGACGACTTTAGACAATATTAGATACTGTCTAAATTTATCAAAAGCAAAAACTACAACTAACAATTATTTTTCTGTGGTGGTGTAGTTTTCTTGTGCAGGTGTTAATGTTCTGCTAGCGTAGTAAATTGGCTGAAAATGCTTGTCTCTTCGTTGTCCCAAAACTGCACCTACTGCAAAATCACTTGCATCACACATTAGTTCCAAGGGTAAGTTCCAATCAGGTGCAATTATAATCGGAGCATTTATTAATTTATCCTTAAGGATATTAAATGCATCTAAACATTCCTGATTGAAATCGAAAGGAACATCTTTTTCTAGTAGTTTTGTCAAAGGCTTAGCTATTTTAAAAAAATCTTTAATAAATCTTCTATAGAACCCTGCATGTCCTAAAAAGCTTCTAATAGCCTTAACATAACTAGGGGGAGGTACTTTTTCTATGGTTTCAACCTTGGCTTTATCTACCTCTATTCTTTTACTAGAAATCTTATGTCCTAACACAATTCCTTCTCTAACCATAAAGTGACATTTTTCCCAATTCAAAACAAGGTTTGTTTCCTCACATCTCTTTAAAACTCGTTTTAGATTTTTAAGGAAAAGATGGAAAGAATTACCAAATACCGAGAAATCATCCATAAATACCTCCATGATGTCTTCCACGAGTTCGTCAAAGATTGCCAACATGCAACGCTGAAAAGTAGCAGGAGCATTACATAATCCAAAAGGCATTCTACGATAAGCAAATGTACCATATGGGCATGTAAATGTTGTCTTCTCTTGATCTTCAGGAGCTATGGGAATTTGGAAGTAGCCGGAGAGTCCGCCCAAGAAGTAGTAGTACATATGTCCGGATAGTCTTTCTAACATTTGATCTATGAAGGGTAGAGGAAAATGATCTTTTCTGGTGGCGTTGTTTAGTTTTCTGTAGTCTATGCAGACTCTCCATCCTGTAACTGTTCTTGTAGGGATTAACTCATTCCTTTCATTGGGCACCACCGTCATGCCTTCTTTCTTTGGAACTACCTGCACAGGACTTACCCAAGTGCTATCAGAAATAGGATAAATTATTCCTGCATCTAGAAGTTTAATTACCTCGGCTTTGACTACTTCTTTCATGTTAGAGTTTAGCCGTCTCTGGGGTTGTACACACGGCTTGTATTATTCTTCCATTAAAATTTTATGGGTGCAGAACGAAGGGCTTATACCCTTGATGTCAGAAATTTTCCAAGCTATGGCCCTTTTACGTTCTCTTAGAACCTGTATCAATTCCTTTTTTTCCTTGTGTTCTAGTTCTGAAGAGATAATAACCGGTAGCGTAGAATTTTCCCTAAGGAATGCATATTCCAAGTGTTTTGGCAACTGTTTCAATTCCAGACTGGGTGGCTCTTCAATCGAAGATTTTTGTTTTATTTCGTCATTATTTCCAATGCTTTCTTCTTTCATTTGTCGAAATGAAGATGTATTCAAGTTCATCTCTTCGCCTTCATCTTCTTCCCCCTCTTCTTGAGTCTGGCACAGTTCCATCGTGTCGTCATGGATTATTTCCTGTAATGAACTTTGAATGTATGAGTAGTAGTATCAACAAAATAACAGGAATCATCTTGTTCTTTAGAATATCGCATGGCATCATAAATTTGAAAAATAATTTCCTCATCGCCTATCCTTAGTGCAAGTTTCCCGTCACCTACATCAATAACAGCTCTAGCAGTAGCTAAAAAGAGACGCCCTAGAATTAAAGGGACATTAATGTCTTCATCCATGTATAACACAATAAAATCAACAGGGAAAATAAATTTATCAATTTTTACCAAGACATCTTCGATAACTCCTCTAGGATATTTAATGGGTCTATCAGCTAACTGAGTACTCATCCTAGTGGGTTTTGGTTCCCCAAGATCTAGTTGTTTAAACATTTTGTAAGGCATTAAATTAAGACTGGCACCTAGATCAGCTAATGCTTTCTTAATATTCAGGCTACCAATTAAACAATGGATGGTAAAACTTCCTAGATCTTTTAATTTGGTTGGTAGCTTGTTTTGGAGGATGGCTGAGCATTCTTCATTAAGTTCCACTGTCGACACTTCTTCAAGCTTCCTTTTGTTCGTTAGGAGTTCTTTTAAGAATTTTGCGTACTTCGGCATCTGTGAAATAGCTTCAACAAAGGGTAAGTTAATATGTATTTGTTTAAAAAGTTCAAGAAACCTACCGAATTGGGCGTCTAGTCATTCCTTTTTCATCTTTACTGGATATGGGATTGCTGGTTTGCTTTCATTTCGTACCGGATTTGCTTCCTCAACTCCCTCATTTCTTGGTTTGTTACCTTCGTGTGGGATTTGTTTCTTGGTTCGACTAATTCCTTTCCACTTCTTAATGTAACTGCTTTTACCTGTTCTGTTCCTTTAGAAAAGATTTCTGCCTGTATTTCACAAATCATCTTAGTAAGTAGTCCAACTGACTTAGAGAGCTCCCCGAATGACTCAGTAAGTTTTTCAACTAATGCTTGTTGATCTTTAAGTGTTGTCTCAGTTTTGTGGAAACGGTTTTCAGTGTCTACCGGAAATTTTGTCAGCATCTCCTCGAGGGTTGGTTTCTTCTCTTATGGATAGGGCTGATTTTGAAAGTTTTGAGGAGGTTGCTGCCTTTGATTTCCTTGATTTCCTTGACCTCCCCATGAAAATTTTGGGTGGTTCCTCCAACCTGGATTGTAAGTATTACTATAGGGATTATTATTGGATCTAAAATTATTACCTATGTAATTCATCTGTTCGCCCTCTGCTTCCGGTTGGTAGGGTGGGTACTCAGGATTCGCCACGGTTCCACTTGTGTTGCATTGCATGACTGGGTGTACCTGCGAAGAACACAAACTATCAATCTTTTTATTCATCATCTCTACCTGTGTTGATAGCATGGTTATCGCCTCGAGATTGTAAACTCCAGCTGATTTTGTTGGTCTCATCCTTGTAACCTGCCACTGATAATTGTTCAGTGACATCTCCTCAATGAACTCGTAAGCTGCTTCAGGAGTCTTGTTATTCAGAGTTCCACCGGCGGCTGAATCAATTAGTTGCCTCGTGGAAGGATTTACACCATCGTAGAAAGTTTGGACTTGTAGCCACAAGGGTAGACCATGGTGTGGACACCTTCTCAAGAGATCTTTGTATCTCTCCCATGCATCGTATAATGTCTCTAAATCCATCTGCACAAAAAAAGAGATATCATTCCGTAATTTAGCCGTTTTGGCCGGTGGGAAATATTTAAAAAAAAATTCGGTCATTTGTTCCCATGTAGTGATTGACCCTCGTGGTAACGAGTTTAACCACTACTTGGCTTTATTCCTTAATGAGAAAGGGAATAATCGAAGACGTATGGCATCATCAGAATCGCCATTTATTTTGAAGGTATCACAGAACTCTAAAAAATTAGCTATATGCGTGTTTGGATCTTCCTCCTACAAACCATCAAATTGAACAAACTGTTGAATCATTTGTATTGTGTTAGGCTTTAATTCAAAATTGTTAGCAGCTATAGCAGGCCTAACAATACTAGATTCTGCTCCTGTTAAATGCGGTTTAGCATAATCAAACATTGTCCGTGGAGCATTGCGTTCCCCCACATCATGTGGTTGTGGGTTATTCTCGTCCATCCCTTCAGTAGGATTGGATCTGTCTTCTTGACCTTTCTCTGTGTAATTTAGGGCTTGCCTGATTTCTCTGCGAGTCCTACGAACGGTAGCTTCAATTTCACTATCGTATACCAAAGGTCCTCCCGAGTTACTTCTAGTCATAAACTAGAGGTACCTGGTAGGAGAGGAAAGAAAGGAAGAAAAATTAGCAAAAAAATAAAATTTGACCTAAAAAGAAAACAAATTGCGAAAGATAACAATTAATGGCTAAAGTAATAAAAATAGAGCTTTATTAATATTTTAGTTCCCCGGCAACGGCACCAAAAACTTGATCGCTGAAATCAGAGTTTTAAAAATTTATAATGAATGTGATCGAACCTGGAAACTAACTCTGACAACGATTAAAGGCAAGTGTACCTATTGAACAGTAGTATAGCTTAGGCAAGACCGGATTGTCGAACCCAAAGGAACTAAAAGTACTAATACTAACTTTCTTTTTATTATTTAGCCTTAAAAATAAAGTGAAGTTGCTTTAATCTAAATTAACGACTACTAAGCTTAAAGACACAAGACAAAAAGAACGAATTGGAAAATAAGTTGAAGGAAAACTCAGTTGATTATGACGATACCCTCAGCAAGAATCCACCTAAACTTCTCTTGTTATCTAACACTGAATCATATGATTTCTTTACTTAGCTTGATCCGTGAGACTCCCTAACATATATTAAACCCTCTCTCGAGGCGAATAACGTCTAACCCTAGGTTAATTAGTGGAACTCTTGTTTGCTTATAATAACCCCCTAGAATAGCTGTAAATCAATCTATGGACTCCCATATTAGGTTTCACCCTAATCCGGTAAAATCTCGTGACCCTATCTCTAGGCGTTCGATCAACTCCGCTCAATTATGCTAGATCTACTCTTGGGCAGGGTCTATTCATCCTCTACCTAAGCAGGATTAAGCAACATAATTAAGAACAAACTAAGTAATTATCATATAATTTAGAAATCAAATAACAAGATTCATCTAGGTTTCATCCCCTTCAGGTATCTGAAGGGTTTAGTTCATGACAAATAAATAAAACATCTCAAGAGAAAAGATAAAAAAAAACATAAGAAATCCTTAAAACTCCCTGAAGGAATTGAAGGAGAAATCCACCGTCTTGAGTACAACTCCGGCTTCTTGGGATGGATCAACTGGCTATCTTCGAGTGATTCCCTCAACTCTGACCTTCTCGGCTTGGCTCTTTGGCCTAGCTTAGACGCCTCCTCAACGATGGTATTTAGGGGGTATTTATAGGCTCTTGGAATGCGATTCTTTCTCCCTAAGTATCCTTTTCCGACTGAAATTGTCTAAAGCCACGACAAGGGCACAGCCATGTCACACGCCCGTGTTTGGATTTCTAAGTTGAGGCACGGCCGTGTAAATCGGGGTTGAGTCTGTGTTCTAGATGCTTGACGAGGCACGGCCGTGTGGGCTTTGGGATTAAAATATGTTATAATTATGGTTTATCAGCAGTCTCAACTAGAGATGATGTACAATGAAAGTCAAGTCAGAATTCAGTTGTGAGATTAAAGAGATTTGAAATCTGAAGCTATGTGTGAATTTGAGATTAATCTACTTTCTGGTAAGATTTTCGGGGACGAAAATCCCTAAGGGGGGAGAGTTGTAACAGCCCGGTTTAGACCCTAGTCGTAACAGTGGATTCGGAACCACAAATCTGAAGTCGTAAAATTATTTTTTAATATTATTTTTGCATTTACAGTATGTAAATTTATATGTGTGAAAATTTCGTGATTTAATTTTATCGATTGGTTGGTTAATTTGATAAAAGGACTTAATCGCGCAAAATGCAAAAGTTGTATGCTATTTGTTAATGTGCTATATTGCTATGGCTTATTAACTATGAAGTCCTTATTATGCAAATGGGCCATTGATATTGTTAATGAACAATAATGACCATCCACTAAGTGTTTATAAATTATATTAATTAAGGTTGAATAAGTAATTATAGAAATAAGGTTATTATTAAATAAAACATTGTCCGTGTTTTGCTTATATATTTGCATGTTCAACCGAATATAGAGAAAAGAAATAAGGTTTGATGCTTGGTGAATTTCGACACCTTTAAATCTTGATTTAGGTATGTTCTTTGCTCGGTTTTTGATGATATTTACGTTTTTTAGATCGTTGCTTTGTCTTCTACCTAGCCCATGTATCAATTTCTGAATTTGATTAAGATTGTGAGTTATGCCATTGATGATTTTGTAAGCTTTGTGATGATAGCTGATGAAATATGAAAGTTATGTGATAGGTTAATATGTTTTGTCTTTGAATTTCTGATGAATTTGACTATTTTGGGCTAAATTGTGAAAATGAGAAATTGAGGGACTAAAATGTGAAATAAATGAAATATATGGGCTTATATGAAGTGTGGTAATATTCGGCCAAGCATTGATTGAATTGAATTATGCATATTGATCGTTGTTTTATGCGATGTCAAAGTCTTAAAATTTATATAAAGAATGATCGAACCTGGAAACTAACTATGACAACAATTTGAGGCAAGCGCACCTATCGAACAATAGTATAGTTCAGGCAAGATCGGATTGTTGAAACCAAAGGAATCAAAAGTACTAATACTAACTCTCTTTTTATTATCTAGCCTAATAATTAAGGGAATTGTTTATCTAATCTAAAATTAACTAACAACTAATCTAAAGATGCAAAGACAAAGAAGAATGAAATTGGGGAAAATAACTTTGGGAAAAACCAATTGATTAAGACGATACCCGAGGAAGAATCCGCCTAGACTTCACTTGTTATCTAACTCTGAACCAGACGATTTATTCATTTGACTTGATCCGTAGCATTCCTTAAGTTATATTAATCCCTCTTTCGAGGCGACTAACTTCTAACCCTAGGTTGATTAATTGAAATCTCTTTCTAATTAAAACCCCTAGAATTGTATTAACTCGATCTATGGACTCCCATATTAGGTTTCACCCTAATTCGACAAAATCTCGTCACCCTATCTCTAGGCATGCAATTAACTCTGCTTAATTATGCTAGATCTACTCTTAGGCGGGGACTTTCGCTCCTCCACCTAAGCACATCACACTTGAATTAATATCCCAAAAATATCAACACAAGGATTAAGATCACATAATTAAGAACATGTCAAATATTTATCATATAGTTCAGCAAACGATAACAAGATTCATCTTAGGTTTCATCCCCCTCAGGTATCTGAGGGTTTAGTTCATAACAATAAAAGAAAACATCTCAGAAGAAAAGATAAAACAAAACATAAGAAATCCCTAAAACCCCCTGAAGGAATTGAAGGAGAGATCCTCCGTCTTGATTATAACTCGGGCTTCTTGAGATGGATCAACTGGCTATCTTCGAGTGAATCCCCCCAAATCTGCCCTCTTTGGCCTAGCTGGACGCCCCTTGACTAAAGCCTTGGGTTCCCCCCTTCTAGGTTATACTTAGGGTGTTTATATAGGCTTCTGAATGTGTTTCTTTGCCCCTAAGTATCCTAATCCGAGTGAAACTTCTCTTTGTCACGGCAAGGAAACGCCTATGGCACACGCCCGTGTAAGTCATGGCCAGGCCATGTTCGAGGCTGTTGAATAAGGCACGGCCGTGTGGTCTTGGGCCCAGGCCGTGTGGATTTCGTGATATGGCCCATTTACTTCATTTTGGGCCCATTTTTCGTTCTTTTCGCCATCCGGTGCTCTTTTGAGTGTAAAATATGAAAAGGATTAAGAGCACCAAATTACATAATTCAAGGTTTAAATCATCCAAAAGCATGCTAAATGTGGGCTTAAAATATGTTGCTTTTACGGTTTATCAAATACCCCCACACTTAAGCTTTAGCTTGTCCTCAAGCAAAATTCTCAAATCACAATTAAAACGAACTTCCTTGATTCATAATATTCTTTGATAATGATTCATCATAATTCATAGATAATTCATACATTGATAATTTAACTCAAACGGTCCTAAAGATTCATACAATCAAAGTCACACATTTATAGCACAAAACATAGGTGTTTCCCATTATCTAAATAATTACCTTTGATTCAAAATCGACAAGGATTGACGTCCTCACTAAAGATTCACTCAAATCACTAGAGGTGTTTTAAGGTTTAAGAAAAAGCACTCAAAAGTCAAACATGAAGAATTAATCCCATAGGCTTGCATGAAAATCAAATCTCCACCACTATAATATGAGATGATACACAATTCAAAAGTCTTTAACAAGGTTGTAACGGGGCTTGGGTTAAAGGTGTGGATAAAGGTTGAATTAGAAGGTTAGAATCGAGATTGAATTGACAAATTACCTAACTAGAAGAATGAACTAATCAATTGAAAACTAATAATACGAGCTTTTTCTTCAAGATTTGAAATTTAAACATGTAAGCTCACTTAGTAGAACTAATAATGACTATACTTTTAATTTTTTTTTAAGAACACATATAAAGGATGAATCTAACGATTGAAATAAATAGAATAGTTAAGCAACTAATCAAATCAAATCTCAATGTAAGGGTAGTAAAGAAGGATGGTGATGACAAATACAAAGGGTTTTTGGTTAATATTAGTGGGTGAGTCAATAAAAAGGGTTAGGATTAAACGGGGTTCACTAGGGGTTAATTGTGAAGGTAGGCTTTTAGTGGAATGAGTGGGTTAAATCCTAGGTGCCTTTATCATCTCTGTATACCAAATCAAAGGTGTGGTCTTGACATGTATAATCGATGCAAGTTCTAGAATAACAAATCAATGTTGACACACTCATAATCAATAAAGTGAGCACGAAAGAATGTATGCTTTAAAAGGCTCAAAATCCCACAAAAAATTATGGGTTTTTGACATCAACCTTGTAAATTTCAAACTTCAAGGTAATAATTAGATTCAGGTAGACAACCTAACAAAATTTTAATTTTTGGAAAATAGACTTATCATGCTTGATTCTCTATTATCCTTCAAATTTAATCATCAATGCACAATTATCAATGACTTAATCCAAAACACATCAATAAAAATCATAAATCAAAGGAAATTTCATTCTAATCATAATATGAGAGACTTACTTTAGAACAAGGCATAATTTAGGGATTTTCAAATAATACTATGGTTAACCCCCCACACTTAAGATGTACATTGCCCTCAATGTACAAAGATAGATAATAACACATTAATAATAAAATCATAAGATAGGGAGAGAAGTGAAACTTCCTGAATTATGGATAAAATCCTTGAGTTGGGAGTCCCGAGGTGTGGTGGCTGCTACCGAGCTCTGCGCTACATGAAGAAATTGGGAAGCTCGTAGGGAATTAGCCACGAAATATTAAGACACATTTAGAATAAACTGAATAAATAATTAAATACAAGAAAGATAAAGAGAAAGGAAATAGAAGTGTAAATAAAAATAAAAGATGAATGGACCGAAGAGTCCTTATTGTTGGATGGTTCGCGAGGTGGGTGTGACTTCTAAGGCTGTAATGGGGTGGTGGTCGTGGTTCCGGTGTGATTCTGTAGTAGCCTTTAGAACCTAAATCAAAGAAAATGAAATAAAATAAACTAATTTAAGCATAAGATAGTCAAAGAGAAGGAAAATAAATGAGAAGAGTAAAGAAGAAGAAAAATTAAATGGCCTCAAAGATCCTTGGCTTGTCGAGTGGATGAAGCGGCCAGCATGAACTTATGTAGATCGGTCTCCCACGGGGGACTGTGTTTGGATCCTTCCACTTCTTCGACATAGTTGTGGTGTGGCTCGATGGTTGGGGAAAAGATTAGAGAAGATAAGTATGAAAGGGTTTGAGAAGGAGAAGGAAAATAAAATGGTATGGGAGAAGAGGGGTGGGTGGTTTAAATAGAAATTTGGGGTCTGGTGCATTCCCACGCCCGTGTACCATGGGCGTGTTAAGTTACACGACCGTATTGCACGGCCGTGTTATGCTTTGTTCGCTTCTCCCACGCCCATGGTCAGGTCTCCATACCCGTGTATGATCTAACAGTGTCGGCCACGGCCGCATCACACGGCCGTGGGCGTGGTAGTTGGAGTCCGTGACTCGAGGATATGATTTGTTCTGACTCATACCATCTCTGCCATGTCAGTACTTAGATTCGGTGATCCACACGGCCACGGCCACGGCCGCGTGGCTTGAAAATATGCACTTTTGGTTAGTTTATAATTAGATGCGGGAGTAGAAATAAATAATAAAATAAAAATTAAAATTAAAATTAAAGGAATGTAAAAGTTAATAGAGTTAGTGCTCGAGTTACCTCCCGAGAAGCGCTCGTTTATAGTCTTAAGCTAGACTTACCTCTCATTCGCATAGTCATGGTGGTTTGAGGAGTTGGAAGTCCTTCCTCATGCTAGCAGTTCCATTGTCATTATGGAGTGTAAGACGAGTAGCATTTATTTTCAAAGTGCCAAAAATAGGGTTACTTACCTCGACTGTTCTGTATGGGAAAATATTGATCACCTTAAAAGGGATTTCTTTGTTTGTGTTAGGATCAGGGGGAGATATTCGTGGGTCTGCTTTTTCTATCAGTACCTGATCTCCAATTTTGAACTTGTCTGTCTCATAGAGTGCTTTGGTTCTGCTTCATGTGTCCCTAGTTTTTCTTTGTGATGCATCTTCCACTATTCTAGTTCATCGATCTGAATCCCTTGTTCCTTGTGAGTTATTTTCTTGTAGGCACGAGGTCTAAGATCGGACTCAGTTGTGTTCTTTTATGGTGCTTCCTGAAAAGAAGGGTAACTGAATGGTTATCAATAGAATTTACTTTCTTACCTTGATTATTCGATGTCCTTGATGAATCGAGAGCTTAAAGAGTGACTGTCTCGTCACCTACACAGAGTATGAGTTCTCCTGTGTCGACATCGATTTTAATCCTAGCAGTTGCTAAGAATGGTCTCCCTAAAATTAGGGGGATCATGTTGTCCTCATCCATGTCTAAAACGAAAAATTCTACTAGGAATACGAATTTATCAATCTTTATGAGTACATCTTCAATTATGCCCCTAGGGATTCTAACAGATTTATCAGCTAATTGAATGCTCATCCTAGTTTGTTTGGGCTTCCCTAGACCTAGTTGTTTAAACATTTTATAAGGCATGACATTTATGCTTGCCCCTAAATCAGCTAACGCATCATCAACAGTTAAACTACCAATTAAGCATGGAATTGTAAAACTCCCTGGATCTTTTAATTTCCGTGGTAGTTTATTTTGCAACATTGCTGTGCACACTGCGTTCAGTTCCACATGTGATTCCTCGTCTATCTTTCGCTTATTTGTCAATAGCTTCTTTTATAGAATCTGGCATCTGCGAAAGAGCTTCAAGAAACGGTAAGTTTAAGAAAGAGCTCCTCTGTGTCTTCTTTTGTTATCGCTTCGGGATATGGTATGCGAGGTTGGTACTCTTTGATGACCGATTTTGGCTTCACCTCAACCTTACCTTCTTCTACCACATTCTTTTGCCTTAAAATGGGCTCGTCTAACCCTTCACTATCTTGAGCTATTATGGCCTGAATTTGCTCTTTTGGGTTAGTCTCGGTGTTGCTCGGTAGGCTTCCTTGTGGTTTTTCAAAGATCTGCTTAGCAAGTTGCCCTAACTGATTCTCGATCCTTTGAATCGATGCTTGTTGATTTTTTTCTGTGTTTTGGAAACGTGTTTCTATATTTTGTAAACGTGTTTCTGTGGTTGCTATGAATTTTTTCAGCATCTCTTCAAGGTTCGGCTTCTTTTCCTGCGGGTAGGGCTGTTGTTGGAAGTTTTGGGATGGTTGTTGCCTTTGATTTCTTTGACCACCCCATGAGAAATTGGGGTGGTTCTTCCAACCTGAATTATACGTATTACTATAAGGGTTATTTTTAGATCGGAAATTGTTACCCATATAGTTCATTTGTTCGCTCTCCATGCCCTGTCCGTAGGGTGGGTACTCAGGATTCGCCACTTCTCCACTTGCGTCGCAGTGCATAACTGGATGTGCCTGTGAAGAACCATATAAACCATCAAATTTTTTATGTAGCATCTCTACCTGATTTGATAGCACGGTTACTGCGTCGAGGTTGAAAACTCTGGCTGCTTTGGCTGGCTTTGTCCTTGTGACTTGCAACTGATAGTTATTCAGAGACATCTCTTCTATAAACTCGTAGGCTGCTTCAGGAGTTTTGTTGTTTAGAGTTCCGCCAGCTGCTAAATTGATTAATTGCCTTGTTGAAGGGTTCACACCGTTGTAGAAAGTTTGGACCTGTAGCCACAAAGGTAATCCGTGGTGTGGGCACCTTCTTAACAAATCCTTGTATCTCTCCCATGCGTCGTAAAGTGTCTCTAAATCCATCTGCACAAAAGAAGAGATATCATTCCTTAACTTGGCCATTTTGGCCGGCGGAAAATATTTTAATAAAAAGTTTTCGGTCATTTGATCCCATGTAGTGATTGACCCTCGTGGAAGAGAATGTAACCACTGTTTGGCTTTATTCCTTAGAGAAAAGGGAAATAATCGAAGACGGATGGCATCATCAGAAACGCCATTTATTTTGAAGGTATCACAGAATTTTAGAAAATTCGCTAAGTGTGTATTAGGATCCTCATCCTGCAAACCATCAAACTGAACAAACTATTGTATCATCTGTATAGTGTTAGGTTTTAGTTCAAAATTATTTGCAGCAATAGTAGACCTAACAATACTTGACTCAGTTCCTGTTAAGCTAGGTTTAGCATAATCATACATAGTTCGAGGAGCATGATTTTCGGTCATCTCTAGAGGTGGCGGATGATTTTCAGCCATCTCTTCGGTGGTATTAATTTCGGCTTCTTGCTCTTCTTCTATGTAGTTTAAGCTTCGCCTTATTTCTCTGCAATTTTTGCGAATGGTGCCTTCAATATCACTGTCGTAAAGTAAGGGTCTTGTCGGGTTCCTTCTAGTCATAAACTACAGGCACCTGAAAGGCACAAAAGAAAGAAAATTTAGCAAAGCAAAAAAAAATAGATTGAAAAAAAAATGGCTAAAGTAATAAAACTTAAGCTTTCTTAATATTTTAGTTCCCCGGCATCTGCGCCAAAAACTTGGTCATTGTTTTATGTGATGTCAAAGTCTTAAAATTTATATAAAGAATGATCGAACCTGGAAATTAACTATGACAACGATTTGAGGCAAGCGCACCTATTGATCAATAGTATAGTTAAGGCAAGACCGGATTGTCGAACCTAAAGGAACCAAAAGTACTAATACTCTCTTTTTATTATCTAGCCTAAGAATTAAGGGAATTGTTTATCTAATCTAAAATTAACTAACAACTAATCTAAAGATTCAAAGACAAAGAAGAATGAAATTGGGGAAAATAACTTTGGGAAAAACCAATTGATTAAGACGATACCCGAGGAAGAATCCTCCTAGACTTCACTTGTTATCTAACTCTAAACCAAACGATTTATTCATTTGACTTGATTCGTAGGATTCCCTAAGTTATATTAATCCCTCTCTCGAGACGACTAACTTCTAACCCTGTTGATTAATTGAAATATCTTTCTAATTAAAACCCCTGGAATTACATTTACTCGATCTATGGACTCCCATATTAGGTTTCACCCTAATCCGGCAAAATCTCGTCACCCTATCTCTAGGCGTGCGATCAACTCCGTTTAATTATGCTAGATCTACTCCTAGGCAGGGACTTTTGCTCCTCCACCTAAGCACATCACACTTGAATTAATATCCCAAAAATATCAACACAAGGATTAAGAACAAGTCAAATATTTATCATATAATTCAGCAAACGATAACAAGACTCATCTTAGGTTTCATCCCACTCAGGTATCTGAGGGTTTAGTTCATAACAATAAAAGAAAACATCTTAGAAGAAAAGCTAAAACAAAACATAAGAAATCCCTAAAACCCCCTGAAGGAATTGAAGGAGAGATCCTCCGTCTTGAGTATAACTCGGGCTTCTTGAGATGGATCAACTAGCTATCTTCGAGTGAATCCCCACAAATCTGCCCTCTTTGGCCTAGCTAGACGCCCCCTAACTAAAGCCTTGGGTTCCCCCCTTCTAGGTCATACTTAGGGTGTTTATATAGGCTTCTGAATGTGTTTCTTCGACCCTAAGTATCCTTATCCGAGTGAAACTTCTCTTTGTCACAGCAGGGACACACCTATGGTACACCCCCGTGTAAGTCGTGGCCAGGCCATGTTCGAGGCTGTTGAATGAGGCACGATCGTGTGGTCTTGGGCCCAGGCCGTGTGGATTTCGTGATATGGCCCATTTACTCCATTTTGGGCCCATTTTCCGTTCTTTTCGTCATTCGGTGCTCTTCTGAGTGTAAAACATGAAAACAAAGGATTAAGAGCACCAAATTACATAATTCAAGGTTTAAATCATCCAAAATCATGCTAAATGTGGGCTTAAAATATGTTGCTTTTACGGTTTATCACATATTCTGTGATTTTGTGAAATAGAGACTAAAGTGTCAAAATGTGAAAATGTGAGGGCTAATTTGTAAAATGCCCTATGTAACACCCCTTACTCGGGTTCAACGCAGGAACTGGATATGAGGCTTCACCGAACTTAACTTGCTTAAACATACATTATCGAGCTATAAAATTTTGTTTCGACTTAAAACTTTTTCATTCATATACATAACGTTCCTAAATTGGGCCTACGAGACCCTAAACATATATACGAAAGGTTTCGAAATTAAAGCAGAAACTTTTTCACACTTAGAAAATTTTTGCCTAAAACAAGGAATTTTTTTTTTCATTTCAAACCTACAGGGGTTTTCACACTACCGGACACAAGCCCGTATCTAAGGCCCGTGTCCCTCACACGGCCTAGACACTCTTGTGTCCTCACCCGTGTGTGAAAACCTTAGCATTCTGTTTATGACGTCAACAAACTCTTAAGGGGCACATGGCCTAGTCACATGCCCGTGTGCTGGCCCGTGTGACGAATTGGATTCTCACAAATTTGATGCAGGGAACACATGACCTATCAACACACCTATGGGGCTGACCGTGTGTCATACACGACCTTGACACACGCCCGTGTGTCTACCCGTGTGGACAGTTAAAAGGCTATTTACCAAGCCAATTGCCACCCTGAAACATAAACACACATATACCACCACAAGCAACACATACCATGGAAATAATACACTATGAAGAATCACAAAATCATCATTCATACACTACACATTTTACTCCATCAATTGCATGAACTTTCTCTTCATAAAACCCATCATCATTAAATATATGAAACTTAACAATATTGGCCAATCCCTAATGGCCATTTACAAAATGAGTGAGTAACAATAATAGCCAACACTTTGGCTTTCAAATATGACATAACACAAGATGACCAAGTTTCTATACGTGCCATAGTCAAAATAAATAAACTTTACTGTACCAAAAGAATAGTTGATAGTGTGATCCGAACTCCGACGTCCTACGATCCCCGAGCTAGCTTGGTGATACTACAGGGAAAAGGGAAAAGAGAGGGGTAAGCATAAAGCTTAGTAAGTTTGCATGAAATAAATAGCATCATAAAGACTTATAATAACATCCATTCATCTCATAGAATGATAGCAACCAAGATCTCAAATACATCAACATAACTTACTCATGCACAATCTTACCAAATCACACATCACAATTCGCATTTATATCTCGTATATTACTCATGGGTACCTGTAACACTTCATCATATAACTTTAGTACTTTTAATCTCTTAAACATAAACTTGGCTTTTCGTCATCTATTCATAAACTTAGCTCTTTGCCCGTTGAACTACTCAGAATATCGAAGGATACTCAATCATCATACATGTATCACGATGCCAATGCCATATCCCAGATATGGTCTTACACGAGATCTCTTATCTTGATATCGATGCCATATCCCAGATATGGTCTTCTACGAGATCGTACATAGATGTCAACGCCATGTCCCAGACATGGTCTTACACGAGATCTTTCTTTGGTGCTGAGGACATGTCCTAGACATGGTCTTATACGGGACCTTCCTTATTTGATGCCGATGCCATGTCCCATACATGGTCTTATACGGGACCTTCCTCATCTCATGTTGTGACATGGGTATCCTTGTTATTCCGAATATTCAACCGGGACTTTGACTTAACATGTTTTCATCATTTTCTGATCGAGGCATCATTAGTCAATTTTCATAGAAATAATATTCATTATCATAATATCAAGTAATTTTTAAAATATAAAAACACTATGAAGCTTTAATTCACACAAACTTACCTCAGTACTCAAAATGTGTGTAGATATTTGATTTAGTCCACAACCTTGTTCTTGAATCGGTTTCAGTCCGGGCTTCGCGTTTCTTGATCTATAATAACAATTCCACTTGTTTATTACTCACATTGACTAAATTGACTCATGAATCATACTTTGGCAAAATTAACGATTTTGCCCCTAAACTTTCTCATAATTACACTTATGCCCCTAGCCTCGTAAAATGATTTTTATTCAACTTTCTTGTATTTTAAGCCTAGCTGAATTATTTTCTTAACTACAATAACCCCCAATTTCTACTATTTCACTCATGTATGACCAGTTTTACAACTTTTACAATTTGGTCCTTTTATGCATTTTTCATGAAAATCACTTAGAAAAAAGATGTTTGTCATACATCAAACTGTCATATTCTTCCTTAAATCATCAAAATACATGCATGTCATACATGGGAAAACTTTTGAACATAAACCCTAGATCGGGTGTTGGAAGGCTGCTAGGTGCGTGGGTGGATGGGTGCAGAAGCAAGCTGCAACGCATAGTAGGGGCTGCGCGCAAGCAGCAGCGTGAGGGCCCTTCGGCAAGCAGGCCTAGGGCGTGCGCAGGTGCGGAGCACAGGAGCATGAAATGGCCTGGGCAGTTGGGCTGGAGAAGCGATTGTAACGGCACAGGGAGGCCACTGGCGTGCCTGTGTGCGCGAGCTGCTGGACTATTGGGCGTGCGGCTAGGTGCTTCAGCTAGGAGGTGTTGGCACTTAGGTTTTGGGTTTTTTGAAAGATGAATGAATGGGAAGAGGCATGGGTGGAATTTATAGTGAAAGTAATAGGAATTAGAGTAAAACTCTTAAAGTAATTTAATAATTAAAAAATTCTAATTCTAAACCTACTCAAAGTTAACAACAATTAATAATATGCATATGAAATTATCAATTGCTATTAAATTATTAAGATAAACATGAAATATAATTAAATAAAATTAATCCTAATTCTAAGCTAAGTTGATAAAAATTAATATATAGATTATAAGAGATATAATTATATATTAAAGTTTATCATATTACTATAAAAATATATATTAAGTAAAAATATTTATTTTAGATGCCTTTTGGAAATATTTACAAAAAGAGACACCTAGTTTTTATTATTTACGAAAATAGCAACCAAATTTTAAAAACAATTCAATTAAGTCTTTAGACTTAATGAAAATTTGAAATTGAGTTGCAATTTAAGACGGGTCAAAATTGACCTTTTTATTTGAAAAATCAAAAATTTATTTCGTCATTTAGGGAATAATTTCTCTAAAATTATGTAAGAATCAATTCCAGGAAAGATTGGAAGGGTCACAAGCGGTCCCGCTTAAGTTCCAATCTCCTAGATAGAATTTATTTAAATATAATAAACCCGAAAATATACCCTAGATAATTTATTAAAAACAAGAAAATTTAAATATCTGATAAACTGAACAAGATTTGATCCTGTTCAGGTTTTTCTCCGTAGTAATGTTTCGAACGCTGAGCGTTGACCTGAAAATTACCTCCCTTACCTATGAGTTCAACAACTCCATATGGATAGATGCGATGAATCGTAAATGGACCAGACCAACATGATTTTAACTTACCTGGGAGGAACTTCAATCTGGAATTAAATAACAAGACTTGCTGACCTGCTTCAAATTATTTAACTTGAATGTGCTTGTCATGCCATTTCTTGAGTCTTTCTTTGAGTAATTTGGCATTTTTGTATGAGAACATTCGGAATTCCTCCAGCTCGTTGAGTTGGAGCATCCGTTTCTCTCTAGCAAGCTTAAGATCCAAGTTGAGTCGTCGAAGAGCCCAGTAAGCTTTGTGCTCTAACTCCAGAGGTAGATGACAGGCTTTCCCAAAGACCAACCTGTAGGGTGACATTCCGAAAGGTGTCTTGTATGCTGTTCAGTAATCCCATAAAGCATCATCTAATCTCTTGGACCAATCTCGTCGGTTCGGCCAAACTACCTTCTCTAGTATGCCTTTGATCTCCTTATTCGCTAGCTCAGCTTGCCCATTTGTCTACGGATAGTAAGCTGTAGCAACCTTGTGTTTCACTCCATGTTTATCTAACAACCATTCTAACCACTTGTTCACAAAATGGGTCCCTTCATCGCCGATAATAGCTCTTGGGGTTCCAAAACTTGTGAACACGTGTTTCTGCAAGAGCTTCATCACAACTTTAGCATCGTTCGTCGAATAAGCTTCAGCCTTGACCCATTTGGACACATAATCTACTGCTACCAATATGTACTTGTGACCAAAAGACGGAGGGAATGGACCAAGAAAGTCAATACCCCAAACATCAAACAATTCTACCTCAATGATATTTGTTCGAGGCATCTCATTTCTATTGGTGACATTTCCAACCCTTTGACATTGATCACAACTCTTTATGTAAGTGTATGCATCCTTGAATAGTATTCGCCAAAAGAATCCGGTTTGCAATACTTTGGCCACTGTACGCGTACCTCCAAAGTGTCCCCCACTTGGAGATGAGTGACAGTGGTATAACATCTTTGGTATTTCATCTTCCGCCACACATCTCCTGATCATCTGATCTGCACACTTTTTAAAAAAATATGGCTCTTCCCAGAAATAGTACTTCGCATCGTGAAGAAACTTTTTCCTTTGTTGATACGTTTTATCAATCGGCATCAAACCACAAGCTAAATAGTTAGCAATATCAGCAAACCAAGGAATATTATGGACATGATTTACCTTCAGTATGTGCTCATCTAGAAATGTCTCCTGAATCGATACAAGTGGAGAATTTTCCTCTTGCTGCTCTAATTTGGACAAGTGATCTGCTACTTGGTTTTCTACTCCCTTTCGATTTTGAATTTCTAGATCAATCTTGGCTTAATTAAGTACTTAATTACTGAGTGGTCCTATAGACAATCACTTTTTTACCTAAAAGATAAGATCGAAACTTGTCGAAAGCAAACACAATAGCAAGTAACTCTTTTTCTGTTACCGTATAATTCAGTTGAGCTTTGGTTAGAGTTCGACTTGCGTAGTAGATGGGATGAAAAATTTGTTCCTTCGCTGGCCCAAGGCAACTCCAATTGCGGAGTCACTTGCGTCACACATCAATACGAATGGCAAATCCCAGTCTGGTGTGACGATTATGGGTGCCATGACTAATTAACTCTTCAAATCGTTGAAGGCTTTTAAGCTTTCCTCATCAAATTTGAATATTGAGTCCTTTTCCAATAATTTGCATAAGGGTTTAGCAATTTTGGAGAAGTCTTTGATAAATCTTCGATAAAAACCGGCGTGGCCCAAAAAGCTCCTAACACCTTTTACAGATGTTGGAGGTGGGAGTTTCTCAATAATGTCCACCTTCGATTTGTCTACCTCGATCCCATGTCTTGTTATCTGATACCCTAGATTGAGTACGAGATTCGTTTATTCTCATTGCCTTAGTACCTTAGCTAGATTGGCTAAGCAATCATTGTAAGTATCTTCGAATACGTACGGGCAGGTGAATGTCATTTTGTGTTGATCTTCCGGTGCTACTATAATCTGATTATACCCTGAGTATCCATCAAGAAAGCAGTAGTAATCTCGTCCTGCGAGTCTATCCAGCATTTGGTCCAAGAACGGCAAAGGAAAGTGATCTTTCCTAGTCGCCTTGTTCAGCTTCTGGTAATTGATGCATATTCTCCATCCCGTAACTGTTCTAGTCGGTATCAACTCGTTGTTCTCGTTCTCTACAACCGCGATACCTCCTTTCTTCGGCACGCACTGGACCGGTCTCACCCATGAACTGTTTGAGATGGGGTAAATTATACCTTCATCCACCCACTTGATAATTTTCTTCTTTACTACATCCTTCATAATGGGGTTCAGCCTCCGTTGTCCATCAATCGTTCCTCTATCGCCATCTTCTAATATGATCTTGTGCATGCATACAGATGGGCTAATACCGCGAATATCGGCTATGGTCCATTCGATAGCCTTCTTGAATTGTTTCAAAACTATGATAAGTTTTTCTTCTTGTTCAGTAGTTAATTCTACTGAAACAATCACAGGCAGAGTAGAGGCGTTACCTAAATAAACATATTTTAAGTTTGTAGGTAATACCTTGAGTTCTAACTTAGGTGGCTCCTCGATTGATGCTTTTAGCTGGGTGTAATCCCTTTTCTCTAATTCCAAAGATTTAAAATGAGATTGCAGGTTAAATCCCTTTTGATTAGCTTCTAGCAGAGCTAAGTATTCATCCTCCTCTTCATCATTTGGAGGGTCTAATGTCAGAACTTGTTCCAACGGATCCTCAAAAAAGTTGAGTTCCCTCTCCACTATTAAGTCCTCTAAATTGGATACTGCAAAACAATCATCAATTGTGTCAGGAAATCGCATTGACTTAAAAACATTAAATGTTACCTGATCATCCTGAACACGTATAGTCAGCTCGCCCTTCTGCACATTAATAAGGGTCCTTCCAGTTGCTAGGAACGAACTTCCTAGGATGATTGGTACTTCCTTGTCTGCTTCAAAATCTAGAATTATAAAGTCAGCATTATCTACACGTACCAGTACGTCCTTGATTTTTCCTTCTAGATGTGCTAAGGATCGATCTGCTAGTTGAAGTGTAACCGTAGTTGGTTTAACTTCTCCTATCCCCAACTTCCTAAATATTGAAATAGGCATCAAGTTGATACTTGCACCTAAGTCACATAATGCCGTACCACAATATGTTGCTTCAATTGTAACACCCCAAACCCGGTCAGAACGCTACGACCGAATCTGGCATGTCATAAGAAAGAAAAATTTCAAAAAAACCGAGTTAACGTCATGAGTTGGGAAAAATCTTCGATTTTAGAGAAACAGACTTTATATTGAGTGATCAATTGAAAACAATTTTGAGTCTTAGTTTGAAAAGTTGAGTTGCCCTTATTACCAAAACCCGAATTGTTATTACCCAATTGTAAAATCTTGAAAATCCCAAAGTTTCTTAAGTTTCGGAAAATCACCCATTTCGAAAATTTATTAGGCATGACTTAATAATCACAAACAAAATAAAAGAAAATTAATTAAAAGCAAATAAAAGTCAAATTAACGTTTAAATGGCCTTATTACATTACCAAAACCAAATTAAAGTAAAATAGTTCCGAAATAACTATTTAAAATAAAATCCCAATATATTATGCATGGCCACCTCGAGTCCACCTCGGCTCCATATCTGCGGTCTACGGATTACCTGCAAAATTTAGCAGAGAGGGTGAGTCACCGAGACTCAGTGTGTAAATCCCCGTCCAAAAGATTTTTGGGCTCTCATACAGATTTTGCATGAGGGTGAGTCACCGAGACTCAGTGTCAGTGACTCATCGTCCGAAATAACTATTTAAAATAAAATCCCAATATATTATGCATGGCCACCTCGAGTCCACCTCAGCTCCACATCTGCGGTCTACGGATTACCTGCAAAATTTAGCAGAGAGGGTGAGTCACCGAGACTCAGTGTGTAAATCCCCGTCCAAAAGATTTTTGGGCTCTCATACAGATTCATATGCAAAGTATGTATGTCATGCAATCCAACCAACCTAATATGCTCATCCACCGTATCTCTTGAGTCTACCCAACATTTGTGGCACCTAGCCAATGGTGGTACCTAACCACTGGTGGTTCCAAACCACTGGTGACAAAAGTCACAAAATAATATGTAGGGCCAACCCACTTGTGGTACTTAACCACTGGTGACAATCCCTAATATCAATACGTGGGGCCAACCCATTGTGGTACCAAACCACTGGGACGAGTCACAGAAATAAGATATATGTCGTACCTAACCACTGGTGGTTCCAAACCACTGAGACTTAGTCACAAAACAATAATATGTGGGGCCAACCCACTTGTGGTACCTAACCACTGGTGACAGTCTGAAAGATCATGTTTCCTCCCTCTTCATCTCATATCCCAATCTCATGTTCAACCGTTAATATGATATGATCATGCTTAATGATTAATTAACATGGCACATTTAGGCTTTTAACATATGCATTTATTGATAGCAAAACATAATAGACTTACCCGGAGTCCTCGCTTTTACCCACAAGGGTATTTTAGTGACCAAAACGTCACTTCAGCTTTTAGCCATACACAGATAATAACATATTTAACATATGAAGTGTGTAAGAGTTACACACCTGATAACGCGTAACACAATACTTTCTACGTCGACGCTATCGCTAATAGGCACTACCGCTATCTGCCTACTATTCTGCTCGGAAGCCAGCCCACAGCCCGGTGGCCAATCTTGAACTGCTGACACTGCTCGCTTCTTAAACTTAGGGGTTGGGTTCACGGGTACAACCCCCTCCTTCACCTGATCGGTATTGGATTCCATCAAAAGATCTCGTCAGATATTACTAAAAGGAAATACGACTATTTAACCACAACACAGGGTTAAGATGTCAAACACGATCAGTGAACCTAAACGAAAAGGACTAAGGAGAACCCCTTACCTTAGAATCCCGAGAAGAGATATAGGGCTTAGAGATTATCAGTTCGCAACTTGAGATTCAGATGATTAACCTCACTTCAAATCCCGAATCAGGCGCCCCAAACAGAACATAAGAGGGTTAAAAGAAATATAAGTCCAACCGAATAGCCTTACCAAGCCAATTAGCCATTCGGCTTTGGCTTCCAAAATCGAAAGGAGGATAAAGAAAATAGAAGGGATAGCCCCTTACCTTAATGCAACAGATTCGATCAACACCTAGGAAGAACCGGCACCACACCACCGTAGAGAAGATTCTGCAAAGACTAAGATAGAAGAGAATCAGATAGAAGAGCCGAAAATAGAAATAAGGATCTTCAAATGGAGGCTTAGAAGTTTCGGCTCTTAGGGAAAAATGGAATAGGAAATGGGAGTTTGAGGTTTCGGTTTTGAGAATAAACAAATAGAGAAGGAAAAAGATGAGAAACAAATTTCGGCTCCTAGAGAAATTGAGAAAAACGCAAGAGAGGATGGCTAGAAGATTCGACTTTGGAGAAAGAAAGTATGAGGCAAAGGGTGTTCGGCTCTCGCAAGAAATTGCAGATGAGAAGAGAGTTAGAGGGTTTCGGCCCTAAGAAGAAGTTGAGAGAAGAGAAAAACTAAATGAAAGAAGGGTTGGTTCTAGCAGAAAAGAGATGAAGAGAAAGTAGGAACTTCAAATGCCAAAGATGCAAATGCCGAAAATGAGAAAAGAACTCTTATTTGGCTATACAGAATTTCGGCACTCCCCAAGACCAAGAGCCGAAAATGCACTCTTTTGAAAACAAAAATCTATGTCTCCTATCACAGAAATTCGGCACACTCTAACCACACAAAACTGATCCTTCCCCCTACTAAGAGTTTGATATTCAGCCAACACCTCCACCCCTTACTCAACCCATTGTTTTCCTCCTTAATTTTCTCCTGATCACACATTCAAACTTGTTTGAATGGTTCAAACTCCTCGAATTGCTCTCTTCCACTCATTCAAAGATGTTGACCCAATCAACACTCATCCACCAGAGTCAACGCTGAGTGCAACTCTCCCTTACCTTGGCATCAAAAAGAAATCCCCAAAAGGGGATTCACTCAGCTCGAACCTGCTCCCTGCCAGCTTACCTGAGGCGTCACTCCCCTTGCCTCCTAAGTGGCGCCTCCTTGCCACTTTACCAAAGCATTCCTTGTGTCAAACAACCACGAAATTAATCCCTTAAAGCCTGGCTCCACTAGCTCTCCCCTAAAAGCTTAGAACCAAAAATTTTCACTAAGGCTTAGACTTAACCCCAAAGTTTCCCGAAGCCCTAAACGCACTCAAACAATCATACAGAGCATAACATACATACAGAAACACATCAAATGCACAACCCCCAATTCAGGTTATTACACCAATGTTGCACGGTATGGTAAAACATCCAGGATCCTTCAATTTTGGCGGTAGTTTGTCTTGAAGATATGTACTGCATTCTTTCTTTAGAGCTACCGTCTCAAATTCTCCAAGTCTTCGTTTCTTAGACAAGATATCTTTCATGAACTTGGCGTAGTTAGGCATTTGCTCAAGTGCTTCAACCAACGGAATGTTGGTGTAAAGTTGCTTGAGTACGTCAAGGAACTTCTTAAATTGAATCTCCTGCTTCTACTTCTGAAGTCTTTGAGGGTAGGGTGGAGGTGGTTTCATTACTGGAACTGCTTCTGGTTGATTCGCCTTTGGCGGTAATTATGCATCTAACGAATTGTTAGTTGATCAGAATTAGCTGGTCCTGAGGTTACTTTGTCGGGTTTTACAGATTTTGGTTCTGGTGAAACTGGGATTTCAACACTTAGTTGAACTTCTTCTGAGTCTTGAGCCTCAGCCTGCTCCCTTACAGCTTCAATGGTATTGGGCTCTATCGTCTTTCCACTCCTCAGTGTTAGCGCTTTGCAGTGCTCCTTTACTGGATTTCTCAGATTTTTCATATCACTGGGTAAGGTACCCTGTGGTCGGTTCCGAATTTCAGTTGCAAGCTGGCCCATTTGGTTTTCCAGATTCTTCAATGTAGTTGCTTGGCTCTGGATTAAGGCATCATTCTTTGCCATGTATGCCTTCAGCAAATTCATCAAGCTATTGGATGCTTTAGCTTGAACTGGTTTCTAAACTTGTTGCGGAAAATTAGGCGGCTGGGTTGGTCTAGGTTGGGTGTAAGTGGTACTGGTTCCAGCCCCTTGGTTACTCCAGGAGAAATTCGGGTGGTTTCTCCACGATGGGTTATAAAAACTTGATTGCAGCCCTTGCCTTCATCAGTTTTGGTTTCAATTACCCATGTAGTATACAGATTCTGGGTTCGACGGACATTCTTCAAACAAATGTCCCTCCCCACAATAGACATGGGCTATATTCTCAAATTGATTAGGTGGCTGTGCTACAAAACTATTAGACCCATTAGTAGCAAGACTTTTAAGCATTGAGGATATTGATGATACCTGAGATACAAGTGAAGTAAGAGTGTCTACTTCATGTATTCCAGCGACTCGTCTTTCTGACGCTATTCGATTGGTTGGCCATTGATAATTGTTGCTAGCAATCCTCTCAATAATTTCATAAGCCTCGTTATAAGACTTAGAAAGGAGAGCACCATTAGCAGAGGCGTCCACTACCATCATTGTGTGAGCGTTGAGACCATTATAGAATGTCTCAAGTTAAATGCAATGTGGGATTCCACGATGAGGGCACTTTCGTAATAACTCTTTAAATCTTTCCCATGCCTCATACAAGGACTCATCATCCATTTGGTGGAATGCAGTATCTCGTTCCTCAGCTTAGCATTCTTGCTTGGTGGGAAATACTTCAGGAGGAATCTCTCGGCTAACTCTTGTCATGTAGAAATGGAATTTGGTGGCAATGAGTTCAATCAGGCACGAGCTCTGTCCCTTAACGAATATGAGAACAACTTCAATCGTAAGGCCTCTTTGGGAACTCCGGTTAACTAGAAAGAATCGCTCATTTCCATAAATAGTCTTAAGTGAAGATGAGGATCTTTAGTAGGCATTCCACTGAATTGGCCCACAGTCTGAAGCATCTGGAACATGATTGGCTTCAGCTCGAATTGTTGTGCCTCAATATCGGGTCTCCTAATACCCGAATTAAGATCGTTAAATACTGGCACGACATATTGTCTTAAGGTTTTATCCCTATCATCAGCAATAAGGATAGGATTCTGAGTAGGGTTTGCTCCATTTCCTTGGTTCATATTCTTGAAGTTCATCTCTTTGGTCCTTCTCTGGTTCGCTTGTCTTCTTCGCTGTCGAAAGGTTCGTTCTATTTCAGGGTCCACATGGAGTAAGTCAATAATCTGGTCAATACTCATAAACAACTGAAATATTCACAGAAAAATTAATTTAAGTTAAAAATTAAACGGAAAATTAAACCAAAATGTAAGACTAACAAATTCAAAAAAAATGGCTTTTGAAAACAGTCCCCGGCAACGGCGCCAAAAACTTGAAACGGTAGAAATGTGCAAGTGCACACAATCGCAACAAGTAATAAAGTGACAAGTAAATGTCGAGTATCGTACCTACAGGGATTGTAAAAGAATTATTTATGAAAACGATTTTAAACACTTTGGTGAAGGAAAAATATTTGGATTTGGGAAATGATTAAAAACTAGAAAACAAAATAAAATAAAGTTCTAATGCACGATTTCAAAAGCTGATTTTAATCAAGATGATATAATTGTGTTGGATTAATTACATTTCTTAACTTAGAATTATTAAACTCATGCTTGTACTTGTTACAAATAAATTCACGGCAACTCAGTAATTTGCTAACTTATGAACATATTTACAAATCAAAAATCCATTCATCTCTTGTACATATTCCTATGTCAATTCGACCGATTAAACAAATTTATAAAGGTAAACATGTTATTGAACATACATACTTATTAAATTAAATAATCTCTCGCATATTCCTATATCGATTCAAACGATTAATTCAAATAAGCATATAAAAGACTATGTGAGGTAACAAAGTATCCTTACCTTGAAACAGTTTAATCACAAAAATCCTGCAAGATATACAAGGCATATGTATCGCCAAATACAATGTTAATCTAATCTTCAGCTACCTTAGAAGAATTAAACATGCACTGATTAAATACTATGTCCATTAATTACAATTTCAATGTGTTTAAATAATTAATTCTTTAGTTATCTAAACAATTATAATGCCAGAATAACTTAGGCATGATTTTACTTAATCAAGCATTTTACCGAGGCCTATAATATCATAAACACAATTTTAATAATTTAAGAGGAAGAAATGCAATCAACCCAACACGAATTAAATTTAAGCTAAGCTGATTAAATTAACCATTCCAACAACATAATTATTCATAGATATGTTCATCATAAAAACAACAAAAATTAAAGAGATAGGGAACAAGAATCAAATCCGGTGGTTTTCTGTGGCTTGACTAGGTTGCTCCATTCTTTCTTCTTTGTTGTCCTCACCGATCAAGGCTGCTATGAACACTCAATTGCTGCTCCAAAATGGCTGAATAAGACCCCTTTCCCAAGAGGAGAAATCGGCACAAGAGCAAGGAAATAGGAAAATGACAGAAGAAATGAGAGAGGAGAGAAAAGTTGTGAGAGAAGAGATGTGAATGAGAGATGAGAGATGAGGGATGCCTTGAATGATCAGCCAAGGGGGTTTTTATAGCTGAATGTGTAACACCCCAAATCCGGACAAAACACCACGTCCGAATCTGGTATGTTACGGGGAAAAACGTTTTTGAGAAGTTAGATCTTGCATTTAAAAGCTGGATGAAAACAGGGTGTATTTGAAGAAAATTTGAGTAGGCTTTTTCGAAATCGGATGGTGTATTTGAAGCCCAGAAATTTTGAAAACTTATCCGAAGTATGTAGTTAAAAACTAGTTGATTCCATCTTATTATTCAAGAAGTTTCTTAGTGTTACTTAAAACATTTTAACTCAGTAGGATATTGAGGTTTAATTTGAAAATCATATGAGTTTCTAGTGCAAAGTCATAGTGAGATACCCGATGGTATAATTTAAAACATATTGCGTTGTAGTTTTGAAATCATTGTTTTTCCAAATTTTAGAAAAAATTCATACCAAGTTACTTTGTTAAGACATATTAAAAAGCTAATTAAAACATTAACAACATAAAACATAATTTTAAAGGCCTTTTACAAATCCAAAATAAACCCAAATAAAAGTAATTAAACTAAAGTACCCAAGTGATAGAGTCTGAGTAAAACTTTATTCAACATGGCATGAGCACCCCGAGTCCATCCCGGCTCCATGTCCGCGTCTAAGAGTCACCTGAAATGTCAAAGGAGAGGGTGAGTCGTATGACTCAGTGTATACATCCCGCTCCCGATAAAACAACATGCTAACACACATCATACATAGCAACATGATTAATGCAACCCGTTCCTAACCATCCGTATCACCTTTTCTACCCGTGTGGTACCAAACCACTGGTGGTGCCAAACCACTGGTGACCCAAAGTCACGATATCCATAAGTGTGGTGCCAAACCACTGGTGACGTATAGTCACAATGTGTTACCAAAACACTGGTGACCGAAGTCACAAATCCATTGATGGGGCCAACCCATCGTGTGATACCAAATCACTAGCAGACAATCCCATATCTCAAGTGGGGCCAACCCACGGTGGTGTCAAACCACAGGGACGAGTCGCAATGAGGTGCCAAACCTCTGGTGTCCCAAAGACACAATGTGGTACCAAACCACTGGTGACCGTAGTCACGATAATCGAGTGATGGGGCCAACCCATCGTGTGATACCAAATCACTGGCGTCAATCCCGTATAATCAACTGTGGGGCCAACCCACCGTGGTACTAAGCCACTGGGACGAGACGCTGAGGTGCCAAACCTCTGGTGACCCAAAGTCACAAAATATCACTGTGGTACCAAACCACTGGAGGTGCCAAACCTCTGGTGACCCAAAGTCACAGTGTCCCAAAGACACGGATATCATCATATCCCCCCTCCTCTCATCAAACCCATCCATGTCATACTAACTCATGCACAATATGCAAATCATGTATCTCATGCAAACATACCCAACATTGTATCTCATAGCATATACATAGCACAGATCATAATATCCAAGGTATCCATAATAGAACTTGTAATAAAATAGACTTACCCGGGTCCGTACACATACCCCACTTGGGTATCCAATTATCCATCATACTGTTATGGTTTTTAACAGGCAACCAGGTTTATTAATAACATTACTAGGTATTAGTGTGTTAGTTTACACACCTGGTAATCACGAGTCTAAAATCCCAACGAAACGATCTAAGTCCTTCGATTGACTTGCTCCTAGAATCGGCCAACATAGGGGTTAGGCATCTACAACATTCGGCCAATGCTAACAAACCAATAGGAGTTAATGCTAACTCTTTACCTTTATGCCTGATTTGGTTTCCTACCAAATCTCGAATCAAGCAGTGATTCTACTGATGATCGGCCAACCCCTAAAACAACAACAATCACACCTTAACAACTTGCCTTAACAGGATACAAAGAATTAACTAAAAGAACTAGCCTTTACCATAACATACCGATTGCTTAACAGAGAATGAAGGCTCCTCTTGCTTGCCTCAAGAATCCAATTGTCCTATAACAAGAGTCGATTAAACATAAGAGATTGATACCCCTCCACCAATGCTGAAATCGCCCCTTTAATCAACTCAAATCGATTAAGAAAAAGAGAAAAAAATAAATGACCATTCGGCCAAAGACTTACCAGCCTCCAAACGATTGAAGCAAGAACCCCAATACTCTATTGATGTTCGGCCAAGAAGAACACTAAAAGAGGAGAATAGATTTGGCTAAGTTGACAACAAAAGAAAGAAGAAAACGGCACTAGGTGTTTAACACCTCTATTTTCGGTTTTGAGAAAAACAATGTGAAATGGAAGCAGAGTTTCGGCAAGAGATGAGAAAGATGAATGAAGAAATTCGGCTCACAAACAACCAAAAGAGAAAGAAAATGAAAAGGAGGATATTCGGCTCAAGTACTTCAAGAAATGAGAGAGAAGATAAATGGAAATTCGGCTAAGAGGCAATATGAATTCGGCACTAGTGTATTAGGAGAAAAGAAACGAAAATATGATAAGAAAAGGTATTAGTTTCGGCAATCAAAGTTTCAAAAAGAGAGAAAGGATGTTGGAGAAGAGAGAGTTTCGGTTTTAGCACAATTGAACAAAAGAAGAAGAAATGGGAAAATCTCTTGAAGTTTCGGGTTGCTTTGACAAAAGAAAGAAAAAGAAATGATGCTTCACAATTGCTTTTGGCCGAAAATGCACAAAATGAGAAGTGCATTTCGGCACACCTCACTTCCCACTACCAAACCGTCCACACCCCCACTCCAACACCCCACAAAATCAGCCAAAAATCCCTCCATTCACTCACCACCACTCCTTCAAACTTGCATGACCAAGTCTCCCTCCTACAAATGCTCTCCACCCTTCATTTGAAAGGTATGACTTGGTCCAAGGTAGAATTTCACTAGCCTTCTACCTCTCCTCCATGCCGTCCCAAAATAGGAACCAAAATGGGGATCCTGCAGCTTGAACTCAGGACCTCACCCCTTGAAGTTGACGCCACACCAAGCTCCCCCATGTAATGCATGCTTGCCACCTTGCCAGCTCACCCTTTGTGCAACAAAACCACAAAGAAAACTCTTAAACCCCAGCTTCCTCAGCTCCCTTCACTTAACACCCAAAACCAAAATTTTCCCATTCACTCAGGCACACTCCTAGCCCACAATTAAGCCCCTAAAACACCGAAATAGCAACACAGCACACTAAACACATGCAATAACATGCAACAACAAAATAGCCCCTAACCCGGGATATTACAGTTCTACCCCCCTTAAAAATAATTTCGGCCTCGAAATTACCTGGTCAGAAGAGTTGCGGGTATTGCTGTCTCATCATATCCTCGGGTTCCCACGTAGCTTCTTCTACGCCATGATTTCGCCAAAGTACCTTAACCAAAGGCACAGACTTTCTACGCAAAACCTTCACATCCCGATCTAGAATCTGCACAGGTTCTTCTTCCATAGTCAAGTCTGGATTTACCTCTATCTCTTCCACCGCTACCACATGTGACGGATCTGAACGATAACGCAGAAGCATCGAAACGTGAAAAACATCGTGAATCTGACTAAGCTCTGCTGGCAACTCAAGCTGATACGCCACTGGTCCAACTCGTCTCAGTACCTTATACGGTCCAATAAACCTCAGACTTAGCTTGCCTTTCTTCCCGAACCTCAACACCTTCTTCCAAGGCGAGACCTTCAGAAAAACTCGATCCCCCACAGCAAACTCTATGCCTCTCCGCTTAAGATCGGCATAAGACTTCTGCCGGTCCGAAGCTTCCTTCAACCGAGCCTGAATCACTTTAACCTTGTCCTCAGTCTCAGCTACTAACTCGGGTCCCAACAACTGACGTTCACCTAACTCCGTCCAACACGTAGGTGAGCGACACTTCCTACCATACAATACTTCATACGGTGCCTTCTTGATGCTCGCTTGATAACTGTTGTTGTAAGCAAACTCAGCTAATGGTAGAAATTCCTCCCAACTACCTCTGAAGTCCAGAACACAACCTCTCAGCATATCTTCCAAGATCTGAATAACCCTTTCTGATTGACCGTCAGACTACGGGTGAAAAGCCGTGCTAAAATCCAAACGCGTACCCAAAGCCTGATGCAACGCTTTCCAAAACCTTGACGTAAATCTGGGATCCCTATCCGAGATTATCGAAGCTGGCACACCGTGCAACCTCACTATCTCTGAAACATACAGCTTCGCTAGCTTCTGAAGCGAATAGTCAACCCTCACCGGAATGAAGTGAGCTGATTTAGTCAGCCGATCCACCACTACCCAAACTGAATCCTTCTTGCTTGGCGTAAGCGGTAACCCACTGACGAAATCCATGGTTATCCTTTCCCACTTCCACTGAGGAATCTTCACAGGCTGAAGCAAACCCGACGGCAACTGATGTTCAGCCTTGACCTGCTGACAAGTCAGACACTTCCCAACAAACTCTGTCACCTCTTTCTTCAAGCCAGGCCACCAAAACTGCTCTCTAAGATCCCTATACATCTTGCTACCTCCAGGATGCATAGCATAAGGACTGCTATGTGCGTCCTGAAGAATCCTTTGCCTCAGCTCAACATCTTTAGGCATACAAGCCTTACCCTAAAAACACAACACCTCATCACTAGACAAGCTGTAACCCTCCAAACCACCATTCTGCACTTGCAACCTTCGCGCACTCAGAACCTCATCCAATAACTGTTTCTCTCTGATCTGCTCAACCCAAGTAGGCTTAACCTGCAGCTCTGCCAGAATACTCCCGTCGTCATACAAGCTCAAATGGGCAAACAAAGCTCTTAAGTCCGAAACAACCTTACGGCTTAACGCATCTGCCACCACGTTAGCCTTGCCCGGATGATACTCAATCGAACAGTCGTAATCTTTCAGCAACTCAACCCATCTGCGCTGCCTTAAATTCAAATCCTTCTGAGTCAGGAGATACTTCAGACTCTTGTGATCTGTGTAGACTATCGATCTCTCTCCGTACAAGTAATGCCTCCAAATCTTTAAGGCGAAGGCCACAGCCGCTAGCTCCAAATCATGCGTCGGATAGTTGACCTCATGTGGCCTCAGCTGCCGAGAAGCGTAAGCCACAACCCGTATGTGATGCATCGCAATAGACTGTGTATTCCTTACCAGCCTCAGGTTGAATTAAAACCGGAGCCTCAGTCAAAATCTTCTTTAACTTATCGAAGCTTTCCTGCTGTTTCTCAGTCCATACAAACGGCACTTCCTTCCTTAATAACTTGGTCATCGGCGCTGCTATTAACGAGAAACCCTCAACAAACCTTCGGTAGTATCCGGCCAAACCCAGAAAAATCCGAATCTCAGCCACTGACCTAGGCGGCTTCCAATCCAAAACTGCCTCAATCTTACGAGGATCTACTCGAATCCCCTCAGCCGACACTACATGACCCAAGAAAGTCACTTCTCTAAGCCAGAACTCGCATTTACTGAACTTAGCATAGAGTTGCTTTTCCCTCAGAATCTGCAGCACCACTCTCAAATGCGCATCATGCTCTTCCTCTGTCCTTGAGTATACTAAGATGTCGTCTATGAAAACCACGACGAACTGATCCAGATACTGTTGAAACACCCTATTCATCATATCCATAAACGCTGCCGGTGCATTAGTCAACCCGAACGGCATTACCAGAAATTCGTAGTGCCCATACCGAGTTCGAAACGTTGTTTTATGGATATCAGCCTCCTTAACTCTTAACTGGTGATACCCAGACCTCAAGTCGATCTTTGAAAATACCGCAGCACCCTTCAGCTGATCAAACAAGTCATCTATCCGTGGCAACGGATACTTGTTTTTAATCGTCAGCTTATTCAACTGGCGGTAGTCTATACACATCCGCATCGTGCCATCTTTCTTCTTGACAAAGAGTACCGGCGCGCCCCACGGCGAAACACTTGGCCTGATAAAACCTCGATCCAATAACTCCTGGATCTGAGCCTTAAGCTCCACCAATTCCTTTGGCGCCATCCTATACGGAGCAATAGACACTGGCGCAGTCCCGGGTAACAGATCTATCCCGAACTCCACCTCACGATCTGGCGGCAAACCCGGAAGCTCCTCAGGAAACACATCAGCAAATTCCTTAACAGTACGAACCTTCTCTACAGCAGACTCTTTAGCCTCCAAGGCATACACATGAACCACATACGCTTCACAGCCTTTCCTGATCATCTTTTCCGCTTTCAGAGCAGATACCACATTAGACAGGTAATCTCTCCTATTACCTATCATAGCCACCTCATCACCCTCACCCGTCTTAAGAACCATGCGCTTGGCCGCGCAATCCAACCTCGCCTGGTACTTGACCAACCAATCCATCCCAAGAATCAGATCGAACTCCCCAAACGGCAGTTCCATCAGATCAGCAGCAAACACTACCCCTTGGAGTTTTAGGGGTACCTCTCTAAACAGTTTATCTACTACTACAGAGTGACCTAGAGGGCTAATTACAGTCATCTGCCTAGAAGATATCTCAGAATCTAAATCCATGGTCTCTACTATACTACTGGCAACATAAGAATGCGTTGAACCCACATCAATCAAAGCAGTTTAAGGAGAACCAAAGATCAAGAACGTACCGGTTATGACGTCCGGTGCATCGCCCTCCTCTCGGCGCCTCGCAGCATACACTAATCCAGGCTGTCTAGCATCAGAACCACCCGCACCTCTGCCCGGTGCTCCACGGCCCCTCTGCGGTGGCGGTCCATTACCTCTGAACTGATTACGGCCCTGACTCTCAGACTGAATCCTGGCCAACTTACGCGGACAGTCCCTCACACGGTGATCCAGAGAACCACACTCAAAGCAACCCTTTCCTCCAGTCCAGCATCCACCCCAATGAGATTTTCCACACTGATTGCACTGCGGCGGTCCCTGCCTAGCAGCAACAAACCTAACAGGCTGGTTCGGCCCACTCGGTCTAGCCCTCTTCTGCGGATTACCCGACGACCCAGAAGACCCAAAGCTCCTCTTGTTCCTATTTCTGTCCATACCCTGCCTCACTGACTCCTTAACACCCTCGGCTACCTTAGCCTTCTCAACTAAGACAGCAAACTCGCGCTCCTGCTGTGGAGCAATCAGCAGTCTCAACTCGTCTCGCAGACCATCCTCGAAACGAACACACCTCTCATGCTCAGTGGCCACAATGCCCCTGGCATACCTGCTCAGTTTCAGGAACTCAGCCTCGTACTCAGAAACAGATTTACTCCCCTGAACAAGCCTCAGGAATGCCTTTCGCTGGGAGTCAATATAACTAGCTCCGATGTATTTCTTTTGATATGCAGCCCTGAAATAATCCCATGACAAATCCTCTGCTGCCACACTGTCCCGAACCGTGAGCCACCACTGGTATGACTCATCCCGGAGAAGTGATACGATGCCCTTCAGCTTCTCTTCAGCTGTCAAGTCCAGATCATCCATGATCCGCTCAGTTGCCTCCAGCCAATATTCAGCAGTGCTAGGAGCAACACCAGATACACCTCGAAAGAATTCGGCCCCATTTGCCTGGAGTCGCTCAGGAATAGATTTCCTAACTCCTGCGCCACCACCTATACCAGCTACCCTTTCTAACACTCGCAGCATCGCCTGTGACACGGCGTCATCTCCAGTCTGATCTTGGAACTCACCACCTCCAGCTGGTGGTGGAACCGGTATCTCGTTATCTGAACCCTGACCCGATCCTACGGGCTCAGAAACTGTCATCCTACCCCTACCTCTACCACGAGTATTACGACCGCGTCCACCTCGAGTGCTCATGACTAATCTTTCTACGTATCTGATTAAGAATTTTATGCATCAGTACTTATTCCAATGTTTTAAAGCAAGTCTTATGAATATTTAAAGAGGATTTGTTCTCGCGAGTTCACAGAATCCTATCAGTTCCAATCTCTAAAGTAGGATACAATTGCTATTCATCAGATCATATCACATCCAATCAAATCACAAAGAATAGTTCGGGGTACTTACCTGGGCGAACTGGTGCCGGAGACTCGGTGCCATGCCTTTCAAACCATACTTTCAAAACAAACACCTAAAATAAACTCTCAAAAACTTTTTGGGCCTCAGGCCCACAGCCGAGCCTTTGAACCTGGCTCTGATACCACAATTGTAACACCCCAAATCCGGACAAAACACCACGTCTGAATCTGGTATGTTACGGGGAAAAACGTTTTTGAGAAGTTAGATCTTGCATTTAAAAGCTGGATGAAAACAGGGTGTATTTGAAGAAAATTTGAGTAGGCTTGTTCGAAATCGGATGGTGTATTTGAAGCCCAGAAATTTTGAAAACTTATCCGAAGTATGTAGTTAAAAACTAGTTGATTCCATCTTATTATTCAAGAAGTTTCTTAGTGTTACTTAAAACATTTTAACTCAGTAGGATATTGAGGTTTGATTTGAAAATCATATGAGTTTCTAGTGCAAAGTCATAGTGAGATACCCGATGGTATAATTTAAAACATATTGCGTTGTAGTTTTGAAATCATTGTTTTTCCAAATTTTAGAAAAAATTCATACCAAGTTACTTTGTTAAGACATATTAAAAAGCTAATTAAAACATAAACAACATAAAACATAATTTTAAAGGCCTTTTACAAATCCAAAATAAACCCAAATAAAAGTAATTAAACTAAAGTACCCAAGTGATAGAGTCTGAGTAAAACTTTATTCAACATGGCATGAGCACCCCGAGTCCATCCCGGCTCCATGTCCGCGTCTAAGAGTCACCTGAAATGTCAAAGGAGAGGGTGAGTCGTATGACTCAGTGTATACATCCCGCTCCCGATAAAACAACATGCTAACACACATCATACATAGCAACATGATTAATGCAACCCGTTCCTAACCATCCGTATCACCTTTTCTACCCCGTGTGGTACCAAACCACTGGTGGTGCCAAACCACTGGTGACCCAAAGTCACGATATCCATAAGTGTGGTGCCAAACCACTGGTGACGTATAGTCACAATGTGTTACCAAAACACTGGTGACCGAAGTCACAAATCCATTGATGGGGCCAACCCATCGTGTGATACCAAATCACTAGCAGACAATCCCATATCTCAAGTGGGGCCAACCCACGGTGGTGTCAAACCACAGGGACGAGTCGCAATGAGGTGCCAAACCTCTGGTGTCCCAAAGACACAATATGGTACCAAACCACTGGTGACCGTAGTCACGATAATCGAGTGATGGGGCCAACCCATCGTGTGATACCAAATCACTGGCGTCAATCCCGTATAATCAACTGTGGGGCCAACCCACCGTGGTACTAAGCCACTGGGACGAGACGCTGAGGTGCCAAACCTCTGGTGACCCAAAGTCACAAAATATCACTGTGGTACCAAACCACTGGAGGTGCCAAACCTCTGGTGACCCAAAGTCACAGTGTCCCAAAGACACGGATATCATCATATCCCCCCTCCTCTCATCAAACCCATCCATGTCATACTAACTCATGCACAATATGCAAATCATGTATCTCATGCAAACATACCCAACGTTGTATCTCATAGCATATACATAGCACAGATCATAATATCCAAGGTATCCATAATAGAACTTGTAATAAAATAGACTTACCCGGGTCCGTACACATACCCCACTTGGGTATCCAATTATCCATCATACTGTTATGGTTTTTAACAGGCAACCAGGTTTATTAATAACATTACTAGGTATTAGTGTGTTAGTTTACACACCTGGTAATCACGAGTCTAAAATCCCAACGAAACGATCTAAGTCCTTCGATTGACTTGCTCCTAGAATCGGCCAACATAGGGGTTAGGCATCTACAACATTCGACCAATGCTAACAAACCAATAGGAGTTAATGCTAACTCTTTACCTTTATGCCTGATTTGGTTTCCTACCAAATCTCGAATCAAGCAGTGATTCTACTGATGATCGGCCAACCCCTAAAACAACAACAATCACACCTTAACAACTTGCCTTAACAGGATACAAAGAATTAACTAAAAGAACTAGCCTTTACCATAACATACCAATTGCTTAACAGAGAATGAAGGCTCCTCTTGCTTGCCTCAAGAATCCAATTGTCCTATAACAAGAGTCGATTAAACATAAGAGATTGATACCCCTCTACTAATGCTGAAATCGCCCCTTTAATCAACTCAAATCGATTAAGAAAAAGAGAAAAAAATAAATGACCATTCGGCCAAAGACTTACTAACCTCCAAACGATTGAAGCAAGAACCCCAATACTCTATTGATGCTCGGCCAAGAAGAACACTAAAAGAGGAGAATAGATTCGGCTAAGTTGACAACAAAAGAAAGAAGAAAACGGCACTAGGTGTTTAACACCTCTATTTTCGGTTTTGAGAAAAACAATGTGAAATGGAAGCAGAGTTTCGGCAAGAGATGAGAAAGATGAATGAAGAAATTCGGCTCACAAACAACCAAAAGAGAAAGAAAATGAAAAGGAGGATATTCGGCTCAAGTACTTCAAGAAATGAGAGAGAAGATAAATGGAAATTCGGCTAAGAGGCAATATGAATTCGGCACTAGTGTATTAGGAGAAAAGAAATGAAAATATGATAAGAAAAGGTATTAGTTTCAGCAATCAAAGTTTCAAAAAGAGAGAAAGGATGTTGGAGAAGAGAGAGTTTCGGTTTTAGCACAATTGAACAAAAGAAGAAGAAATGGGAAAATCTCTTGAAGTTTCGGGTTGCTTTGACAAAAGAAAGAAAAAGAAATGATGCTTCACAATTGCTTTTGGCCGAAAATGCACAAAATGAGAAGTGCATTTCGGCACACCTCACTTCCCACTACCAAACCGTCCACACCCCCACTCCAACACCCCACAAAATCGGCCAAAGATCCCTCCATTCACTCACCACCACTCCTTCAAACTTGCATGACCAAGTCTCCCTCCTACAAATGCTCTCCACCCTTCATTTGAAAGGTATGACTTGGTCCAAGGTAGAATTTCACTAGCCTTCTACCTCTCCTCCATGCCGTCCCAAAATAGGAACCAAAATGGGGATCCTGCAGCTTGAACTCAGGACCTCACCCCTTGAAGTTGACGCCACACCAAGCTCCCCCATGTAACGCATGCTTGCCACCTTGCCAGCTCACTCTTTGTGCAACAAAACCACAAAGAAAACTCTTAAACCCCAGCTTCCTCAGCTCCCTTCACTTAACACCCAAAACCAAAATTTTCCCATTCACTCAGGCACACTCCTAGCCCACAATTAAGCCCCTAAAACACCGAAATAGCAACACAGCACACTAAACACATGCAATAACATGCAACAACAAAATAGCCCCTAACCCGGGATATTACAGAATGTCACAGCAGAAATTTGCTAACCATAGCAGCCAAAGAGCCACACCTTGGCCGCCCACCTATGTGGCAAAGTTGATGGCTTCAACTTTGCTAAATATGGCTTGGGGCAAATCTACAAAGCCACTTATTGTGGAGGAGGTTGAATGCAACTTTGACAAGTCTTCAAGGGATTCTTTGCAAGCTTAATTAATCAGCTAATAAGTTTATTTGGTTCAGCATATGGACGGTTTTGGGCAGCCCAATTGGTGGCTGGTTCGATTCACTGAATTCGGTTCAACCAGTACGGTTTAACTAGACCCTTTTTCTATAATTAATTAATAATAATTTATTTAGCCTAAATTAAATTGGGAATAAAATAAAATTAATTATATTATGATCTAATATTCATAATCGGACCATCTTGGGCTGGAAATAAAGTTTCCTCGATACTTCAAATTGCTTCTCGGGTTTATTCTTCGAGCAGTGTCTGCCGAGCCAATTTTTGCTCTTTGTGCGAATCTGTCGAAAATAGTCAAAATTAACTATAAAATTAATTAAAATTCATCATGTTCATATTTTTAACACAATTTAATTATTTTTTGATAAGAATTTAACCGAATTAGCATGATTTTAAGTTAAAAAGGGCATGTAAAAACACGTAAATTTTCGTGTTTCCGGAGACCTCATCACACTATCTAGTTTTCACTTCGGTGAATAAATGCTTTGAGTTTTGGTTATGTGGCATGTATAGGCTAGTTTTAATATGGTTTATTCTGATTTGAGTAAATATAGCCATGAGATATGGCTTGATAATGAATGTGATTATGGAGTGAATTTAGTGCACGCTATGTGATGCAAAATTGGGTATGTTTTGATGTGCTCATGAATGGCCAAAAGAAATGGTCAATTTTGGTAAGTTTCATGGTTGATTTGGGAAATTGATATAATGAAAAATGTTATGAATTGAAATGGATTAATATGATGTATGAATTACATGTTTTTAATGTGAAGTTGGTATTTTGAATTGGTATGTTTGAGTTGGATTTGTATATGAAAATAAATGATGTTGTTTTGGGTCAAATTGTGCATGATTTGGTATATTTTTGGCTGCCTTTAGGACATGAATTGATGCTAGTTTGATACTTGTAAGTATGACCCAAAATTTGGGTGGCAAATTGGCCTTGCAAATGGCCTATATTTTCCCATGCGGGTGTGTGTCCCAACTGTAACACCCCTAACCCAAAACCGTCGCCGGAATAGGTTTAAGAGGCATTACCAGACAATAGGATTATTTACAACCTAATTATGACACAAAGTGAATCATCATCATAATACATCAAACATAAACAATTAGTCCCTTATTAAGGTGTATAAGACCTTAAATACATGCTAGAGAGGGGTCGGGACTAAACCGAAATACATACAGAAACTTCTCAAAAATTTAAAATTTTTCTAGGTTTCAGTGTGTACACGCCCGTGGGGGTAGGCCGTGTGCCTCCCACGGCTGCTAGACACACCCATATATCCTCCTCGTGGTCGATCCTGACTTAGTTCCCACGGCCACCAAGCACGCTCGTGTACCTTGGCCGTGGTCGATCATGTCAAAAACCACATGGCTACCAGGCACGTCCGTGTGCCATGGCCGTGTGCTCTTAGGCCATATACTGACTTACACCCACGGTCACTAGGCACGCCCGTGTGCTACAACCCTGTGGCAAAAATAGACCATTTGCATGGCTAAAATGCCACCCACATGGGTCAATCACTACAAGCACACTTAAGCATGTTTATACACACATTTTGGCAACCATTTCCTATCAAATGATCAATCTATCAACTCATACAAACTCACTTTCAAACATATCAACTTATAAGCTAACATATACAGCTTGAACACATTCAATACTAAACATTATTCCTTTTCCAACTCAAAGTTACCATTGATAATTCATTCTCTTCAACCATAAACCATACCAAAATATGCCTCACATCACAAAGCCATTCATGCTTGAAACAACCATATATTTAGCCACATCACATGGCTAATTACACACCTCAAATATGTACCAAATAACTAGCCTATACATGCCATATTTTAATTATATACATTTTTCCAAAAGCACCCAAAATAGATTGCCGATAGTATGATTGAGATGCTAACGATTCCCAGATCCGAGCTAGCTTTACTGACACTGCAAAGCAGAGAAACAAATCACACAGTAAGCTTTCTAAAGCTTAGTAAGTTCGAAATACAATACAATCGTATCATCAAGTCAAACCAATGTATACAATAACCATCACATAGATTATTTCTCTTATATTCAAACCATATTATCAATAGTTAAAATACTCATTCATCCATCCATAGCATCATCTTTAAACTCATCAACCACAGAGGTTCAATACATACCTTGACTAACACATAGTTACTCAATTTCCAAGCTACTCAATTCTCGATATTACAAGTCGATCTTCCTATGATTTTCTTTCAATTTTAATCGCACCCTCAGTGCCATCTACATGATTGAAACTTATAAGTCATCGCACACTTAGTGATTAATCTTTCAACCGACTTATCTCGGCATCGCACACACAGTACCAAATCTATAAGCCGAAGCTTTCATAACATCGCACACACAGTGCTATTCATTTCTGTTTCGATTTCAATTTTGCACACTTAGTGCCATCAACTAAATCTTGCACATAGCCTCTCGATTTCATACACATATACATATTCATTTCATAATACTAAAACATATCTTAATAACATGTATTATCTCCGAACTTACCTCGGATGTCAAAATACTGAAACGGTCGATTAATCGAGCACTTTCTCTTTGCCTCGATCTCGATCCGAACCTCTCCTCTCTTGGTCTATACACATTCAAATTCAATCCATTCAATCACTAACTCATTCAATTTAGTCCACACACACACATTTAGGGCATTTTACAAAATAGCCCTCACATTTTCACATTTCGACACTTTAGTCCCTAATTCACAAAATCATCAAATTCACATAATTTCACTTGATTCAAGCCTAGCCGAATTCTCACCATGCTTATACAAACCCACACATTTCATTTATTTCTCATTCTAGTCCTTCAAAATGCTATTTTCACAATTTGGCCCTAATTTGCTAAATTCATCAAAAATTCAAGAACAACACATGTTCATTAAACACATATCTTTCATTTAACACCAACACTCATACCAAGCTCACATACTCATCAATGGCACATCACAAAAACATCATCAATTTATAAAATTACAACATGGGTTAGCTAGAGCACGAAGCAACGATTACGAAAACGTAGAAATTATCAAAAATCGAGCTCAAACATACTTAAAATCAAGCTTAACCCTAATCGAAATTTCAAAGCTTTTCTTCCTCCTTTTTCTTTTCTAATTTCGGCACCAAGAAGATGAACATGGTTTCATCTTTCTTTTTGTTTTATTTAATACATAATAATACAAACTTTACTATTTTACCCTTATTATAAAACCTTATAACATGCATTATAATTGGTTATAAATGTCCATCCACCATCCACTAACTTAATAATGGCTTAATTGCCTCATAAGCCTCCACCTTAAAAAGCCATCCACAATTTAACACTTAAAAACCAGCACACAGCTTTTACACCTATACAATTAAGTCATTTTTCTTAATTCGGCGCACAAACGATCAGTTTATCACACAAAATTTTCACACAAACTATGACACATACTATTCACACAGAAAATAATATTAAATTATTTTTACGGCCTCAGATTTGTGGTCTCGAAACCACTGTTCTGACTAGGGTCTAAACCGGGCTGTTACAACTCTCCCACTTAGCGATTTTCGTCCCCAAAAATCTTACCAGTGAATAGGTGTGGATATTGCTCTCTCATAATGTTCTTAGGCTCCCTTGTAGCCTCTTCAACACCGTGTTTATGCCATAATACTTTCACTAAGGAAATTGTTTTGTTTCTCAACTCTTTAATCTCTCGAGCCATAATTCGGATAGGTTCTTCACTATACGATAAGTCTGACTGAACCTCAATCTCAGTAGGAGCAATCACATGAGACGGGTCTGATCTGTACCGTCGAAGCATTGACACATGAAACACGTTATGAATCTTTTCTAACTCAGATGGCAATCTCAATCTATAAGCAACCAGCCCAACTCGTTCAATACTTTCATGCGGCCCGATGAACCTCGGACTCCGCTTGCCCTTTCGGCCAAATCGAAGTATTTTCTTCCACGGAGACACTTTCAAAAACACTTTATCACCAATTTCAAATTCAATATCCTTCCTTTTCAAATCTGCATAAGACTTCTGACGATCTGAGGCTGCTTTCAAATTGTCACGAATTACTTTCACTTTCTGTTCAGTCTCTTTTATCAGATCAACCCCGTGAATCTTATTCTCACTCAGCTCAGTCCAATATAATGGAGTTCGACACTTTCAACCATAAAGAGCTTCATATGGTGCCATTTTAATGCTAGATTGAAAATTGTTGTTATACGCAAACTCAATCAAAGATAAATGCTTTTCCCACGTACTTCCAAATTCAAGTATACAACATCTCAACATGTCTTCGAGAATCTGAATGATTTGCTCGGATTGACCATCTGTTTGCTGATGAAAAGCAGTACTGAAATGCAATTTCGTGCCTAAAGCATCTTGCAATTTCTTCCAAAATCGCGAGGTAAATCTCGGATCTCTATCAGAACTATAGATAACAGTACTCCGTGCAAACTCACAATCTCATTGATATACAGTTCAGCTAACTTATCTAAAGAATAATCGGTTCTTACCGGAATGAAATGAGCTGATTTCGTCAATCTATCAATTATCACCCAGATTGCATCTTTCTTACTCGGAGATAAGGGCAAACCCGACAAAAAGTCCATAGTAATTCTCTCCCATTTCCACTCAGGAATCATAATCGGTTGTAACAAACCAGATGGAACTTGATGTTCAGCCTTAACTTGCTGACAAACTAAACACTTCGACACAAAGTTAGAAATGTCTCTTTTCATGCCATGCCACCAATAGAACTGCTTCAAATCATTATACATTTTTGTACTCCTCGGATGTACAGTCAAATGACATTGTGAGCTTCATTCAATATCATTGAAATTAACTCTGAATTTCTTAGAATGCAAATCCGGTCTCTAAATCTCAAACAATCATCACTACCCACTCGATATTCTGATTCAGCATTCAATTCACCTTGAGTTTGTTTAGCCATTATTTCAACATCATTTTCCTGAGCATCACAAATCTGCTGTACAAACATCGGCTTTACTTTCAATTCAGCTACAACCGCACTATCATCACACAGATCTATCTGATTACTCATAGCTCGCAAAGCATATAACGATTTTCGACTCAAGGCATCAGCTACAACATTAGCTTTACCCGGGTGGTAATCTATCACAAGTTCGTAGTCTTTCAATAATTCTAACCATCGTCTCTATCGCAAGTTCAAATCTTTCTAAGTCATCAAATACTTTAAACTCTTATGATCAGTATAAATATGACATTTCTCACTGAATAAATAGTGACATCAAATCTTTAATGCAAACACAATCGCAACTAACTCAAGGTCATGCATTGGATAATTCTTTTCGTGCGGCTTTAACTGTCTCGAAGCATAAGCAATGACTTTCCCTTCTTGCACCAGCACACAGCCCAAACCATTTAACAATGCATCACTGTAAACTATGAACCCTTTGCCTGATTCGGGTTGAATCAACACTGGTGCTTCTGTTAACAATACTTTCAACTGCTCAAAACTCTGCTGACACTTTTCTGACCACTCGAATCTAACATCTTTCTATAACAACTTCGTCAATGGACTCGCAATCATAGAGAAACCTTTCACAAACCTCCTATAGTATCCCGCTAGTCCAAGAAAACTACGGACTTCAGACACATTTCTCGGAGGCTTCCACTGCAAAATAGCAGAGATTTTACTCGGATCAACTCGTATTCCAGCAGCTGATACAATATGTCCCAGAAATCCAACCTCACGCAACCAAAATTCACATTTACTAAACTTTGCATATAACTGCTTCTCACGTAGAATTTGTAGCACGATTCTCAAATGTTTAGCATAATACGTTTCATCACACGAATAGATCAAAATATCATCAATGAACACCACAACAAAGTGATCCAAATACGGTCTGAATATCCAATTCATTAGATCCATAACACTGCAGGAGCATTTGTTAGTCCGAAAGGCATCACTAAGAATTCGTAATGTCCATACCTCGTTTTGAAAGCAGTCTTCAGCACATCAGATTCTTTGACTCTTAACTGATAGTAACCCGATCTCAAGTCTATCTTTGAAAAGACTGTAGCTCCCTTTAGCTGATCAAACAAATCATCAATACAAGGCAACAGATATTTGTTCTTTGTCGTCACTTTGTTCAACTGTCGATAATCAATACACATTCTCATAGTTCCATCTTTCTTTTTCACAAATAACACAAGAGCTCCCTAGGGTGAGAAACTCGGTCGTGCAAATCCTCTATCAGTTAATTCTTGCAACTACGATTTTAACTCTTTCAATTCTGATGGTGCCATTCTATACGGAGCTATAGAAATGGGAGTGGTCCCCGGCACTAACTCAATACCAAATTCCACTTCTTGAATTGGAGGTAATCCCAGCAACTCTTCAGGAAATACATCTGAAAACTTACATATGACAGGCACAGATTCAACCTTCTTTTCCGACATTTTTGTATCAATCACATACGCCAAATAAGCTTCACAACCTTTCCTCACATAATTCATAGCTTTCATAGCATACACAACAGCTGGTAATCCTTTTATATCATTGGATTCAATTCGAACTATTTCACCATTCTAACTCTTCAACTCAATACTCTTTCTTTTACAATTCGCGATGGCATTATGCAGAGTAAGCCAATCCATACCCAGAATTATGTCAAATTCATTGAATGGTAGTAACATCAAATTGACCAGAAAACATATATCACGAAACATCAATGGGCAATTCTTGTATATTTTATCCACCAGGACACACTTGCCTAAGGGGTTCGACACTCTAACCACAAATTCAGTAGACTCAACAGGTAGAGTCTTATTCAATACTAAGTTCATACACACATAGGAATGAGTTGATCCTGGATCTATCAATGCAATGACATCAGTATCAAATAAAGTGAAAGTATCGGTGATGACATCTGGAGATGATGCTTCCTCTCGTGCACGTATAGCATATGCTCAGGCAGGTGCTCTCGCTTCTGACCTCACAGTTGTTTCAGTTGTCCCCTTCTGACTTTCACTCACATTTTAGTTGTTTCTGGGTGGTCTACCTCTAGCCGTCACATTACTTGGTCTTTCATTCTGAACATTTTCCTCTTCGACCATCTTCGGGCAATCTCAAATAAAATGATCTTGAGATCCACATTTATAACAAACTCTATTGTTGTACTTGCCCCAGCACTCTTCCACATGTCGTCTTCCACACTATCTGCACTCAGGTTTGTTACTCTTAACGCTACCAGCATTCGATTCATTCGGAGCTTGAATCTGTGAACCAGTACTTTGTCTCGAACAATCTCTACTTGGATGTCCAAACGAAACATTTGAACGATTCCTTGCATCTCTATATCTCTTCGCTGAAGATTGAGAGAACTTATTCATTGATCTCTTTCTTTCATCACGAGCCATAGAATCGGTTTTCTTCTTTTCTTTACTGAGCTCCTCAGCCTTGCATGCTCTTTCAACTAACACAATAAATTCATTTATATCAAGTATCCCAACCAACAATTTAATGTCTTCATTCAATCCCTCTATGAAACGTTTGCACATAATAGCTTCGGTCGAAACACATTCCCTCGCGTATTGACTCAATCTTATGAATTCCCACTCATACTCAGTAACAGACAAACGACCCTGTTTCAACTCTAGAAACTCTTTACGTTTCTAATCAATGAAGCGCTGACTAATCTACTTCTTTCTGAACTCAACTTGAAAGAAGTCCCAGGTGATTCTCTCTCTCAGAACCACAGATATCAATGTTTTCCACCAGTTATAAGCTGTGTCTCTCAACAAGGAAACTGTACACTTAATACACTCATCAGGATTCGACGACATCTCATCGAATACTCTAATTGTATTCTCAAGCCAAAACTCGGCTCGCTCAACATCGTCATCAGATGTGGCCCTAAACTCCTCGGCCCCGTATTTTCGAATCTTGTTCACAGGTGGTTTATTCAATCTGATCAGATCTACAACTTGTGGCACAACAGGTACTTGTGGGGGTGGAGGTTGTGGAGCAGCTGGATTTGTTCGAACGAACTCCAAAAACCACTCGCTCATCATTCGGAAGATGGCTTGCTTAGCATCTCCTCCCTCACAACTATCATTCGGCCTAGATGTGGTCGGCGTTGTCCCTTGAGCCGGAGCAGGCGCATTGCTTTCTACATCATCAGCAACTACTCGATCGGGATCCATTACTATATGAAAACACATTTTTAACTGTCAGAATTCATCACACTATCGCAATTTTCATATATGGAAAGTATAGCTAAACTCACACTCGCTACGTTAGTCCGAGAATCGACTAAACCATAGCTCTGATACCAATAAAATGTAACACCCTAAACCCGAAACCATCGCCAAAATAGGTTTAAGAGGCATTACCGGACAATAGGATTATTTACAACCTAATTACGACACAAAGTCAATCATCATCATAATACATCAAACATAAACAATTAGTCCCTTATTAAGGTGTATAAGACCTTAAATACATGCTAGAGAGGGGTCGGGACTAAATCGAAATACATACAGAAACTTCTCAAAAATTTAAAAATTTTCTAGGTTTCAGGGGATACACGCCCGTGGGGGTAGGTCGTGTGCCTCCCACGGCTGCTAGACACACCCGTATGTCCTCCCCGTGGTCGATCCTGACTTAGTTCCCACGGCCACCAAGCAAACCCGTGTACCTTGGTCGTGGTCGATCGTGTCAAAAACCACATAGCTACCAAGCACGTCCATGTGCCATGGCCGTGTGCTCTTAGGCCATATACTGACTTACGCCCACGGTCACTAGGCACGCCCGTATGCTACAACCGTGTGGCAAAAATAGGCCATTTGTAAGGCCAAAATGCCACCCACAATAATCAATCACTACAAGCACACTTAAGCATCTTTATACACACATTTTGCCAACCATTTCCTATCATATGATCAAGCTATCAACTCATACAAACTCACTTTCAAACATATCAACTTATAAGCTAACATATACAACTTGAACACATTCAATACTAAACATTATTCCTTTTCCATTTCACTAAATCATACTAGCATTTTACCAACACAAAGTTACCATTGATAATTCATTCTCTTCAATTGTAAACCATACCAAAATATGCCTCATATCACAAAGCCATTCATGCTTGAAACAACCATATATTTAGCCACATCACATGGCTAATTACACACCTCAAATATGTACCAAATAACTAGCCTATACATGCCATATTTTAATTATATACATTTTTCCAAAACTACCCAAAATAGATTGTCGATAGTGTGATTGAGATGATGACGATTCCCAGATCCGAGCTAGCTTTACTGATACTGCAAAGCAGAGAAACAAATCACACAGTAAGCTTTCTAAAGCTTAGTAAGTTTGAAATACAATACAATCGTATCATCAAATCAAACCAATGTATACAATAACCATCACATAGATTATTTCTCTTATATTCATACCATATTATCAATAGTTAAAATACTCATTCATCCATCCATAGCATCATCTATAAACTCATCAACCACAAAGGTTCAATACATATCTTGACTAACACATAGTTACTCAATTTCCAAGCTACTCAATGCTCGATATTACAAGTCGATCTTCCTATGATTTTCTTTCAATTTTAATCGCACGCTCAGTGCCATCTACATGATTGAAACTTATTAGTTATCGCACACTTAGTTCTTAATCTTTCAACCGACTTATCTCGGCATCGCACACACAGTACCAAATCTATAAGTCGAAGCTTTCATAACATCGCACACACAGTGCTATTCATTTCTATTTCGATTTCAATTTCGCACACTTAGTGCCATCAACTAAATCTTGCACATAGCCTCTCGATTTCATACACATATACATATTCATTTCATAATACTAAAACATATCTAAATAACATGTATTATCTCTGAACTTACCTCGGATGTCAAAATACCGAAACGGTCGATTAATCGAGCACTTTTTCTTTGCCTCGATCTAGATCCGAACCTCTCCTCTCTTGGTCTATACACATTGAAATTCAATCCATTCAATCACTAACTCATTCAATTTAGTCCTCACACACACATTTAGGGCATTTTACAAAATAGCCCTCACATTTTCACATTTCGACACTTTAGTCCCTAATTCACAAAATCATCAAATTCACATAATTTCACTTGATTCAAGCCTATCTGAATTCTCACCATGCTTATACAAACCCACACAATTCATTTATTTCTCAATCTAGTCCTTCAAAATGCTATTTTCACAATTTAGCCCTAATTAGCTAAATTCATCAAAAATTCAAGAACAACACATGTTCATTAAACACATATCTTTCATTTAACACCAACACTCATCACCAAGCTCACATACTCATCAATGGCACATCACAAAAACATCATCAATTCATAAAATTACAACATGGGTTAGCTAGAGCACGAAGCAACGATTACGAAAACGTAGAAATTATCAAAAACCGAGCTTAAACATACCTTAAATCAAGCTTAACCCTAGCCGAAATTTTAAAGCTTTACTTCCTCCTTTTTCTTTTCTAATTTCGGCACCAAGAAGATGAACATGGTTTCATCTTTCTTTTTGTTTTATTTAATACATAATAATACAAACTTTACTATTTTACCCTTATTATAAAACCTTATAACATGCATTATAATTGGTTATAAATGTCCATCCACCATCCACTAACTTAATAATGGCTTAATTGACTCATAAGTCTCCACCTTAAAAAGCCATCCATAATTTGACACTTAAAAATCAGCACACAGCTTTTACACCTTATACAATCAAGTCCTTTTTCTTAATTAGGCGCACAAACGATCAATTTATCACACAAAATTTTCACACAGACTATGACACATACTATTCACACAGAAAATAATATTAAATTATTTTTACGGCCTTGGATTTGTGGTTGATAAACCGTAAAAGTAACATATTTCAATCGCACATTTAGCATACTTTTGGATGATTTATCACTTGATTTATGTAAAAAGGTGTTCTTAATCCTTTCCTTTCATGTCTTATATTGAGGAAAGCACAGGAGAATGAAAAAAACAAGAAACGGGCTTAAAACGGACCAAATTGGGCCAAAGTGGAAATCGACACGGCCTGGACTTAAGCCCACACGGTCGTGCCTCCCTGATAAACTAGAACACGGCCTGATCCCGATTCACACGTCCGTTCCTCATTAAAGAAATCCGAACACGATCTAAAGATGATTCACACGGGCGTGTGCTATGGCCGTGTCCCTGTCGTGGAGAAGAACAATTTCATTCGGATTTCGATACTTAAGGGCAAAGAAACCTATTTCAAAATCCTATATAGACCCCCTAAGTATAACCTGAAGGGGACGGTTAGCTAGGCCAAGGAGTCGAGCCGAAAAGGTCAGATTTGTGGGAAACACTCGATGATAGCCAGTTTATCCATCTCAAGAAGTCGGAATTCTACTCAAGACGACGGATTTCTCCTTCAATTCCTTCAGGGGGTTTTAGGGATTTCTTATGTTTTGTTTTATCTTTTCTTCTGAGATGTTTTCTTTTATAGTTATGAACTAAACCCTTCAGATACCTAAAGGGGATGAAACCTAAGACGGATCTTGTTATTGTTTTCTGAACTATATGATAAATACTTGATTTGTTCTTAATTCTTGTGTTAATATTTTTAGGATATTGATTCAAGTATGATGTGATTAGGTGGTGGAGCAAAACTCCTTGGTTAAGAGTAGATCTAGCATAATTCGCGGAGTTGATCGCACGCCTAGAGATAGAGTGACGAGATTTTGCCGGATTAGGGTGAAACCTAATATGGGAGTCCATAGATCGAGTTAATGCGATTCTAGGTTTTTTAATTAGAAAGAGATTTCAATTAATCAACCTAGGGTTAGACGTTATTCGCCTCGAGAGAGGGTTTAATATAAATTAGGGAATCTTACTGATCAAGTCAAGTGAATACATCGTCTGGTTCGGTGTTAGATAACAAGTGAAGTCTAGGTGGATTCTTCCTAATGGTATCGTCTTATTCAACTGAGTTTTCCCAACAGCATTTCCCCAATTCATTCTTTTTGTCTTTGCGTCTTTAGCTTAGTAGTTAATTAAAATTAGATTTAAACAACAAACTTTACTTATTTTAGGCTAGATAATAAAAAGAAAGTTAGTATTAGTACTCTTAGTTCCTTTGGGTTCGACAATCCAGTCTTGCCTAAGCTATACTACTGTTCGATAGGTGCACTTGCCTTAAAGTCGTTGTTAGAGTTAGTTCCAAGTTTGATCATTCTCATTTATAAATTTTAAGACTCGACAGCTACGATCAAGTTTTTGGCACTGTTGCCGGGGAACTAAAATATTAAGAAAACTCTATTTTTATTACTCTGGCCACTCTTTTTATTTTTATTTTTACTTTTGTTTTGTTTTTAACTTTGCTAAATTTTCTTTCTTTTTTTTTCTTAACAGGTACCTCTTGGTTATGACTAGAAGGAACCCGAGAGGACCACTAGTATACAACAGTGATATTGAAGCTACCGTTCGCAGGAATTACAGAGAAATTAGGTGAGCCCTAAATTATACAGAAGAAGAGCGAGAAGGTAGATCCAATCCTACTGAAGGGATGGACGAGAACAATCCACCACCACAAGATGTGGCAGAAAATAATGCTCCACATACTATGTATGGTTATGCTAAACCTCATTTAACAGGAGCAGAATCAAGTATTGTTAGGCCTACTATAGCTGCTAATAATTTTGAATTGAAGCCTAACACTATACAAATGATTCAACAATTTGTTCAATTTGATGGTTTACAGGACGAAGACCCAAATACTAATATAGCTAATTTTTTAGAGTTCTGTGATACCTTCAAAATAAATGGCGTTTCTGATGATGCCATATGTCTTCGGTTATTTCCCTTTTCATTAAGGAATAAAGCCAAACAGTGGTTAAACTCGTTACCACGAGGGTCAATCACTACATTGGATCAAATGACCGAAAAATTTTTATTAAAATATTTCCCACCGGCCAAAACGGCCAAATTACGGAATGATATCTCTTCTTTTGTGCAAATGGATTTAGAGACATTATACGACGCATGGGAGAGATACAAGGATCTCTTGAGAAGGTGTCCGCACCATGGTTTACCCTTGTGGCTCCAAGTCCAAACTTTCTATAACGGTGTAAACCCCTCAACGAGGCAACTAATTGACTCAGCCGCCAGTGGAACCCTGAACAATAAAACTCCCAAAGCAGCCTACGAGTTTATAAAAGAGATGTCACTGAATAACTATCAGTGGTAAGTTACAAGGACAAAACCAACAAAAACAGCTGGAGTTTTCAACCTCGATGCAGTAACCATGCTATCAACACAGGTAGACATGATGAATAAAAAGCTTGATAGTTGTGTTCTTCGCAGGTACATCCAGTCATGCAGTGCGACGCAAATGGCACTGTGGCGAATCCTGAGTACCCACCCTACCAACCAGGCACGGAAAGCGAACAGATGAACTATATAGGTAATAATTTCAGATCTAATAATAACACGTATAGTAATACTTATAATCCAGGTTGGAGGAATCACCCAAATGTTTCATGGGGAGGTCAAGGAAATCAAGGAAATCAAAGACAACAACCTCCTCAAAATTTCCAAAATCAGCCCTATCCACAGGACAAGAGGCCGAACCTCAAAGAGATGCTGACAAATTTCATGGCAGCCACAGATGCCCGTTTCCAAGACACTAAGACGACACTCGATAATCAACAAGCATCGATCAAAGGGATCGAGAACCAAGTTGGGGAACTTACTAAGTCAGTTGGACAACTTACTAAGATAGTTTCTGAAATTCGATCAGAGATTTTTTCTAAAGGAACTGAACAGATAAAGGCAGTTACACTGAGAAGTGGAAAGGAGTTAGTCGAACCAAAGAAAAAATTACCACACGAAGATAACAAAGCAAAGGAGGAGGGAATTGAGGATGAAACTCTAGTGCGCAAAGAAAGTAAACCACCAATCCCATACCCAGCAAAGTTGAAGAAAGACCGATTGAATGCCCAAAACAGTAAATTTCTTGAACTTTTTAAACAAATACATATTAACTTACCCTTTGTTGAAGCCATTTCACAGATGCCAACGTACGCAAAATTCCTAAAAGAACTCCTGACTGATAAAAGGAAGCTTGAAGAAATATCAACAGTGGAGCTTAATGAAGAATGCTTAGCCATCCTCCTAAACAAGTTACCAACCAAATTAAAAGACCCAGGAAGTTTTACTATTCCCTATTTAATTGGTAGTTTAAATATCAAGAAAGCATTAGCTGATCTAGGTGTCAGTATTAATTTAATACCTTATAAAATGTTTAAAAAACTAGATCTTGGGGAACCAAAACCCACTAGGATGAGTATTCAGTTAGCTGATAGATCTATTAAATATCCTAAAGGAGTTATCGAAGATGTCTTGGTAAAAATTGATAAATTTATTTTCCCTGTTGATTTTGTTGTGCTTGACATGGATGAGGACATTGAGGTTCCCTTAATTTTAGGGCACCCTTTTTTAGCTACTGCTAAGGCTGTTATCGATGTAGGTGACGGTAAACTTGCATTAAGGATAGGCGATAAGGAAATTATTTTTCAAATTTATGATGCCATGCGATATTCTAGAGAACAAGATGATTCCTGTTATTTTGTTGATACCACTGATCATATCACTCAAAACTCATTACAGGAAATTATACATGATGACACGATGGAACTGTGCCTGACTCAAGAAGAGGGGGAAGAAGATGAAGTTGACGAGCTGACTTTAAATACATCTTCATCTAGACATATGAAAGAAGAGAGCATTAAAGTCAATGACGAATTAAAAGAAAAACCCTCCATTGATGAGCCGCCCAAATTAGAATTAAAACGGTTGCCGAAACACTTAGAATACGCATTCCTCGGGGAAAATTCTATGCTACCGGTGATTAACTCTTCAGAGCTAGAACCCAAGGAAAAAGAGGAGTTGATACAGGTACTAAGAGAACATAAAAGAGCCATAGCTTGGAAAATCTCTGACATTAGGGGAATAAGCCCATCGTTTTGCACCCACAAAATTTTAATAGAAGAAGAATACAAGCCATGTGTGCAACCTCAAAGACGTTTGAATCCCATCGTAAAAGAAGTTGTGAAAGCTGAGGTAATTAAACTTCTAGATGCTGGAATAATTTATCCTATTTCTGACAGCAATTGGGTAAGTCCTGTGCAGGTTGTCCCAAAGAAAGGAGGTATGACGGTGGTAGCCAACGAAAAGAATAAACTAATTCCCACCAGAACAGTTACAGGTTAGAGAGTTTGCATTGATTACAGGAACCTGAACGATGCCACTAGAAAAGATCACTTTTCTTTGCCTTTCATTGATCAAATGCTAGAAAGGTTATCTGGGCATATGTACTATTGCTTCCTAGATGGACTCTCCGGCTATTTCCAAATCCCAATAGCACCTGAAGATCAAGAAGAGACAACATTCACATGCCCATACGGTACGTTTGCTTATCGTAGAATGCCTTTTGGATTATGTAATTCTTCTGCTACTTTTCAGCATTTCATGTTGGCAATCTTTGATGAACTTATGGAAGACATTATGGAGGTATTTATGGACGATTTCTCGGTATACAGTAATTCTTTCCATCTTTGCCTTAAAAATTTAAAACGAGTTCTAATGAGATGTGAGGAAACAATCCTTGTTTTAAATTGGGAAAAATGTCACTTTATGGTACAAGAGGGAGTTGTACTAGGACATAAGATTTCTAGTAAAGGGATTGAGGTAGATAAAGCAAAAATTGAAACCATAGAAAAATTGCCTCCCCCTAGTTCAGTTAAGGCTATTAGAAGCTTTTTAGGACGTGTAGAATTTTATAGAAGATTCATTAAAGATTTTTCTAAAATAGCAAGCCTTTAACAAAATTACTAGAAAAAGATGTTCCTTTCAATTTCGATCAAGAATGTCTAGATGCATTCAATATCCTTAAGGATAAACTAACAATGCTCCGATTATAATTGCACCTGATTGGAATCTACCCTTTGAACTAATGTGTGACGCAAGTGATTTCACAGTAGGTGCAGTTCTGGGACAACAAAGAGGCAAGCATTTTTAGCCAATCTATTATGCTAGCAGAACTTTGACACCCGCACAGGAAAACTACACCACCACAGAGAAAGAACTGCTAGCTGTAGTTTTTGCTTTTGACAAATTTAGACAGTATTTATTATTATATAAAGTTGTCATTTACACTAACCACTCCGCTCTTCGTTATCTTTTAACTAAACCTGATGTAAAACCTCGACTCATAAGATGGATTTTTTATCGTAGCTGTCGATTCTTAAAATTTATAAAAGAGAATGATCAAACCTGGAACTAACTCTGACAATGACTTTAAGGCAAGTGCACCTATCGAAAGTAGTATAGCTTAGGCAAGACCGGATTGTCAAACCCAAAGGAACTAAGAGTACTAATACTAACTTTCTTTTTATTATCTAGCCTAAAATAAGTGAAGTTTGTTGTTTAAATCTAATTTTAATTAACTACTAAGCTAAAGACGCAAAATGAACTGGGGAAATACTATTGGGAAAACTCAGTTGATTAAGACGATACCCGTAAGAAGAATCCACCTAGACTTCACTTGTTATCTAACACTGAACCAGACGATGTATTCACTTGACTTGATTCGTAAGATTCCCTAATTTATATTAAACCCTCTCTCGAGGCGAATAACATCTAACCCTAGGTTGATTAATTGAAATCTCTTTCTAATTAAAACCCCTAGAATCGTATTAACTCGATCTATGGACTTCCATATTAGGTTTCACCCTAATCCGGCAAATTCTCGTCACCCTATCTCTAGGCGTGCGATCAACTCTGCTTAATTATGCTAGATCTACTCTTAAGCAGGGGCTTTTGCTCCTCCACCTAAGCACATCGTACTTGAATCAATATCCTGGAAATATCAACACAAGAATTAAGAACACATAATTAAGAACAAATCAAGTATTTATCATATAGTTCAGAAAATAATAACAAGATCCGTCTTAGGTTTCATCCCCTTCAGGTGTCTGAAGGGTTTAGTTCATAACTATAAAAGAAAACATCTCAGAAGAAAAGATAAAACAAAACATAAGAAATCCCTAAAACCCCCTGAAGGAATTGAAGGAGAGATCCGCCGTCTTGAGTAGAATTCCGACTTCTTGAGATGGATCAACTGGCTATCTTTGAGTGATTTCCACAAATGTGACCTTTTCGGCTCGGCTCTTTGGCCTAGCTAACTGCCATCTTTAAGGATACACTTAGGGGGTTTATATAGGCTTTTGAAAGAGGTTTCTTTGCCCCTAAGTATCCTTTTCCGAGTAGAATTGCTATTCTCCACGACAGGGACACGGCCATGGCACACGCTCGTGTGAATCGTCTTTAGGCCGTGTTCAAAGTTCTTTAATGAGGCACGACCGTGTGAATCGGGATCAAGACGTGTTCTAGTTTCTCAGGGAGGCACGGCCGTGTGGGATTAAGTCCAGGCCGTGTCAATTTCCACTTTGGCCCAATTTGGTCCATTTTAGGCCCGTTTCTCATTCTTTTCATCCTTGGGTGCTCCCCTGGGTATGAAACATGAAAACAAAGGTTTAAGAGCACCTTTTTACATAAATCAAGGGATAAATCATCCAAAAATATGCTAAATGTGGGATTAAAATATATTACTTTTACGATTTATCAATTTTACTTTTACAGGAATTTGATTTGGAAATACAGATAAGAAGGGAGCTGAAAACCTTGCAGCGGATCACCTCTCTAGGCTTGAAAACCCACATATCGAAAAGCTCGATGAAAGTGAGATAAACGACTCGTTTCTCGAAGAACAACTCTTTTCTGCAACCCACTCTGAGGTACCATGGTTTGCAGATATTGTGAATTATTTAGCTGCTAACATCTTGCCAAAAAGACTAACACATCACCAAAAGAAGCGATTCTTTGCTGATGCAAAAAAAAACTATTTTTTGGAAGATCCCTTTCTTTTTCGCATATGTGCAGATCAGGTAATTCGAAGATGCGTTACAAGGGCGGAGGCAAGCAAAATCATGGAACATTGCCATTCAGGACCTTCAGGAGGACACTACGGTGGCATTAAGACAGCACATAAAATACTCGAATCAGATTTTTATTGGCCCACTCTATTCAAAGATGCCAACAGGTATGCCGCTTCGTGTGATAAATGCCAAAGAACAGGTAATGTTTCTAAACGTGATGAAATGCCTCAAACATATATGCTATAATGTGAAATATTTGATGTATGGGGTATTGATTTTATGGGTCCATTCCCTAGTTCATTTGGAAATAAATACATCCTAGTAGCAGTGGATTACATGTCAAAATGGGTGGAAGCTGAAGCTTTACCAACCAATGATGCTAGAGTAGTAGTTAAGTTTCTCAAGAAACTGTTCTCTCGATTTGGAACACCTAGAGCCATCATTAGTGATAGGGGCACTCATTTCTGTAATACTCAATTTGACAAAATCTTAAAAAAAATATGGAGTACACCATAGGATAGCTACCCTATATCACCCTCAAACCAGTGGGCAAGTTGAAGTAGCAAACCGAGAACTTAAACGCATCCTAGAAAAAACGGTTAAATCAAACGGAAAAGATTGGGCATTAAAAGTAGATGATGCCCTATGGGCCTATAGAACAGCGTTTAGAACCCCCTAGGAACATCCCCATACTAACTTGTCTACGGAAAAAGCTGTCATCTACCATTCAAGTTAGAACACAAAGCTTTTTGGGCCATAAAATTTTTAAATTACGATCTTAAAGCTACAGGAAAGAAAATAATGATGCAGATGAACGAGCTAGACGAATGGAGAGCTGATGCCTATGAGAACTCAAAGTTATACAAGGAGGCAACAAAGCGATGCCATGATGCTCATCTAAAGAAATCAAAACAATTTGAAGTAGGGGATTTGGTCCTGTTATAAACTCAAGGCTTAAATTGTTTCCTGGGAAACTGAAATCAAGATGGTCAGGTCCATTCATGATTAAAACAATCATTCCCTATGGCACAATCGAGGTAACTCATCCCACTCAAGGCACATTCAAGGTAAATGGTCACCGACTCAAAATCTATAATGGTGAAGATTTTAGGGATATGAGAGAGGAGCTTCAGCTCTGTGAACTTTCTTTTAGAAATAAAAATAGGGTAAGTCTAGCTTAACACTTTAAATGAGCGCTTCTCGGGAGGCAACCCGAGCACTAACCTCACTAACATTAAATTCTTAATTTTTAGCATTTAATTCCATACTAATTAATCCAATAAAGTGTAGGTTTTAGACCACACAGCCTTGCACACGGGCATGCCTGTGGCCGTGTGGAAGCCAGGGGACGAACCACGAGCGTGCCAGTAGCCGTGCACGACAAAGAAAAAAACTTTTTCCCAACATGGGCTGCGATAATAGTCCACGCCCGTGCCGACTTTCCGTGGACTATACTGACTTGCCAAACACGGGAAAGACACGTGCATCACAACCGTGTGAAGATACTGACTTGTCGAACACGGGCGAAACACGCCCGTTCTAAATGACCATGTGAAGAAAAACACGGGCGTGCCACTTTACCCACGGCCATGCCCAAGCACCCTGAACGCGCCCAAAATTCAAAATCACGAAAAACACGGGCAGCACCCTTTTCTTCCATACCTCTTCACCACCACCACCACAGGACCCAGCAGATGATGAGGACATCTGAGTCCTCTTATTATCTTTAATTTTAGTTTTCTCTTCTTTATTTTTAGTTTTAGTTCTTAGTTTTAATTTCTATTTTTATTTTTATTTAAACTTGTTGCATTTTATATTTCAAACTTTTATTTCATTCATGATATCATTGGCTATCTAACCTTCGAGTACTACTAACAACCACTTGTTTAATCATGCCACCAAGACATCTAACTGATGACTTCGCAGTTTCAATTGCACACTCCAAATAAAGAACAAATCACTACGAGTAATTCAATACTACATAAGTCATCATCTTTTCACCTCCGATCCAAGAAAATCATCCATAATTCAGGAAGTTTCACTTCTCCCCTTCTCTTTTGATTATCTCTTAAATGTTATTAATCTATGTTTGTACATTGAGAGCAATGTACATCTTAAGTGTGGGGGGTTAACTATAGTACTATTTGAAAATCCCTAAATTATGCCTTGTTCTTAAGTAATTTCCTCATATTACTAATTAGAATGAAATTTCCCCTGATTTATGATTTTTTGATATGTTTTTGAGTAAGCCATAGTTAATTGTGCATTGATGATTAAATTTTAAGAATACTAGAGAATCAAGCATGATAAGTCTAATTTTTTAAAATTAAAATCTTTAGGTTGTCTACCTGAATCTGAATGTTATCTTGAAATTTGAAATTTACGAGGTTGATATCAAAACACTCATAATTTTTGTGAGATTTTGAGCCGTATAGAGCATATATTCTTTTTCTTTCTCACTTTATTGATTATGAGTGTGTCAACATTGAACTGTTATTCTAGAACTTGCATCGATTATACATGTCAAGACCACACCTATGATCTGATATACAAAGATGATAAAGGCACTTAGGATTTAACCCACTTACTCCATAAAAAGCCTGCCTTCATAATTAACCCCTAGTGAACCCTGTTGATCCTAACAACCCTTTTATTGACTCACCCACTAATATTAACCCAAAACCCTTTGTATTTGTTATCACCATTCCTTTTGACTACCCTTATAATCGAGCTTTGATCTGATTAGTTACCTAATCCAGTAGTTGAATTTATCCTTTATTACTTGATTTGTTCTTTAAAAAAATGAAATATATTTAATATTTGTTCTATGTAACTGAGCTTATATATTTAAATCCCAAATGTTAAAGAAGAAGCTAATGTTAGAGTATTATGATTGGTAGTATTAAGTTTTCAATTGATGTAAGTATTTAAGATATGTTCATTGTTTCTAGTTAGATAATTTGTTCGTTCAATCTCGATTCTAACCTTCTAATTCAACCTTTATCCATACCCTTAACCTAAGCCCCATTACAACCCTGTCAAAGACCTTTTGATTTGTGTATCATCTCATTTTATAGTGGTGGAGATTTGATTTTCATGCAAGCCTATGGGATTAACTTTTCATGTTCGACTTTTGAGTGCTTAATTTTGAACCTTAAACACTTTGAGTGATTTGAGTGAATCATTAGTGAGGATGTTAAATCTTGTCGATTTCGAATCAGAGGTAATTATTCAGATAAAGGGAAACGCCTATGTTTTCATGCTATAAATATATGACTTTGATTTGTTTGAATCTTTAGGACTCTTTGAGTTGGATTATCCATGTATAAATTATCTTTGGATTATGATAAAATAGGATTGATGAATATTATGAATCAAGGAAAGTTAGTTTTAATTGTAACTTGAGAATTTTGCTTGAGGACAAGTAAAGGCTTAAGTGTGGGGGTATGTGATAAATCGTAAAAGTAACATATTTTAATCCCACATTTAGCATACTTTTGGATGATTTATCACTTGATTTATGTAAAAAGGTGCTCTTAATCCTTTCTTTTTATGTATTATACTCAGAAAAGCACAGGAGAATGAAAAGAATGAGAAACAGGCTTAAAACGGACCAAATTAGGCCAAAGTGGAAATCGACACGGCCTGGACTTAAGCCCACATGGCCATGCCTCCCTGATAAACTAGAACACGGCCTGATCCTGATTCACATAGCCGTGGCTCATTAAAGAAATCCAAACACGGTCTAAAGATGATTCACACGGGCGTGTGCCATGGCCGTGTCCCTGTCGTGGAGAAGAACAATTTCATTTGGATTTGGATACTTTGGGGCAAAGAAACCTATTTCCAAATCCTATATAAACCCTCTAAGTATAACCTGAAGGGGGCAGTTAGCTAGGCCAAGGAGCCGAGCCAAAGAGGTCAGATTTGTAGGAAACACTCGAGGATAGCCAGTTGATCCATCTCAAGAAGCCGGAATTCTACTCAACACGGCGGATTTCTCCTTAAATTCTTTCAGGGGGTTTTAGGGATTTCTTATATTTTGTTTTATCTTTTCTTCTGAGATGTTTTCTTTTATAGTTATGAACTAAACCCTTCAGATACCTGAAGGGGATGAAACCTAAGATGGATCTTGTTATTGTTTTTTTGAACTATATGATAAATACTTGATTTGTTCTTAATTATGTGTGCTTAATTCTTGTGTTAATATTTCTGAGATATTGATTCAAGTATGATGTGCTTAGGTGGTGGAGCAAAAGTCCCTGGTTAAGAGTAGATCTAGCATAATTAAGCAGAGTTGATCGCACACCTAGAGATAGGATGACGAGATTTTGCCGAATTAGGGTGAAACCTAATATGGGAGTCCATAGATCGAGTTAATGCGATTCTAGGGGTTTTAATTAGAAAGAGATTTCAATTAATCAACCTAGGGTTGAATGTTATTTGCCTCGAAAGAGGGTTTAATATAAATTAGGGAATCTTACGAATCAATTCAAGTGAATACATCGTCTGGTTCAGTGTTAGATAACAAGTGAAGTCTAGGTGGATTCTTCCTAAGGGTATCGTCTTAATCAACTAAGTTTTCCCAACAGTATTTCCCCAATTCATTCTTTTTGTCTTTGCGTCTTTAGCTTAGTAGTTAATTAAAATTAGATTTAAACAACAAACTTTACTTATTTTAGGCTAGATAATAAAAAGAAAGTTAGTATTAGTACTCTTAGTTCCTTTAGGTTCGACAATCCGGTCTTGCCTAAGCTATACTATTGTTCGATAGGTGCACTTTCCTTAAGTTGTTGTCAGAGCTAGTTTCCAGGTTTGATCATTCTCTTTATAAATTTAAAACTCTGATAAACAACCGATCAGTGGTCTCAAAACCACTGTTCTGACTAAGGTCTAAATCGGGCTGTTACACCAACCGTGTCTTTCAAAGTTGCAATTCGAAGCAAGTCAGGATGCCACACGGGCAAGAAGCATGGGCGTGTGCCAGACCGAGTGACCTAAGTCAGTGTTGCACATGGGCTAAGACATGGTCCAGGGCACGGCCGTGTGAGGCACACGGCCTAGCCATATGGGCGTGTGCCCTGTTTTGAAAGAAAATTTTCTAAGTTCCGCAAAGTTTCCATATGAGATCTGTTTAGTCCCAAACCTTCTCTAAAGCATGTTTAAGGTCTCGTAGATCTTCTAAAGAGACTATATGAGTATGAATTATTATGAAATGATGTTGTATGATTGATGTTCTAAAATAAGCGTAAAATGTTTCGATATGTCCGGTAATGCCTCTTAACCCTAGTCCGGCTACAGATACGGGGTAGGAGTGTTACACTAGCTTTATATAAAATGTAGTGACGTGTTTAATTTTGTTTTGGTTGTGATTGCATTGCATTTTCATCTTAGAAAAAGGGTGTTGATTCATTTTCAGTTGCTAAATAGAGAGCTTGTTATGGAAAAAGGGTTTCTTGATAAAGTGGAAGACAACGCGATCGTACGAATATGGTCCGAGAAAAGGCAACAAGAGAAAGGTGATAGCCTGTGAAAGAGGCAGGTCAAAGATATGGACCACGTTATGAGGAAAGCTTTGGCCCGAGTACGAGAAGTGGCTGACCACTTGCAGACCCCAACACGTTGAAAGCCTGAAATATGAATCGAAGTTGGATCGGAGTCTAGAGTTATCTTGGTTTCTTGGGAAAGTTAAGGTTTTGAGTGTTAAGGCGAGGTCGTGTATGTATTCTTTTTATGTAAAGGAACTTTTTTTCTATTAAATTTGTTCTAATGGAATTGAACTAGAATCAACAACTTTTTGCATGCATCTTTTCCATTTATTAACATTACAATTCATTACATGCAATAAATTTCATGAAATTCAAAAGTGCACCGAGTTTAGAACTCTAGTACAGAGCCTGATGGACAAAAAAGAATTATAATTCTTTGAAGATGTTGAGGATTCGAAAGGGGAAGATGTTTGTGGCTCCGAAGAGGGAACTGATGAAGGGAACCTATCAAAAATTCATCCCTATATCCCCGAAAGTGTTCTGAACAACTGGACTGTAGAGGAGTTCCCTATAGTATTTAGGACTATTTCAGAGTAATGTTCAGAACACATCTGTTGCTCTAAGCTTGGAAGTAATAGAGATCTTTTTGTGAAAAGGCGCATTTCCATTATCTTTAATTCAATGAAAACAATGCATTTTTATGTCCCACTTGACAAATATTCTGCTTTTTTCTCATAATCACACCACGCATTTAATCATTCTTAAATTCATTTGTTCTTTGGGTCTCCTTTTATTCATATAATAGGTCTCTGGATATCAATGATATGAGTGATGCTGCTGTTAACTTAAAGTCTCCTTTCGAATAGGATATGTGTCCAGAGGAACCTTAGGACTTTAAAGATGAACGTGATTGTAAATTATCTCCTGATTTGTTAAGGATGGTAGAGCAAGATGAGAAACAAATCCTACCTCACAAAGAGTCAATGAAAATTATGAGCTTAGGGGATGAACAAGAAAAGAAAGAAGTGAAAATTGGAACTTGCATTACTACAGAGACAAGGCGAGACCTTGTTGAGTTACTCCAAAAATTCAAAATGTCTTCGCATGGTCGTATCAAGACATGCCTGATCTAAGTACTGATATTGTGGTACACCGACTTCTCATAAAGGAAGAATGCAAGCTGGTTCAATAGACACTTCGAATGATGAGGCCTGGAAACACGAAAATTTATATACTTTTTCATGCCCTTTTTGACCCAAATTCATGTGGTTTCGAGTAAATTCTTGTCGGAAAATAATTAAATATTATAAAATAATTAATTTGTGCTAAAAATATGAACATGCTGAATTGTAATTAATTCTATAGTTAATTTTGTTTAATTTTGACTATTTTCGACAGAATCGCAAAAAGGGAAAAAAATTGGCTCGGCAGACACTGCTCGAAGAATAAAATCGAGAAGCGATTTGAAGTGTCAAGGCGACTCTATTTCCAGCCCAAGACGGTCCAATTATAAAGATTTAATCATAATATAATTAATTTTAATTTATTCTCAATTTAATTTGGGCTAAATAAATTATTTTTAATTAATTATGAAAAAGGGTCCAGTAAAACCGCACTGGTTGAACCGAACCAATTGAACCGGACCAACCACCAATTGGGCAGCCCAAACTGTCCACAATGAAGGCCCAAATCAGCTTATTTGCTGATTAATTTAGTTGCAAAGAAGCCCTTGAAGACTTCTCAAAATCCCATTCAAACCCCTCCAAAATTCATGGGTTTAAAGATTTGTCCAAGCTAATTTTAGCAAAGTTGAATCCATCAACTTTGCCACATAGGATGGCTGGCCAAGAGGGACTCTTTTGCTGCTGATTTTTTGCTATTTTTAGCAGCCCCTAACACCTATAAATACAGCCCCTATCTGCTCATTCAAATCATCCCTCAATTCTCCAACATTCTCTCATTCTCTCTTCTTTTCTCTCAACTTTTCTCCCTTCATTTTCATTCCATTTTCCCCTTGTTCTTGTGCCGATTTCCCCTCTTGGAAAAGAGGTGTTTTCCAGCCATTTGAACCAGCACTTGAAGTGTTCATAAGCCCCCTTGATAGCCGAGGACAACGAAGAACGAAGGAGGAATCAAGCAGACAAGTCACGCAGAGCCACCGGATTTGTTTCTCGTTTCCTATCTCTTTAAATTATTTGTTGTTGTTTTGACGAACATATTTATGGATATTCATGCTTTTGAAATGTTTAATTTAATTGATTTAGCTTGAATTTAATTCGTGTTGGTTTGATTTCATTTCGCCCTCTTAGATTATTTAAATTATGTTTATGCTGTTAAAGGCCTCGGTGAAATGTTTGATTAAGTAAAATTATGCTAAGTTATCTGGCATTATAATTGTTTAGATAGCTAATGAATTAATTATTTAAACGCATTGAAATTGTAATTAATGGACACAATACTTAATCTGTGCATGTTTAATTCTTCTAAGGTAGCTGAAGATTAAATTAGCATTGTATTTGACAATATGTATGCCTTGCATAACTTGCAGGATTTTTGTGATTAAATTGTTTCACGGTAAAAATACCTTGTTACTTCACATGATCTTTTATATGCTTGTTAGGTTGAATTAACCGTTTGCATCGACATAGGAATATGCGAGAGATTGTTTAATTTAATGAGTATGTATGTGCAATAACATGTTTACTTTTTGCAGTCTGTTTAATCGGTCGAATTGGCATAGAAATATGTACAAGAGATAGATGGATTTTTTATTTGTAAATATGTTCAATAGTTAGCAAATTACCGAGTTGCCATGTTTTAACAAGTATAAACACAAGTTTAATAATTCTAAGGTAAGAAATGTGATTAAACCAACACAATTATGTCATCTTGATTAAAATCAGTTTTTGAAATCGCACACTTGAACTTTGTTTTATTTTAATTTACTTTGTTTTTCTTTTAGTTTTCAAATAGTTTTCAAAAATCAAATATTTTTCCCTAACCAAAGTGTTTGAAATTATTTCATAAATAATTCTTTTACAGTCCCTGTGGGTACGATAACTCGACATTTACTTGTCACTTTTATTACTTGTTACGATTGTGTACACTTGCACATTTCCACCGTTCCAAGTTTTTGGCGCCGTTGCCGGGGACTGTTTTTCAAAGTCATTATTTGTGAATCTGTTTTACATTTTGGTTTATTTATTTCTCTGTTTAAATTTTAACTTAATTAATTTTTCTGTGAATATTTCAGGTGTTTATGAGTATTGACCAGATTATTGACTTACTCCCTGTGGACCCTGAAATAGAACGAACCTTTCGCCAACGAAGAAGACAAGCAAACCAGAGAAGGACCGAAGGAATGAATCTCGAGAATATAAACCAAGGGAACGGAGCAAATCTTGCTCAGAATCCTATCCTTATTGATGATGATAGCGATAGAGCCTTAAGACAATATGCTGTGCCAGTATTCAACGATCTAAATCCGGGTATTAGGAGACCCGAAATCGAGGTACAACAATTCGAGCTGAAGCTAGTCATGTTCCAGATGCTTCAGACAGTGGGCCAATTCAGCGGGATGCCTACTGAAGACCCTCATCTTCACTTGAGACTATTCATGGAAGTGAGCGATTCTTTCAAGTTAGCCGGAGTACCCGAAGATGCCTTAAGATTGAAATTGTTCCCATATTCATTCAGGGATAGAGCTCGTGCCTGGTTAAATTCATTGCCATCGAACTCCATTTCTACATGGCAAGAGTTAGCCGAGAGATTCCTCATGAAGTATTTTTCGCCAAGCAAAAATGCTAAACTGAGGAACGAGATCACTGCTTTCCATCAAATGGATGACGAGTCCTTGTATGAGGCATGGGAAAGATTTAAGGAGCTATTACGAAAATGCCCTCAGCATGGAATTCCTCATTGCATTCAACTTGAGACATTCTATAATGGTCTCAACGCTCACACAAGGATGGTAGTGGATGCCTCTACTAATGGTGCTCTCCTTTCTAAGTCTTCTAACGAGGCTTATGAAATTATTGAGAGGATTGCCAGCAATAATTATCAGTGGCCAACCAACCAAGCAGCGTCAGGAAGACGAGTCGCTAGAATTCATGAAGTAGATGCCCTTACTTCACTCGCATCTCAGGTATCATCGATATCCTCAATGCTTAAAAATCTTACTGCTAATGGGGCTAATAGTTTTGCAGCACAGCTGACTAATCAATTTGAGAATATAGCCTGTGTTTATTGTGGGGAGGGACATTTGTTCGAAGAATGTTCGTCAAACCCAAAATTATGTACTACATGGGCAATCAGAACCAAAATCGAGGAAGGCAAGGGCTGCAATCCAACTTTTATAACCCATCGTGGAGAAACCACCCAAATTTTTCCTGGAGTAACCAAGGGGCTGGAACCAGTTACACCCAACCAAGACCGACCCAGCCGCCAAATTTTCCACAGCAAGTCCATAAATCAGTTCAAGCTGAAGCATCCAATAGCCTAGAAAGTTTGCTAAAGGCATACCTAGCAAAGAATGATGCTTTAATCCAGAGCCAAGCAGCTACGTTGAAGAATTTGGAGAATCAAGTGGGCCAGCTTGCAACTGAGCTTCGGAACCAACCACAAGGTGCTTTACCTAGTGACACGGAAAATTCAAGAAATCCGGGGAAAGAACACTGCAAAGTATTGCAATTGAGGAGCAGAAAGATAGTAGAGCCCAACACTGTTGAAGTTGAAAAGGAGAAAGCTGATGCTCAAGAAGAAGTTCAACCAAGTGTTGACACACCAGTTTCGCCAGAACCAAAATCTGCAAGACCCATCAAAGTAATCGCAGGACCAGTTAATTCTGATCTCCCAACAACGTCGTTAGATGCAGAATTACCGCCAAAGGCGAATCAACCAAAACCAGTTCCAGTACTGAAACCATCGTCACCCTACCCTCAAAGGCTTCAGAAGCCGAAGCAAGAAATTCAATTTAAGAAGTTCCTAGACGTACTCAAGCAACTTCACATCAACATCCCGTTGGTCGAAGCACTTGAGCAAATGCCGAACTACGTGAAGTTCATGAAAGATATCCTATCTAAGAAACGAAGACTTGGAGAATTTGAGATGGTAGCTCTGACAAAGGAATGTAGTGCATATCTTCAAAACAAATTACCCCAAAAATTGAAGGATCCTGGATGTTTCACCATACCATGCAATATTGGATCAACATATTGTTGTAAAGCATTATGTGACTTAGGTGCAAGTATTAACTTGATGCCTATGTCAATATTTAGGAAATTGGGGATAGGAGAAGTTAGACCAACTACGGTTACACTTCAACTAGCAGATCGATCCTTAGCACATCCAGAAGGAAAAATCAAAGACGTATTGGTATGCGTAGATAAGTTTATCTTTCCTGCTGACTTTGTAATTCTGGATTTTGAAGCAGACAAAGAAGTGCCAATTATACTAGGAAGACCATCCCTAGCAACTAGAAGGACTCTTATTGATGTGCAGAAGGGCGAGCTGACTATGCGTGTTCAGGATGATCAGGTAACATTTAATGTTTTTAAGTCAATGCGATTTCCTGAAACTATGGATGATTGTTCTGCAGTGACCGATTTAGAGGAATTAATAGTAGAGAAGGAACTTAACGGTGTTGATGACCCATTGGAAAGAATTTTGACATCGGATCCCCCAAATGAGGAAGAGGAAGACGAATATTTAGCTTCGCTCGAAGCTAATCGAAAAGGATTTGATCTGTAATCTCGTTTCAAATCTTTGGAATTAGAGAAAAGAGATTACATGCAGCCAAAAGCATCAATCGAGGAGCCACCTAAGTTAAAACTCAAGGTATTACCTTCACACTTGAAATATGTTTATTTAGGTAACGCCTCTACTCTGTCTGTGATTGTTTCAACCGAATTAACTACTGAACAAGAAGAGAAACTTATCATAGTCTTAAAACAATTCAAGAAGGCTATCGAATGGACTATAGCTGACATTCGCGGTATTAGCCCATCTGTATGCATGCACAAGATCATATTAGAAGATGGCAAGAGAGGAATGATTGATGGACAACGGAGACTGAACCCAATCATGAAAGATGTCGTGAAGAAGGAAATCGTCAAATGGTTAGATGCGGGTATAATTTACCCCATCTCAGATAGTTCTTGGGTGAGTCCAGTCCAGTGCGTGCCAAAGAAAGGAGGTATCACGGTCGTAGAGAACGAGAACAACGAGTTGATACCAACAAGGACGGTTACGGGATGGAGAATCTGTATCGATTACCGGAAGCTAAACAAGGCAACTAGGAAAGATCACTTTCCTTTACTGTTCCTGGACCAAATGCTAGATAGACTCGCAGGACGAGATTACTACTGTTTTCTCGACGGATACTCAGGGTATAATCAGATTACTGTAACACCGGAAGATCAACACAAAACAACATTCACCTGTCCGTACGGTACATTTGCATTTAGATGCATGCCATTTGGTTTATGTAATGCACCTGCTACATTTCAAAGATGTATGATGTCCATCTTTACTGACATGGTTGAGAAATACTTGGAAGTTTTCATGGACGATTTCTCGGTATTTGGAGATACTTACGAGGATTGTTTAGCCAATCTAGCGAAGGTACTAGGGTGATGCGAAGAGACGAATCTCGTACTCAATTGGAAAAAATGCCATTTCATGGTACGAGAAGGAATTATTCTAGGCCATCAGATAACGAGACATGGGATCGAGGTGGACAAGGCAAAAGTAGACGTTATTGAGAAACTCCCACCTCCAACATCTGTAAAAGGTGTTAGGAGCTTTTTGGGCCACGCCGGTTTCTATAGAAGGTTTATCAAGGACTTCTCCAAAGTGGCTAAGCCCTTATGCAAGTTGTTGGAGAAGGACTCGATATTCAAATTTGACGAGGACTGCTTAAAAGCCTTCAATGATCTGAAGAGTCAATTAGTCACGGCACCTATAATCGTCACACCAGAATGGGATTCGCCATTCATATTGATGTGTGATGCAAGTGACTTCGCCATTGGAGCTGTCATGGGCCAGCGAAGGAATGAAGTTTTTCATCCTATCTACTACGCAAGCAGAACTCTAACTGGAGCCCAACTGAACTATACGGTAACAGAAAAAAAGTTACTTGCTATTGTTTTTGCTTTTGACAAGTTTCGATCTTATCTTGTAGGTACCAAAGTGATTGTCTATACGGACCACTCCGCAATTAAGTACTTATTAGCCAAGAAAGATGCTAAGCCGAGATTGATCCGGTGGGTGCTTCTACTCCAAGAGTTCGATCTAGAAATTCAAGATCGAAAAGGAGTAGAGAACCAGGTAGCAGATCACCTATCCAGATTGGAGCCGCAAGAGGAAAATTCTTCACTTTTACTGATCCATGACACATTTCCAGATGAACACATACTGAAGGTAACTCATGTCCATAATACTTCTTGGTTTGCTGATTTTGCTAACTATTTAGCTTGTGGTTTGATGCCAATTGATAAAACATATCAGCAAAGAAAAAAGTTTCTTCATGATGTAGAGTATTATTTTTGGGAAGAGCCGTATTTGTTCAAAAAGTGTGCAGATCAGATGATTAGAAGATGTGTAACAGAGGATGAAATACCAAAAATTTTATACCATTGTCATTCAGCTCCAAGTGGAGGACACTTTGGAGGTACTCGTACAACGGCCAAAGTATTGCAAGCTGGATTCTTTTGGCCAACACTATTCAAGGATGCATACGCTTACGTAAAGAATTGTGATCGATGTCATGTAATATCCTGAAATTGGGTCTAGTAGGATTGGGTCGATTGGGCCTTGGGCTTTAGGAAATTTTGAGTATTATTTTATTATTTATGAATTATGTGTGTTTAGCATAGTCTTGTGAAGGCTTGATTTTATTAATAAGGCTAGAATAATTCTTAGTATTAAAAATTTAGTGAAGTGGATTAGGTGAACTTGACACTTAAGTTAATTTAAGTGTTAAATTATGCACATGTGGAGTTAGTGGCAAGGTGGTTAAGATGCATGAAGAGTTGCTTGAGGGAAGTGGTTCGAGTAGCATGATTAGCATTTTGAAGACTTTATATTTATGTATCCTAGCATTAATGGACGGTCAAACTCTAATTATGGTAAGTTAGACTTTAGATTTTATGGTAAGTTGAATATTAGTTTAGGAAAGCTAGTATTTTGGGATAAGAATCTTAAGATTTATGGAAGGATGGAGGGATAAGGGGCTTGAATGATGGAGAGTTGTTTTGGAAATATTTTTATGGTCATTTTGACCATGAATGTGGACGCATAGATGGCTAGGGGGGTTGGCCGAATTTTTGGAAGGATTTAGGAGGAATTAAAGGGGAAATATAGGATTTGGTTGAAAGAATTGGTGTTGGCCGAATTTGGGACTTGGTAGGATGGCATTTTCGGTTTGGTAATAGTAAGATAGGTGTGTCAAAATTCATAGTTAATAGTTTTGGTTTTTCTCTTTTTCTTCAAGTTTCGGTCAAGAGGGTTATAGGCAAGTCATTTGGGTTTTTGGTGCATTAAGGTGTGTTGTCAATATTTTTCTAACCTTCTCCTATTCATCATTTCTTTCTTTCAACCCCAAATCCATACCTATTCTCTTGTGGCCGAATATCCTATTTCTTATTCAATATGAGTCATAGCCGAATCTTGTAAGTTCTTTTGTTCTCTTTTCTTTTCTTGAAACTTTAAAGCTGAAACACTATTCATCTTTCTCCTCTATTCTTTTCACCATATTCAAAAGCCGAAACTTTGATCTAGTTTATTCTTGGCCGAATCCTCTAAGCTTTCAACTCTCTCCACTCTTGCGTTTACTCTTTTCATTAGTAAAGTGTCGAAACACCATCTCAACCTCGTTTCTATACCTATCTTTGTGTTAGCCGAATATCTCATTATCATTGGGAAGGTTTAGCCGAAACCTTTTTCTCTTTTTGGTCTCTTCAAGCAACGTGGTGGTAAGTAATTTCTATCCTAGCAACCGGTGTAGGTTCTCTTTCTTTTAAGTATGCCGAATCATGGATTAAGTCTTGGTTTTAGGCATGGTCGATTGTTCTTAGTGCCATAAAAAGGTGTTCTTTTGTGTGTAGCTAAAGGAAGGAAACTCAGAGTGTGATTCGGGATTTGGTAGGAGACCAAATCGGCTTTTAGGGAGAAGGAAGAACCACATTTCGAGATCGTGTTAGATTCGAGTAGTTCGGGATTTCACTAATAAGCAGGTGTGTGATTAACCCACCGTTTTTCGGGTTTTTGCTATATTTGTATGTGTTGATTATGTACTAACAAGTGCAGTAAAAGTTATGAGATAAATACCCTTAAAGGGGTATGTCGATAATCCGGTAAGTACCAAACCTGATGATATGTGATTATTAATATGAATATATGTTATGACTATGCTTGATGAACATGCTTACGCATCATTATATTATATCATTATTTATGTTACATGTGCATGGGTTGGGATATGATATGAAAGAAGGTACGGGTGTACTTCGAGTACGTGGTTTGATGTTAGCCTTGAGCTACATCGTGGATTGACGTTGACTAAGGTCACGTTGTGGATTAATTGCGAGTTAGTTCGTGTGGCTTGATGAGTGGCTGTGTGCCTCATCGTGGTTGATATCGGCTATGTGCCATATCGTGATTGATGAGTGACTTTGTGTCCCATCGTGGTTTTGGTGCTAGCTACGGCTACATCGTGGATTGGCGCTGACTGAGGTCGCGTTGTGGATTATTGTGCTTAATTGCACGTGGACGGCATTGATTGCATTTTGGAGTAAAAAGGAGAGGGTGATTTGATAATCCCCTGGTGTGTGGTGGCTGGATACGGGGGGGTGAGTAGTGGATGAACCCTAGGTTGGGTTGGGTGCATTTTGCATAATTTTAATGGATATGTGGATTAAATGATTATATGGGCCAAGGCCCAATTGTGGAAATGATGTGAGTAAGTTGTTCTACTATCTGAATTGTGATATGATATGTGGTTGTGGGCTAAGCCCACATGTGGGTGGATTTCAGTGGACTGATTACACACTGAGTCTGTGTGACTCACCCAATTTTTCTCAAACCTTACAGGTGATGCATAAAGCTTGGACCGGGTTGGAGTGGATACGTGGTGGCCCATGCAGAAGATATTTTATTTGTTTTATACATTTTATTTATGAAAGGTTATTTATTGTAATAAGGGCCACTTTAAGTATTTAAGGACTTTTATTATGTTTTAAGTTGGATTGTCGATTATATTATTATTTGAAAATGTTTTATTTTAAACAACTTAATTTTATTTGGAAATTTAATTACACAATGTTTTAGTAAAGACAACAAATCTTTTATGTTTTTAACTCTAAGTCAAAAGTTTTTCAAACGTTTTCCGCAGTGGCATTTCAAATTCGGTCATAGCGAATGGGCCGGGTTTGGGGTGTTACATGTCAGAGGGTTGGAAACGTATCCAATAGAGATGAGATGCCTCGAACAAATATCATTGAGGTAGAATTGTTCGATGTGTGGGGTATTGATTTCCTTGGCCCTTTTCCTCCGTCTTTTGGTCACAAGTATATATTGGTAGCAGTAGATTATGTGTCCAAATGGGTCGAGGCTGAAGCTTATCCGACGAACGATGCTAAAGTTGTGATGAAGTTTTTGCAGAAACACGTGTTCACAAGGTTTGGAACCCCAAGAGCTATTATCAGCGATGAAGGGACCCACTTTGTGAACAAGTGGTTAAAATGGTTGCTAGATAAGCATGGAGTGAAACACAAGGTTGCCACAGCTTACCATCCGCAGACAAATGGGCAAGCTGAACTGGCAAATAAGGAGATCAAAGGCATACTCGAGAAGGTAGTTTGCCCAAACCGACGAGATTGGTCCAAGAGACTAGATGATGCTTTATGGGCTTACAGAACGGCATACAAGACACCCTTAGGAATGTCACCCTATCGGTTGGTCTTTGGGAAAGCATGCCACCTACCTCTGGAGTTAGAGCATAGAGCTTATTGGGCTCTTCGACAACTCAATTTGGATATCAAGCTTGCTAAAGAGAAACGAATGCTCCAACTCAATGAACTAGAGGAATTTCGAATGTTCTCATATGAAAATGCCAAGTTAGTCAAAGAAAGACTCAAAAAATGGCTTGACAAGCATATCCGAGTTCGAGAGTTTGAAGCAGGTCAGCAAGTCTTGTTATTTAATTCCAGACTGAAGTTCTTTCTAGGTAAGTTTGTAACATCCTGAAATTGGGCTTAGTAGGATTGGGCTAATTGGACCTTGGGCTTTAGGAAAAATTGAGTATTAATTGTGTTGGCTCGGGTATGAATTTTGTGTGTTAGCATAGTCATGTGAAGGCTTGATTTTTAATTAGGAAGCTAGAATAATTTAGTATAGCTTATTTAATGAAGTGGATTAAGTGAGCTTGACACTTAAGTTAATTTAAGTGTTCATTTAAAGCATAAGAGGAGTAAGTGGCAAGTTGGTTAAGGAGCTTGAAAGGTGGCTTGAGGTTAGAGGTTCGAGTAGCATGTTTAGCATTTTGAAGGTTTATTTTTGAATCCTTGCATTGATGGACGGTCAAACTTATTTATGATAGGTTGGACTTTTTCTTTTGGTAAGTTGAATATATGATTAAGGAAAGCATGAAATAGGGGATAAGATTCTTAAGGTTATTTATTGTAATAAGGGCCACTTTAAGTATTTAAGGATTTTTATTATGTTTTAAGTTAAATTGTCGATTATATTATTATTTGAAAATGTTTTAATTTAAACAACTTAATTTTATTTGGAACTTTAATTACACAATGTTTTAGTAAAGACAACAAATCTTTTATGTTTTAAATTCTAAGTCAAAAGTTTTTCAAACGTTTTTCCGCAGTGGCATTTCAAATTCGGTCACACAAATGGGCCGGGTTTGGGGTGTTACAATTTGGTATCAGAGCTAAGTTCAAAAGCTCGGCTGTGGGCCCGAGGCCCAAAATGTTTTAAAGTATAGTTTTAAAATGTTATTGTTAAAAATTTTATGGTTGGAAAGGCATGGCCCCGAGTCTTCGGCATCAATCCTCCCGGGTAAGTACATCAAACAATTGATTTTGATAATATGATGATGATGATGATATGATTGTGTAGTAGTAGGAACTACTCTAGAGACCTAAAACTATAGGTTGGATGTACTCGCGAAACAACCTCTTATAGAAATCTTTTTCATAAAACTGTTCTTTAAAGAAAGCGGAATAATGACTAATGCATAAAACTTTTAACTTAGATAAAACGAGATGTTAGACATGAGTACTCGAGGACGAGGTCGTGTTATGCGTGGACGTGGTCAAGGTAGGATGGCTGTGTCTGAGCCAGTGAGGTCGGGTCAAGGATCCGAGAATGAAGTACCACCAGTTCCACCACCAGCGGTTGGAGTTGAACATCAGGATCAAACGGGGGATGACGCGGTGTCTCAGGCGATGCTGCGAGTTCTTGAGAGGGTAGCTGGAGTAGGTGGAGGCGTGAGAGCTCAGAAATCTGTTCCTGAGCGACTCCGAGCCAACGGAGCAGAGGTATTTCGAGGTGTTTCGGGTGTAGCTCCCAGCTCAGCTGAATATTGGTTAGAGGCGACGGAGCGAATCATGGAGGATCTGGATCTAAATGCCGAGGAAAAGCTGAAAGGGATAGTATCGCTTCTTCGGGATGAGTCATATCAGTGGTGGCTCACGGTTCGGAATGGTGCTGCGGCGGAGGATCTCACTTGGGACTTCTTTAAGGCAGCGTATCAGAAGAAATATATCGGGTCTAGTTACGTTGATGCGCAGCGTAAGGCATTTCTGAGTTTGGTTCAAGGGAGTAAGTCCGTATCAGAATATGAGGCTGAGTTCTTAAGATTGAGTCGGTATGCTGGAGGTATTGTGGCTTCGGAGCACGAGCGATGTGTTCGATTCGAGGACAGTTTGAGAGATGAGCTGAGGTTGCTGATTGCTCCACATCAGGAGCGAGAATTTGCTGCGTTGGTTGAAAAGTCTAAGATTGCTAAAGGAATAAAGGAATCTGCAAGGCAGAGTTACGACCGGAATAAGCATAAGAGAGGTTTTGAATCATCTGGGTCGGCCGAAGATTCTCAAAAAAGGGTTAGGCAGAATGGGCCGAATCAGTCTGGGAGGCCTGTTACTGCTAATCAGGGACCAGCACAGTGTAACAAATGCGGAAAATTTCATTGGGGCGAATGTTGGACCGGTGGGAAAGGATGTTTCGAGTGTGGCTCGTTGGATCCTCGTGTGAGAGATTGTCCACGTAAGCAAGCCAGGAATCAATCTGAAGGTCAAGGTCGTGCTCAATTCAGAAAGGAGGGACCATCACCGCAGAGAGGTCGTGATAACGGTAGAGGAGGTAATGGTTCTGGTCGAGGTCGCGGAGCATTTGGCAGAGGTGTTGGCAACACTGATGTGAGATAGCCTGGTTTAGTGTATGCTACGAGACGACGAGAGGAGGGCGACGCACCGGACGTCATAACCAGTACGTTCTTAATCTTTGGTGTACCATATACCGCTTTGATTGATGTGGGTTCGACGAATTCAAATGTTGTTAGTAGTATAGTAGTTTTATTAATATCAGAGTGCGCAGCAAGAGCGTAGTGTGGTGAGATAGGATGTACGGCTGTTAGTTAGTTGGAAATTTCGAGGACGAAATTTATTTAAGGAGGGTAGAATTGTAACATCCTGAAATTGGGCCTAGTAGGATTGGGCTAATTGGACCTTGGGCTTTAGGAAAAATTGAGTATTAATTGTGTTGGCTCGGGTATGAATTTTGTGTGTTAGCATAGTCTTGTGAAGGCTTGATTTTTAATTAGGAAGCTAGAATAATTTAGTATAGCTTATTTAATGAAGTGGATTAAGTGAGCTTGACACTTAAGTTAATTTAAGTGTTCATTTAAAGCATAAGAGGAGTAAGTGGCAAGTTGGTTAAGGAGCTTGAAAGGTGGCTTGAGGTTAGAGGTTCGAGTAGCATGTTTAGCATTTTGAAGGTTTATTTTTGAATCCTTGCATTGATGGACGGTCAAACTTATTTATGATAGGTTGGACTATTTCTTTTGGTAAGTTGAATATATGATTAAGGAAAGTATGAAATAGGGGATAAGATTCTTAAGGTTATTTATTGTAATAAGGGCCACTTTAAGTATTTAAGGATTTTTATTATGTTTTAAGTTAAATTGTCGATTATATTATTATTTGAAAATGTTTTAATTTAAACAACTTAATTTCATTTGGAACTTTAATTACACAATGTTTTAGTAAAGACAACAAATCTTTTATGTTTTAAATTCTAAGTCAAAAGTTTTTCAAACGTTTTTCCGCAGTGGCATTTCAAATTCGGTCACACAAATGGGCCGGGTTTGGGGTGTTACAAAGTTAAAGTCACGTTGGTCTGGTCCATTTACGATCCATTGCGTATATCCATATGGAGTTATTGAACTCCAAGGTAAGAGAGGTAATTTTCAAGTCAATGCTCAGCGTTTGAAACATTATTATGGAGAAAACCCTGAACAGGATAAAATCTCGTTCAGTTTATCTAATCCTTAGTTTTTATTGCTTTCAATAAAATATTTAGGGAATATTTCCGGGTTTATTATGCTCAAATAAATTATGTCTAGGAGATTGGAACTTAAGCGGGACCGCTTGTGACCCCTCCAATCTTTCCTGGGAATTGATTTTTGCATAATTTTCCAAGGAATTAGCCCCTGAATAGCAAAATAAATTTTTAGTTTTCCAAATAAAAAGGTCAATTTTGACTCAAGTCTTAAATTGCAACTCAATTTCAAATTTTCATTAAGTCTAAGGACTTAATTGAATTATTTTCAAATTTTGGTTGCTATTTTCATAAATAATAAAAACTAGGTGCCTCTTTTTGTAAATATTTTTTAAAAGGCATCCAAAATAAACATTTTTATTTAATTTCATATTTATAAATTATTGATAAACTTTAATATTTAATTATATTCATTATAATTTATATATTAACTTTTATCAATTTAGCTTAGGATTAGAATTATTTTTATTTTCATATTTATCTTAATAGTTAAATAACAATTGATAATTTAGTTATGTTTATTTAATTATTAATTGTTGTTTATCATGAGTAAAATTAGAAGGGGACTCTTATTCTTAATGTTTTAATTATTCTAAGAGTTTTACTTAAATTTATACTCTTGCATCTATAAATTACACCTTTGATTCACCCCATTCACTCATCATACAACTTCCCTTCCACCTCAATTGCCGCAAGCCCCTAGTCCCCAAGCCTCCATTCGGCCAGCAGCAGCAACTCCAGCTCCAGCACTCGCAAGCGCCAGCTCCTGCCCAGGCCAAGACCGCACGCCTGCTGCTTCTCCAGCAGCCTTCTTGTGCGAACCAGTGCCGTGGCCTGCTCCACACATCACCTGCTTGCTTGCCACCTGCTGCAGCACCTTGCACGCCAGCTGCTTGCTATTTTGCGTGCTTAGGCGCACATTCTCCCTTTCCCCAAATTAAGCCATCCCTCCTTTAATTTCCTTCCTTTGATTCATTAGTATATTGTTATTTTTTTTTAGAGCTCTTAAAATCTACAAGGTAAGTAGTAAGAATAATTTTCTCTTTTAAAATTTAATTTTTATTCAATTATTTAATTTTTTTTTCTCAACTTATTGAAATATTGATAATTGTTAGTAAATTTTTTTTAAAATTTTTTTTTTCAATTACTTAATTTTTCAATTTATTGAAATGTTAGTAATTGCTATTAAATTTTATTTTTAATTTTTATTTAATTATTGAATTTTCAATTTATTGAATTATTAAGTAATTTAAATTAATTAAATTATTTAACCGATTTTTTTTTCTATCCATCTTATGTTCAGGTCCATCATGACTCGTAAAAGAACTCGTGCCTCCGCTCAAATCGACAAAACACAAAGCAAATTTCACTGTGAAGAAGCCAAAATAAGATACGAAAGTATCTTCAAAAATCAACAGATGCATCCAGAGAAAGGCTTCACATTGAAGGAAAGCAACTACAGAGACTTTATGGCATGTATTCGCCAAGTTGCTGAAGCCCTCAATTGGGAATTGTTTTGTGAAAAGAGACCAAGTGTGGATGAAGAATTAGTTCGTGAATTCTACGCGAACTTAACTTCCAGTGAATTGACTGAAGTTCCAGTCTGAGGAATCAAGGTACCAATAAATTCTAGTGCTATTAATGAGTTCTTTGAATTACCTAATTTTGACAACGATGAATATTCCTCTCTGTTGAGCAATGTTAAGCCTGAAAGTCTGCAAGAAATCCTCAAAGAACTCACAGTTCCAGGTTCCAAGTGGACTGTGTCAAAGCAAGGAATCCACACGTGTCGAAGGGAGTATTTGACACCTCTAGCGAAGGTATGGTTCTATTCCATCCGTTTCAGCCTTATGCCTAGTTCGCATGGGACTACAATTTCATTAGAGCGAATGGTCCTATTATACTCGATTCTAACTGAAAAGACCATTGATGTGGGCAAAATCATCCTGAGAGAAATGCGAAATTGTGCCGTTAGACGGTCTGGCCCTGTCTATTTCCCCTTTACCATCACAATTTTGTGCTTAAAAGCAAAACTCCTTGCGGATGTAAAGCAGACAGAGTATAGTCAAGGCACAATCACTGATTGGGACCTCTACCGAGTAGCCGGAGATTCTGTTCTTCAGCAACGAATTGAAGAGATTGAAGATCTCGAAGAAGCAGAAGATGATCCCACGGAAATACCGCCAGAGCCATCAACTGACGTCCCTCATGAGGCAAAATCGATGGATCCAGAAGTTGAACCTGATATCGAGCCCGCAATGTTTAGAGCTCCATCACCTAGCCCAGATCTTCGTGATGAACTGTTTAAGTTGATGGACTTGATGCAGCACATGCAATGGCAGCAACAAGCCTACTGGAGATATGCAAAAATAAGAGATGACTCAATGAGGAGTGCCCTCAAGAAGATTTATAATGACCCATTTATTTTTGTGCCTGAGTTTCCAGATTTCATATTTGAACCATGGCTTTCATCATCGAAGAAGGAGCAAGGCGATTCATGCAAGAATAATACTAATGGAGCAAAGGATGAGTCAAATTCGGAAGGATCGGCGAACAAATAAAAAAAAAGGGGGAGGACTTCAACTTTTATTTCTTTCTTAAGTATCTTAGGATTAGGTCAATTAGGAATTTTTTTTTTTTTGCACAATCAAATAAGAGATAGAAAGTATGAAAAAATCTGAACAAGTCTCAAAGGCTAAAGTGTGGCAATAAATATATACATGTCTAGGACTGGATTTTAGAAAGAGCCTGGTACTTAAGCAGTCAATTTGACTCACCTCCTCTTTTCTAATTATCCTACCTGGTGTATAGTATTTATTCACTTTAAACAATGAGGACATTGTTCACTTTAAGTAGGGGGACCGAAAATTTGAATTGATTCCATTCAGAATAAAATGTTCTTTTAATTATGCTTAGGATATATTTTTGTTCAATAAATTGAAATTTTGTTACTTATGCTAAACTTTAGTATTAATAAAGTTCTGTTATTTCAATAATTTATTATGTTAGCTTAATAAAGATGTGAATGTATTTTTAATAAAGCATACAAATTCATACCATAAAATTTTTAGTTCCTTACGAAAAAATTAGGCATGCATGAAAGCTTAAGTCTTTAGAATTGACTTAGTAATTTCTTGAGGTGAAATCCTAGGAAGCATGGAATATTGAAAATGATTTAGGCAAACTTTTGTTTGGACCGTTTGAGCCTTTCAAGCCAACCCTGATAAAATTATCCTTTGAAATCCAATTTTGAGACTATATGGCCTAAGTTTATTTGGACCTATGCAATATTTAGCTATCAACTTTCTCTTAATTACTTCTAAAAAATCATCCCAAACACTAGACTCAGTACTATTCAAAGGATCGTTTGAAAATAAGTTTGGGGGAGTTGAAAAGAAGTATCAAATGCTCAAAAAATTGTTGTACATGAAGCAAGTGCTCGAGTTTGAGTTTAAAAAAAAACACATGCACTCAAAATGAAATAAGTGATCGAAAGAGCACAAGTTGGGTATCAAGGATGAAAGTTTCGAAGGATCGATATTAAGCTGAGTCTAGGGTTTAAAGCCATAAATTTATCAATCTTTTACCTACCCTTAAGCCCAGCCACGTTACAACCTTATTAAAGACCTATTGATTCAAGATTCCCATGTCACCTACATTAGTGGAGAGAAAGTGCTTTGTTCAACATATGAAGACATTAGTTAAGCTTAATGATTGTAGTTTACTTTTTGAATAAGGAATTAAAATCAATTTGGTAGTGAAGAACATGTCTTTATTAAAGAAACATTTAGTCTAATTTTGCTAGTATGATAATTGTTGGAGGTAATTTGAACGATATGAATGCTTAAGTTGCATAACTATCAAATTTCTTATCTTTGAGCATAAGTATGCCAACATCTTAATTTTGAGGAAAGTTGTTCTGAAAGAGTTTTTCAAAGGTGTTTCCGAGAAAATTCTTTTCAAAATTTTGCATTACTCGGGACGAGCAATGACTTAAGTTTGGGGGTGTGGAAACACGAAAATTTATATACTTTTTCATGCCCTTTTTGACCCAAATTCATGTGGTTTCGAGTAAATTCTTGTCAGAAAATAATTAAATATTATAAAATAATTAATTTGTGCTAAAAATATGAACATGCTGAATTGTAATTAATTCTATAATTAATTTTGTTTAATTTTGACTATTTTTGACAGAATCGCAAAAAGGGAAAAAAATTGGCTCGGCAGACACTGCTCGAAGAATAAAACCGAGAAGCGATTTGAAGTGTCAAGGCGACTCTGTTTCCAGCCAAGACGGTCCAATTATAAAGATTTAATCATATTATAATTAATTTTAATTTATTCCCAATTTAATTTGGGCTAAATAAATTATTTTTAATTAATTATGAAAAAGGGTCCAGTAAAACCGCACTGGTTGAACCGAACCAATTGAACCGGACCAGCCACCAATTGGGCAGCCCAAACCGTCCACAATGAAGGCCCAAATCAGCTTATTTTCTGATTAATTGAGTTGCAAAGAATCCCTTGAAGACTTCTCAAAATCCCATTCAAACCCCTCCAAAATTCATGGGTTTAAAGATTTGTCCAAGCTAATTTCAGCAGAGTTGAATCCATCAAATTTGCCACATAGGATGGCCGGCCAAGAGGGACTCTTTTGCTGCTGATTTTTTGCTATTTTTAGCAGCCCCAAACACCTATAAATACAGCCCCTAGCTACTCATTCAAATCATCCCTCAATTTTCCAACATTCTCTCATTCTCTCTTCTTTTCTCTCAACTTTTCTCCCTTCATTTTCATTCCATTTTCCCCTTGTTCTTGTGCCGATTTCCCCTCTTGGAAAAGAGGTGTTTTCCAGCCATTTGAACCAGCACTTGAAGTGTTCATAAGCCCCCTTGATAGCCGAGGACAACGAAGAACGAAGGAGGAATCAAGCAGACAAGTCACGCAGAGCCACCGGATTTGTTTCTCGTTTCCTATCTCTTTAAATTATTTGTTGTTGTTTTGACGAACATATTTATGGATATTCATGCTTTTGAAATGTTTAATTTAATTGATTTAGCTTGAATTTAATTCGTGTTGGTTTGATTTCATTTCGCCCTCTTAGATTATTTAAATTATGTTTATGCTGTTAAAGGCCTCGGTGAAATGTTTGATTAAGTAAAATTATGCTAAGTTATCTGGCATTATAATTGTTTAGATAGCTAATGAATTAATTATTTAAACGCATTGAAATTGTAATTAATGGACACAATACTTAATCTGTGCATGTTTAATTCTTCTAAGGTAGCTGAAGATTAAATTAGCATTGTATTTGACAATATGTATGCCTTGCATAACTTGCAGGATTTTTGTGATTAAATTGTTTCACGGTAAAAATACCTTGTTACTTCACATGATCTTTTATATGCTTGTTAGGTTGAATTAATCGTTTGCATCGACATAGGAATATGTGAAAGATTGTTTAACTTAATGAGTATGTATGTGCAATAACATGTTTACTTTTTGCAGTCTGTTTAATCGGTCGAATTGGCATAGAAATATGTACAAGAGATGGATTTTTTATTGGTAAATATGTTCAATAGTTAGCAAATTACCGAGTTGCCATGTTTTAACAAGTATAAACACAAGTTTAATAATTCTAAGGTAAGAAATGTGATTAAACCAACACAATTATGTCATCTTGATTAAAATCAGTTTTTGAAATCGCACACTTGAACTTTGTTTTATTTTAATTTACTTTGTTTTTCTTTTAGTTTTCAAATAGTTTTCAAAAATCAAATATTTTTCCCTAACCAAAGTGTTTGAAATTATTTCATAAATAATTCTTTTACAGTCCCTGTGGGTACGATAACTCGACATTTACCTGTCACTTTTATTACTTGTTACGATTGTGTACACTTGCACATTTCCACCGTTCCAAGGCCCGACGTACTGTTAAAAATAAAAGAAGCGGTCAAGAAAAAATTTGACACTAGTTTCCTACAAGTGATCAAATAATTGCAGTGGATAGCCAATATAGTCATTGTCCTTAAGAAAGATAGGAAAGTGTGAATATGTGTAGGCTACAGGGATTTAAATAAGACCAGTCCGAAAGACAATTTCTCGTTGCCCCACATTGATACTTTAGTGGACAACACGGTAGGTCATTCATTTTTTTTCCTTTATGGATGGTTTCTCCGAATACAACAAGATAAAAATGCATCCTAAAGGTGTGGAGAAAACCACATTCCTAACAATCTGGGGAACATTTTGTTATAAAGTGATGTCATTCGGACTAAAAATGCATGAGCAACATATCAAAGAGCCATGGTAACTTTGTTTCATGATATGATGCAAAAATAAATTGAGGTTTATGTCGATGATATGATCGCAAAATCCCAAACAAAGAAAAAGCATGTGAAAGTTTTGAAGAAATTGTTTTTGAGGTTGAGGAAGTTCTAATTGAAGCTAAACCCAACAAAATGCACTTTCGGGGCCACATCGGGCAAATTGCTAGGATTTGTAGTTAGCAAGAAAGGAATTGATATTGACCCGGATAAAGTCAAGGCCATACAGGAGTTACCACTGCCAAGTACTTAAAAGCAAGATCGGGGTTTCTTAGGGAGATTAAATTACATTGCCCGATTCATTTCACAACTAACCAAGAAATGTGACCCTATATTTCATCTCCTTAAGAAACATAATCCAGGTGTATGGGATGAGGAATGCCAGAATACCTTCGACAAGGTTAAACATTACTTGTCAAATGCCCCAGTGTTGATGCCACCTAGCCTAAATAAATCGTTAATACTGTACTGACAGTATTTGGAAATTCTATGGGATGCGTACTAGGCCAACATAACGAGCCGGGGAGGAAAGAAAAAACAATCTATTACCTCAGAAAGAAGTCCAGCGAATGTGAGACAAGATATTCACCAATCAAGAAGCTGTGTTGCGCCTTGGTCTGGACCACCTAGAGACTAAGACAATATATGTTGTATCATATGACTTGGCTTATCTCAAAAATGGATCCTCTAAAGTTCATGATGGAGCCGACCGCATTGAATAGAAGAATGGCTCAATGACAGATCTTGCTCTCTGAATTCGACATAATTTATGTAAACTAGAAGGCAGTAAATTGAAGTGCAATAGTGAATTTTCTGGATGGTAGAGCTCTAGAGGATTACGAGCCTTTAAATTTTGATTTTCCAAATGAGGATCTGATTATGTTGCAACCACGGAAGAAGCTGCTTCAAGAGGATATCCTTGGAAATTAAATTTTGATAGCGCCTCAAATGCCATGGGTAACGGGATTAGGGCAGTCCTGGTATCCCCGGACAGAGATCATTATTCTTCCACCTGTAAACTTGATTTTGATTGTACAAATAACATGGTAGAATACGACGCGTATATCATGGGTATCCACGCGGCCATAGAACGCAAGATAAAAGTGCTGGAAGTATACGGTGACTTTGCACTAGTAATCTATTAACTCAAAGGTGAATGGGCGACGAGAGATGTTGTAACACCCCAAACCCGGCCCAGACGTTGTGGCTGAATCCGGGAATGTCACATAAAAGGCACAATTCAAAACAATTTTGCTAAGTTAACATTTAAGGCCTAAAAGCCCAAAATCCCTGAATCTTGTTAAGTAATGATAAAGCCCATTTAATTATTTTAAGTATTCCGAAAACCATGTTTAACATAAGAAATTACTCAGGTTTAATAATTAAGTAAACAGTTAAAACAACAAAACTCAAAATCCAAAGTCAAAACGGAGTACAAGGCCTTATTACATTCTATGAAAATAAAATAATTAAAATCATGTCTTTTGAAATAAATAAATAAAACTTCTAAATATCTTGTAGGGTGGTCATCTCCGAGTCCTCTCCCACGTCGAGCCGTCTACTGAGGATCACCTGAAACATTTAATAAAAAGGGTGTGAGTTTTGAAACTCAGTGTGTACGACCCTTGGCAATCAAATCAACATGCAAATATTACATCGGGCCTAAGCCCTATGAAAACCAGTGGCCTTGGGCCTTAGCCCACAATGACCTCATACCACATCAGAGTCACATGAATGCAATGCACCCATCCCAAATCCAACCCTGCACACCATTTCCCTTCCAACCCTACACACCTGTGAGGATATAAATATTAACCCACCCATCCCTACACACCAAAGGTAGCACCAACAGCGGCACTACTCAAACGTTGCAGCAAAGCTGCTATAATGGGCTTAAAGCCACCGGTGGACCCACGGTCGTCAAGCGACTATGCGATCCTCAAATCTTCCTCCGTACCATCAAAACCCACCCAAGTGCAACATATATTCCATATATATGTAATTTTAATTATTTTACTACCTAGGGGTATTTTCGTAAATCTACTCTACAAGGGTATTTAGGTAATTTTTCAAAACAGAGGTATTTTGGAAATTTTGTAAATCAGGGATGTTTTGGAAATTCTGCAAATCAAGGGTACTCAGATAAGTTTACTATTCAGGGGTATTTTAGTAATTTTGCAAATCTAAGGATATTTTGGTAATTTCAAACTAAGGGTTTTTGGTAATTTTCAAATCAGGGGTATTTTAGTAATTTTACAAATCTAAGGATATTTTGGTCCCTCTCGGGTTTTAGTTATGAACTTTGGCCCATTAACAAGTCCTTGCGGCTAAAGTGAACAGACACTATGCACCAGTTAGGATTCCAGAGAAGAGGAGGTGGGCCACTAGGACCGCTTAAGTACCAAGCTCTCCTTAGATCCAATCCTTGACATGCATATGTCTGTTTCCACACTCTAACCCAGTGACTTGTCCACGGACATGCTTAATTATTAGATTAAGTCTTATGCGGTTTAAGAGTTGTTCAAAACTAGGCCTAAAGTCCATAAAACCCTAGCATACTTTTCAACATCCCCAAAAACCCATCAAGCCCAAATCACATCCTTACAGCCCATTAGGCCCAAATCTCATCCATATGGCCTATTAGGCCCAAAACAATTCCAGATCAAGTAACATGCATAACTAACTCAATTTGTATAACCAACCAAACAATTTCATCAAACTTAGCCTTAGGGCCCACCGGGCCCATTTAGCCACTTTCTACTTTCCGGCTTTTCGGTATTACCGATATCGTGTGTGTGTAGTGTTTGTACACAGCTGGTTACTACGACATGCTATACTATCCTTAGCCTTGAACCTACAACCAACCAACCTTCAATCAATCACTAAATCAAAACATTTACCAAAAGCCAAAACCTTACCGTAACCTTACCGTGTACCACCGGGTTCTAATAGCCCTTCCTTAGCTACTAATTAGGAGTATCCCCTAGATCTGCACTCACACATACACCATTAAAATCCGAGTGACTCATAATCCACACAAGTCACCCTTATAGATCATACACACATTCAGCCACTCACTTAAACCACAATCGAGATGAGTACACTTACCCTTGCTAACGATTCTACCACACTTGCAATCTTTGAACCTTATCCTTGTTATCACAGAGTTAACGACAGGACAGTTAGATAGCCTTTCAGCTTTTAGCAAAACATACAAGAGAGGTTAACCGAATACTTACCAAATCCACTTTCGATCCTGCGGCCTAAATTCGGCTTTTAACCTCGATTGATAGTAGATAATAATTGATTTGTGATGGAGGAAAACAACAAGGGTTAGGCACAAATAGGAATTTCAGCAAGGAAGGCTGATGGTAATTCGGCAGTATGAGAGTTTGGCTATGAGAGAATTCGGCAAAAAGAATTCGGCTATAAGAGATTTCTGAAATAGAGAGAATTTGGCGATAGGAGATTTCGACTATAGGAGATTTCGGCAATAGGGAGAATTTGGCTATAGGAAAACCGATTAAGGGGGCAAAAAAAAACTAATGAAAGCTCAAAGAACCTTTCTAAGCATTCGCCCTCTCCTTTTTTAGCCAAAAGCCGAATACTCCTTTCCCCATAGTCCCATTCGGCACAAATTCTTCCCCCTCCTCATCTCCTAACATTCCTCCCTAATAACACCTTAGCCTTATCCGAATTTCCCTCCATTATCAGTTCCCCTTACCACTCAAACACTCCAACGCGAGAGTTCATATTCAACACAACTCTGGCCATCCACCTATGCAAAATAAAACACTCCAAAAATACCACTCCTAATACTCGAACCTTAGACCTCCTCACCTAGCAATCACGCCACCTTATAGCTCTCCAAGAGACGCCACTTGCCACTGGACCACAAGCCCATTTGTGTCATATTTTCCCCTTAATCTGCTTAAAAGGCCTAATGCCTATGACTAGGGTCCACTAAAGCAAGAAAATATTTTTCCCCATGGTCTTCCCTATCTCTCAGACTTCAACTAATCCCGATAATACCTTAAAACTAATATTCTAAGTGCTACCTGTTCTAAAAAATTTTAAACGCTCCCATGGCCAAGGCCCAATATGCCCAATTCTTCAGATCTACATACAATTTTTGTCTATCATAAGCCACTTTTAGACAATCCCGAATCAGTCTAACCTTATCCTTGGTCTCAAAAACCAACTTAAGAACCGAAACCTGATGCTCACCCAACTCAGTCCAACATAGTGGAATGCGACACTTACGACCATACATAGCCTTGTAAGGTGCTATCTAGATGCTAGCTTGGAAACTATTATTGTAGGCGAACTCAGTTAGCGGAAAATAATCCTCCCAACTACCTTGGAAATCAATTACACAGCTCTGAAGCATATCCTTCAATATCTGAATCACCCTCTCAGATTGACCATCGGTCTGAAGATGGAACGCAGTCCTGAAGTCCAATCTCGAACCTAGAGCCTCATGCAACTTCAACCAGAATCGAGAATTGAAACAAGGATCTCTATCAGAAATAATCGACACTGGAACCCCATGCAGTCTAACTATCTCAGAGATGTAGAGTTTCGCTAACTTCTACAGAGAGTAGTCTGTCCGAACCGGGATGAAGTAAGTAGACTTGGTCAATCAATCCATGATGACCCAAACAGAATCCTTCTTAATGGGTGTCAAGGGTAACCCACTAACGAATTCCATTGTCACACGCTCCCATTTCCATAGGGGAATCTTAATGGGTTGTAGCAACCCTGAAAGCAACTGATGTTCAGCCTTAACTTGCTGACATGCTAGACATCGAGCAACAAAATCAGTAACCTCACGCTTCATACCTGGCCATCAGTACAGTTTACGAAGATCCCGATACATCTTATTACCACCGGGATGCATAGTATAAAGGCTACTATGCGCCTCCTTCAGAATCGACTTGTAATAGTCTGATTTAGGGCCTAGTCAGAATAGTGGTTGTGAAACCACAAATTCGAAGTAGAAATATGTGTTTTATGGCTTTTATGAGGTCTATGGCATGCTTGCATGATTGTTTGTAAATTTCATGAAGAAATTTTATAATTTAGTGATCAATTTATTCATTAGGACTAAATTGCAAAGATTGAAAAATAAGAGATTCTAGAAGATTCCAATATGAAATAGCATTAGAAAATTTATTAGAGGTCCTTATTTAGCAATTAGACCATTATATGTCAAGATGGACAAAAAATAGACATGGGAAGGAAAAATCTCAAGAAAGGGGCCTTAAGGGCATTTTAGTCATTTGGTTAACAAACTAATAAAAAGGGGAAAATAAGTCAAAAATGGTGTCCATCTTCCTCCCTAAGTGCCAAATTTTTGAGGAGAAGCCATAGCTAGGGTTTTGTTTATTTTCAAGCTCAAAGTAAGTGCATCTTAGCCTCGTTTTTAATGTTCTTCATATTTTTTATATCCTCGTAGCTCGATTTAGCTATTTCTAGCTATATTTTGAGCTAGGATTCATGTTCAAAAAATTACCCATGTATGACATGTATGTATTTTGATGTTTAATGGAGGAATATGAAAGTTTGATGTATGATAACCATCTTTTTCTAAGTGATTTTCATGGAAAATTCATAAAGAGGACCTAGTTGTAAAGGAGATAAAATGTGTAGTAAAAATCAATTTGAAAATATTCAGCTAAGCTTGGGTAACCAAGGAAATGAGTATGTTTCATTATGCGAGCCTAGGGACCATTTTGTAAATATGTGAAAGTTTAAAGGCAAAATTGTAATTTTGACAAAGTATGATTCATAAGTTAATTTAGTTAATGTGATCATTAAATAAGTGAAAATTTTCATTATAGATCAAGAAACACGAAGTCCGGACCGAAACTGAAGAAAGGACAAGGTGGAGGACTAAATTGAATAACTACATATATTTTGGTACCGAGGTAAGTTTGTGTGTAATAATTCAACATCATGTTATTATGTTTTAAAAATGCTTGACATCTTACGAACATGTATATTATTTTTATGAAATTGATTAATAACTTTTTGATGAGAATAAGATGGAGATTTATGATGTTGAAGTCCCGGTTGACCTTAGGAATAAAAAGGATACCATTGTCATGACATGAGATTTATAAGATCCCGTAAAAGACCATATTTGGGATATGGCATTGGTATCGAATAAGAAAATCGTGTAAGACCATTTCTGGGACATGGCTTCGATATACGATCTCGTAAAAGACCATATCCGGGATATGGCGCCAACATTGATATGAGATCCCGTATAAAACCATATCTAAGATATGGCATCGGCATCGACATGTGATCCCATGTAAGACCATATCTGGGATATGGCATTGGCATCTTACTATGTGTGTGACGGGTTCCAGGTATCCTTCGGTATTCCAAGTGGTTCTACGGGTAAAGAGCTAAGTTTTATGTTAAAGATAGTAAAGAGTTAAGTTTATCTTAATGATGGAAGAATTGCTAAAATTATGTGATGAGTGATACAAGTATACATGAGAAACTCACGAGAAATAAGCCCAGTATTTGTTATGTGATTGATAAGAGTAAGCATGAGCAAGCTATGACAATATGCTTAAGAACTCATGTTGTTACTTAAAGTAAAGTATGAATGTATCATAAGGTGTTATGTTGCTATTTATTGCATGCAAACTTACTAAGCTTTATGCTTACCCCTTCTCTTTTCCATTTCCTTGTAGTATCACCAAGCTAGCTCAGGGATCGTAGGACGTCGGAGCTCAATTAACACTATCAAGCTATTTTTTAGGTATAGTGAAGTTTAATTATTTTGTGTATGGCATGTATAGGAACTTGGTCATTTCACTATATGTTATATTGGATAGCCAAGGTGATGGCTATTATTGTTACTCAATTCATTTTGGAAATGGCCATTAGAATTGGCCAATACTAGTTAAGTTATATATATTCAATGATGATGAAATTTCATGAAGTGCAAGTTTATGAAATCGAATGAGTAGTGTGTGAAGTAGATGCATGATAAGTTAGGGAATATTAACAGTTCATTATTGCTATGCTATGTGTTACTCGAGATGGTATAAGTGTGGTTGCTTTTCAGGGTGGCAAATGGCTTGGTAAATAGCCTTATAATTGTCCACACGGGCGTGTGTCTAGGCCGTGTGTGACACACGGTCAGCCCTGAGGGCGTGTTGATAGGCCATGTGTCCCCTGCATCTAATTTGTGAAAACTCCAGTTCATCACACGGGCTAGCACACGGGCGTGTGACTAGGCCGTGTGTTCCTAGAGGTTTGCTGACGTCATAAACAGAATGCTAAGGTTTTCACACACGGGCTAAGACACAGGCATGTCATGGCCGTGTGAGGGACACGGGCCATAGACACGGGCGTGTGCCAGGCCGTGTGAAAACCCCTGTAGGTTCGAAATGAAAAATAAAATCCACACAGGCTAGGAACATGGGCGTGTGTGACCACACAGTGTAACAGCCCGAATTAGACCCTAGTCGGAATAGTGGTTTTGAGACCACAAATCCGAGATTGAAATAATATTTTAATGTTATTTTTGGTGTTGATTATATGTGATATAGTCTGTGTGAAAATTCTGTGTGGTAATTTTATCGACTGTGTGCCAAATTAAGAGAAAGGACTTAATCGCGTAAAGTGTAAAAGCTATGTGCTGATTTATAAGTACCTATGTGCTGATTTATAAGTACCTAAGTGTTGTTGTCTTATTAATGTGGAGGCCTTATGAGGCAATCTAGAAATTATTAAAGTTAGTGGATGGTTAAATGACATATTAACCTTAATGTATAATTGTCTTATATGGCTAATAAAAGGGCAAATTGGTAAATTGATAATTTGGTTAATATTAAACAAAACAAAAAGATGAAACATGTTCATCTTTGTTTTGTTTTCAACTGAAAATAGGAAAATAGAAAGGGTTTGGAAGCTTTGTGATATTCGACCACTTCAAGCTTCAATTGGTATGTGACTTTTGTTTGGTTTTTGATAATTTCTACATTTTTGTAATTGTTGCTTCGTGCTCTAACTAACCGATGTCATAATTTTATGAATTGATGATGCTTTTGTGATGTGCCATTGATGAGTATGTGAGCTTTGTGTTGTTAGTTGGTTAATTATGAAAGCTTGGTGTTGGGTTAACATAGTTTGTATTTGAATTTTTGGTGAAATTGAGTATTTTGGGCTTAATTGAGAAAATGAGAAATTGAAGGATTAAAATGTGAAATAAATGAAATGTGTGGACTTGTGTGAACACAAGGAAAATTCGGCTAGACTTGTGTGAAAAGAAATTATGTGAATTTGATGATTTTGTGAAATAGGGACTAAAGTGTCGAAATGTGAAAAAGTGAGCGCTATTTTGTAAAATGCCCTAAATATGTGTGTTTGGACTAAAATGAATGATTTAGTGATTGAATGGATTGAATTTGAATGTGTATAGGCCAAGAGAGGAGAGGTTCGGATCGAGATTGAGGCAAAGATAAGGTGGTCAATTAATCGACCATTTCGATAGTTCGATGTCCGAGGTAAGTTCAGACATAATACGTGTATTAAACTATGTTTAATGTCATGAAATGAATGGTATGTGATTATTAAACTGTGAATGCTATGTGGGGGCTTGAGTTATGTGGCACTAAGTGTGCGTATTCAAAAATGTGACCGAGATGAATGGCATTGTGTGTGCGAATTAATATAAGCTTCAGCTTTGTGGTTGGCACTGTGTGTGCGATAACGAGTTGAGGCACCTAGTGTGCGACTAAATCGATGAAGAGACGAAAGTTGATCGAAACGAAATAGTCAACATTGAGTAGCAAACGAAATTGACAACTAAGTGTTGGCTAAGGTATGTTCGGAACCTATGTGGTTGATGAATCTATGAATAAGATCATGAAATGTTAAATGAGTATATAAGCTTTGAATGGTATGATATATATATATATATATATATATAGATGTGAAATAATCTATGTGATGGTTTGTTTTGGTTTAATGTGTTATGTTACGAACTTACTAAGCTTTGGAAAGCTTACTGTGTGATTTGTTTTTCTGCTTTGCAGTGTCAGTAAAGCTAGCTCGGATTCGGGAATCGTCAGCATCTCTATCACACTATCGGCAATCTATTTTGGTACTTTTGGAAAGATGTATATAGATGAAATATGGCATGTATAAGCTAGAAGTTATGGTATGTTTTGTGATGTTTAATCCTTGCCATGTGATTTGGCTTGGAAGTGGGATAATGTTGAGTTTATGAATGTGTTATGAAAATGGTATATTTCATGATTGTGTGGTTGATGAAAAGATGTGGTTTGAAGATGGTTTATGATATGTACATGTTTTGAGATGTACAATTGTTACCTTGAATGGATTTATTGTGATGACATTAGGTATGGAAGTAGATAGTAATATTGATGGTTATTGAGTGCATGAAATGGTATGTTTGAGTGCATTTAAAAGCATGAATTGGCATTGTTATGAAGCTTGTTGGTAGACACTTGTATGGGTGGCAAATTGGCCTTGCAAATGGCCTGTTTTGCCTACACGATTATGGCACATGGGCGTGGCTAGTGACCGAGGGATAAAGTCAGTAGCTAGCCTAAGTATGCACGGCCACGGTACACGAACATGCCTAGTAGCCGTGTGAATAAGTCAATATATTGCCTAAGAGTACACGACCTTAGCACACGGGCGTGCTTGGTGGCCATGTGAAGAAATTAGAATACATGCTCTATTTTGGCACGGCCTGGACACATGGGTGTGTCTAGTGATCGTGTGAGGCACACGGCCTGATTGCACGGGCGTGTGACCTCAACAATATTGAAGAATATTGAAATTTTGAAAACGTTCATTAGTGTTCGGTTTAGTCCCGGCCCCTTTCTAACATTTGATTAAGGTCTCGTAGACCACGATGAGGGACTGTATGTTCGTATTTGAGTATGTATGTTTGATTATAGACTATGTGTCGTGGAATGGATGTAAATATTGTGGTTGTTCGGTAACACCTCTTAACCCTACTCCGGTGACGGCCTCGGGTTGGGGGAGTCACATAGCCTGCTCACACGGGCGCGCTCTTTTCCACAAGGGCGTGTGGCCTTGTTTTGAGCAGAAATTTTCTAAGTGTTCGTAAGTTCCCGGTTTAGTCTCGAACTACTCCATATATATGTTTTGGATCTCGTAGACCTATAATAGGGACATTATGGTTTCAAATGAAAAGTTTTAAGTTGAAATGAGAAATTATAACCCAATACTGTACGATGATGTATGATAAGTTTGGTAATGCCTCGTACCCGGTTCCGGCATCGATTAGGGGTAAGGGGTGTTACACGACTGTCTAAGGTCAGAAACATTTGGCACACAGATTCGCCCTCGGAAAAATAACACACCATCATTATTTAACCCAAAATCAAAAGTAGTACCACTCCCAACCTGACGGAACCGTTCACCCAGAGTCTCATCCCCTAACTGCTTATCTCGAATCTGCTCAACCCAAGTCAGCTTAACTTGCAACTCGGCTAATAGACTTCTATCATTGAACAGACTAAGGCAAGCAAACATCACCCTCAAATCAGACATCGTTCTTTGACTGAGAGCATCAGCCACCACATTGGCCTTACGAGGATGGTACCCTATAGTGCAGTCATAATCTTTGAGCAGTTCAACCCAACGACGCTGCCTAAGGTTCAACTCCTTCAGAGTACGGAGATACTTGAGGCTCTTGTGATCAGTGTAGATTATGCACCTCTCACCATACAGATAATGCCTCTAGATTTTCAATGCAAGGACTACCGCAGCCAACTCCAGATCATGCGTTGGATAATTCCCCTCGTATGTCTTAAGCTGCCGATACGCATAAGCCACTACCTTACCCTCTTACATCAGCACACATCCCAAACCGATGTGCGACTCATCACTGTACACCACAAACTCCTTACTAGGTTCAGGCTGTATCGGAACAGGAGCCTGAGTGAAAACAGACTTGAGCTTCTTGAAGCTCGATTGTTGCGCATCAGTCCAGTAAATGGCACCCCCTTACGCAGAAGTTTAGTCAAGGGAGCTGCATTCAGAGACAACCCCTCGACAAACCACCGATAATATCCCACCAAACCCAGAAAGCTACAGATCTCAGATACGTTCTTAGGCTATTTCCAATTCAGTACAGCCTCAATCTTTCGAGGATCAACATGAATCCCCTCAACAGAAACCACGTGCATCAAAAAGGTTACCTCACGCAACTAGAACTTACACTTTCTTAACTTAACGTAAAGCTGCTTCTCACAAAGAATCTGAAGCACTACTCTAAGATGCTCATCATGCTCATCATCAGTCTTAGAGTATACTAGAATATCATCAATGAAGACCATCAAGAACTGATCCAGATAAGGCTAAAATACTCGGTTCACCAGATCTATGAATGCGGCCAGAGCATTCGTCAGACCAAAAGTCATAACTAGGAACTCATAATGTCCATATCGAGTCCTAAATGCAGTCTTATGAACATCAACTTCCTTAACCCTCAATTGATGATACCCAGATCGAAGATCAATCTTAGAAAACACTGAAGCCCCACAGAACTGATCAAACAGGTCATCGATCCTCGGAAGCGGATATTTATTCTTCACGGTCAGCTTATTCAACTGCTGACAATCAATGCACATTCTCATGGTCCCATCCTTCTTCTTAACAAATAGAACTGGTGCCCCCCACGGAGACACACTAGGGCAGATAAAACCACGATCCAGAAGTTCTTGTAGTTGAGCCTTAAGTTCCGTAAGCTCCTTCGGAGCCATTCGGTAGGGAGCGATGGACATCGGAGCTATACCCGGAAGAAGCTCAATCCTAAACTCGACCTCTCGACTAGGAGGTAAACCCGATAACTCTTCAGGAAAGACATCTAGGACATTCTTTATAGTTCTGATATTCCCAACAGAAGAGTCCCCAGAATCAGAAACACTGACGTAAGCCAAGTACGCCTCACATCCTTTCCGTACTAGTTTCTCAGCCACAAGAGCGGAGATCACGTTGGACAGATAATCTCGACGCTCGCCAATCACAAACACCTCCTTATTGTCCTCAGCCCTTAGAACGACCCTCTTAGTCACGCAGTCCAAACTAACTCGGTGCTTGACCAATCAATCCATGCCTAGAATTAAGTCAAACTCCCCAAACGGAAGCTCTATCAGATCTACCAAAAAAATAATCCCTTATACCTCTAACGGAACCTCTCTATAGAGTTTACTAACCCGAACAGACTACCCCAATGGACTTAGTATAGTAACCTCACTAAAAGTGCTCTCAACAGAAACCCCCAAATTTTCAGCTACAGTGCTAGCTACATAGGAGTGGCTAAAACCTATGTCTATTAGAGCAGTATAAGGTACATCAAAAATTAGGAACGTACCAGTGATAACATCTCGAACATCTCTGTCCTCTAGGTGTCGAGCAGCATAAATAAGTACAGGTTGTCTCGCCTATGTCTAATTAGCACCTCTTTCCAGTGCTCTCTGTCGAAGGCCCAAACCATTACCACCCCTAGTCGCTCCACGGCCCCTAGGTGGTTGCTAAGCTGCCATCTAAGGATGCACAGAACCCAGAGCTTGCGTCTGATCTACCCACTGTGGACAGTCTCTAATACGGTGCTCTAAAGATTCACACCTCAAACAGGCCCCAATCCTCCTCCAACATTCACCCGAATGGCGCCTACCATAACCACCACATGGCTGCAACCCAACTGGAGCAACAAGAGCCCCCACTCTGACTGGCCCATCAGACCTGGCCTTTTTCTCAAGCCTCAAAACAGAACTAGAAGGCTCTGAATCCCTCTTATTCTTGCCTCTCTCACGGTCTCTGTTCTGGCGCTCCACGCGCTTAACATCCTCAGCGATCTTCGCCTTCTCAACTAGAGTCACGAACTCACGCTCCCTTTGTGAACCAATCAGTACCCTCAGATTATCCCTCAGTCCATCCTCAAACTGAATATACCTCTCATACTCAAACGCCATCATGCCTCGAGTGTAGCTGCTCAACCTCAAAAATTTGGCCTCATACTCAGCCACATATCTGTCCCCTTGTGTGAGAAGATTTATGAACTCACGCCTACGAGCATCCACAGAGCTCGCTCCCACATACTTACTCTGAAAGGTGGTCTTAAAGAAATCCCAAGTCCAACGATCGGGCTGGGTACCCTACTAAACTGGCAACCACCACTGATAAGCCTCATCGTAAACGAAGGAGACTGCATCTTTCAGTTTCTACTCAGGGGTGCAGTCTAGATTATTTATGATCCTCTCTGTGGCCTCCAACCAGTACTTGGCCACATTAGGGGCGACTCCAGTGACACCCCCAAACAACTTAGCTTCATTAGACTGGAGTAGTTCAGATACCGACCCTCGGCCCCTAGATCCAGATTGGGGTCCAGCGACCCTCTCCAAAATCCTCAGCATGGCCTAGGACAATGTGTCGTCCCCAGCCGAATGGCTTTGAGACCCAATCTCAATAGCAAGCGAAACTGAAGTCTCACTCGTATCCAAATGTAGCATACTACCTAGTGAGGAAGACTCAGCTCGAGCCCCCTACGGCCTTTTCCACGGCCACGAGTACCACGTCTGCAAATTCCACGTGCGCTCATTGTCTAATTCGAGTTTTATCTACATTAAAAATTTTATGCATCAGTTTTAGTTTATTAACAGAAGATGTTTTATGCAAAAGTTATCAGAAGTTCAAAATCATTTTCAGAAGTTTCAGTCTCTAACTATTCAGTTCAGTTTCAGAGTGTACTAACTACAGTATTTCAGAGCAGTTCTAACTATGTTTCAGAAGTACTTACAAAGATCGGCGCTAGAGACTCGGTGTACCACAAACTTTCCCAATTTCTCAAATCGTTTTAAATCCAATACTTTTTTTAAAAAAATTAGACCCCAAAATTCACAGTCGAGTTTTAAACCTGGCTCTGGTACCACTAAATGTAATACCCCAAACCCGATCTAGATGTTATGGCCAAATCCGGAGGTGTCATAAGGTAGGATTTTGAAAACGGTATTGTCTTGTCCAATCGAATTATTCACATTTTACTGAAAATACCATTTGATTAATTAAGTAATTCATTTGCCAAAAACTTATTAATACGGAAGCCTTAAAACTGTTATAATTTAGAAAACCAATTAGAGTTGTACAAACCCAAAATTGCCCGGCCCAATACAAGCAAAGTTGCAGCCCAAATTTTCTAAAATCCAGAGCCAAATAAAACAGATGAAACAGCCCACTTTATTTACAAAATTGCAAGGCCCGATAGGCCCAAAAAGCTTTGATCTCTTAGGAAATTTTAGGGTTTTGAAACCCTAAAATTTCCTAGCGCCGCATCCCACCAGCCACGGTAGGCCACCAACGCCGATTCACACACCACCATGGCCTCCACTCGCGCCCCACGACCTGCAAAACAAAGACAAACAGTAATGGCAAAGAAAGAAGAAAATATTGTATTTTATTTCCCTATTTCCTTTCAATTTCGGTTATAAAAACCAAAAAGAAAACAATTGTAAAACTCTCTTTTTTTCAATCAATAAAAAATAAACAGATTCAAGGCAACACAAATAACAATAGAAACCAAAAAGAAGAATCCGAAACGCATAAAAATCAGATCGGCAACGTCGAAGGTGATTTCGCATTTTTTTCTTTTTATTTGTCGTTTCGATTTTCCTTTTATTTATTACTCAATCCAATATATATACATATACATACATATATTTTAAAAAAAAAAAAAGAGAGGGGAAAACGTACCTTTTTGCGATTTCCAGCCACCGCGTGCGGTGGCCGGCAGCGGTGCCGGCGGTGGTCCCTCGCCAGAATCTGGGTTGCCCCCAGAGAGAGTCGAGAGAAAAGAAAGAGAGAAAGATTTTTTTTTTAAGAACAAGCAGCAAATAAAAAAAAAGGAGGAAAGGAGGGTTTTTATAGTAAGACAAAACGGTGCCGTTTTAGGGTTGGGAGCCCAGGCGCCAAAACGACGCCGTTTAGGCCCCAACCCGCGCGCGCGACCCGACCCGGCTAGAGGGTCCGTGCGTTTCTGTTAAATGGGCTAATTGCCCCATCGGTCCTTCCACTTTTTCACACCAACGCAATTAAGTTTCTTTTTTATTTCGATTTTGACCCGATGATTTACCAGGTTTTCAAATTTAGTCCTCTTTCCTGCGCCTCGTTTCAGTGAGGGGGTTTATTGCTGTTTTGGACCCTCCATTCTTTTCATGCGTTACAATTTAGTCCTTTCCCTTTCTTTTATTTCAAATTTACCCCAGACATCTCGTCTTTAATTCAATTTAGTCACTTTTTATTCTCATCATTTTATTATTAATTCAATTAACTTCCTTATTATTATTACTTTCATCTTTTGTTAATTTTATTTATTTATTACCATTTATTTATTAATGTTATTAGTATTACGATTAATTTAATATTATTATTATTATTATTAGATTGTACATATTTTGTATTATTATCACTTTACTATTATTACTATACTACTTACTATTACTATTATTATTACTGTATTATTATGTTGTATATTTTATATATTATTATTACTATACTATTATTATTATTATTATTATTATTATTATTATTATTATTATTATTATTATTATTATTATTATTAATATATTTTTATTATTACTATATTTACATTTATATATTGTATATATTGCGTATTATTATATTATTATTATTACTACTACATTTATATTATTTATCTTGTACATATTTTGCATCATTATTATTATTATTATATTTACTATTATCTCCACGGCTACTAACATCTTTTAGTTTTTATTCATTGTTATTATTTTAAGGTTATTTTTTGTTTTTATTATTGCATCTTTTATTATCATGTTTCGCTAATTTCTCGCTTTCGTCGTTTCATCGCAATTCAACATTTTATCTTTTATTATATTTCTTTTATTCATAAAAAAAATAGGTTTTCACAAAGGTAATATTCATGAGTTTGGGAATTCAAAAATTCGTGTCCAATCGTGCTGGGTGTGACTTTTTGTTTGACCTAACAAATGGATATCCTTTCAAATTTTGTTTCTATCTTCAAATAAGGTGATATTTGCGTGTTTGGAAGTTCGAAAGGATCGTGTCCAATCGTGCTGCGTGTGTTTCTTTTTATGACCGAACGAGCAAATACCCTTTCCAAAATTTCAAAAATGTATGCTTGGAGAATTTCGGAGACGATCTTGAATTCAAGGACTTAGATTATCGTGTCCAATCATGCTGGATGTGAGACTCTATTCCTTCGAAACAAAGGAAACTCGATATTCAATCAAGTTGTTAAAAAACAAAAATAAAATAAAACTTCAAAATCTTTTCAAACTTTTCGACATTAGGACATTGATTAATCAATTTGGGTACCGATTTTGGGCGTGGTGAGGGTGCTAATCCTTCCTCATACGTAACCGACTCCCGAACCTATTTTCTCAAACTTTCGCAGACCAAAAACACTGTTTTAGTAAACTGAAACGTTTTATTAAAACAAAGGTGATCCGATCACACCTAATAAAAGGTCAGTGGCGACTCCCGTTTTGTAGTGAAAACTCGAGTTCGATTCCCGCCTTTTCAAAAAAAGGGATGGTTTTGACAGCTTGGCGACTCCGCTGGGGACTTAATAAGAGAGTCAGGTCGTAAAATTGATTATTCTTTGTCCTTTTGTCGAAAATTTGGAAAATCATTTTGAAAAATCATGTTTCTTTTGATGCATTTGTTGGTACTATTATTGCAATAATGTCGAGTCTCATAGGATATCTCTGTATTCATGCTTGCATGACCGTCGTGGTCACGCCCTTAAGTGGGAGCGAGAAACTATGCCTTCGTGAGGTTTTCACCTCCGCATGGGCTAGGGGACTGCTTCCGAGATACATCCGTACCTATGTCTTCGTGAGGTTTTCACCTCCGCATGGCCATAGGGAAATGTATCTCCCTGAACCGAACTCAGTCCGCATGAGCCTATAATAGGTGAGGACCGAGGAATCTGCTGGTTTGGGTACCTTGACTTTAGAACGGAAACACATATAGAGAGACTTAAGGGCCTACCCTAGATACAGCCATATCAATCCTTAGTGGTTACCTGGATAGGGTTTTTGTTATTTGCTTTATATTTTGTTTCATAATACCAACTTGTCTACTTTATTTTGGTGCATGTCATCCTATGATTCATAGAGTATCAATTCACGATCAGTTTCCAAGTTAAGAAAGCTCGTTATGGAAAACAAACTCCTTGATAAAGTGGAAGACAATGCAGCCGTCCGCGTATGGTCAGAGCGAACGCAACTAGAAAAAGGGAACAGCTTAGCCGACGGGTATGTGTCAGAGCTTTGGGACTTTATGCGCCTCAACACTACGCAAAACGACTTTGGCGAGCTAAAGAAAATATGGAACCAGTGGGACGATAAGGCAAAACAGCTGTTCTATCACAGTTATGGTGATCTACCCTACTTGTTCGACATTAAGGTAGATAAGCATCTATTTGGAGCCATGACTCAGTTTTGGAACCCTGCTTACAGCTGTTTCACTTTCGAGAAAGTGGATTTAGTGCCTACCGTAGAAGAATATACAACCCTACTTCACTGTCTGCGAGCCCAAGCTGACAAAGTTTATTTTAAGGCCGCCAATGCCCCTACCTTTGTAAAGAAATTAATGAATATCACAGGGATGAATGAGCAGTGGGTCTCGGCTAGAATTCAGAAGAAAGGCGAGGGTAAATGCATACCTTGGGTAAGTTTGAAGGACCTGATCTTGACACACCCCGATGTGAAAAAGAAGATTGATGTCTTTGCCTTGTGTACTTATGGTTTAGTAATTTTTCCTAAGGCTCTAAGACATATAGATGAAGCAGTTACGGATCTATTCGATCGATTGGACAAAGGGATCACACCTGTGCCTGCAATCTTAGCCGAAATGTTTAGATCTTTGAATGCATGTCGAAAAACGGGTGAAGGCAGGTTTATTGGATGTGCGCAGCTATTATTGGCATGGTTCCATAGCCATTTCTGGAAGATAGAAAAGGCGTTTTGTCACGTGTTCTTTGAGAACTACTCTCTGTTGAAGAAGATAGTAGCTACACCAAGAAAAGAAGACATATCTAAGGAAAACTGGATGACACTTCTTCAGAATCTTCAAGATGTAGACATCGAGTGAAAAGCTCCTTGGATGATTCCTAATGAAATCCTTTATCGATGTGGAAATTTTGACTGGGTTCCTTTGCTCGGAATTTGGGGACTGTTGGGTATGCTCCTTTGCTCGTACTGAGGCAATATGGGTCGAGACAATTTGTACCAACGACAAATGGATTAGCCCAAAGTGAATTTGCGTATAGTGGGGAAAGCTATAAGAAAAGGGCCAAAGAGATGTTTGGCGCTTGGAATCAAGTGCATAGGATGAAGAGATTATCCGCGGGACCGATGACGACTCCGGAATATGATGGATGGAGGACTGGAAGAGTTAACGATAACATCCCCGAACAAAGCACAGAGGGCTCCCGACTTAGAGAAGAATGCTTACGAGTGGTACCATCAGAGTTAGAAATCATAAAACAAGACTTCGAGAGACAGAACCTAGCGCTTGGAAAGAGGATAGAAAAGCTAGAAGAAGAAAAGATGTACTTGAAATTGGATGTGGATGTTCAGAAGTCAGAAACAGAAAAAGTAAAAAAGGAAAAGAGAAAAGTCGAGGAACATCGAGATAATTTGAAGACCGAATACAAGAAGATGCGTCTATCAATGAAGAATGCTGGATTGGGGAAGACCACTGAACAATGGCGACAAGAAGTCCAAGAAGGAAAGGCCAGAGCTGACTATTGGGAAAGGAAATTTCGAGAAATACGAACGCGAAAGGAAACCCTAGAGAAAGATTTGGTAGAAAGCCTGAATGAAAGAATGGAATTAAAAGATAAAATAACTGAACTGGGGAGGACCCTCCATCATTATCAAAGCCGTAATGTCGCGATCGAGTTAAGGTCAAGCCTAAACAGGATCGAGGAAATGAAGAGTAGGGTTGAGGAATTAGAAGCAGCGTTACACAGTTATGAACTACGGGTGGAACTTCTTGAAGCCAAGGAAGAGCGTGGGGAAGAAGAAATTCACCATTCTCATAATCAAATCAGAAGTCGAAATTACCTTATGAGTGAGGCCATAGTTCAGATTAGAGAGGTAGCCGACTACCTGCAAACTCTGACATCACAGGCCGATGTACTAAGCGTGAAATATGAACTGCAGCCTCATCATAATCAAGAGCTAATCTCTTTGCTTAGCAGAATCAAAACTCTAGGCCTTAGGGCAAAAGCATATTTGTAGTCCCTTTTATGTAAAGGGTTTTGTTTTCCAATAAAGCTTTCTGAAACGAAATTGAATCTGAATGGATACTCCTTTGCTTGCATTCATTCCACGCATTAGCATCGCATGCATTTACATCATGTCACATGCATAGAAAGAGTCTAATACACTTGAATCATAACAGTGAGAAAGAGAGAAAAAGGAAAGAGAATTTGGAAGCTGAACACCCGTACGGCACCCGCGCTAAAACAAAGAAGATGGAACAGAGACTAGAACAATTCCAAAAGGAGATGCAGGACCAAGTGCAAGCACAGATGCAAGAGCAGTTAGCCAAGATCCAGCAAGACATGGCGGAGTCCCAGAGGGACATGAGGTCTCAGATATCGCAAATGACCCAACTGTTGAACAGATTTATGGAGAGAGGGAAAAGCCCCATGGCTATTACTGGAAGGGAGAATGAAGATATTCCCTCGGGATCTACCCTGCCACAAGTGCCTTCGCAGCACGAAGAATATCCCCGGAGGCCATCCGTCACAATTAGGCCTCAACAAGGGCAAGCTAACATTGGATCCCCCATGAATTTCCAAGTAGGCTCAGGATCCAACCCGGGAGATGACCCTATTAACCCTATGGTACCGGATTTTGATGAAATGAAAGCTGAACCCTCAAGGTAGATCGAAGATCACTACAGATGGTTGGAGGAGAGAGTCAAAGCGATAGAAAAGACTGAAACTCGTTGGGGAATTGATATCAAAGAGCTAAGTCTGGTCCCAAACTTGGTACTCCCACCAAAATTCAAGACGCCGGATTTTGAAAAATACAACGGGACTAGCTGCCCTGGAGCACACCTGAAGATGTTCAGTCGACGAATGGCGGGACACGCCGATAATGAAAAATTATTGATTCACTGCTTTCAGGATAGTCTGGTTGGGTCTGTGGCCAAATGGTACGATCGGCTCAGTAGTACCCAAATCAAGACATGGAGGGACCTGGCCCAAGCCTTCATGAAACATTACGGCCACATAGCAGACATAGCTCCCGACAGAGTCACTCTCCAAACTATGGAGAAAAGGCCAAGCGAAAGCTTCAGGCAGTATGCTCAATGATGGAGAGAGGTAGCCACACAGGTTCAACCGCCTCTTTTAGAAGAAGAAGCAGCCACACTCTTCATCCATACTTTGAAAGCTCCTTTCATCAATCACATGTTGGATAGTTCTATGACAGATTTTTCAGAAATTGTGAGGTGTGAAGAAAGGATAAAACACGCGGTCAAAGTGTGGCAAGATAGAAGCAGGGGAAGGTCCCAGAAAGACGGCTCTGAAGAAAAGAGAGGGTGACGTAAGTAACGTGAGTGCCCGCGACAAGTCAGTCACCCTTAATCAACCCAGTACTGTAATTACTGATCGTCCAAGATCGCATAGACAAGAACCCAATACAAAGCTGAATGTAGAGAAACTCCAATTCACTTCGATCTATATGACATATGGGCAACTGTACCAAAAATTATATATGACACGCATGTCGTTGCCCCCCATTACCTACAGCCCATACAGCCCCCATACCCTAAATGGTATGATGCGAATGCACAATGCGAATACCATGCGGGGGTTGTTGGACATTCAATAGAAAACTGTCTCGCCTTCAAGGAGTTGGTTGAAAAACTCATTCAAATGGGTGTTGTGAAAGTTAACGACACAGAACACCCATTACCCAATCACGCTAATAATGGGGTGAATATGATGGGGGAGAAAGTAGGGAAAAGAGTGAAAATGAACATCGAGGAGGTAAAAACCCCGCTAAGATGGGTTTGGAAGCAAATGATAAACAGAGGCTTAATCACGCAACAGTCGAGAGGAGAGCTTGAAGGAGCAGAAAAATATTGCGAGTTTCATGCCAAAACAGGTCATAATATTCAAGAATGCCTCAAGTTCAGGGCTATCGTTCAAGATCTCATGGACAACAAGGAGATGGAATTCTACGAAGAGATTGGAGAACCAGAAGAAGGAGAAGTCCACACGTCAGAAGAAGGATCATCTAGGAGAATCTATGGGGGCAACCGCCCTACGGTGATTATATCACGACCTAGAGCGGTTGAAATCACACCAGAAGGAGAGGTCCACACGTCGGAAGAAGGATCATCTAGGAGAATTTACGGGGGCAACCGCCCTGCGATAATTATATCACGACCAAGGACGGGTGAGACTGGAGTATCAATCACGCCGAAGGTCATAATTCAAAAGCCCGTGGCTTCCCCTTATAAGGACAATAAAAAGGTCCTGTGGAATTACGATTGTAAGGTAGTAATCCCGGGAAAAGAGAATCCAGTTAATGCTGTGGAGAAAGACCAAGATGAGGGCTTTTTCACATGTAGTGGAAGGCGCTATACCCCGAACACAAAGGCCAATCTGGTTAAAGGGAAATCCGTGATAACCGAGCAAAATGAAGAAGGGACGATGAGACCCGAAGCACTGGTCAATGAGCCCATGACAGAGAACGAGGCTAAGGAGTTCTTAAAATTCCTTAAGCACAGCGAGTACAGTGTTGTGGAGCAACTGCATAAACAGCCAGCTCGCATATCGGTACTGGCCTTGCTCATGAGCTCAGAAACTCATCGAAACGCGTTGATGAAGGTATTAAACGAAACATACGTAGCGGGCGATATATCTGTCAGCAAACTGGACCGTCTAGTTGGGAATCTAAGTGCCGACAACTTCATTTTCTTCAACGATGATGAGATACCTCCGGGGGGTATGGGATCCACCAAGGCCCTACACATAACCACACACTGCAAAGGGTATATTTTGCCTGGGGTGTTGGTCGATAACGGGTCAGCCCTGAATGTATTACCTTTATCCACGTTGAACAGGTTGCCTGTAGATAGCTCCTACATGAAAACATGTCATAATGTTGTGAGAGCATTCGATGGTACGAAGAGAAGAGTTATGGGGAGAATCGATATACCTCTTCGGATCGGCCCAAATACGTACGAGGTGGACTTCTTGGTGATGGACATCAAACCTTCCTACAATTGCCTGTTAGGAAGACCTTGGATCCATTCAGCTGGGGCAGTACCGTCATCACTGCACCAGAAACGGAAGGAAGGTTGATCATAATCAACGCAGAAGAGAATCATAGCATCCGTTACTAGTGACGCTCCGTACATTGGGGTGGACGAGGAAGCGATAGAATGTTCTTTCGATCACTAGAATTTATCAACACAACCTTCATTGCCGAGGGCAGTAAAATCTCCATACCCAGAGTATCTAAGTCTACGAAGATGTGCCTCTAGTTGACCGTTGGGAAGGGAGCTTTACCAGGGAAAGGGCTCAAAAATACCTTCAAGGAAGGACTGAAGTGCCGATGCGACGAGAAAAACGAGACCACTTTGGCTTAGGATTCAAGCCAAATGCAGAACAAAGGAGGAGAGAGGAAGAAAAGAGAAGGGAAAGAAGAAGGGCGCGCCTAGGCGAAGAAGAGATCAAATGGGAACCAATGACCTTTCCTCATTTATCCAGAACATTTGTCTCAGGGGGGATCCTATACCCTGATCAAAGCATGGCAATAAGAGAGAAGTAGAAGAAATGTTGGGAAACTTGAGCATCAACGCCATATCCGAAGGAAATCCTGAAGAAAGAGATTTATCCGGGATTCGTCCTTATGCTCCTGGAAGTGTTCTGAACAATTGGACCGTGGAAGAGATTCTTGTAGCTTTTAGAATCAATTCAGAGTAATGTTCAAAGCACACCTATTGCTCTAAGCCTAGGAGTAATAGGGAACCCTTTGTTGAATAGACATATGTCCAAGCATCTCTATTTCAATAAAATGCATCTTTCGAGCAAATTTTTACCTTTACATTCATTCATTCACACAAATCATTCTTAGATTATTTCGGTTTTTGCACTTTTCTCTGCCTTTCTAACAGGTCCCCAGATATCAATGGCATGAGCGACACTGTTATTAACTCAGAATCTCCTTTTGAACAAGATACGGGTATGGGGGATTCCAGAGATTTTGAAGATGACCAAGACAATAGTGTATCTCTTGAATTGTTAAGGATGGTAGAGCAAGAGGAGAAACAAATCTTACCCCACAAAGAGTCAGTGGAAATTGTAAGCTTGGGAGAAGGGAAAGAGTTGAAAATCGGGGCTAACATTGCTGCAGAGACAAAGCAAGACCTCATCAAGTTACTCCAAAAATTCAAGGACGTCTTCGCTTGGTCATACCAGGACATGCCCGGATTGAACACGGATATAGTGGTACACCGCCTCCCTATAAAGGAGGAATGTAGACCCGTTCAACAGAAGCTCCGAAGAATGAGGCCTGATGTTTTGTTAAAGATAAAAGAAGAAGTCAGGAAGCAGTTCAATGCTGGTTTTTTGCAAGTGGTCAAATACTCGGAATGGGTAGCAAACATAGTGCCTGTTCCCAAGAAAGATGGGAAGGTACGGATGTGTGTGGACTATAGAGATTTGAATAAGGCTAGCCCAAAAGATAACTTTTCGTTGCCTCACATCGATATTCACTTTTCTCTTTCATGGACGGCTTCTCCGGGTACAACCAGATTAAGATGCACCCTGAGGATATGGAAAAGACCACATTCGTAACCATGTGGGGAACATTTTGCTACAAGGTAATGCCGTTTGGACTAAAAAATGCAGGGGCAACGTATCAAAGAGCCATGGTGACCCTCTTCCACAACATGATGCACAAGGAGATCGAAGTCTACGTGGACGACATGATTGCAAAATCCAAGACTGAGGAAGAGCATATACAAGTCTTGAGGAAACTGTTTCTAAGGCTGAGGAAATTCCAACTGAAACTCAATCCAGCAAAATGTACCTTTGGGGCTAGGTCGGGAAAATTGTTGGGATTTGTAGTCAGTGAAAAAGGAATTGAGGTAGACCCTGATAAAGTAAAAGCTATACAGGAGTTGACTCCACCACGTACCCAAAAGGAAGTTCGAGGTTTCCTGGGGAGATTAAACTATATCGCTCGGTTCATTGCACAATTAACGGAGAAATGTGACCCTATATTCTGTCTTCTTAGGAAACACAACCCAGGTGAATGGAATGAGAAGTGCCAGGGAGCTTTTGATAAGATCAAGCATTACCTGTCTAAACCCCCAGTACTAATGCCCCCTTGCCCAGATAGGCCACTGATACTGTATTTGTCAGTATTTGAAAATTCTATGGGATGTGTGCTAGGCCAACATGATGAGTCAGGAAGAAAAGAAAGAGCGATATACTATCTCAGCAAGAAGTTTACAGAATGCGAGACAAGATATTCTCCAATTGAGAAACTGTGTTGTGCTTTGATTTGGACGACTTGGAGACTGAGACAGTATATGCTATATCACACCACTTGGCTTATCTCAAAGCTAGACCCTCTCAAGTACATGATGGAATCGACTGCGCTAAATGGAAGAATGGCCCGATGGCAGATTCTACTTTCTGAGTTCGATATAGTCTACATAAACCAGAAAGCTGTAAAAGGAAGTCCAATAGCAGACTTTCTAGCCAACAGAGCTTTAGAAGATTACGAACCATTGGACTTCGATTTTCCAAATGAAGACCTGATGTACGTGGCAATCACTGAGGAAGATGTCCAAAAGGAGAGCCTCCCTTGGAAACTGAACTTTGACGGAGCTTCAAACGCGGTAGGGAATGGAATTGGGGCAGTCCTAGTATCCCCAGACGGAGATCACTATCCTCTTACCAGCAAATTAGATTTCGATTGCACGAATAACATGGCTGAATATGAAGCATGCATCCTGGGTATCTGGGCGACCATTGAACGTAAAATTAAAATGTTGGAGGTATACGGCGATTCTGCGCTAGTAATCTATCAACTGAAAGGCGAATGGGAAACGAGAGATCCCAAGCTAATCAGTTATCGAAGGCTAGTCTTGGAGTTAATCGAGGAGTTTGACAATGTCGCTTTCTGTTACCTCCCGCGTGAAGAAAACCAGATGGCCAACGCCCTAGCTACTTTGGCTTCTATGATCAAAGTAAACAAGCATGAGGAAGTGAAGCCCATCCAGATGAGCATTTATGAGGCTCCGGCTCATTGCTACAACGTCAGCGAAGAAGAAGAGAAGGACGATCACCCTTGGTATCACGATATATTACAATACGTGAAGAATCGTGAATACCCTAACCAAGCAACCGAAAATGATAAGAGAACGTTGAGAAGACTGGCTAGCGATTATGTCTTAGACGGAGAAATCCTATACAAAAGAAGGAAGGATCAGGTACTTCTAAGATGCGTGGATGCTGTTGAAGCCAAAAGGATTCTCGAAGAAGTTCATGAGGGCGTCTGTGGGACACACGCTAATGGTTTTACAATGGCGAGACAGATCATGAGATTCGGGTATTATTGGTCATCAATGGAAGGAGATTGTATCAGTTATGCCAAGAAATGCCACAAATGTCAAATTTATGGGGATAAAATACACGTACCTCCTTCGCCTCTCCATGTCATGACCTCCCCATGGCCTTTCTCTATATGGGGGATGGACGTCATTGGGCCAATCTCACCAAAAGCCTCGAACGAGCATCGACTTATCTTTGTGGTAATCGACTACTTCACCAAATGGGTAGAAGCCACTTCGTATGCGAATGTTACGAAGTCAGCGGTCAGCAAGTTCTTAAAGAAAGAAATCATATGTCGGTATGGAATGCCTGAAAGGATCATATCTAACAATGCACTGAACCTGAACAATAGTACGATAGCAGAGGTCTGCAGTCAATTCAAGATCAAACACCACAACTCGTCACCATATCGTCCAAAAATGAATGGTGCAGTCGAGGCAACCAACAAGAATATTAAGAAAATCGTGGGGAAGATGAATGAGACTTACAGAGATTGGCACGAGAAGCTACCATTCGCTCTTTACGCTTATCGAACATCGGTCAGAACCTCTACCGGGGCAACTCCTTTCTCTTTGGTGTATGGGATGGAAGCGGTACTTCCGATCGAAGTTGAGATCCCTTCCCTTCGGGTCTTGTCTGAACTAAAATTGGATGAAGCAGAATAGACTCAATCCCGGTATGATCAACTGAACCTAATCGAGGAAAAGAGGTTAAGAGCCCTTCGTCATGGACAAATGTATCAAAAGCGAATGATACGGGCCTATAATAAAAAAGTTTGCCCTAGAGAATTCTATGAAGGAGACCTTGTCCTGAAAAAGATCCTTCCTTTGCAAAAAGACTTTAGAGGAAAATGGATGCCAAACTGGGAAGGACCTTATGTAGTAAAGAAGGCCTTTTCTGGTGGAGCTCTAATTTTAGCAGAGATGGATGGCAAAAGTCTACTGAATCCTGTGAACTCAGATTCGGTCAAGAAATACTTCACCTAAAAAAAAAAAAAACTGGAGAGGCCAAGGTGAAAACCCGCGATGGGCACTTTGTGACCAAAGGGGTTTTGAATTGAAAACCCAAAAATGGGCAATTCAAATTTTTGAGGAGGAGGTATGCAACGGTCTTGCTACAACTCGAGTTAACAAGAGAGAGAGACGTCACGTCTTGGGGCATCAATAAAGTCTTCTAAGTCTATCCAACACCTATCGAGTACAAAAGGGATTCTCGAGAAATTTGTACAGAGAAGCTCATGCTATGACATCTGGGCATTTGTGTTCATCTTCAATTTCACATTTCAGCAAAATTTGTCTTGTCAAAACATGATCCTTTGATCAGTTTATCCATTTTGAGCCTTAATCCAAATATCCATTGTAATGACATTTTCCAAGCACTTTTCATCGAAAATAACGATTAATAGACGGTTAATATTCAAATTAAAGGAGTTCTTGCATATCACTCTAAAAACTTCTAATTATTACGGGAACCTGAAGTGAGGTCAATATTCAGAACTAACCAGGTTCATGGGGTAATCAAGATCCGAAATGGTGACCCTCAAAGAGATCAATCAAATAAGAAGGCAGGATGATGCGTTACGAAAGAATCATTCTCATGCATTCATCATTCACATTAGGGGCATTCGATTCATTCTAATCATTGCATCCTAATAATTGTAAAAAGACCACTCACATGACATTCTATATTCATGCAATTGTCGTTCATCATGCATCTAGTAAGGAGCATTTGAGTCATTCCGATCACAGCATGCTAATAATTTATTTAAGCATAAGCACATTCTACAGGACAGGTTCCTCAAATAATAGTGTAGCAAGTTCAGATCTTGTTCCCTAGAGATGATAGTGGAGCAGATTGAAGATTGAAGTCTTCCTGAAGATAGTAAGGAAGCAAATGAAAAAGTTCAGATTTTGTTCCCTAGAGATGATAGTGGAGCAGGCTGGAGATTGAAGTCTTCCTAGAGATAGTAAGGAAGCAAACCAAAAAGTTCAGATCTTGTTCCCTAGAGATGATAGTGGAGCAGACTGAAGATTGAGGACTTCCTGAAGGAGGCAAATTGAAGATCGTCCTGTTGCCACTGAACAGCGGTGGAATGGGTTGAAGATCGTCCTGTTGCCACTGACCAGCGGTGGAATGGGTTATCCTATTACCATCGAATAGCAGTGGAATGGGTTGAAGATTGTCCTATTGCCATTGACCAGCGGTGGAATGGGTTATCCTATTACCATTGAACAACAGTGGAATAGGTTGAAGATTGTCCTATTGCCACTGACCAGCGGTGGAATGGGTTGAAGATTATCCTATTACCATCGAACAGCGGTGGAATGGGTTGAAGATTGTCCTATTGCCACTGACCAGCGGTGGAATAGATTGAAGATTGTCCTATTGCCACTGACCAGCGGTGGAATGGGTTGAAGATCGTTCTGTTGCCACTGACCAGCGGTGGAACGGGTTGAAGATTGTCCTGTTGCCACCGACCAGTGGTGGAATGGGTTGAAGATTGTCCTGTTGCCACCGACCAGTGGTGGAATGGGTTGAAGATTGTCCTGTTGCCGCCGACCAGTGGTGGAACGGGTTGAAGATTGTCCTATTGCCCTAACCAGCAGTAGAGTAGACTAAAAATTACAAACGTTATCTCCCTGAAGATGCAATGAAACAGTAAAGCGAATTGAAGCTACAAGACCTACCTCTCGAAAATAGTAGTGGAGTAGATCAAAGCAATAAGTTACAGTGGAGTTTGAAGCTACCTAACAAAAAAGAGCAACAAAGAAGACCAGACTCAGTGGGTCCGGGAAAACTTGGGCTTTCTTTATGTCTTTGCTCTGCTCCCGTTGCACGACAACGAGCAAAGAGGGGCAGCTGTACAAACCCAAAATTGCCCAGCCCAATACAAGCAAAGTTGCAGCCCAAATTTTCTAAAATCCAGAGCCAAATAAAACAGATGAAACAGCCCAATTTATTTACAAAATTGCAAGGCCCGATAGGCCCAAAAAGCTTTGATCTCTTAGGAAATTTTAGGGTTTTGAAACCCTAAAATTTCCTAGCGCCGCATCCCACCAGCCACAGTCGGCCACCAACGCCGATTCACACACCACCATGGCCTCCACTCGCGCCCCACGACCTGCAAAACAAGACAAATAGTAATGGCAAAGAAAGAAGAAAATATTGTATTTTATTTCCCTATTTCCTTTCAATTTCGGTTATAAAAACCAAAAAGAAAACAATTGTAAAAGTCTTTTTTTCTTTTTTTTTTTGTCAATCAATAAAAAATAAACAGATTCAAGGCAACACAAATAAACAATAGAAACCAAAAAGAAGAATCCGAAACGCATAAAAATCAGATCGGCAACGTCGAAGGTGATTTCGCATTTTTTTCTTTTTATTCATCGTTTCGATTTTCCTTTTATTTATTACTCAATCCAATATATATATACATATACATACATATATTTCTTTTTTAAAAAAAAAGAGAAAAGAAATTGAGAAAGATTTTTTTTTAAGAACAAGCAGCAAATAAAAAAAAAGGAGGAAAGAAGGGTTTTTATAGTAAGACAAAACGGCGCCGTTTTAGGGTTGGGAGCCCAGGCACCAAAACGACGCCGTTTAGGCCCCAACCCGCGCGCGCGACCCGACCCGACCAGAGGGTCCGCGCGTTTCTGTTAAATGGGCTAATTGCCCCATCGGTCCTTCCGCTTTTTCACACCAGCGCAATTAAGTTTCTTTTTTATTTCGATTTTGACCCGATGATTTACCAGGTTTTCAAATTTAGTCCTCTTTCCTGCGCATCGTTTCAGTGAGGGGGTTTATTGCTGTTTTGGACCCTCCATTCTTTTCATGCGTTACAATTTAGTCCTTTCCCTTTCTTTTATTTCAAATTTACCCCTGACATCTCGTCTTTAATTCAATTTAGTCACTTTTTATTCTCATCATTTTATTATTAATTCAATTAACTTCCTTATTATTATTACTTTCATCTTTTGTTAATTTTATTTATTTATTACCATTTATTTATTAATGTTATTAGTATTACAATTAATTTAATATTATTATTATTATTAGATTGTACATATTTTGTATTATTATCACTTTACTATTATTACTATACTACTTACTATTACTATTATTATTACTGTATTATTATGTTGCATATATTTTATATCACTAATATTTTTATTATTATTACTATACTACTACTATTATTATTATTATTATATAATATTATTATTATTAATATATTTTTATTATTACTATATTTACATTGATATATTGTATATATTGCGTATTATTATTATTATATTATTATTATTACTACTACATTTATATTATTTATCTTGTACATATTTTGCATCATTATTATTATTATTATATTTACTATTATCTCCACGGCTACTAACATCTTTTAGTTTTTATTCATTGTTATTATTTTAAGGTTATTTTTTTGTTTTTATTATTGCATCTTTTATTATCATGTTTCGCTAATTTCTCGCTTTCGTCGTTTCATCGCAATTCAACATTTTATCTTTTATTATATTTCTTTTATTCATAAAAAAATAGGTTTTCACAAAGGTAATATTCATGAGTTTGGGAATTCAAAAATTCGTGCCCAATCGTGCTGGGTGTGACTTTTTGTTTGACCTAACAAATGGATATCCTTTCAAATTTTGTTTATCTTCAAATAAGGTGATATTTGCGTGCTTGGAATTTCGAAAGGATCGTGTCCAATCGTGCTGTGTGTGTTTCTTTTTATGACCGAACGAGCAAATACCCTTTCCAAAATTTCAAAAATGTATGCTTGGAGAATTTCGGAGACGATCTTGAATTCAAGGACTTAGATTATCGTGTCCAATCGTGCTGGATGTGAGACTCTATTCCTTCGAAACAAAGGAAACTCGATATTCAATCAAGTTGTTAAAAAACAAAAATAAAATAAAACTTCAAAATCTTTTCAAACTTTTCGACATTAGGACATTGATTAATCAATTTGGGTATCGATTTTGGGCGTGGTGAGGGTGCTAATCCTTCCTCATACGTAACTGACTCCCGAACCTATTTTCTCAAACTTTCGCAGACCAAAAACACTGTTTTAGTAAACCGAAACGTTTTATTAAAACAAAGGTGATCCGATCACACCTAATAAAAGGTCGGTGGCGACTCCCGTTTTGTAGTGAAAACCCGAGTTCGATTCCCGCCTTTTCAAAAAAAGGGACGGTTTCGACACCATGTTTGTAAAATGTTATACCGAGAATATGTATAGTGGATTCCTCGGTTAAATGAACTATGATATGTCGATGATATTAGAGAAGGGTAAGGGATACCGGAGAAAGTTGAAACAAGTGGTATATTTGAGATATTAATCTAGTATATAGATTAAACAAGTGCTATACTGGAGAAAGTGGTAGTGGTGGTGATGCTGTGGTTTTGCTTTTCGTTTTTCGTTTTTTACTTCAATATGTATATTAGATTACTATTATGTACACATGTAGTGAAGTTTTTTTAACTTTACAAATGAGTTTAGGATGTTATCATATATCCCTTTATTTTAAACATCAATAAAGAGTATGTGTACCATCTTAATCCCACTTATAAAGTTAAAAAACTCCGCAAATGTTTCAAATAATTATCTTTTTATATTTTTCTAAATAAAAAGAGTTTGGTACATATTATTTTTTTGAAAATAGATTTCGACACCCATATATATCCAGCTTCGTGAGATGTTCATTTTCATGGAATCTATCCCTTAATCTTTGGAACAATGAAAACACGTATAATGAAGTATTCTAGTTGGACCTTGAGACACATGGCCATCGAGGTCCCACCTTATATATACCCCCACTTTGTTATTTTCACACAGAATCCAAACTTCTTAATGTAAACCCCTCTAAAATTTCTACTTTCCTACTCCTATTTTAACCCAAACTATATTTTCTTAACCTGCTATTCTCTAATGGCTTAAACGAGGCTTTAACATGAACAACTAGCTTTTTAAGCCATAAACATGGTCAAGTTACTCACATGATTTTTTGTAAAATTTCTTTATCATTAGATTTCGTTAAAATTACATATTATTATTATTATTATTATTATTATTATTATTATTAGATTTTTATTAGATTTTAGTAAATTAAATTTTAAATTTTTATGTAATTTTTAACAAGATTAACATCAAGTTGTTTAGGGTCAATATAATCTTAGTTTTGGCAAGCCGGGTAAACATATCAAACATCGCTTAGATGTTTTTCTAGTAGCAGATAAAATTCACCACTTCGAAATTATTTGAAAGTTACTTGCCTAATTACTTGAAAGATGGAGGCTAGAAATGCATACTTTTCATTTTCCATGCAGGGATAGTACTATAAATGCTGGAAGATGTTGTTTTAATGTAACACTTTATACTCGGCTCAGTCACCGAGCTCGAATATCAGGATATCTGAAACACCCCAAACCCGGCCCACGAGCTTTGACCAGATTTGGTATGTTCCTCAAATAAACTGGTTCAAATTCTTTTGTTACTTTGTGAAAATCTTGTGCGATTTAAAAAAAAATTGTTTGGGTTGGGCTTGTGTTGAAAACCAATTCGATTTTCATATTAGAAAACCCTTTTTAATTCTATGTGATCAAACATATAGAGTATATTTTTAGAAAAAAAATAAATTTCTTGGTCTTTAAACTTAATAAAAATTTGTAACATAATTAAACAATAAACAGAAATAAGATAGTGCACTACGGCCTTAAGGCCTTATTACATCAAATAAATCCAAATAATTCAGAGTACTAAAAAAAATTAATAGTCCATTAAAATAAAGACTTCAAGTTGAGCATGGCCACCACAAGTCCTGCCGTCCCGGTCCATCACTGTTCATCACCTGAAACATGGTCCCACAACGGGTGAGTCAACGAACTCAATGTGTACACAACACTAAATCATAAACGAATCAGGCATAACAATTATTACACATTCATATCATAGCATACAAGTTATGATGCATTCCCAAAACCCAAACCTATTAAGCCATCCGCTACACTCCCCCGTACCAACCTGTACACCGTGGGGACTACTAAGTCGACCCTCCTTCCGCTACACTCCATATCGCGGTCTTAGGTCACCGCATTCGTGGTCTTAGGTCACCACGTTCAGATTACTGTGGTCTTAGGTCACCACATTCAGATTACTGTGGTCTTAGGTCACCACATTCAGATATTACGGTCTTAGGTCACCGTGTTCGTGGTCTTAGGTCACCACATTCACTTCCCCTTCAAAATAAAACCCATATGCCCCATATAATTGTAATATGCATAAATATGCCAGAGTTCACATTCTTATTCTTATTCTCATGTTACGATTAACATATTTCATAATCCTAGTAGGAGTAGGAAACGTACCTGAGTACTTTGTACCATAACATGGTACCTTAGCTACTTTCATATTCTTAATACCACATATATTAATTAAACTTAGCCATATAGGGTAGTATGAAATAGTGTGGGGTACACACCTGATTCGCTTAACAACTTCACTGAAATCCCGAAATCTGATCTACTGCCTTAGATCTCAAGTTCCTACATTTGATTAATCACTTACTATTTAGCATAAATCCTATTCGGCTATAATACCAAATCCTAGTAGGATTTGTATTCTTAAAACTTACCTTTGATGCTGATTTGATGATTATTCAAACCCCGAAATTGCTGCTATGCTTCTTCTTGTATTCGACCAAGCTCTAAATCTCATCAGGGGTTAGTTCCGGCTTTTTAAACAAATTAAAGAATAGATCTAAATACCAAATCAAGCCTTGGCCGAACATACCTATATGCTTACCTTCCAAATCTTAAATCCCGAAATAGATCCTTGCTTTCTTAGTGCTGTCGAAAATCCTATAAGCACATGCTAGATTGATTTCTAACACTTAATCATCATTAAATGGCCTATGGCCGAATATCAGATATCTTACCTTGAAGCTTTAAATCCCGAAAATCCCTTCTCTTGAAGTCGATAACTATCAAAAATCCCGGAGTTCCTCCTTTAATATTTGGCCAAGAGACAATAAGGGGATCAGTTCCTAGATCTCGATAAAAAGAAACTGAACAACAAAATCCATTGTTCTTACCTCAGCCGACTGCACCCTTGCTTGGAGTCACAAAGATTCGACTTTTGAGGCTTAAAAGAAATCGATTTCACTAGAGATTATTGGTATATTCGGTTGGACAAAATAAAAGAGAAGAGAGGATTTTACTAGGGAAAAGTTCGGCAGAGAGAAGAGGAGGAAGAAAATTTGATGAGTAGCCCTATTCTCTTCCTTTTATAGCCGAAATTACTACTCAGAATCCCTTACTTGGCCACCACTCTTCTATTTGATAGCTTTATCCTTTTCATTATCACAAAATAAAAGAATTAATCCAACAATTATCTCTTAGAAATAATCCAAACAAAATCCTTTATTTATCCCCTAATTAGCCGAATTTAAAAGAGAATGAAACTCCTCTTTGGCAAGCCATGTGCCGTCCACCTCTATGCTTCTAGAAGCAAAAATAAAACTTCTTTTATTTGCTTCCCATGTGACTCGAACTCAGGCCCAACACCCTTGCATGTGGCGCCATTTCCAGAGGCCCTAAGTGGCATCTTCAGGCCACTTTTCCAAGCCTGCTTGTGTGTCAAATTTCACATACTTTTTCTCTTAAGGCCACCTTGCCTCAGTTTCCTCTTTTTAACTTTAAAACTTGATATTTCTAAGTCATTTCTAAGTTTCCAAAAATTTTCGTTTGGCTCTTTAAACTTGATATTTCCTTACATTTCCAAGTTTCCAGAAATGTTCACTTTCCTCTTTTGAACTTAACATTTCCATACATTTTCAGGTTTCCAAAATGTTCATTTCTAAATCTTTTCCATACATTTTCGGGTTTCCAAAAATATTCAAAATTTATTCATAATACTTAAGACATGTCATTTCGTACAATTAAACCGAAAATGCATAGGCCCTTTTCAAGATGTTACAGTTCTACCCCCTTACAAATAATTTCGTCCTCGAAATTTCCTAGCTAAAATAATTGAGGGTATTGCTGTCGCATTGCCTCTTCTGGCTCCCACGAAGCTTCTTCCGATCCATTATTGCGCCATAACACTTTGACTAGAGGAACTGACTTCCTCCGTAGCACCTTCACATCATGTTCTAATATCTGAATCGGCTCTTCCTCGTACGATAAGTCTGGCCTTAGCTCCACTTCTTCAACTGGTACCACATGAGACGGATCCAATCGATAGCGACGTAACATGGATACATGGAATACGTTGTGCATCTGCTGCAACTCTGGTGGCAACTCCAATTGGTATGCCACTGGCCCAACTCACTTCAGTACTCGATAGGGCCCTATAAACCTTGGGCTTAACCTCCCTTTGCGACCAAACCTCATCACCTTCTTCCAAGGCGAAACCTTAAGGAACACTTGGTCTCCCACTTCAAACTCTATTTCCTTTTGCTTAAGGTCGGCGTACGACTTCTGCCTATCAGAGGCTTCCTTTAACTGTGCCCTGATTTTTTCAACATTTTCTTCGGTTTCTGCGACTAATTCTGGACCCAAAACTCGACGTTCTCCTAACTCAGTCCAACAAGTAGGAGTTCTACACTTCCGACCATACAACGCTTCATATGGTGCCATCCGAATGCTAGCCTGATAGCTGTTGTTGTAGGCGAACTCAGCTAAAGGCAAGTAATCTTCCCAACTTCCTCGGAAATCCATCACACAGCCTCTCAACATATCCTCCAACACTTGTATAACTCGTTCAGACTGCCCGTCTGATTGTGGATGAAAAGCCGTAGTGAAGTCCAACTTAGTGCCTAAAGCTTGATGAAGTGCCCTCCAAAACCGAGACGTGAACCTTGGGTCTCTATCCGAAATAATTGACACCGACACTCCGTGTAACCTTACAATCTTTGCCACGTATAATTTGGCTAACTTCTGAAGAGAATAGTCAACTCTTACCGGGATGAAGTGCGCGGACTTGGTCAAACGGTCCACTATCACCCATACCGAGTCCTTCTTAGTAGGCGTAAGGGAAAGTCCACTAACGAAGTCCATGGTAATTCTCTCCCACTTCCATTGTGGAATCTCGATTGGTTGAAGCAATCCCGATGGAACTTGGTGTTCAGCCTTAACTTGCTGACACGTCAGACATTTTCCCACGAATTCAGTCACTTCCCGCTTAAGATCAGACCACCAAAATTGTTCCCTTAGATCTCTGTACAGCTTAATGCCTCCGGGATGCATAGCATAAGGGCTACTATGCGCCTCTCGAAGAATTCTTTGTCTTAACTCCTCGTCCCTCGGCATACAGACTTTTCCTTTGTAGCACAATACTCCTTCGTCATTAACGCCATAATCCTTTAATTCTCCGTTCTGTACTTGCTGTAACTTAGCACTTAGGTCCTTATCAGCCAACTGTCCCTCTTTTACCTCATTGAGCCACGTGGACTTGACTTGCAACTCTGCCAACAGGCTTCCATCATCATACAAACTTAAGTGAGCGAACATAGCTCTTAGATCCGATACAACCTTCTGACTTAGGGCATCAGCTACCACATTTGCCTTGCCCGGGTGGTACTCTATCGAGCAATCATAATCCTTCAACAACTCCACCCACCTTCACTGCCTCAAGTTCAACTCCTTCTGAGTCAACAAATACTTAAGGCTCTTGTGGTCTTGTAGATTATTGACCTTTCTCCATAAAGATAGTGCCTCCACACCTTAAGAGCGAAAACCACTGCTGCCAATTCCAAGTCATGGGTTGGATAGTTAACCTCATGAGGCCTTAACTGCCGAGACGCATAAGCGACTACTTTTCCATCTTGCATTAGCACACAACCTAATCCCGTATGCGAAGCGTCACA